>CM057450.1:1717740966-1718340966 GCA_016271365.2 Neoceratodus forsteri | reverse complement strand
TGGGTGCCAGAAGGAAGGTGGACCACCGACTCAGCAGGGTAAGGAGTTTTAAAACGGATTTGCTTCGCCCGGAGAATTGGGAAGAGGGGGCCGTACTCTCCACGGAGGTGCTGGGTCAGGGGGGCATAATCATTGTTAAATAATAAGCGAGATTGGCCCCACATTATCTTTTGTTTTTGCCAGGCTTTAGCATGGAGATCCTCTTTCATCTGGTAACTGAGAAAGTGCACCAGAAAAGAGCGTGGTCTAGAGTCCAGACTGGTGGGCTTAGGGCCTAGGGTGCGATGTGCCCTCTCGATGTTGATTTGGAACTCTGGATCAAGGGACAACACTGTTCTGAGGAGATAGTCAGTGAAGGCCCGCAGGTCTGTGCCCTTTTCTCCCTCCGGGATGCCAAAAATGTGGATATTGCGCCTCCTGCTCATATTTTCTGTGTCTTCTTGTCTTGCCGTGAGGGCGATTTGCTCATGAAGGACCGCTTTAAGAGACTCCTCTATGTTGTCCAGCCTCATGTGTTCGTGGTAATCTGCTGGTCTGCCTCAGAGATCCTCGACTCGAGATGGTTTAGATCTTGCCTGAGGGTTTTTAAAGAGTCCCTCACTTCACCCCTGAAGTCCTCGATGGCCCGCAGGATGGTTTCCGCATTTGCTTCAGAAATCTTGGGCTTGGTCTTTTGCGTTTTCTTGTCGGAGGGAATGGGGTTCTTCAAGCAGGCTCCGCCGTCGTTTGACTGTGTGTCAAGTAAGTCTTGGATATCTGCAATCGGGTGGTAGTGATTACGCAACATTTTTGCCATTATTAGGAAAGAGGGTTCGTTCAAATGCCTGGATGAGGATTCGTTGGTATTTCACCCGTTGTTTGTACCAAAATGCTGTGGTTTTTTAGTTTCTAGGCAGGAGCTCCTCAAATCTGCCACTTCACGGAGGCATACAGGAACCGGAAGCTGGCTGCATCTAGTTCAGTAATTTACTGTACCTTACATCTGGATGTATGGTAGGCCCAACTTTAAATAAACACTGCACCTGAATGAACACACGATGCCATAGAAACATAGAATTTGTCCGCAGAAAAGGACCACTCAGCCCACCCAGTCTGCCCAAATGTTCTCTACCTACTTGTAACTCCTGCCTGTATATGTTACTGTATGTCTTATTCTGCCTGCGTCCATCAGGATCTTCTTGTGAATGGGTTTGCTCAATGGATTTTTCCTGCAATGAACTTGAACCTACTCCACCTCCATAGCCCTATTGATCTCCGTTGACCCCCTCCTTCCCCTTTTTCTAATATACCCCCATTTTGGCCTCCACCACTTCTCCTGGCAGTCTGTTCAAGGCGTCTACCACCCTTTCAGTAAATAAATATTTCTTCACATCTATCCTGAACCCCCCCAGCTTCACTGTATGCTCCTTGGTTTGGGTGCTCATCCTCATTTGAAAGAAACTCCCCAACTGTACCCTGTTTACCCCTGTGAGGTAATTTGTAGGTCTTGATCATGTCACCTCTCACCCTCCTCTCTTCCAGAGTGTGCATGTTGAGGATTTTTCAGCCTTTCCTTGTAGGGATTCCTATGAAAATCCTGAACCATTTTAGTTGCCCTCCTCTGGAAAACCTCCACCTTATGTCCTTTCTGAAGTTTGGATTCTAAGACTGGACACAGTACTCCAGCTGGGGGTATACCAGGGAGTGATAAAGTGGCAGCACAACATCCCTCCTCCTCCTCCTGGAGATGCCACTCCTTGTGCACCACAGAATCCAATTTGCCCTGCCCATAGCCTTGTCACACTGTATTGCCACCCTGGTCCTCTGATATAATAACCTCAAGGACCCTTTCATGTCTAGTAAGTATCAGTACCTCCCCCCATCCTACACTCAGCATCTGGGTTCCTATGCTCTAGGTACATGATTTTACATTTGTTGGCATTGAACCCCAACTAAGTAAGAAAATGGAATTGATCTGAATGAATTGCAGGCTTTTAAGCAGCTTTTTGGGGAGTGTGTACGTGTGTGTGTGTGTGTGGGGGGGCTCTGCTACTATAACTATTTGCTTTTGATTTTGGCCTCAAATCAGGTGCACTCCTGTAAACAGATAAAACACGTTTAAGAAAGACTCATAAGAAATGTGATAAAGACTTTGTACATTAGCTTGGGCTGAGCTTGCAGCCAGGAGAGATGCAGCCTGTTCCTAATTAATGAGCTTCCCACTGGTCACCTGTGAGCCTCTTATGGGCCAGAGCTTACTACACAAGCATCTGTCAATGCTGAATGGTTCCTTGCTGGCATTAGCAGTGGAAGTGCAGGAGTCAGACAGATGGGGCCTGATTCTCAAAGCCCTGTGTCAGACGCAAGGTGCCTGTGCCAAACAGATATGGTGCAAGGTGCACCTTGCGTCCATGACTGCCCTCCATGCGATTCACAAAGATGGCCTGCATCGACCGCAGCCCACCTGCTCCAAACAAGGCTTGCACCTGCCCTGTGCCCTGCAATGCACTGGTAGGTGGGACTGCGGCCGAGGCAAGCTGCATCCTGCAATCCACAGACATCATCCAGCAGGAGAAATTCTAAGTGCCCTTAGACCAGCCAGGGCAGGCGTAAGGAGACTTAGACATTCTCCCTGGGTACATGCCTGTGTCACGTCCTACAGGTGACAGGTCCACCCTATACACCCCCAAGTGCGGCCCCATATGTGTGGCCCCCGTCCTAGTGCTCCAATGGCACCCCTCACAACTCTCTGATGCCACCTATGTACCATGTCTGTACTTCTATCCTGATGCTGCCCATACTGGCAGTGGCTCCCCCGATCCCCGATGCCCACCGCAGCAGTGCTACTGCAGCACTAACTTATGGTGGTACAGTGCCCACCCATGCCCCAGCAGGTGCTGCCCAATCCCCCCCCGTACACCAGTTCTGACTGCTCCCCGGTGCCCGGCACATCCCACACTCACCTCCATGGCCAGGTGCCAATTGCACTGAACGTGGTGGGGGGGACACCGGCCCACCAGGTTGGGTCCACATGCCCATTACCTAGTGGGACAAGTGTCCTGTGTTAGTCTCTGGTGGCCTGAGGTGAACCTGTGCACTGTGCCAGGGGTTTGCCGCAGGGTTCTGGTCAGCGCAAGTGTGGGGACTTAGCCGCTGGGACCTCTCCCGTACCTGAATCAGGTGCAGGGTCCAAGGCACACCAGGCACTGATGCAAGCTGCTGTTTGCCGCACGCCCCTAGATGCAGGCCCCTATGAGATTCGGGCCCTTGCAGGATAGGAATGGCAGTGAAGTATTGAACTGACGCCAACCCCACCCCCACCCTGCAGAGATGGACAGGCATTGGGGTGTGCCTTTGGGTCATCGCCCATAACGGTCACGACATTTCACCTCACTCTACCCTGCAGACACTGACAAGTGTCGAGGTGTGCCTTGGGTGTTCGGGCTTTACTCACCTCATTCCATAAGGAAATATGCTATAATGGGTGCAGTATAGGAGAATGGGATGAACTCTGGGGCCAAAGAGTCCAAGGCGCACCTCGATGCCTGTCACTGGCTGGAGGGTGTGGGTGGGGTGGAATGTCATGAGCATTACTGTCGACAATCCCAAGTCACATCCCTTGACACCTGTCAGTCCTTACAGGGTAGGGCGTTATGGTCAAAAACCCTAATACCCTGGCCGTTTCTTGGTATTTTTCTCCAAGTTTTCAACATGGGCTTTTTGTGATCCCACCACATGAACAGTGACACTATCAGTTCGTTAGCTGAAAGGTGATTTTGCACAGCAACTGCGCCATTTGGTGCCACAGGTGCGAAAACACATTTCAAACAGGATGTGAAAAATGACAGCTGTACTGTTCATGAGGAGGTGTAAAAAATGGCAATGTTGAAAATCTGAAATGAAAATATAAAAAAAACTGGTGAAGTCATGAGTGTGCATAGAAACTGCGCAACACACACCCATAATGTAATTAGTTTTGGGATGTTTTACAGCAGATTTTCAACATAGGCATTTTTGGACCTCCGCTCATGAACAGTGTCACTGTGATTTTCTTAATCTATCCTGAACACTTTTTTCCCCATAGCGACCGTGCTATTCTGTGCCGGAAGTGCGAAAACACATTTCAGCCAGGGTGTGAAAAATGACAGCTGTACTGTTCATAAGGAAGTATGGCAAAAGGCCAATGTTGAAAATCTGGACTGAAAAGATTAAAAATTTGTGAACTTATGAGGGTGTGTGGAAATTGCACAGTGCATGCTCGTAACAGTCATTTTACGGACTTTTGTCACCACATTTTCAGCATAGCCAGTTTAAGACCTCTGCTCATGAACAGTGTCACTGTGATTTTCTTAATCTGTCCCGAACATTGATTTTGCACACACTGTGCACTAAATGTGTGAAAACACATTTCGGGTGATATATGAAAAATGACAGTTGTACTGTTCATAAGGAGGTGTGGTAAAATGGCAATGCTGAAAATCTGGTGTGAAAATATTAAAAATACTCAACATTACGAGGGTGCATAGGGACTGCGCAACGCATGCTCGTAAAACAGTAATTTTGGGGAATTTTTTCACCACATTTTCAGCGTAGGGTTTTGGGGGGCCTACCTCATGAACAGTGCTATTATGATATTCTTACTCTGTCCTGAACATTGATTTTGCACACTGACCACGCCATTGTGCGTTACATGTATGAAAACACATTTCAGGTGAGATGTGAAAAATAACAGCTGTACTGTTCATAAGAAAGTGTGGTAAAATGGCAATGTTAAAAATCTAGAGTGAAAATATTAAAAATGCTCGAAGTTACGAGCGTGCGTAGGAACTGCACAACACACGCTCGTAAAACAGTCATTTTGGGGAATTTTTTCACCAAATTTTCAACATAGGGTTTTTGGGGGGCTACCTCATGAACTGTGACACTGTTGTTTCGTTAATCGGTCCCAAAAGGTGGTTCTGCGCAGTGACCGCCAAATCACCTTTTGGGACCGAACAACAAAAATTTGGTGAAAAATTTCCAAAAGTGGTAGATAGTTGAAAAAACTATTTATGCCATTATACAGCTTACCGGCATTTCTTGATTCGTGGTCGGCTTTGAAGAGTGTAGACCTGTTCCCGGTCCACCGAAGATCATCGCGCCATGCTCCGGAGGTAAATATGGGGTGTGGGGAGGTGGGGTACGCAGAGGATGGGCGCAGGTTGGGGGAGGGGCCACCGGAATCAACGAGGGACCGTTTTCAAGTTTATAGTTTTTTTTACAAAATATTTTGCCACGCTGGGGTGGGCTCCCAGTGTGCCACTTGAGTGTTTGGGGTGGGTGCTGTAGCCGATGGGGATTGGACACCCCATCAGCACATACTGAGTTCTTGGGGGGACAAGAGCCGAGGGGATTGGGGACCCTCGCAAACAAGAAATTGGGGCAGTATGCCGACGGGAGTGGGCTACCCAGTCAGCAAAATTACCAGGCAGGGGCATGCCGACAGGGGGATTGGGCACCCCTGTCAGCACATATAAGTGTGGGAGGGGGTGTGGCAAGAGCCGAGGGGGACTGGGCACCCCCGGTCGGCTTTCTTTTTTTAATTTATTTAAATGTTTCACCAGGAAGGCACACTGAAGGCCGGGCGTCGGCTTTCTGGGGACTGTGAGAGGCCGACAGAGAAGCTGTTGCCATGGCAACACAGCACAATGGAGCTGTGTAATTGGCTGCTACAGTCAGGGACACCCCGCCGTACAAACACCTGATTGCATAGTGACGGGGTGCTCCCTGATTGCAGTGGCTCAGTTACTTTGATCTAGTGGCCTGCTCATTAACTGCCAGTGATCGACAGCATGCTCATCTATTGGCCGAGGCAGAGACCAGCCCCTGAATGGGCTGCTACCATTCGGCACAACACTGCCATGCCTCCAGAACCTGCTTGTGAAGGTAACCTGATGCAATGTGTTTCTTGCACAGATGTGCAAGCAACACAAAAAGTAGCAGCCCTAGCAGGTATGTTATAGGAGTTATGTCCTTCAGAGGGAGAGTAAGGTATACAGGGGCTCCCAGGTATTGCAGAAGGAGTGTGGTCTATTTTGCATGGCCGCAATGTGTTTCTCTAGTTGAATAGCTAGTAGGGTCTCACGGTACCACTCTAAAGCTGTGGCTAGAGAATCCTTCTTCCAATGCCGCAACATGACCAGTTTTGCTGTATCGGTAACTACAGTCAAATGGGCTTTTCTGATATGGGGTGTGCCGGGGGGAGGGGGGAAGCAAATAAGCAGCTTTTGGGGGTAAACAGGGGCTCTAAGCCCAAAAGTGGATCCAGAGCTTGGACCGAGTTCCAAAAAGACTGGGTCTTAGGGCATGTCCAGAGCAGGTGAAAGAGGGACACGGGAGCTTCATTACATACTAGTCACCAGCAGATTAGGCCTTACAGTCTATCAAGTCTGCTCACGCCTCAGACCCCAGGTTGGGAACAGAAGCCATCCCCCCCCCCCGTTGTACCCCTGTGTTTCCTGACCTTCCTCTCCACCCCCCCCGGTACAAGCCAACCTCTGCTTCATCCCTTTCCCGCACCTGTCCCACCCTCTCTTGAAGCCCTCTACCGTAGAAGCATGAACCAGCTCCCCAGATAGCGCATTCCACGGTTCCACCACCCTCTCAGTGAAAAACCTCCTCCTCCTTCCTCCCTTGAGCTTCCAACTATGTACTCTGGTGATTCCACCCTTCTGCAGCCTGAAAAGCCACTCCCGATTTACCCTATTTGTTCCCTTAAAGTATTTGAAAACCTCAATCCTATCCCCCAGATCCCTCCTCTCCTCCAGTGAGAGCAGTCCTAGCTCCCCTAGACCCTGGATCATTTTGGTTGCTCTCCTCTGTATCCCCTCTGGAAGCTGGATGTCCCTCCTTAAATGCGGCCTCCAGTACTGCACACAGTACTCAAGGTGTGGTCTAACCAGGCCATTGTACAGTGGCAGAATCACATCCCTGCTCCTCAAGGTAATCCCCTGTGCGATGCAGCCCAAAATTCTGTTTGCCTTTAATGCCGCCCCCCCGCACTGTTCAGAATTGTTTATGTTCGCATCTACCAGTTCCCCCAGGTCCTTCTCCCCTGCCGTGTCCTTCAACTCATCCCCCCAGGGTGTACTCTTGTCTGGGGTTCCCCCGCCCAAGGTTTAACAACCTTGCACTTGGAGGAATTAAATTTTAATTTCCAGGTATGGGCCCACCTGTCCAGGGTCTGCAGGTCCCTTTGCAGGGCCAGCCTCCCCTCCTCCTCCTCCACCACTACACCCAGCTTGGAGTCATCCATGAAGAGACTCATTTTGCACCCGATACCTTCCCTGATATCAGAGATGTAGACATTAAACAGGATCGTCCGCAGGACCAATCCCTGTGGCACCCCACTAATGACCTCCCTAGGAGACGGGACCTCCCCTCCAACCACAACTCTCTGGGTGCACCCAGCCAGCCAATTTCCAATCCATTTGACCATCAACGGGTCTACCCCATCCCCCTCAGTTTCCCCTGTAGTCCAATGTGAAGGACCGAGTCAAACGCCTTGCTGAAGTCCAAGAACAGTACATCCACAGGTCTTCCCTTGCCTAGTTTCGATGTTACCCAATCACAGAGCTCAACAAGATTACTTTGACACAATCCCCCAGGCACAAACCCATGTTGACGACTATCCAGAAATCCCATACACTCAAAGAATCCCCCCCAAGCGTTCCTTGAGTATACTCTCCTCTCCAGCATCTTGCCCACCACTGACGTAAAACTGAAGGGTCTATAGTTACCCGGCTCCTCCCTAGATCCCCTTTTATAGATTGGGACATGTACCACCTGCCAATCCTTAGGTACTCACCCTGTCTCAAGTGACAAACTGAAGAGTTCCGCCAGCTGTGCCGCCAGTACATCCGCCATCTCCCATAGTATTCTGGGATGTTGCAATCCAGGCCTGGAGATTTATCCCTTTTAAGGGCTTTCCACACCCTTTCTATGGGTATAACCCCGTAGGTCCCTCCCCCCATCAGCAGATCCTTCCTGGTGTGATACCCCTGAGGCATTGTCGGTCCCATCCCCCCTTTCAGTAGATCCCTCATGGTATGATACCCCAGAGATAACCCCCTCTCCTGCCTTTGCCATATCTGATGCTCCAGCAATCATACCCCCGGCCCGTCCAAATCCAACATCCCCCTCTTTGCAAGTTTCCCATCTCCCTTCCTAATGAAGGGGATGCGAATTTGCCCATTCTGTGCAGTTTTACTGTGGTGAAATAAAGGTTATGCATTATGTTAAACTGTACCAGATGAAGTCTGTCCTGCTTGATAAATTTAGATATGCTATGCCCAGCCCCTCTCCAAAGGACCTCGTTGGCTGAAATAAGGAGTTCTTGGACCCAGTAGTAGCAGATCCCTGAAGGGAGGTGTGGATCCAAGGACTGGAGGTGTTTGTAAATCAAGGAGACCGCATGCGGCTTGTCTGCTACAGTCAATAAGGAGGCTAAGTCCTGTTGTTGGGATAGTCCTGGGTTTAGGCCCCACAAAGGAAAGGACTGCATTTTTAATCTGGAGGAATTTAAAGAGATACCAGTTTTTAAGCTGGAAATGGGCCTGTAAAGTCAGGAATGAAATTATGTCTTCCCTTTGAATAAAATCAGCGAGCGTACAGTCTTTTAAGTGGTGACAGAAGATTTGTGGGATAGGACAATGATCAATTTGAAAATGAGGGTTATTAAATATAGGTCGGGTAGTGGATCTATGCCAGCTCAAGGAAAAGTGTGTCTGAATTTGGTGCCAGGCCTTGAGGGACCATCCAACTGGAGTGTTATGCAAAGGTCGGGGAAGATGGGATGGCCATAGGGATAACAAACTAGACAGTAAGCCGCCCCATTTGGCTGCTAGTGCCCTTTTGATATCTAACCAGAGGGGGCTATATGTGACAGGGTCAACTTGAGTGCCCTTCTTATCCCAAAAAAACAGTTTGCTAGTGTGTCGGGCTCCATAATACAAAAATAGAGAAGGAAAAAAGCCTAGCATACCCATTGGGTATAATACACGGGGGTAAAATGTTCATCTTCAGTATATTAATTCAACCCCATAAGGATAAGGGAATTACTGACCATTTATCCAAGTCTGATTTCAGAATCTGTAGTAACTTAGTTAAATTTTCCTTGATCATGTTGGGAGTGGAGTAGGAAATCTTAATACCTAGATACAGAAGGCTTCGAGTTCTCATGTCAAACCCAAATCAATGATGTCAGCTTTGGCAAGTCTATTGTTAAGTGGAAATATTTTGGTCTTAGAGGGATTTAATTTGTAGAAAGAGACCCTGGAAAAAACATCAAGCTCTCAGAGCAAAATAGGGATAGAGATATGTGGATTTTCCAAATGGTGGAGCAGGTCATCTGCATATGCTGAAAGGGTATACATCTGCCCCCCCCCAACCTGGATGCCCTGAACAGTCAGTGTTAGCCAATTTGCGTATCAGCAGTTCTAGATAAAAATTGAAGGTGGGGGGGGGGGAGAGCAGGCATCCCTGTCTGGTACCCCATTGTAAGGGGAAGGGGTTTGTTGGATAGACAGCCATTACACCAGATCCTCACCATGGGGGTGGAATACAACAGCTGGACCCATTTAATGAAATCTAAAGGGATGCCAATGCATTGTAATGACATGAACAAAAAATCCCAGGATGTGCTGTCGAACACTTTCTCGGTATCTAGGGACACCAGAGCCACAGGGACCCTGGACTCCCCGGACACCAAGAGTAGATGGAGGAGCTTCTGTAGGTGGTCCCCAGAAAATCGACCTGACATGAAGCCAACTTGTTCCTGGCCAGTGACCACTCCCATAATTGGGGCTAAGTGACTGGCTAGGATTTTAGCAAAGATTTTCACATCCGAATTTAATAGAGAGATCGGACGGTAGCTTTCAGACTGGAGGGGATCTTTGTCAGGCTTTGGAATAAGTGTGATCAGCACTTCCACGAAGGTGGGGTCCCCAACTCCTTCGATGAACCAGGAGTTAAATACATCAACCAGGAGGGGTGCCAGCTGAGGGAGACGGGCCTTGTAAAGATTGTTAGTTAGCGGTCTGGTCCGGGGGCTTTATCGGGAGGCAGTCGATCAATCGCTTTTTCAACTTCGATTAACGAAATTGGAGCACCTAGGTGTGCTACAGATGAAGGGGGTAGAGTTGGGAGTGTAACAGAATCTAAGTAGGCCGAAATTGAGCCTTTGGGGGTGGGGTTTTAATGTCTTATCTACGGAATTCATTTTTTGGAAGTAATCTCCAAAAATTGAAGCCATCTCCCTGCGGTTAGTTACCACTGTAGCATCTGATCCGGTCGTAGCCCTGGGATAACCTTGGCCATCTCAGCCTGTCGTAGGTGAAGAGCAAGGTGCTTCCCAGCTCTTTCCCAGGATTCTAAGTATTTCAGCTTGGTGCGATACAAAGCGAGTTCAGCTTTTTGTGCCAAGATATCTGCATATTGGGTTTGCAATAGGTGTAATTTGGCCCATTCTGAGCTGGGGGGAGAACGATTTAGGGAATGTTCTAAGCAGTGAATATCGGCCAATACAGTGTTCAGTTGCACTTTATTCTTATGGGCCCATGTAGCCAAGAGACTAAAACTCGCTTCTTAGGGCATATTTAAGTGCTGCCCAGATAGTACCCACTTTGTCCACCGAACCCATGTTGGAGTCCATCTGCTGTGTTATCTATTACTGTCCCCAATCTGCAGTAATCTGTAAATTCAGTCAACTGAATTACCCAGATCCAAGTCCTTGCTAACTTTACCACAGAATTCAAGCATGTTTGTCTGGCAAGATCTGCCCCTTGTAAAACCATGCTGTGTTTTATCATTCAAGTTGGTATCATATACATATTTATGAAACCTTTGATGATACCCTCTAGGATCTTACAGATGACAGAAGTAAGGCTTACTGAGCGATAATTTCCTGGGTTTTTCCTACATCCCTTTTTATGCAGTGGAATCACTGTTGCCTTCCTCCAAGAATCAATCACTTCCTCCTCGTCTAAAGATGTCTGAACTATTCAAGTCAATGTGGCAGCAAGCTCATTTGCTAATTCTTTAATAATTTTGTAATGGAATGCACCTGGACCTGGGGACTTATTAGGATTTAAGCTAGATAATCTGTTCCTTATATCCATTATACCTATATCAATAGGGCTAGGTGTTGCCAACTCTTTTTGAGCCCTGCCTGTGTTATAAGGTTTTACAGTAAATACAGATGAAAAATATTTATTCTGTATTTGGGCTATTTGTCTCGTCTCTGTTACTACTAAGCCATCAGGTTTTTCAAATGGCCCAACCTTAATATTACTCCCCCTTTTATTGTTAATATATGCATAAAAGGATTTATAGTTGTCTTTCGTTTTTACTGCCAATTTCCTTATTGCCTTTTTGGTTGCCATTAGTACACTCCTGTAAAGAATCCTTCCACCTTCAGTACTGCCTTTCTGTGCATTTCTATAGACACTATTTTTCTTCTTAATCAAATTCCTGACCTTTTTGGTCATCCAATTTGGTATCTTGCCAACCCTATTGTATTTCAGTTTCCTAGGTATATGGCTTTGTATTATGTTGTTGAGTTTGGTACTCAACAGATCCCACATGGTACTCAGTGGCCTGTCTTTAAATTCTTGTTGCCAGTTCCATTGTGCTAGGTCTTGCCTTATTTTTTCAAAATTGGCCTTACCAAAATTCAATACCATAGTCTCCCTCTTTTGTTCCATACAATGTTCTTGAATCTTAAATGACACCATGGCATGATCACAGTTTCTGAGTGGTGCAGTTACCCAGCAATCCTTTATTGTGTCACTCATATTACTCAAAACAAGGTCTAATATGCTATCACCCCTTGTATGCCCTTTCACAAATCGGTCCAGACCTACTTGTTCAAATGCTTCCAGGTAACTTTTCTCTACTTTGGTTGATCCTTGTAAAGCCTCCCATTTTACTCCTGGTAGGTTAAAATCTCCCATTAAGATTATCCTATCAGCAGGGTTAAGATCTTTAATAAATCTACAGATGGCTAAATCGCCCTTCTGATGAATTGCTGGAGGCCTATAAATCACTCCCGGCATAATCTTAGAGGTCTTCTATATGGTATAAAAACAGGTCACTCACCTGTAACAGTAGTTCTTGGAGTGGTATATGATGTTCATCCACACTGTCTGGCATGTCCTTTCCCCTTTAAGAATCACCGAAAGTCTTCAAGCTGGGTCCTCCCACCTATCTGGGTGGTATATCCCTCGACTCTGCCACCTGATGCCAGATCTTGCCCGATGGAAAGCACAGTGTGAGCGCCGAAGCTGGGGAGGTCGAGTGGGTCCGTGTGGATGAACACCATATACCACTACTAGAACTACTGTTACAGGTGAGTAACCTATTTTTCTAGGGACACGGATATAATGTTCTATCCATGCTGTCTGGCAGACTCCTAGCAGTTATCTGGGAGGAGGGAGGCAAGATGCGCACCCCCTACTTAGGGAATAGAGATTGGCGAACTGAGGCCCAAAAACCAGCATCTGGGCATGACTCTAGGTCAGCGTGGTAATGGGAAATGAAGATGTGTGTTGACTTCCAGGTAGCAGCCCTGAAGATTTCCTGGATAGGGACGTCCCTAGAAGCAGCCACCGCTGCAGCAGTATGGTGGGTGGAATGGGCCCTAAGCCCTATGGGAGGCTCCCTACCCACCAACCTATAGCAAAGATCTATGCAGGATGTGATCCACCTGTCAATTGTCCACTTGGCTGCAGGTCTGTCAGGTGCAGCTTCAGCACAGGTGACAAACAGCTAGTGAACCTCTCCCTGAACTCTGGCCGTGCGCTCTTTATAATAATAATCTTTATTTAAATTAAGCGCCTTTCAGAATATCAAGGCGCTGTACATAAAAATTAGTAAAATCAATAACAAAAACAGCAATATAAAATGGTCTGTAGAGATCCTTATCAATAAATTAATTAGAATAAGCCTAGTGCCATAAAAAAGTTTTGAGCGCCTGTTTAAAGCCCCCCATAGTCGCGCACTCCCGAAGCTGATGGGGTAGAGAATTCCAGAGGGCTGAGGCCACATACATAAATGCATGGGCACCTGAAGATTTTAAAGATACCCTCAGAATCCAATAGGTGAACGCTCGTCTCAAGTCCAAAGTATGGAGCCTGTATTCGGCATCCGAGGTGTGATTTGGGTAGAACACTGTAAAAGTCATCTCCTGATTTAGGTGAAACTCCTACACAACCTTCAGTAGGAACTTCAGGTTGGGACACAGGACAACCTTGTCCCTGTGGAAGACCAGGCAAGGAGACTCCACCGAAAGCACCTGGCGCTTCCTAAGCCTTCTGGCTGACATAATGGCCACCAAGAAGGCAGTCTTCCACGACAAATGTGAACTCTCACATTTGTGCATTAGTTTGAATGGCTTGCCCATGAGCTTTGCCAATACCAGCAACAGATCCCATGGAGGTGGAGGTTCATGCACCAAAGGGGATATGTGATCTAAGCCCTTAAAAAAGCACCAGACCACTGTCTCTTGCACCACTGACCGCTGACTAGCCTGCGCCTGGTAAGCAGAGATGGCTGCTAGGTGCACCTTAAGGGTCGTTGATCCAAGTCCCCCTTTGGAGAGAGACCACAGGTAATCCAAAATGCTGGACAGGTCAAAGGGTCCAACCCCTTGCCCTGACATCAAAAGGAGAATCTCTTCCATTTGAAGGCATAGAATTTCCTTGTCAACTCCATCCGAGAGGCCTCTACAACAGTGAAGACATCTTCAGAGAGACCCAAAGCCTGGAGCTCTAGCCATTCAGGAACCAGGCTATCAGGTGCAGGGATTGAGGGTCTGGATGGAGTGCTTTCTGCTGGCTGATGGAAAGAAGTTCTGGGCATGCTAGAAGATTCTTTGGGAGCCTATTGCTGAGGCTGAGGAGGTCTGGGTACCAAAACTGGCGGGGCCGGTTCACAGCCACCACGATCACCTGTGCCATGTCCCTCCTGACCTCGAGCAGCACTTTGTGGATCAAGGGACGTGAGGGTCTTCAACCTCAAGAAGGCATCCCCCTGCAGATAGCCTTGCTGAAGGGGATGATCACAATACAGCTTCAGCTTTACATTCTCCCTGGAGGCAAACAGGTCCATCTGAGGGGTGCCCCACTGGGAGAACAGACTGTAAACTACCTCCAGGTGGAGGGACCACTCATGAGATGCCTCACCCACCTGGCTGAGGGCATCTGCCAACTGATTGGAGGCTCTGGCCACATGGATGACTAGGAGATCTGCCTCCAGGCTATGCACTAGGGTCCAGGTGTGCAGAGCTTCCTTGCACAATGGCAGGGAATGTGTCCCTCCCTGATTGTTGAGGTAGTACATGGTCGTGGTGTTGTCCATCTGGACTTGAACCACTTGACCCCGAACAAATGGAGCAAATGTAGTCAGCACCAGCCTAACTGCTCGGAGCTCCAGCAGGTTGATGTGGCATTGTGACTCCTCGGGAGTCCAAAGCCCATGGACTCTGTGTTCCCCTAGATGGGCACCCCAGCCCATGAGAGAGGCGTCGGTCGTCAGGGTGACCGTTGGCTCGGGGTGGATAAATAGGATCCCTTCCTGCAGATTTTCCGGGATGGTCCACCACTGGAGAGTGTACCACATCCTATGGGTCACTATGACCAGCTGGTCGAAGTGACCTTTGCGCTGGGACCACTGACTGGCTAGCTTCCACTGCAGGGAGCGCATATGCCACCTGGCCCAATGGACCATGGTGGTGCAGGCTGCCATGTAACCCAAGAGGCGCAGGAAGTCCCAGGCAGAGCACAAGTGCCCAACGAGAAATGATTGCGCAAAGGAGGAGAGAACCTCTACCCTGTCCGCCGGGAACCTGGCTATGGCTTGGCAAGAGTCAAGCTCTGTCCCGATAAAATTGATCACCTACATGAGTTCCGACTTGGTCTCATTGATAAGGAGGGCCAGATCTATAGGCCAGATCCCCGGACTGCTCCGCCTCGTGGCTGGAGGGACCTGCAATCAACCAGTCGTCCAAGTAGGGGTAAACCCAGACCCCATGGCACCTCAGGTGGGTCGCCACCACTGCTATGCAATAGGTGAAGACCTTGGGGGCTGAGGAGTGGCCAAATGGCATGGCCTGGAACTCGTATAGGGCTCCCTCTGCCCAGAAGCGGAGGAACCTTCGGTGGGACAGACGGATCAGGACATGAAAGAATGTGTCCTAAAGATCCAGAGAGCAGATCCACATGTCCTGCTCAAAAGATGGTATGGTCTGGGACAGTTTTACCATTCTGAAGGTGCAGGACCTGGGAAACTTGTTCAGGTCACGCAAATCTAGAATGGGATGCCAGCCCCCCATCCATTTTGGCACCAGGAAGCACTTGGAGACAAACCCTGGGTGTGCAGGAGGATCCACTGCTTTGACCACCACCTCCTTGTGGAGGAGTTGGGCTATGTTGGCTTGGAGAGCCAACCAAATGTCTGCAGATACCAAGCCCTCTCATGGGGGCGTGGGCGCGGCTTGGAGGGGAGGGTAGGTGTAACGGGTATGGGGGTGGCAACCCTTATCCTGTCACTGTGCAGGCTTAGTGGAGGAGGAGGACCCAGCCGAGGAACCACCGGGACCTTTGCCTCTGGGTTTATGGGGCAGCGGAGCCAGTGACTTGAGCCGGGGGTGCCAAGACGAAGCCTGCTGCCCAGACTGGTACTGGGCTGGTTTGGCCACAGGGGTGGAAGGCCGAAAGGGCTTGTGCTTCTGCTGCTTGGAGCCCTTAGAGTCCTTCTGGAAAGACTGGACAGAGTCCAAGGTGGTACTGGATTTCTCTATGTGCTGTAAGTGACCGTCGACTCCCGGGCCCAAACAAGTCAGTGCCCAGAAAGGGTACATCTGTCAATTTATGCTGAGTATCTGCCGTGAAGATCAAGATCCTCAGCCAAGCCCTATGGCGCATGGCGATGGCGGCTGCCACCGAGTGGGCACAAGGGTCCCCAATATCCAGAGCTGTCTGCAGTTGCTGTTTGATCACAGCACGACCCTGATCCCGGACCTGTTTGACCGTGGTCTGGAGGTCTGCTGGGAGATGAAGCACCTCATCCAGGGACCCCAAGAGGGCATGGAAGAAATGTGCCATAATGATGGCCACGCTCGCCTGGCAGAAACTGAGCAAGGAGGCAGCATAAACCTTCTTTGCTGAATAGTCCAATTTCTTGGACTACTTGTCCAGAGGTTTATCGACATCTTTATGACCCGAGTGTCGAAACACGGAATCGGTCACTATCCCTTCGGCTGAGGAGTGTTCCATGAAACACGAAAAGGAACCAGTGGGCACCACAAATTTAGGGGGCATACGGGCTGATGGTGCAGGGCAGGAAACAGGGTACTGCCAAAGCTCCAGAGCTAGACCGACAATAGCCTCGGCCAGTGGGAAGGCCTCCATTGGTGAATCCCCTTATCCAGGATATCAGTAAGGGGGCAATGGGCCCACTTCTGAACGGGCTCCAACCGCATCCCCATGGATTTGGAGATGAGGCAGAGGATGCCCAAGAAGGACAAAGGGCCCCTCCTCCATGGAGAGATCCCCTACTGACTCTGTGTTGACCGGATGGGAAAGGAGCGAGGAGTTATCGTCTGACTCCGAAGAATCCCCATACAGTGGCTGACCATCCGTGTCACCTTCAACCTGCTGTGGACGGTCGGGTATGTGAGTGACTGACAGCCCATGGGGAAGCCCCTTAGCTGACCGAGACTCCTTGGACAGGGCCCCAGATGGTGGCCGATGAGGTGGCAGCTCCACCACGATGAGTGGAGAGGCTGGTTTAGGCAGAGCCGGAATGGTCTTCACCGGCTCCGCGGTGGAGGGGTGATGTCGACTGGCTCCAGAAACAATGGAGGCGTAAGATACGCCTGAGATGATGACAGCTATGTGATTGCCGGGGTGGGAGCCAGTGCTGGCTTCTGACTAGCCAGAACCAACTGTTGCCATATAAGGTCCTCATAGCGCTGACGCAACTTACGTCAAAGCCTTCCCTCAGCTGAGGAGGACAAGTAATGTCGGCACCACTTCTTGTGACGCCGAGAATGGCACAGGTGTGATCTGTGCAAGCCACTAGAGCAGGGTTTTCAACCGGGGTCCGTGACCACCCGCAGGTCCGCAGAACGCTCCAAGAAATTGAAATCGCAGTAATGATTTTTTTCCCCCAACTGCAGTGTAACCGCTATTTAACTAATCCAGGCTTCAATCTTGATGCACCTGTTAGCACCTTTTAGCTCAGTAACCCCCACTAACACTTGGTACTCCACTAACAGAGTGTTAATTACACTCATTAGTATCTAACTTGTACCATCTGTGCCCTCACAAGTGAACTGCTTGCCTGCTTTATTAGCTATTTGAATGTCCTTTGTGTCAGCACAGTCCTCTCCTTGCTCTTCGATCTTTGCTTATACCTCGCATAAATTCAGCTCCTCGCTCCTCACACTCACAGATATCAAGTTACTATTGAACTAAAAAAAAAAAATGAAGCTGCCCTGTTTCTTGTGCACCCCAGTCTGTTCTGGTCAGTGATATGAGAGTCATATATTCATATCTGACTGGGTAAGAAATATTTATTTTCTGTGCTTTGTGATACATTTAGCTTGAGACATATAGCAGCAAATTCTGTGAGCCAAGCATCTCAATTAGCTTGGTTAGTTAGCTTGCTACTTGCAGCCACCCTGAAATACTAAATTAAATTGAATTAAATACAGCAATAGTATATCAGTTTTTAATATATATGGCTCTTTAAGAGCAGCAGCAACTTCTTTGATGTGTTTTTTTTTTTATTTAGCTCAGTCAGTAAGTTGAATGCTGCCAGCCCCCCCCCATCCCACTCCACTAAGAAGCACTAAGGACTTACATAAAATCAGTGCCACAGAATGTGTACGTTACATATTTTTTTATATAGATTTTATAAAAATAAAAAAAAAAGTGTTTTTACATTGGTTTACAGTTGTTTTTGTGTTTTATTAAGGTTAGCTGTATGAAGGCTGTACATAACACTAAACGCAGTACCAAATCTGTAGACTTTTGGTAGTGGGTCCCCGACATGGCTGACAGCTGGCCAGGGGGCCCCCAGACCAAAACAAGTAGACAACCATTGCACTAGAGGAAGATGACCAAGACCTTCAGGGTCACTTGGAGGGAGCCGCAGAGTGCCGCGGCACCTCCTGGTCATCTGGAGCCTTATGGTCCTGCCCAGCTGGTTGGATTGGCTCAGTCGGTAGGGCCAGAGTCCTAAAAAGAGAACTGTCAACCTCATCGAGAGATAGCGGGTCGACTGGGTCAAGAAAAATCTTGGCCGGATCATCAACTCTGCCTCGCAGGCAGGCCTGACGGGGGCACCGTGAAGCCAGCGGCTAAGTCCGCGGTTTCGACCATAGTCGAAACCAAAGTTTCCTGGGACCAAGACCACTCTCTGTCCCAAGAATGGTAATGGTGAGTTTTATCCTTGTCTCTCGACTCCTCCTCCTTGGACCGTGAGCTGTGCAAGCCCAAAGGGCCCTCTCCCTTAGTTGGGAGAGACTGGCATAATTCCTTGAAGGAGCCCGGAAAGGTAGAGCCCAGTTCAAGTGGAACAAAAACAGATGCTGAAGAGGACTGCTCGGTGGCCCAAGCCACCTCCTCCTTGAAGGCCTTCATCTGGTCCAACTACTCAGCAGACCCTGCAGATGCGGAGACCACCCAATAGGCTTCTTTAGATTTGACCAGTGGGTTGTTTTTCTCAGCGGCCCAGCTGCAAACGGGTGAGACGGTCGTTGAGCACATTCTGATGAAATGAGCGACACATTTCGCAGGCCTGGATATCGTGATCATGACCCAGGAAATAAATACAGGTTACTCACCTGTAACAGGAGTTCTAGGAATGGTATATGTTGTTCATCCACACTCATTGGCAGGTATCCTTGCCGCTTTAAATCTTGCCGGAAGGTCTTCAAGCTTGCTCCTCCCACCCACCCGGGTGGTATAACTCTCGGCCCCGCCCCATGACGCCAGATCTGGCCCACTGGAAGCTCAGGTTGTGCTCGGGCCGGGAGGGAGAATGGTAGGATGAACAACATATACCATTCTAGAACTCCTGTTACAGGTGAGTAACCTGTATTTAGGGACATGGATATGTTGTTCATCCACACTCATTGGCAGACTCCTAGCAGTTCTCCGGGAGGAGGGAGGCAAGACGCACACCCCAATACTTACTTGGGAAAGAGAGACTGGAGAACCGAGGCCCCAAAACCAGCATCCCGGCGTGACTCAAGGTCGATGTGGTAGTGGGTAATGAAGGTGTTTGCTGACTTCCAGGTAGCAGCCCTGCAGATTTCCTGGATAGGGACGTCCCTGGAAGCAGCCACCGTTGCAGCAGTATGGCGGGTAGAATGAGCTCTTATCCCTCTGGGAGGCTCCATGCCCACCAACTTATAGCAGAGATCTATGCAGGAGGTTACCCACCTGCTTATCGTCCGCTTGGCTGCAGGTCTGCCAGATGCGGCTTCAGCGTAGGTGACAAACAGCTGGCGAACCTCTCCCCGAATTTCAGCCGTGCGCTCCTTATAATAAGCGAGCGCCCTTCTAGGGTCCAGAGTATGGAGCCTATATTCGGCCTCCGAGGTGTGATTGGGGTAGAACACCGGCAGAGTCAACACCTGGTTAAGGTGAAACTCCGACACCACCTTCGGAAGGAATTTCGGGTGGGGGCGCAGGACAACCTTGTCCCTGTGGAAGACCAGGTAAGGAGACTCGATGGAAAGCGCCTGGAGCCTCCCATCCTTCTGGCTGACGTGATAGCCACCAAGAAGGCGGTCTTCCACGACAGGTGAGAGAGAGCACACCTGTGCATAGGTCTCGAATGGCTTGCCCATGAGCTTTGCCAGTACCAGCAGTAGATCCCACGGAGGTGGGGGTTCCCGCACTGGAGGGGAAATGTGATCAAGGCCTTTGAAAAAGCGCCAGACCACCTTCTCCTGCGCCACCGACTGCTTCCCGGCCCGCGCCCGGTAAGCAGAGATGGCTGCCAGGTGCACCCTTAGGGTCGTCGACCTAAGCCCTTGACTAGAAAGGGACCATAAATAGTCCAAGATGCTTGCCAAGGAACAGGAGGAAGGGTCCAAGCCCTTGCCCTGACACCAAATGGAAAACCTTTTCCATTTGAAGGCATAGCATTTTCTGGTCGACTCCTTACGGGACGCCTCAACTGCATTGAGGACCTCGTCGGAAAGACCCAAGGCCTGGAACTCTAGCCACTCAGGAACCAGGCCGCCAGTGCAGGGATTGAAGGTCCGGATGGAACACCTTCCCCTGATTGACTGGAGAGCAGGTCCGGCGAGCTGGAAGCTGCCGGGAGTCCTGGAGCTGAGACTGAGGAGATCTGGGTACCAGAACTGGCGAGGCCAGTCTGGGGCTATCAGAATCACCGCGCCTTTCCCTCCTCGCCTTGAGAAGCACCTTGTGGATCAAGGGAAATGGGGAAAGGCGAAAGAGGCCCGGGGTCCACTGCCTCGAGAAGGCATCCCCTGCAGCGAGCCCCTGCTGAGGGGCGGGCATGGAACAGACTCAGCCTGCCTCCTGAGGCAAACAGGTCCACCTGAGGTGTGCCCCAATGGGAGAACAGATGCTGTACTACCTCCGGCAGGAGAGACCACTCGTGGGATGCAGCCCCTATCCGGCTCAGGGCATCGGCCAGGGTGTTGGGAGGCTCCTGCCACGTGAATGGCTAGGAGATCCGCCTCCAGGCTGCGCCGGAGTGACCAAATGCGGAGAGCTTCCTTGCATAAGCATGGAGCGCGTCCCGCCCTGGCGGTTTAGATAGTACATGGTCGTGGTATTGTCCGCCTGGCTCGGACCACTTGACCCGGGAGGAACGGAGCAAAGGCGGTGAGAGCTAGGCGGACCGCTCGGAGCTCCAGCAGGTTGATGTGGCATCGGGACTCCCGCGGGGACCAGAGGCCATGAGCCCGGTGTTCCCCAGATGGGCACCCCAACCCATCAGAGAGGCATCGGTCGATAGAGAGACCGCCGGCTCGGGCGGATTAACGGGATGCCCTCCTGCAAATGATCTGGAACGGTCCACCACTGAGAGCTGCCCACATCCCCTGTGTCACCGACACAAGCTGGTCCAAAGGATCGCAGCGCTGGACCACTGGCTGGCCAGTCCCCACTGAAGGGACGATGTTCCAGCGGCCCAACGGACCACGCTGGTGCAGGCCGCCATGAGACCCAGGAAGTCCCGGCAGGCGCAATTGCCCAACCAGAAATGATCGGGCAAAGGAGGAAATAACTCGCCCTGTCCGCCGAGCCGCGCCTGGCTCAAGAGAGTCGAGCGCGCCCGATGAATAGAATCACCTGCTTCGGCTCGAGTTCCGACTTGGCCTCGTTGATAAGGAGGCCCAGTTGAGAGCAGACCTGAGGGCCAGATTCTGACCACTCCGCCTCCTTCCTGGGGGAGCTGCTATCAGCCAGTCGCCCAGGTAAGGGTACACCCGACCCTCGGCCAAGAGGGAATGCTGTCACCACTGCCATGCATTTGGTGAAGACCCTGGGAGCTGGAGACAAGTCAAGGGCATGGCTTGGAATCAAGAGGGATCCTTCCGCTCGAAGCAAAGGAATCTCTGGTGAGACGGACGGATAGGACGTGAAAAAACTGCGTCCTGCAAGTCCAGAGAGCAGAACCACGCCGCTGCCCAAGGATGGTATTATCTGAGCCAGAGTGACCATCCTGAAGGTTCGAGACCTTAGGAACTTGTTTAGGTTGTGTAGGTTTAGAATGGAGCCAGCCCCGTCCGCTTCGAACCAGGAAGTACCTGGACACAAACCCTGGGTCTGAAGGAGGGTCCACCACCTCTTATCACCTCCTTCTGGAGGAGGAGAGCGATGCCGGCTCGACGAGCCGCCAGTGAGGCTGGGATCTCAAGCCCCAAGGCGACGGCTCTGAAGGTGGTGCCTGCTCGAACTCCAGAGGCAGGCCTCTTCCCACCACCTCCAAGACCCACCTGTCCGTGGAAACAGCGGACCAGGCGGAACGGAAGTGCTGGAGCCGCCTCCCTACGGGGACCCAGGGTGGGTGACGGGAATGGGGCGACACCCTCAGCCCGTCACTGGGCAGGCTTGGAGGAGGGACCGGCCGAGGGACCTCCTGGGCCTTTTCCTCCCTGCCTCCTGTTAGAGGAAGCCGGCGGCTTGGGTTTGGGATGCCAAGGCCGAGCCTGCTGGCCCTGACGTTGCTTGGCCGGGCGCGGGCACACAGAAGACCAAAGGGCTTAGGCTGTGGCTTTGCGGCCTTGTCCTTCTGAGCGGAAGAGACCGAGTCCAAGGTAGCATTGGACTTCTGATCCTCTGCAGGTGACCTTCCACCCCAGGGTCAAGAGGTCAGTCCCAAAAAGGGAACATCCGCCAACTTGTGCTGGGTATCCGAAGTAAAGGTGGATATCCTCAGCCAAGCCCGCCGACGCATAGCCACTGTGGCCGCCACCGATCTGGCACATGAGTCCCCTATATCCAAAGCAGTCTGGAGCTGCTGTTTGGCCACTGCCCTGCCCTGGTCCCGCACCTGCTTAACCGTAGTCTGCAGATCGGCGGGAAGATGAGGGATGACCTCAACCAGGAGCCCAACAGGGCATGAGAAAATGTGCCATGAGGACGGCCGAACTGGCCTGACGGCTGTCGAGAGGACGCAGCGAGACTTTCCGCCCGACATAGTCCACTCTCGGACTCCTGTCAGGAGGTTTGTCCACATCCTGGCGCAGCCGGGCGCTACCGAAAACGCTGTCGGTAACCAACCCTCAGCAGAGGGGTGTTCTGAAAACCGGACAAGGAACCGGTGGGACCGGATACTTCCTGGCCATCCTGGCAAGGCGAGGGCAGGAAGCAAGGCGCGCCAAAGCTCCAGTGCCGACCCACTATGGCCCCGCCACCGGAAAGGCCTCCGTCGGAGAATCCCCCGTCCAGAATCTCCGTGAGGGGATACCTGGCCCGCTTGGAACGGGTTCGAGCTCCATCCCGTGGACTCCGAGATGAGCCAAGCAGTCCCAGGAAGGACGACGGGCTATCGTCCATTGACTGATCCTGAAGACCCAAGTCCAGTCGCTGGAGAAAAGGAGGAATCATCTTCGGACCGGAAGAGTCCTCGAAGAGCTGCCTCTGGCCTGAGCCACCCTTCACCTGCCGAGGTCGGTCGGGAGTGAGGGTAACTGACAGCCGATGGGGTAGACCCTTAGCCGACCGAGAATCCTTGGTCGGAGCCCCAATTGGTGGCTGTGGAGGCGGAGGTTCCACCGGAATCGGTGGAGCAGCTGGTTTTGGCCGAACAACCGCCTGGTATAGCCTCGGATAAGTCGAGGGGTTGTGTAGGCCGCCCGTGACAGTTACTTAATGGCCGGGAAGGCGACGGGGTCGGCTTACTCCCGCCAGGAGGAGCTGTTGCAACATAAGGTCCTCGCATCCGACGACTTACGCCGGAGCCCTCATCCGAGGAGGAGGACGAGGACGATGCGCGACGCCGCTTACCGGGTGCCGGGACCGAGACCGCCCATGACGGTGGGATCGGCTGGACTCGGAAGAGGTCCGAGACCGAGTCCCGAATTTCCGAGGTCGGTGCGGGAGGTGTCGGCCGAACTGGCACCCTTCGCTCGATGGTCCATCCGAGGCTCCGGAACCGAGGCACAGGCGAGCCCACGGATCCTCAACTCTCCGGGGAACCGGGAGAGGGAATCTTGGCTGCTAAAGGCGACAGCCCGTCCAATGGGTCGAGAAAAATCTCGACTTCATCGGTGGGAGTCTCGGTCAACTGACCTGACGGGGACACCGTGAGGCCAGTGGCCGAAGCCGAGCGGTCGACCGAAGCCGACGGTCGACGGCCCGGGGAGAGGGACCTTTCCCGCTCCCAAGAGCGTCGACGGAGGGACTTACCCCTGTCCCTCTTTTTGGACCGAGAATAAGGTCCAGCAGATGCAGGCCCTTCTCCCTTAGTGGAGAGGGACAGACAAAGCTCCTTAAAAGAAGCCGTGTAGGAAGAACCCAGAGAGAGCGGGATAAATGCCGAGGCCGAGGAAGATACGGCCCGCGCCGCCTCCTCTTCGAGGGCGACCATCAGCTCGAGCTGATCCGCCGAGCCCGCCGCCGCGGACACCGCCAACCGGGCCTCCTTGGACTTCACCGGAGGGAAACGCTTCTCGGGACGGCCCAGTTGCATCGGGCAGCACGGTCTCGAGGACGAGATGAGAAAGATGAGCACAGGTCGCAAGCCCGCGGTCGTGCTCAAGGCCTAAGCAGTAGACACACGCGGAGTGTGGATCCGTCCGAGACATCTTCTGCCGCATGGGCATCTCCAAATCCGGAGTCGATTTGTCCATCGTGAGTCATGAGGGATCAAGACTGAAGTCTTTTTCTCAAAATTTATTTTAAATCCGCAAACGGAGAAATAGGAACTAGTCCCAAACGCAGAGCGTTAAGGAGGAACCTGAGCTTCCAAGCGGTAAGGAAGATCTGGCGTCATGGGGCGGAGCCGAGAGTTATACCACCCGGGTGGGTGGGAGGAGCAAGCTTGAAGACCTTCCGGCAAGATTTAAAGCGGCAAGGATACCTGCCAATGAGTGTGGATGAACAACATATCCATGTCCCTAGAAACATACATGATGTGCGGGTTGGTGCACAACATCTTCTGCCCATGGGGCACCGGCAGAACCCAGGCAAGGACTTGTCCTCTATCACAGTCACGATCTAAGAGCGGGCTGTAGAAAAAGCTCTTACGAGTTTTAGTTTAGGAAGTAAATCTGGGAAGTTGAATGCCAGGGCCTACTCAATGTGGGATCGGTAAGGAGGGAATCTACTTCTTCCAACGGAAAGGAAGATCTGGGGTCAGAAGGCAGAGCCAAGGGATATACCACCTGGGCAGGGTGGGAGGAGCCAGCTTTAAGACTTTCCAGCAATTCTTAAAGGGTAAAGGACATGCCAAACAGTGTGGATAAACATCATATCCACGTCCCTAGAACCAAGTATACAAGTCTTGTGGCTGAATTGCTATTCCAGAGCCAGCTATATCTTAGTACTGACCTGTAGTTTCTGCAAAGTCCATTACCAGTTCTGCAGCTGACACAGGCCCTAGAGAACTCAGAGACCTCAAGGGAGTCCTGGACCCAGCCTGCCACCTGTAGAGCATTATCAACAGAGCACCGTTTCTGACCCCCCCTCCACCCCCAGATTTGTGAGTTCTGTTTTCTTACTGCATCCTGGCTTTACAGGGCTATTTGACATTTTCGCAATAGAAAAGAATGGTATCACTTTAAATTGAGCCGCTCCCGCTGTGACAGCAAGCAGCAACTTTGATTTCTGATTTGCTGTCAGATTTGAGTCCATCAGCAGCAGGTCCTGTTTGTGACTCTGTAACAGAGTCAGAATGTACAACTTTGTTTTTGGCATATCGAAGTAACAGTTTTTTGTACACCGCTCCCAGACACAATCATTTTAATTGGGTTTATTTTCTCATTTGTTTCTAGATCATTTTGGTTCAGTTTTCCATTACATGCTTTAATAGCTCTTACCTCTTGCACCTCTGGTGTGCCAGCCACCTCTCGACCGCTGTTTCCAGTAAGTAGTTCCACAAATTTTTTTCATCTCTTTGTATTTCAAGTCTTCCGCTGCCAGTAACTTTAATAAGTACAGCCTGTTGGTGCAGCGGTGGGATTTCCGCTTACGACACCGATGACCGGGTTCGAAGAGCGACCCGGTCAGTCAGAGGGCCGGCTGGGGAAGAAGAAATGGAGCTGCCCCATGGGCTGCTGTCCTTCTCCAGGGGTGGGTAGGGGAAGCACTGAGCGCTTGAGGATTCTCCTGGCGGAGGCTGGGGGTCTCGCGCTGCCACGCTTAGTCTCTCTTGGGAGGCGGAAGTGATGCTGCGCCATTGCACGTCCCGCCTCGTGAGGGAAAAAAGACAGAAAACACAGGCAGGGCGAGGGCTACCTGTCTAAATGAAGCCCTCCCGGAAGACCTCGCTAACCACCGTCACTGCAGGTCCCCCAAACAGATACTGGTTCCGTGGTCACGGAAGAATGTGACCATGGCCCCGGCCTCCAGGGGGCAAGCCGGGGGTGACTGGGGGACCCCGGAAGCCATAGACGGTGGTGGAGGCTTCCAAGGACCGTGACCAGGGCTGATTAAGTGACAGGGTCCTGCCGGAAAAAGAAAAAAAAAAAAAAAAACTTTAATAAGTAGTCCTTTTTTTAATGCCTCCTCCAGCTGTACTTCAATGGGAATCAAGCCATCACTTTCTGATAGCATCTTCACTCCACCAGCAGAATCACAGGATCTTGCCTTCTCCATATTGTTACCCGGCACCTCTGTGGTACCGAAAACCACTCTGGCCCCTACTACCGGTGTCCGAGTTTGCTCTTGATTTTGCTCTTGGGTTTTTGCTTCTACCATACCTCAGGTGGGATGGGAAGCAGCCTCCTCTACCTGGGCAGCCATTTCACCCTCCTTTTCCTCCGACTCCAACAGGAACCACACTCACCCCACTGGAAGAGTAGGGACATTTCCCAAGTGTCATGGCCAACATTCCCTCATCAATAAAAAAAAGTCCACATAACCCACTCCCCATGTCACACCTGGAAACAAGATATCTCAGCTTAGCGTGCTTTTCCTGGTCAAAAATTGTAACTAAATAAAAGCTTTTTTCCTGGAAGCCATGTATGCTATGATAGGACCAGCCTTGTAAGGCTCCCAGATGGTGACTTGATGAATACATTGTCTCATTTTCCATGCAAAGCACTGCTTCTGTGTGCATATGCATCAGGAACTCTCTTTCCCTCTAAAATACTATGGTTTAAGTGCCATCTGGGCTGCTTCCACACCTATGGGCCACATTCTATCAATACTTTGACAGGGCTTGGTCTGAAATATGAAAGCTGCCTACAGTTGCCTCTCTGACCCAGTCAATCCATCTCTTTGACACAAGCATTAGGTCTACATGGCTGAAACAATGATGTGCGGCAGAGTAGTATGTGTACGCTCACCCCGCTGGGTGTGTAGTGCCCCAGAGAAATTGGGAGCACCACAGAAAATAGTGGTCTTGGGGGAATCACAGAAAATAGGGGATCCTCAGAGACCTGAGGGGTCAGACAGTTATGGGGACCCTGGCAGGTTAATGGCAAACCCTTGAAAAATTTAGGGGACCCTCTAAAACACAGAACAGGCCCCTCTCCAGCAGAAAGTTCTAGCAGTCTAAATTCAGGGTTTTAAAAGAAAACCATTTTCCCCCTTTGTTCTTCCTTTCCCCCTGCTCAAGACCAACACCTAGTCAGCCAAAGCCAAACCAGTTGGGACACATTCCTGTCCCACAGGGGAGAAAGAAGCCAGGCTGAGCTCTCTCAGTCAATCCCTGTGGCCAGAGTAGATTCAAATTTGGAGACTTTTTTTTTTTTTAAGCCACTGACCCAGCCTCAGGAGGCTGACCTCTGGATGAAGGAGCCAATCCCCTGGCAGGTAGCCAGGACCACCCCAGCCTAGAGGAGGCTCTACACAGGCTGGAGACGAGACAAAGAGTTTGACCAGGGAGGGTGAAGGACAGTAAGGCAATGAATGTCGGCTTCCCTGTTAGGAGGTTGAAGCGATTCCCTCGGGTCCCTTCAGTGCAACTCCCTCCAGAAGATCTCCAGTAGCAGCCTTGGTAGTTTTTTTGCAGAAATTTAATGTTAGTTGGGTCCCCTAGTGCGGCGAGTCAGTCTATTTGGCCGGGAAACAGACCCAGTGAACCTTTTATGCAGCAGTCTCCAGGAGAAGAGGCTTTATCACTCCTTTGTGGTTGTGCATTCCCCAGGGTACAGAAATCCTTGTTGAACTCCAGGGACTCCTGCACACACCTCATCTAGGATTCCTCCGGTGTCTCTTCCTGGACTCAGGGAGGGTCCCCAGGAAGCCCAGTATCACCTGCACCCACCTCCAATAACTCCAAGTGTTCAACATGACACCCCAGGTTTGAGTTGACGGTTGTAAGCGGAAGTCAGCTGGTAGCTAGGGCCCACCAAAATAAGTCAGGTTAGGGGCCGCCCCGGCACTAGCTTGAGGGACTTCAGTCATCTGCGGAACTGAGAGTCACGTTGCCCATTCTCCCACATAGACATTGTCCCAAGGTGGCAATAGTACCGGTGGCCTATAGCAAGGCCCCGCCAAGGATTGCCAGGCTCTGTGCCTCATTCCCCAAGGTGGAGTAAGTACCGGTGGCTCACACAAGAGGCCACACCGAGGGCCACCATGCTCATGATTGTACCGTCCGTAGATGTCTCGTGTTCCAGAAGCTCATCAAGAGGTCACACTGAAAATTGTAAGATTCTGAAGCTGCAGGGGAAGGTGGTAAGGGTTCCGGGAGTCTACCCAGAGGTCGTCCAGTGGATCATCACACCCAGCATCCTTTCCTCGACTGGAGATCACCTGCCCAAGGACACCACAGCTGACAACTCCAGATAAGGGTTCTCTTCACCCACAACTGGGCGTCAACACCCATCCTCAGCCAGGCGCTTCCCTTTTGATGTTGCCTCAGTGACACCTGGAGTCGCCTTCTTTCCAAGGCCAGGAGGCCTACAGTGCTTTACTCTGTTTCTGGTTTTCTGGGGGACACCCCATTTTATAGCCTGTATAGAAAGTGCTTCCTTAGGTTCACACTCAGTGGTTGGCCAACCAAAATATTAGAAACCCAAGCTTGGTGCATCAGATTGCTACGTCCTGAGGACTTGACTCACCTGGACTTTTGTATGACATTACTTGGGCCAGTTTGTGGTCTTGGTAATCTTATTCATTCTCGTGTGTGATAGTGATAGCTAATGCTAAGTCTTTTCTGTGTGTTCCAACTGTTGCTAATAAACCTTGCATCTTGGCTCTGAAGTACGCCTCCAGCCTCTCCATCCAGATTTATCTGGCATCAACCTAAACTATAGGGATACGAACATACTTCTCAACCTCTCAGCATTAAAAATCATAGCACTGACCTTCAAAAACCATAGCACATGGCTAGAATGTGTAGCACTTTCTTATTTTAATTCATTATACCCTGGGCGGCCATTTTGTATCAGAAGAATCAATGGATGGTTCAGACTTCATATGGAGCTATTGGGTACAATGAGTATGTCTACAAATAGTAGGCCCCATATAGTTAGTGATGGGGAATGTTTCTATCAACTTAATTCAATTATTTAATAGATTGTGTGTCCAGAAATAGCTCTAACATTATTAAGAACATCAGTAAACCTATGCATAGCAAGGGTAAATTTGAGTGTGAAAATCATAGTGCTATGCGAAATTCATAGCAGTTGAGTGGTATGGGTACGAACCACCACAGCTGGGCCATTCTTCAAATGTCTATCAGCCTGTGTTCCTGCTGCATCACCTCCAGGACCCTCCTGGATTAAGTATTTACGTATCCTCCCCAAATCAGACCTCTCAATCAGGTCATCCATATTTGGGGCACATAGAGGAAGTTGGGAATTTAAACTAGGAGTGGGGGGTGGCAGTTGGGGAAGAGATATGAAGAGACCACAGGTTGGAAAACCATATGAGCTTACCTTCCCATAACAGTGACAAAGGACAAATGGCAAGTACTGTTGGTGATGCTAGGAAAGGAGGGCAGAATGGGAGGGGAGAAAAGGGTGGAAGGTGGTTACCCTTAATGCTAGGAGCCTTGGGAGGAAAACTGAAGAGTTACAGGTTCTCATGGCAGAGGGAGAGGTAGACATTGCAGCCATCACGGAAACATGGGCCACTCAATACAATGACTGGGACCTGTCTGTACCAGGGTACAGGTTATTTCGTAGGGACAGGGTGATTGGGAAAAGGGGGGGGGGGTGGCACTATATGTGAAGGAAGGACTGAAGTGTGTAAGGGGAGGAGGGTAGTATGGAGTCACTTTGGATGCAAATCCAGGATTCCAAGAATAGATTCTTAGAATGAGAGTGGTGTACAGGCCACCATCTCAGATGGAGGAGTTAGACAGGAACTAGCGGGACAGATCAGGAGGACCTGTGAGAAGGGTAGTGTGGTGATTGTGGGGGACTTCAACATGCCAGGAGTGGACTGGAGCACCCCAACAACCAGGAACAGAAGGGAGCAGGTACTGCTGGATGCCTTCCAGGACAGCTTCCTGCTGCAAATGGTCAGTGAACCAACCAGGTTAGGGAATACCCTTGACCTTGTGCTGGCAAATGGGGACTTTGTGAGAGAACTTACAGTGGAGGAACCGTTGTCAGGGAGTGACCACCACTCAGTATGGCTCACATTGGATATGGGCAAGGAAGGAGTGGAATCTGGCACAATAGTGCTGGACTTCAGGAGGGCCGACTTTGGGAGGATGGGGGAAGTGGTAAAAGGGTACCTGACAGAATTCAATCTAGTATGGACACTAACCAGAGGTGGGAGCTCATAAAGCTGGGGATAGTGGAGGCAACCAAAACCTGCTGCAAAGCCCAGAGCAAGAAGGCTAGGGCTAAGAAACCGATCTGGTTGAGCAAGGAGGTCATGGAAAAGGTAAGGAGGAAAAGGGCTGCCTTTAGGAAGTACAAGAAAACAGGGAGGGGGAGGACAGGGAGGAGTACTTGACAGAATCGAAGGAGGTGACAAGGGCAGTAAGGGGAGCCAAAGCATCTACGGAACTCAGGCTGGCAAAAGGCATTAAGAAGGGGGAGAAGGACTTCTTTAAGTACATCAGGGAGAAAAGGAGCTGTAAGGACCACATAGTAAGGATTAGGAAGGAGGGGTTGGGTGGAAGCAGGGTGCGATAAGGCAGAAGCACTAAATGAGTACTTCTGCTCAGTATTTACTAAAGAGAAGAGGGGGGTGACACCCAAGGTGGGAGAAATGGCAGAAGCAGGACGGGAAGTAGTGACGGATGGGGAAGTCATGGAGAGCAGAGTTCGAGAGGGTTTGAAGGCACTGAGGGTGGATAAGGCGCCAGGCCCAGATGGCATCCACCCCAGGGTACTGAAGGAGCTGGCAGAGGTCCTTGCAGGACCTTTGGCAGACCTATTTAATGCCTCACTACATTCGGGTTGTGTACCTCAGGACTGGAGGATGGCTCATGTGGTGCCCCTCCACAAGAGTGGCCCCAAGGATGAACCGGGAAACTACAGACCAGTGAGCCTCACATCCATTGTGGGTAAGCTAATGGAGACTATCCTGAAGGAGAGGCTGGTGGCCCTCCTAGAGGCCAAAGGACTACAGGACAACAGACAGCATGGCTTCATACGTGGCAGATCCTGCCAAACCAACCTGGTCGAGTTCTATGACTGGGTAACTAAGCAACTGGACAGGGGCCATGCAGTGGATGTCCTGTATCTGGACTTCAGTAAGGCATTCGACTCAGTGCCACATGGAAGGCTGGGAAGGAAGTTAGTATGCACAGGGGCGGGTGCAAAACTGGTGAGATGGGTAGGAAACTGGCTGCAGGGAAGGCAACATAGGGTGGTGGTGGGTGGGGAGCTCTCACACCCAAGGGCAGTGATGAGCGGTGTTCCACACAGCTCGGTGTTGGGACCAGTGTTGTTTGGGATATTCATTGCAGACATATCATGGGACATCAAGAGCAAGATCTGCCTGTTTGCTGATGATACCAAGGTAGGCGAGGTGGATGACCTAGGGGGATAGCAGGGGTTGCAGGATGATCTGGCAAAGCTTGAAACCTGGTCAGACACCTGGCAACTGGGCTTTAATGCCAAAAGTGCAAGGTGCTGCATTTGGGATGAAGAACCCAGGAGGAGTTACCAGCTAGGGGAGTGCAGCTAGCCCAGACAGAGGAGGAGAAGGATCTGGGTGTGCTCATTACAGGGTCAATGAACAACTCGGCACAATGTAGGACGGCAGCTGCAAAGGCCAACAAAATGCTGGGTTGTATTGCAAGGGATATATCCTCGAGGAGGTGATTCTGCCACTGTATAGGTCATTAGTTAGACCACACCTGGAGTACTGCGTGCAGTACTGGCGTCCATATCTTAAGAGGGACATTAAGTTACTGGAGGGGGTGCAGCGCAAAGTGACAAAGATGATCAAGGGGCTGGAGAGGAGGTTGAAGGAGTTGAACATGTACTCACTGGAGGAGAGGAGAGACAGGGGTGACATGATTGAAACCTTTAAATACATGAAAGGAATAAACAAGACAGGTACAGAGGGGCTGTTCAAAGTAAGGGAGGGGAGGGACACCAGGGGCCATGATATGAGACTGGAGCGAGGAAGGTTCAGGAGGGAGATGAGGAGACACTTTTGTACAGAGAGGGTGGTGGCTGGGTGGAATGCGTTACCTGCTGAAGTGGTATGCAGTAGAACAGTGGACTGCTTCAAACGAGGATGGGACAGGACAAGGGGGAGGGTTAATGAAGGGGAAGAGTGGGGCAGCTGCAGAATAAGGGGTGCTAGCTGCACATTCGAGCAGACTTGATAGACCTCTAGGCCTTTATCTGCTGGCAAATTTCGTATGTTCGTACATACTGACACTACCACTGCCTTTTGCCAGTGTGGTTCTTGACACTACCACTGCCTTTTGCCAGTGTGGTTCTCCCTTTACAAGGAGCCATCTCCCCTGCAAATCTTTCAGGATCTTCTCTTCCTTAAAGCCTAGTCCTCATCGGCACAGGATAAGCACCCATCTCTTTGTGGAATAAAAAACAGTCCGAAACCCTTCACATTCCCACTAATGACTGTGACTTCCCACTTAGAGGTAGATACAGACATCGTAAGATCTAGTTTTCCATGGGGGCTTTACCCCACATGCAGGCTCCTCAGCAGGTCCTCTCCCACTCTGCCTGGATTTAAGAATACCTTGTAAACTGGCATAACATAATCATAAGACCATGGCACAAACTGAGGAAATATAAACTAGTAAACTGTTTAACAGTGTATGATGCAGAATGTTAAACAGCTCCTTCTTCCTCCTAGCCATGATCCTCTTGCAGTGTGAGCACACATCCTATGTGAATGCCACTCGGCACAAGATGCGGTATTGTGCTGGGTCTCTCCTCCAATTACCTATCACCTCTAGACCCGACACAGAAATACAATAAAAAAACTAAAAGATGCCTTACACAGATGAACTTGAGTGGGGTTTTACTTCTCAGAGGGTCTATTTTTAGCTTAGAAACTGGGATAAAATAGCCCAGCTGTTCACATCCTGATGTCTTGCATGTTCATGTTGCACTGTCTGTGCTCCAGTATATCAGGACTGTGCCGTGCAGGGTTGTGAAGTGGTCCCACATGCTTGCTATGAGGATGTTCCACTCTTGGAGGGGATGGACAGGGTGCCCCCCCAGGGTTGAGACCCTGAGTGGGAGGGGTACACCCAGACCCCCCTCCCACACTAAGGGACTGATCCTGCCAGACCCAGCATTTGGCAATGGGTACAGAAATGTCACACTTTAAACTGTGTTACCACGAAATATTAATCCTAGGATCTGGGCTAAAATTGCTTAAGCTGCTTTGAACTTAACTTTAAAATGAAGTCCAGTAAACTCTGCAATAACAGTATGCATGTACTAAAATGGTGTCTCTCCCCTGGGGGTCCATGTCTCTGCAGCACTGTGGTTAATTCCACTGCTCAGTACAACAGCTCCAATCACCTCCTTCAGAGCAGGAGATTGCAAACAAGGCGACAATTATAGTGGAACGGCAAACATCTTTGAGCAGTTAAAAAGTACAGTCATAGTTTTACAGTCTTCATTCTTTATCCGGGGGTCTTCTACCAGAGTCTCCAGTCTTATGTTAATGTACTGCACGGTGAACCTCTCAGACTTTGCCAAAGAGAAAAAAGTTACCTGTAAGTGCACCTAGAGCTGCTATCAAAGAGTCAGATGACCCACTGCCCATAAACTTATTCCATGTGGTGGGCTTTCAGCCTGCTGTTTCTTTCATTCCCTTCACATGAGCCTTGCAGAAGTCTCGAGCTTCAAACCCCAGGCATCTCCCATTATCATACCTCTCAACCTTTTGCCCCCCAAATGTGGAACATTGCCTGTCAAAATGTGGAACAAATGGGCAAAATGTGGAACACTTAATCAAATCTTTACCTAAGGAGCTCAAAACATTGTTAAAATGTTGCATTTATGTTCAGAAAGTCTGTTATTAATTGAATAATTTATTTTTTCCATAATTTACTATAGATTTTTGCTTTAAAATGTTGACTTTGAATGTGGAACAAGTCCTCACAATGTGGAACATGGAGTTATTTTGAAGTAAAATGAGGAACGTTCCTCCTAATGTGGTACAGTTGAGAGGTATGCCCATTATGATTAGACAAATGCTATCAGCCCAGAATCTCCGACTGCCCCAGAGCTGTAGTGATGTAATGTGGAAGGTATGCAAACAATGGAACTACAGTAGAACACAGTTCAAACTGCTGCCTCTAGGTGGACTGTGATCCAAGTAAAAGTCAGATTCATTTTCTCTGCCCTGACAACTAAACGCACTGAAGAGCTTTCCTCAGCAACTTCACTGCAAGCTTATTTGTATAAAAAGTTGTACTATTGTGATTTTTTTCATTTCTCTGTCTCTAGTTAAATTTTATATTAAATAGCACTATTTGGTGGTGGTGGGGTGGTTCTCAATTCCTACCGGTTCCTTTGCAGCTCCCAGCAACCGAGGCCTTCACTATTTTTTGTTTCTTTTAGCGGTTCCTTACCACGATTTAATTGACGATTTTTTGTGAAGCTTCTATAATTCTTTCTGTTTCTAGGAGCGATTTCTGCTTTTTGCTTTCGGTTCCCTTCATTGCGAAAAGGATTTCCAGCAGGAAGTCACGAACTTCATCATCTATATGGTGTTGGAGTCTCCCAGATGGTTGGTGCTGGGTGACTTCAATGCCTGGGTCGACAATGAACTCTCGCATTTTGGCCAAGACCTCCTCCAACTAATGACTCTGTTGGGCTTCACACAGGTGGTTACCTCTGCAACCCACAGGCAAGGTCACTCGGACCTAGTGTTCCTATTGGGGGTGGTTCAATTACCACACTATAGGGCTCAGCTTCACGGCTCCCCCCAATAGACCTGCCCCTATGGAGATGGTCCGGTAACACCCTCTATGGTGTTTGATCCCTGATGGTCTTGTGATGGTACTGGACCTATCGGGTAGATTGAATGTAAGCTTGGATCCAGGGGATCTGTTACTTGCCTATAAGACGGTAATGGCTGCCCTGAACTTCATAGCTCCTGTCCGCATTCGCCCCCTCACCCTTCACCCTCAATCTCCTTGGTTTAATGGGACATTGAGGGAGTTGCGGAGAGTGGGGAGAAGGTTGGAGCGATGCTGGCGGAAATCTGGCCTGGTTGATGACAGGCTTAGATTGATGTCCCATTATAAGGACTATCAATCGGCCGTCTCCCGTAAGAAGGGCGAGTTCCTGTCCAGGGTATTGCTGCTGTGCAAAATCGACCAGCTTAGCTCTTCTGTACTGTGGGCAGGCTGTCTCCAGAAATGGGGAGCCTTTTCACAGAAAAAAATGTGATGAGTTTGCTCGCTTTTTCATGGATAAGGTTGCCACCATCAGGTCGGAGATCTGTTCAGCTTGCTCAAATGGGCGCTGCGGTGATCGGTGGGAGATTAAAGTCAGACCAGACCAACTGGGCACCTGTAATCAGTTGGCGATCACAGACATCGTGAAGATTATCCAAGGTTTCCAAGCGACCTACTGTAGTTTGCACCCAGGTCCAATGTGCCTCCTTGTGGGGTGCGTGGATGTAATCGGACCGGTCCTAGCTGAGATGGTTGGGTGCTCATTGGAGACAGGGGTGTTTCTGGACACCCTGAAGGAGGCAGTAGTATGCCCCGTTCTGAAGAAATCTTCTCTCGACCCTGACTGTTTTGCTAACTACAGGTCTGACTCTAACCTACCTTTTGTAGGTAAGGTTATTGAGAAGGCAATCGCGTTGCAACTAGAGGAGCATTTTACCACCCACAATGTCTATGATCCTCTCCAGTCCGGTTTCAGGAAGAGGCATTGTACTGAGACAGCGCTGGTGCGGGTACTTAATGATCTCCTAATAGCGAGAGATTGGAGGCGCCATTCAATCTTGGTCCTCCTTGATCTCTGCAGCATTTGATACCGTGGACCATGGTGTATTGCTGGAGTGGCTGTGGCTGATCTGTGGTCTGTCTGGGACAGTCCTCAGATGGTTTCATTCTTCCCTCACAGGCAGGACTGAGAGAGTGGAGTTGGAGATTTTTTCCTCAGCCCCTTTCCCCCTGCCTTGTGGGGTGCCGCAGGGCTATGTGCTTTCACCCATGATGTTCACTGTGTACATGCTGCTGTTGGGAGACATTATTAGGTAGTAAGGACTGAGTTTTCACTGCTATGCAGATGATACTCAGCTGTACGTGTCCTTTGTACCTGAACAGAGTGATGCTGCCTTGGTCTTTAACAACTGCCTCTCTGAGATCCAGGGTTGGAGGAGTACCAATTGGCTGAGGCTGAATCCGGATAAGACTGAGGTGCTGGTGGTGGATCCAGGCCGTCAGATTGAGGGGTTGTCTGATGGGCAGCCATCCGGGCTGTGGCTGGGGGGCAGCCAGCTGACGACCTCTGACCGAGTGCAAAATCTGGGTGTTATGCTTGATGGGGGGCTGACACTTGAGTCTCAGGTGTCGGCTGTCGACAAAACCTCATTTTACCATCTGAGGAATATCACTCGGATAAAACACCTGGTCTCACCTGATGACCTTCCAACATTGGTTCATGCCTTTGTGACCTCCCACCTTGATTACTGCAATACCTTATACCTAGGGCTACCTGGGGTGGACCTCTGCTGCCTCCAGCTGGTGCAGAATGTGGCTGCCAGGTTGCTGACTGGTGTACCAAGATCTTGCCATGTCACACCTGTGCACCGTGGCGTGCATTGGCTGCCGGTTCAGTGAAGGATCACCTTCAAGGTCAGATTACTGACCTATAAGGCCCTACACGGACAGGGACTGCAGTATTTGCAAGATCTTTTCTGCCCTTACCACCCTCTCCACTGACGAGGGATTGCTAGAGGTTCCCAGGGTCCATTTGAAAACTTTTATTTATTTGTATTTCGGATGACACCTTTGAGCCGAGGGCTCTTTTACAAAGGTTCCACATCAAGGCAATAAGGTACAAAAAAAAAAAAGACAAGGTTACAACAATAGCAGCCAAAGGCATTGTCAAGGAATTGTGTTGAGAGTTAATTATACAGTACAAGTCATAGGCAGCTCAGTGAAGCTTTGTTAGGAGTGGGTTTGTGGGAAAAGAGAAATAAGAGTGGTGGTGAGGGGGTGGTATGGGAGACAGAGAGAGGGAGGAGGGGAGAAATGGGGAGGGCATTGCGTTGGGTATGTGGTAGATGGGAAACAGCAAGGGAGGAGGAAAGGGGGGATGAAAAAGAAAAGGAGACAGATTCATCCTATACCCAGTAATGGGGGGTAGGAGAGGAGGAGGAGCTGAGGCAGTGAGGAGGGATGCTTGAGGGAAGTATGCCTGGTGGGGATTATAAGAAGCAATCACAGAAGGTACTAGCCATGAGGTGTTGACGCAGTTTACACTTAAAGGCACCAATCGTGGCAATGTTGGAGATTTCTGTAGGTAGCAAGTTGAACCAGGTGGAGGCTCTGACAAGGTAAGAACGCTGAGCTTGAGCGGTCCAACAGCGAGGAATTGTAAAGGTTAGACTGTCCGATCTTCTACTTAGGCGGCGGACACACTGTAGGGTCAATATTGATTGGACTCCAGGGGGCATAAGGCCCTGTGATGTCTTCTTAGCTAGGATACAGGTCTGGTACTTTAGCCTGCTGGATAGCTGGAGCCAGTTAGCCTGCTTGTAAATGTCACATGTGTGAGAAAGGCGGGCAGCTGAAATAAGGAGCCTACATGCCTTATTAAGGGCTACAGCTATGCGCCGGAGTGCAGTATCAGTAGCAGATCCATAGATAACAAGCCCATAGTCAATAGCTGAGATAATAGAGCTCTGGATAGCGAGGTTCAAGGCTTCAGCCATTAGGCAATGTTTATGCTTGTATAGCAGCCCTATACGGGAGTTCACAGTTTTAGCGATACTGTCAATGTGTTTGGTATACAAGAGGGAGCAGTCAAGGGTCAGGCCCAGATATTTAAACATATCCACCTGCTCAACAGAGTGAGATCCTTTGCTTTTGCAGCTCCGACCCTGTGGAACTCTACTTCATCGGACTAGAGAGTACATGACCACTGAAGCCTTTAAATTCGCCTTAAAGACCCATTTATTTAATTTAGCATTTTTTGAAATTTCTGCCTGCGTATTGATTTTATATATGATGTATTTTAGTGATTCTATATTTGTACAAGCGCTTCGATAATTAATTGAATTGCGCTTTCAAGAAATAAATTGATCGACTGATTTTGGAAACCGACCGTTTTGTTGATATTTTATTAAAAATCTTGGTTTAAATGCTTCATTGGCAAGCAATTAAACTAGCCAATGGGGAAGCACTGAAAAGAAGCAGGGAAATCCCAGCCTCCCCCCACAAAACATGGCGATTAGTGAGGTAAACACCAAGGTACAGAAGTTATTAGGGAGCAGAACAGATTTAAATGTAAAAAAAAGGCAAAGGCAGTAAGGACAGAAATGGGGCTAAAAGGGGTAAGGCTGTCAAAAAGTGGAGGGTGATGAGTACCAGTGCCCGTAGTCTGTGTAACAAGCTCCATGAACTAGTGGCCTTGATGGAAGAGGGTTGCCTGGATATTGTGGCAGTCACAGAAACATGGTACACAGAGAACCATGACTGGGATGTCAACATACCAGGATACACAATCTGCAGGAGGGACAGGGAGGGTAAAAGAGGAGGAGGAAGAGTAGCTCTGTATGTAAAGGAAGGGATCAAAGCAACAGAACTAAAGAGTAAACAGAGAGCAGATGAGGCACTTTGGGTCACCCTGGAGACAGGGAATGGCACCACAATCCGCATGGGGGTTGTATACAGACCCCCATCTCAGGGGGAGGGAATGGACAAGGAAATGATAGAAGGCTTTCTTAGAATGGCAGAAAAAGGAGAGATATTGTTGATGGGGGACCTGAATATGCCAGATTTTAACTGGAGCACCTTTGCTGCAGGCACATCCAAGAGCAGGGTCATTCTTGATGCCCTACAGGGGGCATGCCTCAGACAGCTAGTATTGGAACCCACTCAGGAGGGAGCAATCTTAGACCTGGTACTCTCAAATGGGGATGGAGAAAGAATCTCAGATTTAGAAGTGGGTAGCCATCTGGGAACAGCGACCACCAAACAGTGTAGTTCACAATATCAAGCCATACAAAAGCAAGGGTACTGGACTTTAGGAGGGCTGACTTTGGGAAAATGAGAGAGTGCCTCAGAAAAGCACTAGCAAACAGGCAAGAAGGAGGGGTGGAGGAACAATGGGGAGTGATCAAAACAGCCATCACAGAGGCAACAAGCCTTTGTGTAAAGCAAATCAATAAAACAACGAAGGAAAAAAACGCTATGGTTCTCAAAAGAAGTGGCAGGGAAGGTTAATGAGAAAAGGACAGCATTCAGGAAATATAAGGAAACTCAGAAGGAGCAGGACAGAGAACTTCATCAGTTAAAGCAGAAAGAGGCTGGGAAGGCAGTCAGAATAGCAAAGGCCCAAACCGAGGAAAGGATAGCCAATTCTGTTAAGAAGGGGGATAAGACCTTTTATAGGTACATTACAGAGCGAAGAAAGACCAAAGGAGGGATACTGAAGCTTAATAAAGGGAAGGGAATGTGGGTAGAGGGTGACAGTGAAAAAGCAGGGATACTGAACGAATATTTCTGCTCAGTAATCACAAAGGAAGAGGAGGGGGAGTTACCTAAACCAAACAAGAGAAACACTCTGAAGATGGGGGTCGACACTAGTCCATTTACAGAAGAAAGGGTTCTGAAAGAACTAATAAAATTGAAGGTGGACAAAGCAATGGGGCCTGATGGGATTCACCCAAGAATTCTAAAAGAACTAAGGGTAGAACTAGTGACACCGCTGACTACTCTCTAACAAATCATGGGAGGATGGGGTGGTACCCGAGGACTGAGGAGAGCAGATGTGATTCCTCTTCACAAAAGTGGAGCAGGACAGTGGCAGGAAACTACAGACCAGTTAGTTTGACCTCAGTGGTAGGGAAAATGATGGAATCACTTCTGAAGAAAAGAATTGTTGAGTACCTAGAGGCCAGTGGGGCACAGGTCCCAAGGCAGCATGGATTCACGATGGGAAGGTCGTGTCAGGCTTAATCTAATAGATTTCTTTGACTGGGTGACCAAAGTAGTAGATCAGGGAGGGGCTGTGGACATGGCCTACCTAGATTTTAGCAAGGCATTTGATACAGTCCCACACAAAAGATTAATACACAAGATAGCCAGCCTTGGAGGGTCCCAAGGTGGTAGCCTGGATAAAAATTGGCTAGACAACAGGACGCAAAGGGTAGTAGTAAATGGAGTACACAGTGAAGAAAGGAGGGTTACTAGCGGGGTACTGCAGGGTTCAGTACTGGAACCGGTCCTTTTTAATGTCTTTACAAGTGACATTGCAGAGGAACTGGAAGGAAAGGTATGTCTCTTTGCAGATGACACAAAGATCTGCAACAGGGTTGATACACAAGATGGAGTGAAAAGGATGAGAAGGGACTTGGCAAGGTTGGAGGAATGGTCAAATGTATGGCAGCTCAGATTCAATGCAAAGAAGTGCAAGGTAATGCACATGGGAAACAAAAACCCAGGGGAAGCGTACACAATGGGGGGTGAGATACTGACAACAGTAAAAAAAAAGGGACCTGGGGGTAATTATATCAGATGACCTAAAGGTGGTCAAGCAATGTGAGAAGGCAGTAAGGAAGGCTGGGGGATACTGGGATGCATAGGAAGAGGCATCAATAGTAGAAAACAGGAAGTTGTTATCCCTCTGTACAGACAGTTGGTGAGACCCCATCTGGAGTACTGTGTGCAGTTCTGGAGACCCCATCTCTGCAAAGACATGGACAGAGTGGAGGCTGTCCAGAGGACGGCAACCAAAATGGTGCAGGGTCTACACCAGAAGACATACGAAGAAAGACTAAAGGAGCTTAATATGTATACCCTTGAGGAAAGAAGGGAGAGAGGGGAAATGACAGAAACTTTCAAGTACCTCAAGGGAATCAACAAAGTCCAAGAAGGTAGCATCTTCCAGAAAAAGAGATGTGCAAGAACAAGGGGGCACAATTTGAAGATAGAGGGGGGACGGCTCAGAGGTAATGTGAGGAAGTATTTTTTCACAGAGAGGGTTGTGGATGCATTGGGACAGCCTCCCTGAGGAGGTCGTGGAGTCAAGAACAGTGGGGGAATTCAAGAATGCATGGGACAGGCATAAGGCAGTCCTAGTGGGGGGTAGGAGGAAGTAAGCTGTTGGTTAACTAGGATCTGCAGCTTATCTGTTAGGTAGGAAAATGGGCAGACTAGGTGGGCTAAGCGGTCCTTATCTGCCGTCAAATTCTGTGTTTCATTTTTTTTTTTATATTTAACTTTTTACTCCTCCGGAGCCACCCGCCGCCCTATCCTTCCGCCCGGTCACGGGCCGCCGGCTTCTGCTTTCCAGATCGGCCACCACCCCCGATACCCCGTGGCTTACCCCCCACGGTGGGGCCCGCGGCACCCCCTTCATATATGCCGCGGGCACTGGAGCTAGGTCGGGGGCCTGGCCTGGAAGCACATTGAAGCCGCGGCGAGCTTCATCCATGACGGCGGGCAGCTCCTCCTCCTTTTTCCCGTTTTCAGGGAGGCGGGTCGCAAATGACGCCAGCGCCCGCCCGCCTCTATCCATGCTGAGTGTCGGCTCGTGGAACTCCTGGTCCTCACCAGGGGTCCCAGCCGCCGAACTGCTCCCACACCTCCCGAATTGGGAGAGCTGCCTATCGGACGCCTCAATCCTACTCCCCGGCCGCCCTCCGACGATCCGGGTCCGTTTCCGAACCCGGGTCACCGGCGTCGCAAGCAGAAATCCCGCCGACGGGCCGGCTTCAAATTCTATGTTTCTAATCACGATTCCTTTTTCCCTTTGGGAATGGACCGCACATTTTGTTTTTCCCTTTTTGGGATGATATTTTAAAGTCTTCTGATATTTTGGCATGTTAGTTTGACCAAAAAAGAAGACGGGATCTACAGGTTTAAAAAATTGTTTAAAGTGCTTCCAAATCTTTGCTAAGGCTGATTGCCAAGATCTGTGTTTGGAGTGCCAAGGTCCCAGTCACAATGTTTCTAATCGTGAGTTGTGCAGTAAGTTTTGTTCCAAAACAGTTAAAAAAGGGCAAAAAGATTAGCAAAGATGGCTTCTGCTTCTACCTCTATGTCACAAAAGCACCCTGAGGAGGCCTCATCTTCCTCACACAGTAAAACAAAGGAGAGACCCCCTAAGGAACCCTCAGACCCGAAAACTTCAGATAAGGGAGTTTCTGAACATGGTGAACACAAGAGACCCACTGAGCAGGTTTCAGATTCTGTTCCTGCTAAAAAAAATCCACAAAGAAAAGCATGTCACTGCACCTCCTGCTCAAGAAGCAAAGGAGCTCCCAGCAGAAAAAAATGCCCTCTGCTGAGGACACTGCCAAAGCCGTGCAGGTCATTCAGACTGCAGGTTCCCTTCTGGATTCACCGGTTCCTCTTCCAATACTGGTTCCCCCAGACCAGGGTACTGAAGTCTATTTTGAAGAGGAAGTGGATGACTAAGACTTAGGAGAACCTATTGAGCCTGAGATATCCTCTGAGCAAGAGTCTGATACCTCTCCTTGTTGACAGGAGGATTGTTCCTCCCACTTTTCATTTGTCAGGCAAATGGCTGACACTTTGGGCCTCTCCTCACTAGAAACAATGGAGGATAAGGACGCTGAATTCCTTTACATGATGGGTCTGGTCCCTACAAGGAAGTTTTTTCTCCCTATCCACAACTCTCTTAGAAAGGTGACCCCCCCAAAAAAAATTCTGCAATCTCCATCCTCTGTCTCTGGAGTGGACAAGAAGGTGGAGAAAAAATACCAGGTTGACAGATGTATCGCTGAGTATTTGTATTCTTACCCAGACAATGAGGGTGTTGTCCAGGCTGCAGCCTGTGATAAAGCAAAAGTCCCTCTCTCATCTCACCCCCTGGATAAAAACTCCAGAAAGGCTGACACCATGGAAAAAAGGAGTACATAGCTTTCTCCCTTCTCCTCAGAAATGCAGCTTACATGGCATATGCTGCACAATATCAAAAAGCCCTCTGGAATTCTGTATTGGCCATGACTGACAGATTGCTAGGTGATCTTGCACATGACTTGGCTGACACTACCAGGACAGCATTGGATGCCACTAAATATCAATTTCTCATGCCTGTGGATGCTAATGACACTGCGTTCACACTACTGGCTTTATCAGTTTCTATGAGAGGGTTTGCCTGGCTTAGGACAACCAGTCTCACTCAAGATACACAGACGAGAGCCATGGACGTTCCCTGTGAAAATAATTCACTCTTTGGTGACAAAATTGAGGCATACATCAAAAAGGTGAAAGAATACAAAGCCACCTTCAGAAGCAACTCTACAACAGAAAAAGCCTCCACTTCTTTTAGGTCTCAGAAAAGGGAGGTAGGGGATATTACCCTAGAGTTTATGCCTCAGTTCCTATACCATTGGATTATTCCCAAGTGAGATGCTACTACAGGGGCAGGGGTAGGAGGCCTTCCAGATGAGCTGACCCAACCCCAGTGTCCAAAGCTCAGCCCAGACAGAACCCCTGACTGTTCAGGTCACCACCCTCCCCTCTGTGAGATGCAGGCTGGCCTACTACCTCTAAAAATGGAAAAACAATACCACAGACAAGTGGTCCTGGAGATAATGAGTCAGGGTCTCTGCCTACAGTTCAAAAAATTCCCAGTATTACAGGGTTGCAGAGTTTTCCAACCCACAACCCCTGCAGAGACAATTCTGCTGGAACTGGAGTTCAAAAAGCTTCTGAAAGCAACAGCAATAGAGTCAGTCCCTCCCTCTCAAAGGGGGAAGGGCATGTACTCCAGATATCTTCTTACCAAGAAGAAGAATGGGGAATGGCAGCATATTCTAGACCTCAGATTCCTGAACAAACATTTTGTAAAGCTCAAATTCAAAATGGTAACCCTTGCCATAGTTATTTTCACCTCCCACCCTGACCCCTCCCTCCTACAACTGCAACTGCAAACAAGCTTTACGCAAGTGGAGACATGGTTTAAATCTCAAAAACTCATACTAAATCACAAAAAAACTAAAACAATGATGTTTCATGGCATCCATACCAAACATAAAAACAAATGTCTATCCATCACAAACAGTGAAGGGACGTTGCTCGAACATGTTTAACTGTCTAAATACCTGGGGGTTACCCTCGATAGCACCTTGTCTTACTCTGAACACATTGAGATCATTGTCAAGATCGTGAGCACTGGCATAGGACTTCTCTTTAGACATAGGAGCTGCCTCACCAATCAAGCCCTAAGCATTGCCTTTCAGAGCTCTGTTATATCAATAACCGACTATGGGCTTGTGATCTATGGCTCTGCCACTGACACCGCACTTCGACGAGCAGCCATTGCCCTTAACAAGGCATGTTGTCTACTGATCTCTGCTCCACGCCTCTCACATACCTGTGAAATCTACAAGCAAGCAAACTGGCTCCAACTCCCCAGCAGACTCAAGTATCAGACCTGTATTCTAGCAAAAAAGATTACCTTAAATCTCCTACCCTCAAAAGTTCAGTCCTTACTGGCCCCCAGCTGCGGCCCCCGCCTAACCAGGAGCTCAGAATATCTTATTTTTTCTGTTCCACGCAGCCGCACTACCCAAGGACAACGCTCCTTTACACACAGAGCCTCATCCTGGTACAACTCGCTTCCACCTGCTATTACCAATGACACTACCCTGGGCACTTTCAAGTGCTACCTGCATCAGCACCTTGTCACGATGGCCTCCTGAGACTGTTTCTCCTAACTAAACTTACTCTCCTTCCCTCTAATTCTCCCCTCCTATAAGTCCCTCCCACCTTTACCCCCCCCACTTTCTCCTAACTCCTTTTTTATTTCCCCACTATTATCTACATTCTCTCCCCATAGCTTCCTCTACATGTATCTACCATCTCTCCTAGCAGCTTCTAATTTATTCTAGTGAACCATATTACAACTGTTTTTTATTGTACATGTTCTTAAATATACACAAATTACTGTAACTTAACAAATATACTGTGAATCATTGCACATATTAAGTAATTCCATGTGAAAGCTTTAATGTACTCGATAAAGCCTATGGCTACTTGAAACTACTGTACTTGTTACTGTCCTCACTATGTTCTGCATTGTTTCCCCGATGTGGAACCTTTGTAAAAGAGCCTTGGCTCAAAGGTGTCTTCTGAAATAATAATAAACTAAATAAAATAAACTAAGACAAAAGAACTGGATAGCATCTCTGGATCTAAAGGATGCATACTTCCACATACCAATCAAGCCCTGTCACATAAAATACCAGAGTCTTCCGTCAGGGCACTACCAGTTCTCGGCCCTTCCCTTCGGGCTCACCTCTGCCCCAGGGTGTTCACAAAATGCCTAGCTGTGGTGGCAGCTCACCACAGGAGGCAAGGCACTGTTGTGCTCCCTTACCTAGATGAATGGCTAGCCATAGGTGACTCACACCAGCAGGTGAGAGACTCCCATCAGGTCCACTTAAACCACCCTGGAATCCCTAGGCTTTCTCATTAACACTCAAAAGTCTCAGATGGTGCCAGTTCAGTCTTTGGAATTCACTGGCGCAGAACTGGGTGCATTCCAGGGCAAAGCATTCCTCCCTCAAGGGTTGGTAAACAACTTACTAGCTCTGGCAAATTCATTTGTCCTGGGTCAGTCCAGGGCTACAAGACAATTCTTAGGTCTGCTGGGTCACACAGCATCAACTACCACAGTAGTCTCAGGTGTCAGGTTCCAAATGAGGGACATTCAGTACCTCTTGAGAAGCTATTGGTCACATAGAGGGGATTCCCTTTCACAACTGGTGCCAGTCACAAGAAAGTACAGTTACGTAAGAACTTACTGTAACAGTAGATCTTAGAGAGAGGCTCTTGCAGTAGGTAATTACATATAGGACCGACGCCGGCAGGTGGCAAGACCCCACAGAAACATTTCTAGCTAGCAGTCCCTGGCAAGGACCACCCCAGAATCACGTGACCAGCATCAGGAGTATGGTTTATAAAGGAGTGTCCCTGATGCCCGCCTTCCAGTTCTTTCCATATGGGCGAAAAGGCCGGACGAGAGAGGAGTGGATAGTTCCCTCACTGGAAAAGGAGCTGAAAAAGCCTACGGGGATGGAGGGCGGGAAGGTATTATCTACTGCAAGAGCCTCTCTCGAAGATCTACTGTTATGGTAAGTTCTTGCGTAACTGTATTATCTTACTTCGAGAGGGCTCTTGCAGTAGGTAATTACATATAGGACTGAGCCCCAAGCAGTCTGGAATAAAAAAAGTATTTCTAGCTGTGCAAGCCTCAAGACAAGAGGCCTTGCAGAACAGCCAGCCCAAAGCCTGCTCTACGGCGAGAGGCAACATCCAACTGTAGTGTTTAGTAAATGTATGGACGGAAGTCCAGGTGGCGGCAGCACAAATGTCTGCCGCAGACACATTTTTGAAACAGGCCGTTGAGGCAGTTACTCCTCTGGTGGAGTGGCCCCTTACTTGACCCGGGAGGGTCTTGTATTTGTCATAATAGAAAGTGATGCAATGAGCCAACCACTTAGACAGGCACTGCTTGGAAACAGCATTGCCTTCCCTTTTATGAGCAAAAGAGACGAAGAATTGATCAGTCTTTCTGAGATCCTTCGTCCTGTTGGTGTAGTATCTCAGAATCTGGTGAACATCCATAGTATGGAGTAAATACTCCCCTTGATTAAAGTACTGCGTAAAAAAGGCAGGTAACTCTATGGACTGATTTAGAGTAGATTCAGCTACTACTTTAGGGAGAAACTTAGGATTTGTGCGAAGAGCTACACGTTCCTTGTGAAAAATCAAGTATGGGATTTTACACATCAGGGCCTGGAGCTCGGAAATTCTCCGAGCAGAAGTGATGGCCACCAGGAAGGGAGTCTTCCACGAAAGGAACTTCAAAGCCGCAGAAGCTGCAGGTTCGAAGGGAGGGAGAGTAAGTTTCTCGAGGACAAAGTTCAAGTCCCAAGGGGGAGCAGGAGTACGGATGGGGGGCCTCAGATGGAGAACCCCTCTGAGAAAGGTCTTAGAGACCTCCAGTTGAGCTAAAGCTTTGTCTGCGAAGGGAACGTGGTAGGCTGAAATGGCCGCCATGTGTACCTTCAGAGAAGAATGACTGAGACCCAAGTCAAAAAAATGACGTAGATACTCCAGCAGAAGCCCCACTGAACAAGAGAAGGGCTCCACGTTCTTGGAAGCAGCCCAAATAGTGAATCTTTTCCACTTCGTGGCATAAGTGGATCTGGTGGAGGGTTTTCTGACCTCCACCAAAATCTCCGCCACTTTGGGAGACACTCCAAAATGGGATTGGGCTAAGTCTGCAGGAGCCATGCATGCAGTTGAAGGGATTTGAGGCCTGGATGGACCAGGGTCCCCTGTTACTGCGTCAGTAAACCTCGAGAGAGAGGAAGAGGAAGAGGAGGATCCTCTGAGTATTGTTGTAGAAGACAGAACCAAACTTGCCTGGGCCAGAAAGAAGCGATTAGTATAATTCGTGCTCCTTCTGAAGCTAGTTTCTGCAAGACTCGTGGGATAAGTGGAATTGGGGGAAAGGCATAGACGAATCTGTCCCTCCAGTCTAGAGATAGAGCATTGCTCCAAAAAGCGCCTCGCTGTAGAATGAGCGAGCAGAATACGGGAAGTTTTGCGTTTAGAGGGGATGCGAACAGGTCAAACTGTGGTGTTCCCCAAAGTTGGAAGATACTGTCTAGGACCCCTTGGTCCAGTTCCCACTCGTGAGTCAGAGCCGAAGAGTGACTTAGCTTGTCTGCTAGGGTGTTGTCGACTCCCTGAATGTGAATTGCCGTGAGGTGAAGGTTGTGTTGTGTTGCCCAATCCCAAACCCTCACTGCCTCCCTGCAAAGAGGGTAGGACCGAGTCCCTCCCTGTTTGTTGATGTATCACACCACGCACATGTTGTCGGTTTGGACGGCTAGGTGGCTGGGAAGGATGTATTGGTGAAGGGCTTGGAGAGCGGACAACACTGCTCGAAGCTTGAGCACATTGATGTGGAGAGCTTGTTCTAGCTTGGACCAGGAGCCCTGGGTCCAATGAAGGCCTAGATGGGCTCCCCAACCTTCGCCTGAGGCGTCTGTGGTTAGAGTCTGGGAAGGGGGAGGATGAAAGAAAGGAACTTCCCGAAACAGGTTCTCTCGAACCATCCACCATTGCAAGTCTCGAAGCATCGGCAATGAGATCAGAACTAGGTGATCTAGGTTGTCCACTAGCTGATCCCATTGACAGCATAGAGTCCACTGGGAAATCCTCATGTGGAGTCGAGCGCGAGGAACAGTCGGGATAGCAGCCGCCATGAGCTCGACAAGGCGAAGGACCGACCTCGCAAAGACCATCATGCGGTCGGACAACAGACTTATTTGGGTCTGGAGGGTGGACGCCCTGTCTGGAGGCAGGAAGGCCTTGCCCGTGGTTGTATCAAGAATCACCTCAATAAGCTGTGGCCTCTGGGATGGGTCCAGATGAGACTTGGAATGGTTGATGGTAATACCCAGGCAGGCAAAAACCTGCTGGGTAAGGGAGAGGTAACGCAGGAGTTCCTCCCTGGACGAGGCCGCCAGGACCCAATCATCCAAGTATGGGAAAACCTGCACTCCCCTGGTATGCAGGTGGGCCGCCACCACTGCCAGGCATTTGGTAAACACTCGGGGGGGCTGAGGATAGACCAAACGGGAGCACCTTGAACTGGTAGTGATCCCCCTGGAATGCAAAACGAAGGTATTTGCGATGAGATGGGTGAATGGGAATCTGCAGATAAGCATCCTGCATATTCAGAGCACAAAGCCATTGACCCGGCCGGAGGAGAGGCAGAAGGCTCTGCAATGAGAGCATCCTGAACCTTTTGTATTCACGAAAAGATTCAGGGAACTGAGATCCAAAATTGGTCTGAGATCTCCTGTCTTCTTTGGGACCAGGAAGAAATGGGAATAGTAACCTGTCCCTCGCAGATGAAGGGGGACGGGCTCTATTGCTTGTTTCAGCAGGAGAATTTCCTCCTGGACCAAGAGGAGATGTTCCCGTGAATACGATGACTTCAGAGGGGGGTGGCAGGGTGGTTTCTGAAGAAACTATCGAGTGTCCTTCTGCTATGAGCTGGAGCACCCAAGAATCTGTGGTTATCTTCTCCCATCCCGGAAGGTGGAGGGAAAACCTCCCTCCTACCGGTTCCTCCGGGGAGTCCAGAGGCAGTGGGAGAGGAAAGGAGTCAGGTGGTGTGGGGCAGCACTGCAGCTGAAGCACCCGCTGCTTTTTTGGGCGGGGGGGGGGCTTAGCAGCTGTGGGGGCCCGGTGTTTTGTGGCCTGCCTTCCCTGGGGTTTCACCTTTGGCCGATTCCATCTAAGAAAGGGACGGCACTGCTGCTGATGGGGACGGTACATGGAATCAACTGACTTCAGTGCCGTCCCCTTCTCTTGCAAATCGGTGATGACGTCCTTGACATCACCCCCAAAGCACCGACCCCCGGAAGGGTGCTTCCTGGATAGCAGATTGCACCTCCGGGACCAACCCTAACACACAGAGCCAAGCATGACACCGTAGGCCTACAGCGAAAGCTAAGCTCCGCCCAGCAGTGTCCACTGCATCGTATGTCGCACGAAGCATGTGTCAACTGGCCGAACAAGCAGAGCAGACAAGATCAGCCAACTCCTGCTTGACTTGGGAGTCAGGCAAGGAGTCCACTTTGGCTTCTGCCCGAGTCAGAATGGCCTTCTGGTAGTCCCCCATATGGCTGACATAGTTCAGGGCCCCGATCCCCAGCGTGGAGGAAGCATAAATCTTTCTCCCATACTGGTCCAGAAGGTGTGATTCCTTTTCAGGTGGTGACAAGCTAAGATGTTTGGGGTTCGCCGACCGGCCGTGAGCGATGCTAATCATGACCAAGTCGGCACGAGGGTGAGAATCCAGAAAAATCAAAACCCTCTGGAGCCTGATATAGCCTGTTCGACTTCCTAGGAAGTGGGCTAAGGCCGACAGCTGTTTCCATATTGTGGTAACAAGGTCGGCGTGAGGCTCTATCCAGGGTGGCACCAAGGTAGGAGCTGTCATGGGCAGATCCAGATGTTCAGCTAGTCTGAGATGCTGAGGATCTGGTTCCAGGGAGTGCCACTGATGAACCTCCTGGATTTTCCTAAGCAACTCAGTAAAAGAAGGATTCTCCCTGGAGGAGACTTCGGAGGAGTCCTTGGCCTGGGCTTTGACAGACAGCGTGGCTTGTCGTCTCTCTCGGAGCAACCGTTGGAAGAATCCGAGGAGTCCGAGGGTGAACAGGAAAACGACTCCCTTTCCTGACCTGGGGAGGAACGGACCCTTGAGAAGTCCCTAGGGAGCGTGTCCGCCCTTCTTTGGATCCAGACGGAAGAACCCTGGAATCCGGAAGTGGTGAGGGAGTGTGCCGACTCGGATGTACGGGAACCTGGGACGGCACCGTCATCAGAAGGCGGCTCTCGACCTCTTTGGTGAGCTGAGCCTTGGTCTCAGCCCACCAGGAGGCCAGAGTCTCCTGCAGATCCACCGGCGGCCGCGGGGCGGTGGAAGAGGAGGCGGCGCGGGATAAGGATACAGGTTGTAACTGTATGGAGCGTATCCAAAAACCGGCTGCGGGTAGCCCGGCGTCGGGTATTGTGGCATCTGGTACTGTAGTATCGGGAAGCCTGGCATCAAGTACTGCGGCGCCGGATACTGTGGTCCCGAATGCGCCAGCGTCAGATAGGGCGAGGTACCCGGGAGCCGAGAGACTGCCGGGCAGGCGGCCCGGCGGTGGCCGCAGGCAGTCCATAGCGGAGGCCCGATGGGAGCGGGATGTCTCCCGGGTCGGTAAGGCCGCGTCGGTGGCCCTGGCGTCGGAAGTACCAACGTCCGGAGGGGCCCGTCGGAGCCAGCGTCCGGGGAGCCGACGTCAGGTCCGGCGCACCAGGTGGCGGAAGGACTGACGGAGGTGGAAGATCCCCAACTTCGCCCGGGGATGGAGGGGAAAAATCCCCGGGGTCAAGTTGGGGAGACTCTGGTTCCCCAGACGGCAGCAAAGGCTGCGGGGAACCGGGTACGACAGACGTGGGGGGGTCCATTGTCGGTTCCTTCGCCAGCCAGACGTCAGACAAGCCGACGTGTAGCTTAAGACGAGCTCCTGGCGGGCGCCGGAGGAGCCGGCATCTGACTTATGAGAGCCATCACCGGAAGTGGGCCGAGTAGAGTGATCGGCCTGGTCCAGTGGGGTGGAGGCCGCGTGCCGCCCCGAAGGGTCGGATGTCTTACTGGCCCTTTCCAGGCGGACGGAGGAGCCGACACCTGGCTTACCGGAGTCTCCCACAGTGGTAGGCCACAAGCCTGCGGCCGAACCAGGGGCGGAGGCCTCCAATTACCCGGAGGCGCCCGCAAGGCCCGAGCCGAGCCAGACGAGGCCAACGCCGGAAACCTCCCAGGCGGCTGCCGAGGGAGTGATCTCCCGGAGGGGATGTTACCTGCGTCCCAGCGACTCCGAGGGAGACGTGGTGGAGGAGCCCTTGTCCCGGTGCCTCTCCTTCTTCTTCCGATGGCCTTCAGGGGAAGTGGACGCCTGCCTCAGTTTTTTGAGCTCCTTCGCCACTGAACTCATTTTCTTCTTCAGAATATGGGCTTCCAGGGATTGCTGCCGCCTTTTCCGGGTAGCCGCGTTGAAACTGAGGCAGTGCTGGCACTTCTCACCAGGTGATCGGGCCTGAGGCAGAACAGGCACAGGGAGTGGCGTCCCTTGTGCGTGTGGGTGCTGCCGCGAATCGCACTTATTGTTGTGCTCGGGAGGGTGTAGGATGACGACATACACAGACAATTGTACTGACGTTAGTTGAAAAAGCAATTATTTTTGGTAAAAAACCAACGAAGGTAGGGCTGACGAAGCACAAACTTTTCCACGAGGCGCTGCACGAGCTAACGGCGGGAAAGAACTGGAAGGCGGGCATCAGGGACCGCCCCTTTATACCGTCTCCTGATGCCGATCACCTGACGTGGGGGCGGTCCCTCACCAGGGACTGCTAGCTAGAAATTTTTCTGTGGGGTCCTGCCGCCTGCCGGCGTCAGTCCTATATGTAATTACCTACTGCAAGAGCCCTCTCGAAGTAAGATCTCTGCTTCTGGCTGTACAATGGTGGAAAGAAAGGGACAACCTCAGATAAGATGGTACTAACAAGAAATGCCGCCCTCCTAGGGTGGGGGAACACACAGGGGACCACACAGTCAGCGGAATTTGGTCCCCTCAGAAGTCCAGGTTGCATATCAACCTCCTAGAGTTGAGAGCAGTCCTCCTTGCCGTTAAGGCTTTTGCTCCTCAGTTAAAGGGTCAATCAGTCCAAGTCAGGACAGACACCACTACCATGTGGCACATCAACAAGCAAGGAGGGCACAAGATCCTCAAGGCTGTGCATGGAAGCCATGAAAATCTGTTCCCTAGCATACTCCCTGGGTGTACACTTGTCTGCAATCCATCTCCCAGGGAAAGACAATACAATACCAGATTTACTCAGCAGAATCAGCCAGGACCATTACGAATAGACTCTAAACAGACTAGTGCTGGCTACAGTGTTCAGGAGGTGGGGCACGCCAGAAATGGATCTGTTTGCCTCAAGGGAAAACCATCAGTTCCCTCTCTTCTGCTGCAGGCCTCCCTCATTGGGCACAGTGCCCATGGAGGCACTAGCCCTAGACTGGACAGGGAAATTCCTGTATGTCCTTCCACCTGTCTCACTGTTGCTAAGGGTTCTTCACAAACTCAGGAGCCAGCCTGCAATCATGATACTGGTGGCCCCAGACTGGACCAGGCAACCGTGGTACCCTCTACTGCTCACCCTGTCCACCAAACAGCCCATCTGTCTTCCTCGGAGATACAACCTCTTAATAGCTGCTTTGGGGAAGGTAGCATTCCCAAATCTCAAGATCCTGCACCTGAAGGCTTGATTCTTGAAGTTAGGAGTTTTCTGAATTTCAGCTCTCTGAAGAAGTCCTCAAGGTCCTGAGAGTTTCCAGGAAGCCTACAACTAGGAAAACCTATGCTTCCAAATGGAAAAGGTTAAATTCTCTATGGTGCACATCCAAACAGGTCAGTCCTCTCCAGTCAAGCTGACCTGCTCTGATTGACCATGTAGTCCACTTGCAGGCTCTGGGTTTGAGGCCTGCGATGCTTAGGGTTCGTCTAGCAGCAGTCTCTGCCTACTTGTCTGCATGTAGTCAGAGAACACTAGCCTTGCAGCCTATCTTCAGAAAATTCTTCAAGGGTTTGGCACACCTGTTCTCTCCCCGTTAGGGAACCAGTCCCTCCTCGGGACTTGAATTCTGCGATAGCCAAACTCCTGAACCCCCTTTGAGCCCATGGCAACAGTTTTCCTGGTGGCTATTACCTCAGCCAGAAGGGTGTGCGAGCTTCAGGCTCTTTACACTGACCCTAATTATATCATCTTCCACAAGGACAAGGCACTCCTCAGGACCAACAGGAAATTCTTACCTAAGGTTTTACTAAATTGGGCTGTGAGTAAGACTCCTGTGCCTTTGCTATGAATGAGTAGCCGATGCACAGCAAAAAACACATTTTAGTGATCAACTTTCGTTGTGAGGGACCCGTGACCCCCACAGCAACTTCCGGGTCATTTAGACCCTCATATCTCGGCCCTGCTGCGAGCAGGGCGAGCGCAGGCAGAGACACGCACGTCGCTGCATGTTGGCTGTATCAGCTGGGACAACTGGGAATTGGGAACACCATTATTCATCACCATCCAAGGTACAGTGACACAATGAGGTTTTGCAAAAGATGCTGCATGTATGCAGAAGGGAAAGTAACCCCTGAGTTTGTGTGCAATAAATGTATTCTGTTGGAAGTTGTACAGGCTGAGATCACTACACTGCAACAGAGGGTTCAGGTAAAGGCAGACATTAGCACTTCATTGACACCATGGCTGACAATATTGCTGAACCACTGCAGCAAGAGTTACCCAAACCACCAAACCCTGATGAAAAAGATATGGTGGGAGAAGGGAAAATCACGACTGGTGCGTGATGCACAAAACCTCTAAAAAGGGTAGAAGGAACATAGAGGGCTCATCAAACATACTAACACCTAGCAGATTCAATGCCCTAATAACCGACACAAACCAAAGTGGCGAGGAAGAATTTAACACTCAAGAGGGTCTGAAGTCACCTGGCAGTAATAATTTAGCAGTCCAGAGAACAGACGTCATGGCAAACCATGACAGGGTTAAAACATCATTGCCAAATGAAAATGCCCCCCAAGATGTACTGGTAATAGGGGATCCCATGCTCCAGTACACAGACCACATATTGTGCAAGAACTGTAATAATCATACACACTACAGTAAGTGTATTACCAGGGGCTGGAATAGGAGACATTAGGCAGCTCCTACTGGGCCTATTAGACAATACGATAAAACCTGTCACGTTAATACACGTGGGGGTAAATGATGTTGGCAAGAGAAGCCTCATTGATATTCAAAGAGACTTTGATCAGGTAGGGATGTCCCTTACAGCCAGAGGGTGCGACCTGGTGATCTCAGGAATTTTACCAGTCCCTTGTGCCAGCCAAATTATGACCAGGGACATACTGAGACTAAATGGTTGGCTGAAGCGCTGGTGCTACAGGGAGGGGTATACACATATGGACCACTGGAAAGACTATCAAGGACCACGTTTGTTTGCACAGGATGGTTTACACCCAAATAAACTGGGTAAGCACATTTTTGCACAAAAACTAAGACAAATAGTTGATACCCATTTAAACTTAATGGAAGGGGGGGGGGATATGTGGGGCCCCAAACCCAAGGATACAAACACCAGACAGGTTGAACCATCCAAATGGAACTTTCTTTTAATTAATGCTAGAAGTCTCACTAGTAAAACTGACTAACTTCTCTTTGTCTTACATGCATCCAATATACACATCTGCGCCATAACTGGAACCTGGTGGAAAAATGAGGACCCCTGGGATAAGAACATTCCAGGTTTCACTCTATGCCACAGAGATAGTACACATTCCAGGGGAAGGGCTGTTGCTCTGTATATTGCCGACAACATAATTTCGGAATGTATAGATACCACACACTGGGAAAATGCAGAAATACTATGGATAAAAATCTCCCCTACATATACAGCCAAAATTAATATAGGGTTGGTGTATAGGCCACCATCCATTTCATATCAGGATGACTCTCTATTACTAGATTTCATTAATAAACTTACCTCATCCGATAAATACAGGTTACTCACTTGTAACAGGAGTTCTAGGAGTGGTATATGTTGTTCATCCACACTTTGTGGCAGGTTCCTTGCCGCTTTAAATCTTGCTGGAAGGTCTTCAAGCTGGCTCCTCCCACCCACCCGGGTGGTAAAACCCTCGTCTCTGCCCCATGACACCGGATCTAGCCCACTGGAAGCTGGGTTGCAAGTCGAAGCCGGGTAGGTCGGATGGGTCGTGTGGATGAACAACATATACCACTCCTAGAACTCCTGTTACAGTTGAGTAACCTGTATTTCTGGGGACGTGGATATGTTGTTCAATCAACACTTTGTCGCAGACTCCTAGCAGTTCTCCAGGAGGAGGGATGCAAGGCGCGCACCCCCTACTTAGGAAATAAGGACTGGAGAACCGAGGTCCCAAAACCAGCATCCCGGCGTGACTCTAGGTCAATGTGGTAATGGGAAATTAAAGTGTGTGCTGACTTCCAGGTAGCAGCCCTGCAGATTTCCTGGATAGGGACGTCCCTAGAAGCAGCCACCGAAGCTGCGGTATGGCGGGCAGAATGAGCTCTTATCCCTTTGGGAGGCTCCATGCCCGCCAACCTACAGCAGAGGTCCATGCAGGAGGTCACCCACCTGCCTATCGTCTGCTTGGCTGCAGGTCTGCCAGGTGCGGCTTCAGCATAGGTGACAAAGAGCTGGCGAACCTCTTCCCGAACTTTAGCCGTTCGCTCCTTATAATAATAGAGTGCTCTTCTAGGGTCCAACGTGTGGAGCCTATATTCGGCCTCCGAGGTGTGACTGGGGTAGAACACTGGCAGAGTCAACACCTGGTTAATGTGAAACTCCGACACCACCTTCGGAAGGAATTTCGGGTGGGGGCGTAGGACAACCTTGTCCCTGTGGAAGACCAGATAAGGAGACTCAATGGAAAGTGCCTGGAGCTCTCCCAACCTTCTGGCTGACGTGATAGCCACCAAGAAAGCAGTCTTCCACGACAGGTGAAAGATGTCACACCTGTGCATCGGTTCGAATGGCTTGCCCATGAGCTTAGCCAACACCAGCAATAGATCCCACGGAGGTGGAGGTTCTCACACCGGAGGGGATATGTGATCAAGGCCTGTGAAAAAGCGCCCAACCACCTTCTCCTGTGCCACCGACTGCTTGCCGGCCCGCGCCAAGTAAGCAGAGATGGCTGCCAGGTGCACCTTAAGGGTCGTCGACTGAAGCCCTAGCTGAGAAAGGGACCACAGTTGGTCCAGAATGCTAGCCAAGGAACAGGAAGAAGGGTCCAACCCCTTGTCCTGACACCAAATGGAGAACCTTCCATTTGAAGGCATAGCATTTTCTGGTCGACTCCTTATGGGATGCCTCAACGATGTTGAGGACCTCGTCTGAAAGACCCAAGGCCTGGAACTCTAGCTGCTCATGAACCAGGCCGTCAGGTGCAAGGATTGAAGGTCCGGATGGAGAACCTTCCCCTTGTCGACTGACAGCAGGTCTGGGCAGGCTGGAAGCCGCCTTGGGAGCCTGGAGCTGAGGCTGAGTCGATCTGGGTACCAGAACTGGCGGAGCCAGTCTGGGGCTACCAGAATCACCTGCGCCTTGTCCCTCTTCACCTTGAGAAGCACCTTGTGGATCAAGGGAAATGGAGGGAAGGCGTAGAAGAGGCCTGGGGTCCACAGCCTCGAGAAGGCATTCCCCTGCAGCGAGCCCTGCTGAGGAGGGCCGGCGTGAAACAGCCTCAGCTTCGCATTCTCCTTGGAGGCGAACAGGTCCACCTGAAGGTAGCCCCAATGGGAGAACAGATCTTGTACTACCTCCGGCAGGAGAGACCACTAGTGAGATGCAGCGCCTATCTGGCTGAGGGCATCGGCCAGACTGTTGGAGGCTCCTGCCACATGGATGGCTAGGAGATCTGCCTCCAGGCTGATCACGAGAGACCAGATGCAGAGAGCCTCCTTGCACAGAGGCAAGGAGTGCGTCCTGCCCTGATGGTTGAGATAGTACATGGTCGTGGTGTTGTCCGTCTGGACCTGAACCACCTGACCCCATACAAACGGAGCGAAGGCGGTGAGGGCTAGTCGAACCGCTCGAAGCTCCAGCAGATTGATGTGGCATCGAGACTTCTAAGGGGACCAGAGGCCATGGACTCTGAGCTCCCCCAGATGGGCACCCCAACACAGAGAGGCATCAGTCGTTAGAGTGACCGTCAGCTCGCGGTGGACGAACGGGATACCCTCCTACAGATGAGCTGGGATGAGCTACCACTGCAGGCTGTCCCACATCTCCTGGGTCACTGTCACCGGCTGGTCTAAAGGACCGGAGTGCTGTGACCACTGGCTGGCCAGCTCCCATTGCACGGGACGCATATGCCAGCAGGCTCAACAGACCACGCTGGTGCAGGCCGCCATGAGGCCCAGGAGGTGCAGGAAGTCCCGGGCAGGGCGCAATTGCCCAACCAGAAATGATTGGGCAAAGGAGGAAAGGACCTCAGCCCTGTCCGCCCGGGAGCCGGGCTCTGGCTCAAAGAGAGTTGAGCTCTGCCCCGATGAACTGAATCACCTGCGATGGCATGAGTTCTGATTTGGCCTCGCTGATGAGGAGGCCAATCTGATAACAGACCTGGAGGGCCAGATCCCTGGACCGCTCCACTTCCAACCTGGAGGGGGGCTGCAATCAGCCAGTTGTCCAGGTAAGGGTACACCCGGACCCCTCGGCGCCGCAGGAATGCTGTCACCATTGCCATGCATTTGGTGAAGACCCTGGGAGCTGGAGAGAGGCTGAAGGGCATGGCCCTTAACTTGTAAAGAGATCCCTCTGCTCTGAAGTGGAGGAATCGCTGATGAGACGGATGGATTGGGACGTGGAAGAACGCGTCCTGAAGGTCCAGAGAACAGAACCACATGCCTGCTTCCAAGGATGGAATGATCTGAGCCAGAGTGACCATCCTGAAGGTGCGAGGCCTTAGGAACTTGTTCAGGTCGTGCAGGTTGAGAATGGGGCACCAGCCCCCCCATCCATTTTGGGACCAGGAAGTACCTGGACACAAACCCTGGATCTGGAGGAGGGTCTGCCACCTCGCTGATCACCTCCTTCTGAAGGAGTAAGGCAATGTCGGCTCGACGAGCCGACAGAGAGGCTGCAGAACCCGTAGCCCCCTGTGAGGTGACGGCTCGATAGGGAGGGAACTGCTCGAATTCCAGAGGCAGACCCCTGCTGAATACTTCTAATACCCAGTGGTCCGTGGTGATAGCGGACCAGGCGGAAAAGAAGTGGCGGAGCTGTCCCCCCACGAGGGGAACATGGGGAAGAGTGACGAGGTTGGGGGCGACACCCCTCAACCTGTCACTGGGCAAGCTTGAAGGAAGAGCCTGCTGAGGGACCTCCTGGACCCTCGCCTCCAGGCTTCCTACTAGAGGAAGCGGCAGATTTGGCCTTTGGGTGCCAAGTGTGAGCCTGTTGGCCCTGATGCTGGTGTTGCTGGGCCGGACATGCTGCAGGAGCGGAAGGGCAAAAGGACTTACGCTGCTGTGGGCGGCCTTTGTCCTTCTGGGCAGACGTGACCCGAGTCGAACATGGCATTGCACTTCTCGATCCTCTGGAGATGGCCTTCCACTCCGTGCCCGAACAAGTCGGTGCCCAGGAAGGGAACGTCTGCCAGCTTGTGCTGGGTGTCCACTGTGAAGGTGGAGATCTGCAGCCAAGCTCTGCGGCGCATGGCCACTGTGGCCGCTACTGAACGGGCACAAGAGTCACCAATGTCCAATGAAGTTTGGAGCTTTTGTTTAGCCACCGCCCTTCCCTGATCCCGCACCTGCTTGACCATTATCTGAAGGTGAGCTGGGAGATGAGGAATCACCTCATCCAGGGAGCCCATAAGGGCGTGTGAGAAATGTGCCATCAGAACGGCTGAGCTAGCCTGACGAAGGCCTAGGGAGGAAGCAGCGTAAACCTTCCGCCCCAAGTAATCCAACTTTTTGGATTCCTTATCGGGCGGTTTGTCCATGTCCTAAGCGTTCTCGGAACACCGGAAAACTCTATCGGTCACTAACTCCTTCATAGAGGGGTGCTCCGAGAAACCAGTGAGTGAACCGGTGGGGACCGTGTACTTGCGAGTCATCCTGGCTGAAGGCGCGGGACAAGATGCTGGCCGCTGCCACAACTCCAGGCCCGGGCCAACAATGGCTTCGGCCACTGGAAAGGCCTCCGTAGGGGAATCCCCTCGGTCCAGTATCTCCGTAAGGGGATACTTGGCCCGTTTTTGAACGGGTTCGAGCGGCATCCCAGTACACTCTGAGATGAGTCGAAGCATACCCAAAAACAAGGACGGGCTCTCATCCACTGACTGGCCCCCTGCAGACTCCAGGTCAAGCGGCCTGGAGAACAGGGAGGAGTCGTCGTCAGACTCCGAGGGGTCTGCGAACAGCTGCCATGTGCCTGAGCCACCCTCCACCTGCCGAGGTCGATCGGGAGTGAGGGTGACCGACAACCTATAGGGGCAAGCCCTGACCCGACCGAGAATCCTTGGTCGGGGCCCCAGTCTTTGGTTGTGGAGGCAGAGGTTCCACCACAATGGGTGGAGCAGTCGATTTCGGCCGAACACCCGTCGCTGGGGGCGGCTCCTTGACTACCACGAGGGGTTGTTTCGACAGTTCCGTTGACAGCCACTTATTGGCCGAAGAAGGTGACTGAGTCGACTTGCTACCGGTCAGTAAATGTTGCTGCCACATCAAGTCCTCATAGCACTGACGTAGCTTGCGCCGGAGCCTAGCCTCCGAAGAGGACGAGTGGCAACGCTGCTCTCAATGGTGCCAAGACTGAGACCGCCGACGTTGGCGGGACCGGCTGGACCTGGAAGAGGACCAAGACCGAGACCTTTGGGGATTCCAAGGGTGGGTCAGAGAGAGAACGGGGGAAACCTGCCCCTCCCTCAGTGCAGGAACCTTAACCGGGGACTTTGGCACAGGAAAGTCCTCAGTAACCACCGGGGGAACAGGTGAAGAAGGGTTGTCTGCTTCTTCAGTCGACAAACCGTCCGACGGGTCGAGAAAAATCTCGACCGTGTCGATGGATGTCTCGGCCGGCTGAGCTGACTGTGACACCGGCCACAACCTCGACCGAAGTCAAGAGTCAACAGTCCGGTGAAGGGGATCTCTCCCGCTCCCACGAACGTCGACGGTGGGACTTACCTTTAGAGTCCTTCTTTCTGGACCGACTGGAATGTCCCGATGGCCCTTCTCCCTTAGTGGAGAGGGACTGACAAAGCTCCTTAAAAGAAACAGTGTAGGAGGAGCCCAAGGAGAGTGGGATAAATGCCACGGCCGAGGAGGAAAAAAAAAGCAGCTTGGGCTGCCTCCTCTTCCTCGAAGGCAATCATCTGCTCCAACTGCTCCACGGAGCCCGACGCTGTGGACACTGCCCAACGGGCCTCCTTAGACTTGACCAGTGGGTACCATTTTTTGGGGCACCCAAGAAGTAGTCTGGCAGCGTGGTCCTCCAAGACTGAAGCCGAGAAAGACCTGCACAATTCGCAGGCCTGCGAATCGTGGCCAAGCCCCAGGCAGTAGACGCACGTAGAGTGCGGATCAGTCCGGGACATATTCTGCCCACAAGGGCACCGACAGAAGCCGGGAATCGATTTGTCTATCGCAGCTGCGAGGGAAGACGAAGACCTTAGTCTTGTAAATTTTAAAATTAGTTTCGGAAGATCTGAAGAGTGTGGATCCAGGCCTAAAACGCAGAGCGCCAAGGAGGGAACCTGAGCTTCCAAGTGGTAAGGAAGATCTGGTGTCATGAGGCGGAGCTGAGGGCTTACCACCCGGGTGGGTGGGAGGAGCCAGCTTGAAGACCTTCTGGCAAGATTTAAAGCGGCAAGGAACCTGCCACAAAGTGTGGATTGAACATATCCATGTCCCTAGAATGTTATACTATTAGGCGATTTTAATCTCCCGGGAATTAATTGGGAAGCTCTGAATGCTGATACCCCATCAGAGTTACACTATTTAGAAGCATTCATCCTGGCAGGCATGAACTAGTTTGTGATAAACACCACCAGGGGGCACACACATACTGGATTTGGTCCTGAGCAATATGGTCAACAATATCCAAGACTGTACAGTCTTGGCCCCCCTGAGCTCTAGTGGCCATTCTATGGTTGGCTTCAGCTATATGGGTTTACTAGGCAAAGATACAAGTAGCACAACAATATATAATTACAATAAGGCAGACTTTCACAGTATGAGAAGGGATTTGGCCAATAGGAATTGGGTAATGGATTTTGAAAACCTACCACTTCAACAGATGTGGGACCTTTTGAATAGTAAGATCATCAACTTGGTACAGAGATATACACCAACCACTAATAAATCTAATGGGGCAAAAAGAAAAACCTCCCACCATGGTTGACTCCAGTCAAGAAAGCCATAAAAAAAAAAAAAACAAAGCTTATTAAAAAGGCCAAAAAATGTAGAGATAAGCCATGCTGGGATAAATATATAAAAAAATGCCTAACGTTGACTAAAAAGAGCATAGAGCAGGCCAAAAAGAAACACAAGCATAGACTAGCCTGCAAAGTCCAGGATAATTATAAATCCTTCTATGCATACATCAATAATAGGAAGGGAGGCAGCAAAACAATAGGCCCTCTGAAAGGTTCCGATGCGACTCTAATCACAGATGACCACAAAATGAATGAGCAGTATAATTGCTATTTTTCATTTGTTTTCAATCAGGCAACATTAGCAACTAGAAACCATCTAAACCACCCATCAGAATCTGGCCTTATATTACATATCACAGATGTGAAAGTAAGACTCCAAAAGCTGGATCAGAATAAAGCACAGGGCTCTGATGGTATTCACCCCAGAGTAATAAAGGAGTTGGCAGAGGTCTTAGCAGGACCAATTACATCTATATTCCAGAAATCAATAAATGAGGGGGAAGTCCTGGATGTATGGAGACAGACAGTGGTGGTACCCATCCACAAAAAGGGAACTAAACAGGAGGTTGGGAATTATAGACCGATCAGTCTGACACCAATTTTGGGGAAAATCTTAGAAGGCATAGTAAAGGACAATATTACTGAATTCCTACTCCTGGCCAAGGATGAAGACAGTACACAACATGGGTTCACTAAGGGTAGGTCCTGCAAGACAATCTCTTGGAATTCTATGGAAAAATCAGCAAAACACTTGACAATAGAAATTCAGAGGATGTCATCCTTCTGGACTTCTCAAAGGCTTTCGACAAGGTCGCCCATGGGGAACTTGTCGACCCTTTAATTGATCATGGGAAAATATCCCACTGGATTAATGCGTGGATGTCTGGAAGGAAACAGAGGGTATGCATAAAAGGGTCATACTCCAGGAGGGCAGAGGTGACCAGTGGGGTGACCCAGGGATCCGTACTGGGCCCCTGTCTTTTAACATCTACATCTCTTCAATGAGCACTAAGACAGGAGTTTGGCTAAATTTGTCGATGACACACGTATCGGGCATATAGTAAACAATCATAAGGATGCCGATACTCTGCAAACAGCTCTGGGGGAATTAGAATCTTGGGCCATAGATAACAAGTTAACATTTCACACCGAGAAATGCACCGTGATACATCTAAGGAAAAACAATATGCAGCTAAAGTATATGCTGTGGGGGAGACAGACAACATTACGGGAAGTGCAGGATGACAGAGGCCTGGGCATTACAATCAGCAATGATGTTAGCTTCAAGATGCACTGCAATCAGGTCATTAAAAAAGCCAGCAGTATTCAGCATTGCATAAATAAGCATATCAAGAGCAGGAATAAAGAGGTTTTGCTCCCACTTTACATCTCACTTTGCCCAGTGGTGCTGAGGAATGAGGCGCTGGATGCCACACCTCGCGCCATGCTGGCAACCCAGGTTCGAGATTGAGCTCGGGCCACCGGGAGTTGGCAGGGGAAAGGGAGAATCGAGCATCCGGAGGACTGCTCTCCTCCCCTGGGGAAGGATCCATAAGTGCATTGCTCTATAGTGGCCCCTGGTGGAGACCGGCGGCTACCACGGAAGCATTGCCATACTTAGGGGTGGGACACGGCAGATGTTTGCACTAGCCTTGTCGACGTCATTGCATGTCTGCATCTTGGGAGGAACTTCTCTCGCTTCTATGCCAATAAGCCCCCACTAACGATAGGATGACGCCCACGACGGGGTCCACAAGGCACCGCCAAACAAAGCCCGACCTCAGGGCAGGGTTCTGGATGATGTGGTCTCCCTTCCCTTGTGCTCCCTGGGGGAGGGCCCCATCGTGGGGGGCAAGCCACCGTCCTCCTGGGGATCAAGGCAGAGGCTGGTGGCTGCTCTGGTTGAGACCCTGCAAATCAGGGCCGATGAGGGGGAATAGAATAGCTCCCCAGTCATGAGCAGGAGATAAGATGAAAAAAAAAAAACATGCTGTGCTGGATGCCAGCCTTCTACAGTGTGTCTTTGACTGGGTTGGACCTCCTCTGTGCCTCCTCAATCTCACTTGGGAAATCCAGAAATATTGAGATGCATGCCCCATCCCATTTCAATTCTTTTTTTCTCTCAGGCCCGCCGCATTCACAGTTCCTTATCTTAGAACCAGAGCAGCCTTGCCAGGAACATTCATGATTTTGCTCCCAGTGTAGATGGCAGTTGCAAGATGCGGTGGACTCTTTTGAACTGAATTGGGGCTTTGCACTCAAGCTCAAAGATTTGAGGCAGAACAGTCTGTAAACATTTTATTGCATGGGATCCTTTCACTTTTTCTGTGAAGCCAGTAATATGTACATTGTTCCTTCGGCTGCATGCTTCTAAATCCAGAATGTTCTTTTTCAAGGTGGATATATCCCATACATTATCATGACTTAGGGAGTTCACCTCCTCAGTCTTGCCTTCTACCTCTTGCACTTGGTTCCTCGACCTCCTCAAAATGCTGGCCCATTTTTGACACAGTGGCCTTAATGTTTTGAATCATGCCCTTGATCTCTGCAAGGTTTCTCATCACTACATTTAAACCTTCTGCTAGTCCATGGAGCTTCGCTATTATCGCGACCTGGGAGTGCTCAGCTGCCAACATCTCGAATGAGCTCCGTGCCAAACTGTTGCCATTTATACCCCTTTTACAGGGCGAGTCCATTCTTTAGTGAAGCTCCGCTGGAAGTTACAATGTTGAAGTTTGTTGGTCTTCAGGTGCAGAGCCTCCCCTCTAAGTGGCCATCTTGCTTGCTTGCTGCTCAACAGTCCCCCCCCCCCAATCACAAAGATAGAGAGCTATGCCAAATAATTGAGGTGAGCAATGGCAACTCCCACAACATTTTGCCAGACACTTGCAGGGGAAAAGTGCAAGTCTTGCTCAAAACATTTGGGGTATTGGCTAGTGCTCACCATGATTGTTTTGTAAACGCTAGTTGTCTGTAATCTCTGTATGTTATACTCGAAACTAGGATGGCTGCCCCCAGCTGGTCAATGTGACCTCTCCCTTGGGAGTGTCATTTATAATAATGAATCTCTCCCCCTCATCTCTCTCCTCTCACTTGGGGCCACACAGAATCGCCTACCCTCTCAGGTCTACAGACCTAGACTTGCTCACTACCCCTAGGATTAAAACCAAATTTGGAAAAACAGGCTTTGCTGTATTCGTCCCCGAACTGTGGAATAAGATCCCCACTAATATCAGACACTGTGCTACTGCTGGCACGTTTCGGAAACAGTTCCAAGCTTACCTTCTTGCGTTATATCTTTGCTCCTGTTCTTAGTTTTCATAGCTGTGTTTCTACCTGACACTATGCAATGCTTTTGAATTAGCTCTTGTAACTTGCTCTCCACCAGTCTCTACTTGCCTTCTTTGTTTACTGCATGTTTGTAAATCAAGATTGTTGCCGTTGACCTGCACTGCATTGTTAATGCAATGTTTGTACCTCTCCTAGGTCATGCCTGAAAACAGACAATTGTTTGTCTAGTGTACCTTACCCAGTAAACAAAAACAATCTGCAAAAAAAAAAAAAAGATTCTCTGTTCTCGGAGTGTGCTGCTTTGAATGTTCTGTAGTTGGTGCAACAGGTTTTTACTGTACATGACTGAAGGTAACGCAATGCTCCACCTTTATTTCATTTCATTTATTTGCAGTTGCAGGTTGGTGCACTGGAATATTAAAGAGGACCGTCCCCAGTTACTTTGACTTTCATGCATTAATTACCCCTTCTTGCATAGATTCTGGAATTGTATTTCAGTAATGTCTGTTGCAGTTAGTTTTTGTATTCTGAGCTGCTAAAAACTGCAGGGTGTACCAGAGCTTCTATAGCAAGCCTGGTGTTGCTGTGGGCCCAGGGTTGTACTGCTGACATCATTGTAGGGCAGAGTCAATTTCACAAAAAAAAAAAAAACATAGACAAGGCATTTAGATTTTAGCATAATGCATTGCTAACAGGGTGTCTTGGGGAAGGGGGAACACAGTATGTACACTGAATACTGGTAGGTTTCCCTTGCAACATTGCTGCAACTGCATGGTACTGAACAGTGTGAGTCACTCCTCTATCCTACAGTGATGTCATCAAGAGCTAGCAGCCCAGCAAGCTGAACAGCAAAGGTAAGAGCAGCAGGGCTCAAAAACAAATCCAAATTATGGAAGGCAGTGTAAACCTTGGCCAGAAATAACAAATGCATACACCTTTTCAGGTCTAGTACTGCATACAATGACTACAAACTAACTTTTTGGACCATTCAGGGAAGGTCCTCTTTAAATTCCATTTTCAGGCGTGACCTGAGGTCAGTAGTAAAAAAACATACATACAATACAACATAAAATGAACAATCCATCGATCACGTCATTTTACACAAGTGCACACATTCAAATTTTTGAAGTACATACAGCATTTGAAAAAGTACTTACAGATGGTGAATATTTAACAATGTCAGGTAAGGAATTCCACACTGTAGCAGCACTATAGGCAAATGATCTTTTCCCAGAGTTTGTAAGTACTAAGGGGAGGGCTCAGTGTATTTTTTGAGAAGAGTGAACTGTATGGGGAGCTATAGATGTTCAAAAGGGCACGTAGCGATAAAGGGGTACCAGTGTGCAAAATCTTAAAGACAAAATGTGACAAGGCCAAACTGTAATTATTCTGGACAGTTAACCAATCGAGAACACTACAAGTGTGTGTCCTGTGCAGTACCATAGTTATAAATTTTTCTATTTTAAGTAATGTTTGCTTCCTAGAAACAAAGAAAGCAGAGGAAGCTTCAGTTATTAATGAAGCATAATTCAGAACGGGGAGCAGACCCTGTTGTGCAATTATTTTACGTGAATCTTTTGTCAAAAATTTAGAAAATCGGTACAAAATCCCTATTTTAGAATGTAATTTGGCTGTAATTTTATCCATATATATATATATATATATATATATATATATATAAAATTTCAGGGAAGGGTCTAGAAACATGCAGAGATATTTAAAGGATTCGACATCATCAATGAGCACACACCCTAACATACATTCTGAAAAATTGCCTGATGAGCCGAAAAGCATGGCCTTGGGTCTTGGTTTTATTTAGCACCAATTTATTTTGTAAAACCCAGGACTGCAATCTACCAGATTCACCACTCAATGTTAGATTGTCAGTAACAGGTTATGAGTAAGTAGAACTGCATCATCCACATATAATATCAGATCAGTGTTCCACCACCTTATCACTGGATCAATATAGACTGAAAAAAGTAAAGGGCTCAGTATGGAGCCCTGTGGTACCCCACACTGGACCCCTCAAAAGGATGAGCAAGCTCTGTTTACCTTAACATATTGCATCCTGTTGACGAGATAGTCCCCAAACCAACGCAAAGTGGAGTCTCCTACACCCAGGTTCCTGAGACATTCCAACAATAAGGTGTGATCTACCAGGCTGAATGCCTTGGTTAGGTCCATGAACACTGCCCCAGTCAAGCAACAGGCACAGGCAGAAGGGGATAGGGAGAAGTACCAGGAGAAACAAAGGGAGGCAGGGAGGTCAGTAAGGGAAGCCAAAGCTCAGACAGAAGAACACATTGCAAAATCAGTGGGTAAAGGGGACAAAACCTTTTACAGGTACATAAGTGAAAAAAGAAAGACAAAGGGAGGGATAGTGAGATTGAAGGGGGAGGATGGGAGCCAGGTGGAGGATGACAACAGAAAGCTGACATATTGAACAGGTATTTCTGCTCAGTCTTTACTGAGGAAGAGGGGTAATGGGTCTGAAGGGAGTACAAGGGTGAGAATGGTGCAGAAATGGACACAAGTCCCTTTACGAGAAGGGTCCTGAAGGAACTGGAAGTAATAAGAGTTGATAAAGCAATGGGCCAGGCAGGGCACTCCAGGGTCCTTAAAGAACTAAGAGAGGTGGTGTCTGAACCTCTGGCTATCCTGTTTAGCCGATCACTGGAAACAGGGAGGTACCCAAAGACTGGAGGACAGCAGATGTAGTCCCCTTATACAAAGTGGGAACAAAGAGGAAGCAGGGAACTACAGACCAGTCAGCCTCACCTCGTAGTGGGAAAGATCATGGAAGCACTACTGAAGGAGAGATTGGTGGAACATCTAGTTGTCAATGGACTACAGGACCCAAGGCAGCATGGTTTCACCAGGGGGAGGTCATGTCAGACCAACCTCGTTGAATTTTTTGACTGGGTGACTAGGGAGGTGGATCAGGGGAGGGCAGTGGACATGGCCTATCTGGACTTCAGCAAGGCCTTTGACACTGTGCCACATAGAAGACTATTACACAAACTGGGGAATATGGGTGTGGGCAGGACAGTAGTGTGGTGGGTAGGTAACTGGCTGGGTGGCAGGACACAGAGGGTGGTGGTAAATGGCTGTCACTCCACAGAGGGAAGAGTGACCAGTGGGGTACCACAGGGATCAGTGCTGGGACGGTCCTATTCAACATCTTCATCAGTGATATTGCGCAGGATCTAGAAGGCAAAATTTCACTGTTCGCTGATGACACAAAGCTCTGTAACAGAGTAGACACACCAGAGGGTGTAGACAGAATGAGAAGTGACCTGCAGAAACCTGAAGAATGGTCAGGGGTTTGGCAGTTGAAATTCAATGCAAAGAAGTGCAAGATAATGCATATGGGGCACAAAAACCCTGGCACAATATATCAGTTGGGGGGTGAGGATATAGCATGCACCAAGCAGGAAAGGGATCTTGGGGTTGTCATCTCTGATGACCTCAAGTAGGGAAACAGTGTGACAAGGCAGCAGGTAAAGCAAATAGGATGCTGGGATGTATAGGCAGGGCATCACCAGCAGGAAAAGGAGGTCATAATTCCACTATACAAGACACTAGTGAGGCCCCACCTGGAGTACAGTGTACAGTTCTGGAGACCATACCTACGTAAGGACATAGACAGGGTAGAGAAGGTTCAGAGGAGGGCAACAAAGATGGTGCATGGATTGCATCACAAGTCCTATGAAGACAGGTTGAAGGAACTGAACATGTACTCCCTGGAGGAGAGGAGGGAGAGAGGGATATGATAGAGACATACTAGTATCTTACAGGAGGAACAGGGTGCAGGAAACACTATTTTTAAGCGAAAGATGTTCCAGAACTAGAGGGCATGGGATGAAATTGGAGGAGGATGATTCAGAGGAAACATGAGAAAGAATTTCTTCACAGAACGGGTGGTGGACAAGTGGAACACTCTGCCAGAGGAAGTGGTGGGGGCTGAAACAATCACGGGATTTAAGAATGCATAGGATAGACATAAAGGAATTCTAGAGGTCAGGGGTAAGGGGAAACAGATTTCTAGGAAAACAAACTGAACTTACAAGCTCAAATGGGCAGACTGGGTGGGCCATAGGCCCTTATCTGCCGACACTGTCTATGTGTGTATGTATCTATGTATAAGCAACCATTTTCAGTAGCTCTGTGGACAGTGTCTGTGAACCCAACCAAGACAGTCTCAGTACTATGTCCCCCCAAAAAACTATGTTGGTTAGGGGAGATCAAGTCGTGAGTCCTGATATAATCAATGAATTGCCTATGTACAATTTTTCTTGTAATTTCGCAAGGGCTGACAGGATTAAAACAGGATGATAGTTACAAAATTCAGACTGTAATCCAGCTTTATGAATTATTTCTGTATATGACTTTTTCCATAAATTGGGAACCTGGCCAGTTTGAAAGGACAGGTTAACAATTAGACTAATAGGGTAGGCTATTTTGGGAGCAGCAAGAATCAGGACTTTAGGTGAGAACTCATCACAACTGGGTGCTTTATCAGGCTTCATACTCATTAATAGTTTTAGGACCTCAGAACTCTTCACAATTTTTAGGTAAAACTTTGGCCTCTGTAAATCAACCTCCTGATCACTCTGTGTTTGACCAATCAAATCTTTATGATAGGTATCCAAGTAAGAGAAATGTAAATTAAATTCTTTGGCTACAGAAATAGGATCTGTCAACAGTCCCCCATCTTTAGTCATGTTTAAGGTATTATCTGATGGAGTAAACAAGGACTTTATAGAACTCCAGAACCCTTAGGGATCTGATTAGTTTGTTGTTGCTGGCAATATTGTACTTCAGCTATTTTTACTTCCCTTTTACATGTATTCGTCTTATTACATTAATTAAAGTCAGCTGGTAAGTTACTTTTTTTTTTATATATTTTTTCCAGGCAGCATCCCTTTCTTTCATTAAATTAAGCAGGTTTTTATTTAACCATTTAGATTTCCTGCTGCTAACTCTCCTTTTAACGAGTGGAACACATTTATCCACTACTTCCATAAAGGTCTTAACAAAACAGTCCAACGTACAGTCTACATCAGGTATAACTTTTAGAAAAGACCAGTCAATTTCAGACAGACTCCTTAGGAAACCAGATGCATCTATCTTTGAGTAATTCCTTACTTGATATTCTTCCTCCTTTCCAAATCCCATAAATTGGGTGGTGGTCACTAATAGAGTCTGAAATCAATCCACTGGCAACAAAGTGGTCGTTTCTATTAGTTAAAAACCAATCAAGCAGAAAATGCTTGTTTGATTTTAAGTTGAGTCATCTCATGTATGATCTGTTATAAGTTGTTGCAGGCTTAAATCCATTAACGCTATCTTATAATTAAGGTTGTTATTACTAACCCAATTTAAATTAAAATCACCTACAACAATTAGTTCACAGTTACCACATTTTGACACAAGGTCCCCCAGGTCTTGTAATCCTTAATTGTTGTTCCTTGGCAAATTACATAGTGTCGGCAGATAGGGGCCTATGGCCCACCCAGTCTGCCCATTTGAGTTTGTAACTTCAGTTTATGTTTTCCTAGAACTCTGTTGCCCCTTACCTCCAGAATTCCTTTATGTCTATCCCATGCATTCTTAAATCCCGTGATTGTTTCAGCCCCCGCCACTTCCTCAGGCAGGGTGTTCCACTTATCCACTCACCCATTCTGTGAAGAAATTCTTCCTCACATTTCCTCTGAATTGTCCTCCCTCCAACTTCATCCCATGCCCTCTAGTCCTGGAACATCTTTGTCACTTAAAAATAGTGTATTCTTGCACCCTGTTCCTCCCTGTAAGATACCTGTATGTCTCTATCATGTCCCCCGGGAGTACATATTCAATTCCTTCAACCTGTCCTCATAGGACTTGTGATGCAATCCATGTACCATCTTTGTTGCCCTCCTCTGAACCTTTTCAACCCTATGTCCTTACATAGGTAAGGTCTCCAGAACTGTACACTGTACGCCAGCTGGGGCCTCACTAGTGTCTTGTATAGTGGAATCACGACCTCCCTTTTCCTGCTGGTGATGCCCCTGCATCCCAGCATCCTATTTGCTTTACCTGCTGCCTTGTCACACTGTTTCCCTACCTTGAGGTCATCAGAGATAACCCCAAGATCCCGTTCTTGCTTGGTGCATGCTATATCCTCACCCCCCCCAACTGATATATTGTGCCAGGGTTTTTGTGCCCCATATGTATTATCTTGCACTTCTTTGCATTGAATTTCAACTGCCAAACCCCTGCCCATTCTTCAAGTTTCTGCAGGTCCCTTCTCATTCTGTCTACACCCTCTGGTGTGTCTACTCTGTTACAGAGCTTTGAGTCATCAGTGAACAGTGAAATTCTGCCTTCTAGGTCCTGCGCAATGTCACTGATGAAGATGTTGAATAGGACCGGTCCCAGCACTGATCCTTGTGGTACCCCACTGGTCACTCTTCCCTCTGTGGAGTGACAGCCATTTACCACCACCCTCGGTGTCCTGCCGCCCAGCCAGTTACCTACCCAGCACACTACTGTCCTGCCCACACCCATATTCCCTAGTTTGTGTAATAGTCTTCTATGTGGCACAGTGTCGAAGGTCTTGCTGAAGTCCAGATAGGCCATGTCCACCTCCCTAGTCACCCAGTCAAAAAATTCAACGAAGCTGGTCTGACATGACTTCTCCCTGGTGAAACTATGCTGCCTTGGATCCTGCAGTCCATTGACAACCAGATGTTCCACCAATCTCTCCTTCAGTAGTGCTTCCATGATCTTCCCCACTACTGAGGTGAGGCTGACTGGTCTGTAGTTCCCTGCTTCCTCTTTGTTCCCACTTTTGCATAAGGGGACTACATCTGCTGTCCTCCAGTCTTTGGGTACCTCCCCTGTTTCCAGTGATCGACTAAACAGGATAGCCAGAAGTTCAGACACCACCTCTGTGAGTTCTTTAAGGACCCTGGAGTGCACCCCATCTGGCCCCATTGCTCTATCAACCCTCATTACTTCCAGTTCCTTCAGGACCCTTTCTTGTGTGAAGGGACTTGTGTTCATTTCTGCACCATTCTCACCCCATGTACTCCCTTCAGACCCATTACCCTCCTCTTCCTCAGTAAAGACTGAGCAGAAATACCTGTTCAGTATGTCAGCTTTACTGTTGTCATCCTCCACGCGACCCCCATCCTCCCCCTTCAGTCTCACTATCCCTTCCTTTGCCTTTCTTTTTTCACTTATGTACCTATAAAAGGTTTTGTCCCCTCTACCCACTGATTTTGCAATGTGCTCTGCTGTCTGAGCTTTGGCTTCCCTTACTGACCTCCCTTTGCTTCTACTGGTTCTTCTCTCTATCCCCTTCTGCCTGTGTCTTTTTGTATTGTCTGAATGCAATCTTTTTGGCTTTCACTTTCTTTGCTACCTCTTTGGAAAACCATAATGGCCTCTCTTCCTTTTCCTCTTGCTAACCTGCTTAATGCATAATTCTGTTGCTCTTGTAATCCCCGTTTTAAATACTGCCCACTGTTCCTCAACCCGATTCCTGCCCCATTCCCCTTAATGCCTCTTTCAAGTATCTCCCCATTTTCCCAAAGTCTGCCCCCCTAAAATCCAGGATACATGTTTTTGCGTGGTTTGGTTCTGCTCCTTCTGTGATTTCAAATCACAATGACTGGTCGTCACCGTTTCCCAGGTGCTCCCCCACTGTTACCCCCATCACACTGTCCCTGTCTGTGAGCACAAGGTCCAGTATTGCCTTCTGCCGAGTTGGTTCCATGACCAGTTGCTTGAGGAAGGCACCCTGAAGGAAGTCCAGGATAAATCTGCTTAGTTGATGCTGCTGCTGGGATACTCCAGTCCACGTCTGGAATATTGAAGTCTCCAACCAGTACTACCTCACCCTTGTCTGCCATCCTTTGGATGGCTAGCATCAGCTCCCTATCTGTTTCTTCCTCCTGGGCTGGTGGTCTACAGACCACACCTGTGCGGAGGACTGGCTCCATTTTCCTTTCCAGCTTAACCCACAGTATCTCTCTCCCATTTTGTTCCTTGTGGATCTCTGCGGCCCTTATGTCATTTTTCAAATACAGTGCCACTCCTCCTCCCTTCCTACCTGCCCGGTCTCTTCTGAATATGTTGTAGCCAGGAATGACCATCTCCCAGTCATGGTTATCATTACACCAGGTTTCTGTGATGGCCACAATGTCCAGGTCTGACTGCACCATGACAGCCTCCAGATCTTCCATCTTGCTGCTAAGGCTCCTGGCATTAGCACACATGGCTTTCCACGGTTTGACCTCCCTAGACTGTTTAGCTGTTCTACTCCAGCCCCTTCCCTGGTTGTCCTTTATCCCTGGTTCTCCCTGCTGTCTGCCCTTCTGCTGATTTTTGCTCCATTTCTGCCTATCCACCTCTTGGGCGCTAATCTCCATCTTTTGCACACTGCTTTGTTGAAATATCCACTCCTCTGGTTCACTGGTTCCACTGCTAGCTGTTGGGGATGAGCAAGTAGGTACCCTCCTTGCTGGCCTGACACCCCCCCTTGGCTAGTTTAAATGCTTGTCAATGTAGCATTTAAACTTATCATTAAGTGCTTGGATTCCCCTCCAGGATGGATGCAGGCCGTCAGGCTTGAACAAACCTCCATCCCTCCAGGTGGGTCCCCAGTCACCAATGAATCCAAACCTTTCCTCACAGCACCAGTTCTTCAACCATGAGTTAAAGTTCCTGGTGCATGCACCTCTATGGTCTCCCATGCCTCTCGCAGGTAGTACTTCTGAGATGGTGACAGAAGTAGCTACTTGCTTGAGAACCCTCCCCAATTTCCTAAACTCTTCCTGAACTTCCTTTGGCTCCCCATTTGCAAGGTCATTAGTACCTAGGTGGATAATGACATCCAGCTCACCCTCCCAGCAGTCCCCAGGATCTTCCTTCCATCCCTCCATGCCGTGGCACCTGGTAGGCACCTCACCTCCCTGTCCTCCCCCTCCTGTGTTCCTAGCTGGATCCCTCTTATAATGGAGTCACCCACCAGGATTCGCTTCCTCCTCCTCTGGGGTCCACTACTTTCCCCGTTGAGGTCACCTCCTTGGCTAACCTCCACATCCTTTCCTTCCAGTTCTCTGGGTACCTCTATTTGGTTGCCCCCATTTGCCAGTGTGGCTTGAGTGGAATAGGATCTGGGATGTGCCTCTGCCTGACTGTCTTCACCCGCCCTGAGCCAACTGTCATCCAAGTGCTCCTTGTTCTCGGCATCCTTTGAGGCAGCGGCACTAGACTGGGTGGTCTCTGGATAGGGGCGATGGTACTCCTGACCCAGTTTACTTCTGCTCTGAGTCTGGCTACCTCATCCCGCAGTCCAGAGAGATGCATGCAGATAGGGCAGCACCTCAGTGTCCAGAAGGTCCGCCTGAATATGGCTGCCCCGCAGTTACTGCACTGCACCACTCCCCACATTATACTGCAATTATACTGCTATTCGACTACCTGTCTGTTACTGAAGCTCTCCTAGTTCCCTTTTTATTAATTTACTGTCCTAAAAATCCTGCCACTGATCCTCAGATACTTTTCTTTAAAATAAATAAATAAATAAATAAATAAATAAATAAATGAGTAAAAACACTTATGCTGAAGGTGGGCTTCTTCCCCTTATGCCCCTCCTACTCCACACCCCCTACTATCCCCTGTGTTTAGCTCCTGTCAATCAGATTTAACAGGGAATATAATTAAGAGTTGGGGGAAAGGGAGGGAGGGGGGCGAAAATTTGCAGCAATTAAAGACAGCAAAGAAATATACCGCCACTACATTTTAAATTTTCAGCAGCCCAAAAACAATTCTAAGTAAAGACAGCAAAGAAATTACAGTGTCACTAAAAGCCCACAATCTAAGTTTAATAACAAAAATAGCAATTATCAGTTACTGTAAAGCACTGAAATGAATATGTTTCCTTCCCCTTCTGGCTTCTTCTACATTGTTAGCTTCTTGCAAGGACCAAATGTAATCTGTAAACTGAGATACTGAAATGAGTGTGAGATTTGTTCAGGATGTGTAATAACTTCAATGATGAGTGTATTTTTGATATAGGACATTACCCCTTACCCAAGACCCTATCCTTTATATGCAAACAATAGCCAGGTGTTATATACTGTCTGACTTGTGATTGGCCAGTAAGAATTAAAACTGTGGTGATATCCCAGTACACAGCAGCAGCTTGGAATCTTGCACTGCTCTTGCACTCTGTTGACTTGTTACTTCAGCCTCCAGAAGTGGGTAGAATAAACTTCTTTGTTGGCTGCCTGTGCAGCAAGAGCACAGAAGGTCTTTTTGCATTGTTTCAATGGTTTATGCTCCATGTATAAGATGTTCAATACAATGAGACCAGTGCATGCAAGAAGCACAAGATTCTAATCCAAATCATCTTTACTGATGCCTCATCATTGCCGAGTTTGAAAGCCTCATGATCAAAGTCCAACTCTCAACCACCTTGGCCTTGCACATCACAGGATGCTACAGGCCTTCCTCTGCAGGGATTCAACTGTTAAGTCACCTTCCCCACTCTCTTAGTGTGCTGCAGTCAGAAGTCATAATCCTGGGTGACTGTAACCTGGATTGACTTTCGGACTCCTTCAAACTCTTAAAAACTCTATGCGACTCATTCAGACTTACTCAAATTGAGTCAGAAGTGACCCATCAAAACAAAAAGAATCCAAATAAAACCTCCCTACTAGACATTATTCTAGTAAACAAGCCGCACCTCTTCTCTCATTCTGGAGTCTTCTTCACTGATATCAGTGACCACTGCTTTATTACTTGCATAAGAGCTGCACCCAAGCCTATTTCTAATTCCAGGTTCACAATCAGGAGATGTTTACGTAATTTAGTGCCACAAGCCTTCCTTTCAAACTTACAAAACTCCTTGCTATGGCAGGACTTCTACCTAGCCAAGACAGTAGAGATAGCATACGAGATCTTCCATACTGTTGTCCGTGGAGCTATTGACAGACATGCCCCCTTGATCAAAGCATGTACCAAGAAAAAGACTCTCCCTTAGTTTACACGTCAACTGAAGTCAGCTTTGCTCAACAGAGACAATCTGTGGAAGAAAGTGCGTAAATCAAAGCTTCAGTGTGATTGGGCTGATTTTAGGGCAGCCAGAAACCTCAGCACAAAGCTTGTCAGAAATACTAAGGCTAACTATTTCCAGTCAACTCTGGACTCCTCCACCAAGGACCCTGACAAATTCTGGCAAACCCTTAGAGATGTTCAAGGACATGCTTCATCAGGTTCTCTCCCTACCAAGATCTTATACAAAGGTCCCCTCATTACCAAGAAGGCAGAAGTCCTTGACTGCTTTAATAATCATTTTATTACCGCAGGTATGGCCTTTGACATGTCACCTGCGAATAATCTACTTACCCAGTTCTTATCACAAGGACCAGAAAGTCCTCCCCCTGTCCACAGTACACCTGTCACAGGTTTCTCCTTCCAACTGGTAACTTACAAGGAAGTGGATGACCTGCTCCTTCAGCTGGATGCCAGAAAAAGCGCAGGAGCGGACCTCTTTGGCCCTTTTTTCCTAAAGCTCAGTCACCAAGTGCTGGCAGCTCCATTAATGCACCTCTTTAATATGTCCCTCAGTTTGGGTAAACTCCCTTCTGTCTAAGAGACTGCCCAAGTTTTACCACGCTTCAAAATCAGGAGACCCCCCCCGACACCCAAATAACTACAGGCCAATCTCCTTACTCCCCACCCTATCAAAACTGCTGGAGAAATTAGTGAATTGCCAACTCAGAAACTACATTGATGCCTCAAATCTGCTAAACCCTGTGCAATCAGACTTTAGGCCATGCCATAGCACAATCACAGCTCTGGCTAAAGTCACAAACGACTGGCAGAGAGCCCTTGACTTAAAGAATCACGTATGCATGGTATTCCTCGACTTAAGCAAGGCCTTCGATATTGTCAACCATGCACTGCTCTTAGTTACTCTCTGCAACATTGGTCTGGATGCACCTTCCCTAAAATGGTTCTCTTGCTACCTGGCAGAACGGATGCAGCAAGTAAAAACAGTAGGAGATCTCTCCACTCTAAAACAGATTAGCGGAGGAGTTCCTCAGGGCTCCATCTTGGGACCCTTACTGTTCTCATTTTACATCAACAACATCCACCGTGGAATCAAACTTTCCAGTGTATATCTCTTTGCAGACGACACGGTCCTTTACACTGTCAGGCCTACTCCCGAAAGTGCCTGCTCAGACTTGCAAGCAGATTTCCTTACATTGCAACAAAACCTCCAGCGTCAAAAGCTCCTACTGAATACCAAAAAGACCAAGGCTATGCTGTTATCCCCAACGACCAAGTCCATAAACTCCCTTAAGCATGACAATATTACCACTATCACACCCTGCTTGGCGAGTCACTTGACTATGTGACCAAGTTCAAGTACCTAGGTATGTGAACTGACAAGAGACTTTCTTTTGCTGATCTTATAGACGAGCTCTCAAAAAAAAACTCAAGACAGAGGCTTGGACATTTTTTTTTAAAGAATCAGGCATCTGCTTACCCAGGAGGCCAGAAAAAGCTTAGTACAAACCACGTTCCTAGCTATCTTGGACTATGCAGCCTTCCTGCATGGCCAAGTCCCAAAAACCGCCCTATCTAAGCTTGACACCCTTTATCATTAAGCCTTATGTTTCATCTCAGGTGTGGCATATAATACCCATCACTGTGTACTCTATTCCATGGTAGGATGGACCTCACTTACATTCAAAAGGCAAAGGAATGCTATACTATGGACCTACAGATCTATATCCAAGATGCTACCCTCCTACGTTTCTGACTGTCTGCCCTCCTGCACCTTACGAAACTATGCCTTGAGAAGCCATTCGTACATCTCACTAGCTGTGCCTAATGTCTTTACCCATTTTGGCAAAGCCTCCTTCAGCTATGTGCTGGCCCAGCTGTGGAACATCCAGAAATCCATAAAATTGGTACATCTTATTGGTTTTGTGGAATTCAAGTCACTCTATTCGAGATACTTTTCAGAGCCTTGTCAATGCCCTCCCTGTCACTAAACTGTAGCCATACATTGCAATTCTTACAGTCAACCCTCTACACTTTCTATCCTCTCGTTAGAATTACCCTAAGCCCTGTTCCTGGATTCATCCTTGCCTTCTACTTGCTGCTGAGCCCCCAGCTTGCACGGTCACTAGCATTAACTCTGCTGGTTCACTGGTTCGGCACATTGGTGCTGACTTGCTTCCACCTGTCTGCTGTACTGTTTATTGGGATGAGGCTTTGCCTTACGACCGGGCATGAGGCTTCACCTTACGACCGGGCCTCACTGATTCTCCTTGTACCTTGCGTTTATTGCTATGTATTGTATTACTATGACCATTTGTGCTGTATGTTCTATTGTGCTACTGTATTATTTATTCTGTACCTACCAGGCCCTCCTTGAAAATGAACTTGCTCAATGGAGTTTCACCTGGCTAAATAAAGATTGATTGATTTGCCCCTACAAATGTGAAATCTGCAACAAAGCCTTTACTCGATGCGTTTTGGAATCTCACATGAACAAAAAAGCCATAGAGTGCAACAGAGTTATGTGTACAAGCAGAGAAGAGATAAACTGTATGCATGTGAAGATTATGGATATATAGGCCCAAGCCAGGAGGGCCAGTTTCTGCATATAAATAACATCCACCCAGACAGTTCTTTACTAGAAAGAAGGTCCAAAAAATTGGCCGCCACTTTACATAGCAGCTACAGTTCTATTCGCCAGCGGCCAAAGTAACTCTGGCTCAAGGGAAAATACACCCACTAGGAGTGGGAGACAGACTTGATGGGCACAAAGCCTTCGTCTGTCTGTACAACTGAGCAATACAAAGTAAATGATGAAATCCACAAATACACATACAACCAATATTACCTCGTCAGGTTTACAGTAGATATGTAAGATAACGGGTTTTCAAAAGGGCCCCGAGGTTTGTTCAGAGTCTCTGCCCCCACAAGTGATATCCCATGTATTCAGATTTACATCCTGCTGATGTCACGGATACCTTAAAGGTAATAGGAAATTATTCGCAGTATCGGAACAAAACACCTTCTTATTTCATCCTTTTACCGATATGCACATCTGATATGGCTTGAATATTTTAAGAGGTTTTTTTTTTGTAACACAAAAAGGCTGACAATATGTGATTATTCACAGCATCCAGGCTGTTCTATGCTCAACTAGAGGAGGCACTAGTGTGGAGGGGAAGGTACCCCCCTTCCCAGAGCACATTGTCTCAGCAGCACTTCCTGGACTCATCTGAATTGCTGCTGGGTAATCTGTTAGGGACACGAACCCAGTCTCCCACTCAGAAGCATGTTATGTGTCACTTCCTGCAGCAATGGGCTGGGCTAAATAATGACCCTTTTCTCTGCCTCGTATTCCCCATCTTCACTGTTTACTACTGGCTGTTTCTGTGCTTCCTTATCATTCTATAATATTAGAGTCACCATTTGGCAATGCTAGCTTTAGGAAGCGTCACAGCCTAGAGGGCAGAGAGCTGAGCTGTGAACCTGGGAGAGCAAGCAAACTTGAGTTTGAATCTCACAACCACCACATGTTTACTGTGTGACCCTGAGCAAGTCAGTTAACATCCCTGTGCTCCTGGGTCACACCTGGAAATGAGATTCAGATCTGTGTGTCTTTCCTGATCACAAATTCTAAATAAATGCAATAAATAAATGTGATGAAGACTAAACCGCTGAACTGACCTAGAATGTGTCCTCCCAGAAATGGGAAGCAGTAAACAGTGAAGAGTAAATTACAAGGCAGACTCAGTGGCAGTAAAAACACAGTACAGTAACAGAAACTAAACTAGTATGAGAACTGAGAGATGCGAGCTACGAGAGGCGTTAAAGGTCAAATGTGCTATAAGTGATAATAAACTGTTTGAAAGCCTCAGGGTTGGTGTAAGTGAAGAGGCGAAAACAACAACAGAGGGCACAGCAGCCAGTTTATATGAGGCTAGTTAAGGGGAAGATGAAAATCCATTTTTTCACCCAGAGAGTGGTAAGGAGTTGGAACAACCTGCCAGTAACAGCTGATGTATCTCTAGGCAAACCTCAGCAAGCACATAAGGGATACAGAAATCAATGCATATATGACCACTGAGATGCAGGGGATAGTCCCTCTGGGCTATATGGCTTGCTTTTGTCTCAGACTCATATGTTCCGAAATCATTTCTGTTACAAAAACAAAACAAAAAAAAAACAAACTTAATGCATAGTAAAAAGGGCACCACTGAAAAGAAATATAATGTCATTTAACAGTTATTAAACACTGCTTTATATTACACTGAAGACGTTCTATTACACTGAAGATGCAATGATGTGTTGCAAATGGTATGCAAAAATAATGCTATGCATTTATTGCCACTGTGCTTAGGTGATGGGGGTGTCACATTTTATAATTCACTTAAACTCCTGTTCGAGTGCCCAATTACTGCCACAGACATGACTTATAAAACAGATGCACTGCTATCTAATGTAGCCTCGGAGGTCATTATGAAAAGTTGAACATGTACTATATGAAGGTGGAGAGGGATGTAAATGACACATTTTTTTCTTTTTGGTCGACTTTATTTATGCACCTTTCCTCAGGGAACTCTCTCCAGCATCCTCACCTTTGCCAGGCTCTAACTCCCACCTGAGACACCTACTCCTCGCACCAGCCTGACGGACCCCCCGGCTCTGAACCTCCCAAGGTGGGGCCGCCCTATCTACAATCAAGCGTGTCAGACTGGGCGACCAGCACTGGAGAGGAGAGTGCCTGGTGTACAAGAGTGTGGCCTGGCGAGGCAAGGTGCCTTCGCCTATACCCAAGGTCAGAAATTTTTCTTGTATGGTTTCCCCCGGACTGTGGACATGCAATGATGTCTGCGCGACAGGGTCACTGACGTCCACCACCACTCCACCCCGTGTACGGCTCAGTGCCAGTGTTACCTCTGGTCACCACCAGAAGTCCCTACTGCACCGAGCAGGCCCTGGATCCCAGCCCGGGAGAGGAGAGCAGTCCCTCGGATGCTCAATCCTCTCCCTCCCCTGCCGACGGCCTGGTCAAGTTCCCGAACCTGGGTTGCTGGAGTAGCGCGAGGTGTGGCATCCAGCGCCTTTAACCCTCAGCGTCACCAGGCCAGCCAGCACATCCATCTTAATATGTAACTGTTACCAAAGCAATACAAGGATGTGGTTGGGTTTGGATCCAAAACAGTTACAGGAGCCTGCAGAAAGTAAAGAAATTCTGTCAAGAGCCCTCACCAATTAGCCTGAAGGGGCCTTTTTTTCCACTCAGAAAATCTACATTTCTTCGACTGAAGTATTTCTGCCTTTTTTTAACAAGTACTATGGATTACCTCATTGCAAAGAAATATTCAGTTCAAGCAGCCAATTCAGATCAATGCAGTCACTTATTGGATAATACGGAGTTTACTTCAGCTGTAAGGCTTGTTATGCACAGGGTAATCACATCCCTGTGCAGTCACCTTCTGCTGTGTGGATCAGGGTGCTGGTAACCTGATGATAACCTACTCCCTGTGCCTTGATTTCTATAAAGTGTGCTCCTGCGCTCTCCAAATAATGTCACTAAACATCTGAGCACAGGGCAATCAGTCACTCTGGGAAGTGAGAGGGATCAGGCTGCTGGCTCCATGCAGCCCAAATACGATCCATTTCCTTCCAAAAATACTGTTGGCAAAATTTGAATTACTACACCGCAGGATTCCTTAGGAAGTAAGGCTCCTACATATTGATTTTCCTACTGTTTCTAAGTTAAGTACAATTATAAAAAGGCTCTGAGAAGAAAAAATTACTCACCTTAGTAATGTTGTTTCTTCTAATGGAGTCTTGCTATATTATGACATATGCAATGAGTCCCAACCTTCGAACTGCTCCGGAGGTGAGAGAGTTAACTTTCCATCCCAGGCATGGAACGCTGAGCTCGAGCTCGGTTGAAAACTCTGTCTGTTGTTCTTCAAACTCAAACTGTCAGATCTTTACGAGCTAAACTTACTAAGGTCCTGTGTGGAAGTTGTAAACCTACACTAGCCAACTGGCTACTAAATATAAGAACACATTTTTTGGTCCCAAAACAAAGACTCAAGTCAGGAGACCCAAAAAATGAAAAACACAACACCCAGTCACCCCAAAAAAAGGAGGGGTGAAAAAACAAGGTGGGCATCTACTAAGTGCCAACACTGCACTGCCCACCCACATCCCAAAAACAGAGGTTCTGAGAGGTCATAATATAGCAAGACTCCATTAGAAGAAACAACATTACTAAGGTGAGTAATTTTTTATTCAAACAACATAAAGTCTTGCTATATTATGACATATGCAGACTACACAGCAGTACCTCCATAGAGGAGGGACAGAAACTTAGGAAATAGGCTCTGAAGCACAGCTGTGCCAAACCGAGCATCACTCCTAGCCTGGATGTCCAGAAAGTAATGCTTGGTAAAAGTGTGAACTGTGTTCCAGATAGCTGCTTGACAAATCTCTAGAATGGGGATGTCCCTGGCAGCAGCCAGGGAAGCAGCTGTACCTCTGGCAGAGTGAGCCCTCAGGCCTGAGGGAGGAACCTGACCCAGCTTTTCATAACAGAATTGGATACAAGAGACAATCCACCTGGCAATGGATCTTTTAGTGGCAGGTTTCCCTTTACCAACCTCACCATAAGTGAGGAACAGTTGGAGGGAGTCAAACCTGTGACCCTTGGTACGCTCAATGTAGTAACCAAGGGCTCTCTTCACGTCTAAGCTGTGCAGCCTCCTCTCGCCAGAGGAGGAATGGTCAGTGAAGTACACTGGAAGAGAAATAGATTGATTAAGGTGGAAATCTGAAACCACCTTAGGCAAGAACTTCCTGTTAGCCCTGAGGACCACCTTATCTCTATGAAAGGAGATAAAATCAGGTTCCACTGACAAAGCTTGTAATTCACTTATGCATCTGGTAGAAGTGATGGCTACCAGAAACACAGTCTTCCAAGTCAAATACTTAAGCTCTGCTGAAGACAAGGGCTCAAAGGGAGGTTGCATAAGCTGAGCAATGCAAACATTAAGATCCCAGGCAGGGTCCCTGAATGGAGGGTTGGTGAAGCAATCCTTAAAAACTTAGAGAATACAGGATGAGCTGAAAGAGAAGAGGGTTTACCTGCTGAAATGAAAGCAGACACAGCTGCCAAATGCACCTTTAGGTAGTTGGTCTCAGCCCCAAAGTGTTTAAATGGACCATATAATCCAGGACTGTGGGTAAATCAGCAGATTCTGGGGAAATATGCTTCCCAGAGCACCATATGGAAAACCTCTTCCATTTGGAATTGTAAGCAGCCCTGGTGGAAGGATTCCTAGAAGCCTTCAATATATCCATTACACCTTGGGAGAGGTGTAGATCAGCAAACTCTAACTCTTCAAGAGCCAGACCTTGAGATTGAGAGATTTGAGGTTCGGGTAACAAACCCTTCCCTGAGCACAGGTTAACAGATTGTGATTCCTGGGAAGACACAGGGGAAGATGGACTGCTAAGGACAGTAGGAGTGGATACCAGGGTTGTCTGGCCCAATCTGGAGCAATCAGAATCACTTTGCAGGATTGAGATCTGATTTTGACTAACACTTTGAACAGGAGAGGGAAGGGGGGGAAGCATAGAGAAACTTCCCTTCCCAATTGAGAACTAAGGCATCCAGAGGGACTGACCCCAGCACTGGGGGCCTGCAGCAAAAAAGGGGAAGTCGGTGATTGTCTGGGGCTGCAAAAAGATCTATCTGCGGGGTGCCCCATCTGGCAAATATTACCCCCAGGACCAGGGGATCCAGTGACCATTCGTGATGGCCCTGGGAAATCCTGCTGAGAGCATCTGCCAGGACATTGTCCTTGCCTGGGAGGTGAACTGCCATAAGGGAGGTGTTCAGGGAGTAAGCAGAGACCACAACTTCATTGCTTCTGCACAAGGTCAGAGCCTAGTGCCTCCTTGTTTGTTGATGTACCACATTGTAGTGGTGCTGTCTGTTCTGACCTGTACAACTTTGTTCTGAACAGATTTGGAAAAAGCTTGAAATGCTAGAAAAACTGCTCTGAGCTCCAACAGGTTGATGTGGAGCAGAGATTCCTGAGGGGACCACAGTCCTGGATAGTGAGGTCGCCCATGTGAGCTCCCCACCCCAAGAGGGATGCATCTGTAGTAAGGATTAAACAGTGAGACTGAGTGACAAAGGGAACCCCTTGTCTCAGGTTGCTCTGATCCTGCCACCACTGTAGGGCTTGGATCAGGGTTCGAGTTACTGGGATCAACTTGGTTAGAGGGTCCTTTCTTAGAGACCAAAAGGCTCTCAAATGGAACTGGATGTCCCTCATCTGAAATCTTGCTCCTTGCACTACTGCTGTAGAAGCAGCCATGTGTCCCAGGAGCCGCAGAAAATGCCTTGCTGGTCAAGAGACCTGCAGGGTGAATGAGGAGGCCAGAGAGACCAGGATCCTTGCCCTGTCCAAAGGAAGGCAGGCTCTGGCTTCCTCTGTGTTCAGTTCTGCGCCTATGAAGGTGAGAAGCTGGACAGGCTCTAGAACTGACCTTGGAAGATTCAGAAGGAAACCTAGAGAGGTAAGCAGTTGCTGAGTTATCTGAAGATGTAACTTGACTTGGTCTGGAGACTGGCCTACTATGAGCCAGTCGTCCAGGTAAGGAAAGATGGCAATTTTTTGCCTTCTTAGGTAGGCAACTGCTACTGCCAGGCATTTTGTGAATACCCTTGGAGCAGAGGTGAGGTCAAAGGGCATTGCTCTGAACTGTGGCCTGAGGGCAGCTCGAACCTGAGGTACTTTCGATGGGAGCTTCTCATGAGAATATGGAAGTAGGCATCCTTGAGGTCCAGGGATGCTAGCCAGTCCCTCTGGCCTTAGAGAGGGTAGAATAATTCCCCGAGTCCCCATTTTGAATTTTGGTTTTAAAAGGTGCTTGTTTAAGTATCTGAGATCCAGGATGGGCCACCATTCTCCTGTCTTTTTTGGGGTAAGGAAGTACCTGGAGTACAATCCTTTGCCCTGGTGTAGGGGTGGAACCCTTTCCACGGCTCTGAGAGCCAGGAGGGTAGAGACTTCTGCCTCTAGGGCAAGTGCCTCTGATGGATTTGCAGGTGGAAAGGATCTGGTTCTCATCTTTGGAAATTTTTTGAAGTTGAGAACCAGTCCCTGGCTTACTACTTCCAAGACCCACTTGTCTGATGTTAGAGACTTCCAGTCCTGGACAAAGTAAGCCAGCCTGCCCCCCCACAGGTAGTTGAGAATCGGCCCTGGCCACCCCATCAGGGTGCCTGCTTGGCAGGGGCTTTCGGCTGAGGGGTGGAAGGAGGCCTGTTTGTACCCAGTCTGCCTTTCCCTCTAAAGAACCCCCTCTGGGAGTAAGCTGAAGAGGAGGCCTGGGCTTGGTGAAAAGGCCTACCCCTGCCCCCGGAAGGCTGCCTTTGAGGAGTGGCCTGCCTTTCCTTGGCCTGTGCACTCCTATAGGTGGTCCTATACTCATCCATTTTCTTCATGTAATTCTCTGTTTGCTCCCCAAACAGAGAATTACCCACAACAGGAAAATCCATGACCTTAGTCTGGGTATCCTGTGACAGGCTAGTACATCTGAGCCAAGCCATTCTGCAAGTGCCATAGATGTAGCCATGACTCTTGATGACACATCATTAGGAGTCCACTGCAGCATGGAACTGCACCTTAGATGCCTCAATACCATCAGCAGCCACCTGCTCCAGCTCCTTGGCAAGCTGGCCAGGGACCTGTTTTGCTAGAGCCATAACAGTATCCCATCTGGTTCTGGTATCTAGCAACATAAGCCATATAATTTGCCTGTCTGAGTCCAAGGATGCTGCCATGTACTGTTTCTTTGCCATGGCATCAATCCTCCTGGAGTCCTTGTCAGGGGGGTGTGAAGCCAAGGGAATATTTGCCTTGTCACAGGCTGCAGCCTGCACTACCCCAACATGGTTGCATTGTTGTGTAAGGAACTCCGTATCAGAGCCTGACAATCTGTACCTCTTGTCCATTCTCTTATCAACAGGAGGTATAGTGTGAGGAGTTTTTAGAATTTTTACTGTCTGTTTCCCAAAAGATTTATGCAAAGGATAGACAGTCTCCTAGACTCTGGGATATCCATCATTTCCACATAGTCAGGCTCCTCTTGATCATCCACAGCTTCCTCCATAGGGAGCTGGAGGGTTTCAGCCACTTTTTTATAAAACATAAAATGAGATGGGGACTCAGAAAGCCTAGGAGGAGACACTCCTGAAGGTCTGTCTGGGGAGATGTCCGGTTCAATGGGCACATCCAGACTTTCAAATCCACATTCACTCTCCTCATACTCCTCTTCCCCCTCCTCCGGTTCATAAAATTCCTCTAAACCATACTCTTGAACCGGTGGAACTGGCCGAACCGGACACTTACCTGATGGTGCTGGTTCAGTTGGAACTGGGGAAAGCGACTGGACAATTTTAATCGCTTTGGCTATTTCTTCAGCGGTTGGAGAGGAAAGTTTTGGCTCCACACCAGCTGATTTCCTAGTCCTTTTTGCTGGAACCGACTCCTCCGAGTCGGCTCTCCTTTTGCCCGAGGAAGTCTCGCCCTGGTCAGAGGGCACCTCCGGTTCGGTTGGAACCGAACCGGGCTGGCCATCCGGTCAGCGGACTTCTTGCCTCCTTTCCTGAGCCTACCAACCTCACTTTTCAGGGTAGCTGCAGGAAAATTTTTGCAAATCTGGCAGTCTGCATTGAGGTGGTCAAACCCCAGACAATAAACACAGGTGGTGTGGGGGTCCAGCCTTAGCAAGACTTCCCCACAGACACTTCTGATGTTAGAGCAGTGGGCCGGTTTTCTTTTGGTTTCTCAGACATAGTGCCAGTCTAACCAGACTTGCCTGTTTATGGCAATCAAGCCAAGCAGACTCTCTTATAGGTCCCCAACTGTGTGCGGGTCGTGGAAAAAGCGTAATAAAATCCGTTTTTTAGAACCGATAAGAACCGAGTAACCACACTCTAAAAGACAGATTAATGTATTTTAAAACAACCTGATCGGTTCAAACTGAACTGATAAACCGCTTACAAGTTCCACACAGAAGAAATAAATGTAAAACCTATCTAGTACTCACAATACCACAGACAGAGCTTGAACCGACCGGTTGCGGTTTAAATTCGGTCAAAAAACTGAGAAAATAATACTTTAACCGACAAAATGAACCGAGCGGAAGGAGAAAATCTCCGGAGCGACTGTCCAGTGAGGCGGAGTAAAGAATCTGACAGTCTGAGTTTGAAGAACAACAGACAGAGTTTTCAACCGAGCTCGAGCTCAGCGTTCCATGCCTGGCATGGAAAGTTAACTCTTTCACCTCCGGAGCAGTTCGAAGGTTGGGACTCACTGCAAATGTCATAATATAGCAAGACTTCATGTTGTTTTAAATGGAGCTTTCGGATTGGCTGTAAAATTCTAACAGCCCTATGTTAATCTTTTATTAACATACATGTAGAGTTGAACCATATTCTAAACCAGGTTTAACACTGTTTAAAAATATTTTATTATAATAGCAATAAGGCACTCCCAGGAGTTATGTTAATGGTCAGTTAATTACCCTCTAGGGGCATGTGGCACTCAGCTATGCCTTGTGCCACATTACACCCCTAGAGGGTGATTAATAGACCATTAACATTACCCCTGGTCATGCCTTATTGCTTAATTGGAGCTCTTTAAGTTTACTGCACCGTATGTTGCCAGAGGGCACCCCATCAAAATACATCATATTCTTGAGACGATACAGAAGGCTCAGGCAAGCAATCTCTCTGAGGCTTTTTTTTTCATATTAGACTGTTCTTTATTTATATAATTCTGGCCCCAGAAATGGAATTAGCCGATGCAGCTTGTTCAAATCAATATCCCTAAGATTCTACATGATTTGAATAAAAAAAAACACAAAAAAAAAACACATGGTAGGTAAATAAAACACGTGCAGTAAGAACATCCAACTGTAAACCAAAAGCACGATACTTAATGTATGATTCAAATATCAAGGGCATTAACAATCTAAAGATCTGTTCCTATTAGGAACACAACACAAAAGTCGTGCCAGTTTTCAACATGTTATCCAACTCCATTTCTGGGGAATACTTATCTGCATAATACAGCTCTGTTCTGGGCTGTATACAAACAAAAACGGGTTTTAATAATACACACACAAAAGCCACCAGCATTAACAAACCTTGCTGATGCCCCCTATATGAAAGCCACACTACTCACAAATAACAGCTGTGGAGAACATTTGCAAGTTACTATTTGCCTATCACAGACTGATATTCAAAACCGTTGCTTCCATGCAGTCAGACAGTTGTCACTGTCTGCGGAATCTAACCCAAAGAGGGGTTGGAAAACATGACAATTTTTATACAATACAGCAAATGGAACTGTCAGTTTAGCTAGATGGGGGACTCCAGTTCGCTACCATTCAGATGCAGAAATGCTTTTTCCTCTGTCAGAACAAAAGCATTAAGGCATCTCTAATTACTTAAGTCTTGGCGTTGGGGCAACAGTATTTATCTACCCCTGCGCTCTGCAGATGCTCCAAAGTCATAACCTTAATGGCAGTCTTGAATGCCTGCTCAGACCTAGTACACATGGTACTTAAGAGAGAGAGTTCCTGAACTCTGAGGCACAGATAGGAGGGCTGCTTCCTGCAGGGCAGCTGTCTATGGGGTGGGGACTGTTGAGCCGGCCTCATTTGCTGCTCAGAGCGGGCACTGACAGGGTACTACTGCACAGACACTTCCTCATATTGCCACTACCTTGTACAATCTCGTACCAGGGATTGTGCAGGCATGTAGGGGAGATCCAGCAAAATATGGTACCAGTGATTCTGCAAATGTCATGGGAAGATCCTTGTGCAATCCGGTATAAGGGATTACACAGGGATCTAGGGAGACCGTTGAGCAATCCAGTACAGGAACTGAGGAAGGATCTACGGGAGATTGTGGGAACTACAGGCCAGTTAGTTTGACCTCAGTTGCAGGTAAAGTGTCAGAAGGTATAATTAAGGAGGGTTTGGCGGCAGATTTTATGGATCATGGGGTAGTAACCAATAGCCAACATGTTTTTGAGGGTGGGGAAGGTCTTGTCAAAATAATTTGTTTTTTTGTGAAGGGATTACATGTCTGGAGAGGGTCCAGAGGAAGAGCAACAAGGAGAACAGCAGGAACGCAGGCATTAAGTTATTAAGACAGACTGGAGAAAGTGGGACTTCACTCATTGGAATACAGGAGGACAAGAGGGAACCTATGTTTAGTATATGGTGCATTTGAGAATAATGATTTATGGGACTATATAGGTTTGGAAATGAAAGTTGGAGAGTTCGCAACTAGCTCTCGCATCCTTAAGCTGCATGCTGAAATCAACAACATAAAAAGAAGGGCAATGTGGTTCTCACAGAGGATGGTGAGTGTCTGGAATGGACTCCCTCTGGAAATTGTTGGAAGTGGGAATACAGAAGAGTTTAAAACTAAACTGGATAAATATTGTCTAGGGAGTAATAATAAGGGTTACAACCACTAAATGATGTGAGCAGCAAAAGGGCAGACTGCCTATCTGTGCTCATGACAACCTGTATAACCAGAAAGACAGACTGGGGTGTGGGGGGGCTGCTTGAGACTTAGTAAATTACAACTTTAATAACGCTTTTGACAGGATACCACATGGGAGACTGTTACATTAAGCAAGTAAGCAGTAAGTGGGAGGGGAACTAGCAGTATAGATTAGAAATTGGTAGAGTAACGGGGCAGAGTAGTGGTAGTGGTGGTGGTGGGGGCACAAATGTTAGTCTGGAAGAAAGTGACTACTGTGTTGCAACAGGAGGTCAGTCTTGGGACCACATTTGTTCAACTTATTCATTAATGGTTTAGAAATGGGGACTAGTAGCCTTTAGTCAAGTTTGCAGATGTCAGCGCAGCAGTAGCACTACCGCTTGTGACGCTGGTGGCTTGCATTCAGGAATGATTGCTCGTCATCGAGGGCCGGCTGGAAGGAGGAATGAGCATCCCACAGGACACCCCCCTCCTCCTTCAGAGAGGGGCGGCAGCCTGTACCACGGCTATAATACCACCTGAGTGACTACAGGAGGCAGTACAATGGAGCAGTTATGGGGAGGTGAGACGCAAGCTGCTGCCATGCTATGTACGCTTGCGTACGTGCGCACACAAGTTGTCTATGTCCTTGGGCAGAGAAGGAACAGAAAAAGGAAAACCCTACCACATGCAGCACTACAGCCCTGATGCACCCAGGTTTCTCTGCACTTGCCGATTTGCATCTATTTCAGTCAGTTTTAATTATACTTGCTGGATTCCACACAGATGCCACCTCTACAGTCAGCTGCTAAATCTTCGATTTTTCTATGTTTTATTATTTTTCTCACCCTAGTAGCCATCACTTTATTTAAAAGTGATTGGCATCAGTGTGTATTCGACAAAAGATGCCACTAAACTTTTCCGTTACTGTGAGTGCGGTGGGAAAAAAAATGAGGGACGATCATGATGTCTGCATGTGCTGTCTCGGAGAGACCCATGAGGTTAAGGCTCAGTAGAACAATCCAATTAATTTTGTATGAATAAAAAGTTTTTCGTAGCCTGCCCAGAGGGCGTGAGGGTTGAGAAGTTGGGACGCCACACCTTGCCTGCAGCTGGCAGCACGGTTCGAGGACGAGTCCAGACCGCCCGGGGTCAATAGGGCAGAGAGAGGATCGAGTGTCCGAAAGACTGCTCTCCTCTCTTGGGAGGGATTATGGGGTAGCCAGGCGCAGCATGGCCCCTGGTGGAGACTGGCGGCAGTGGTATGCACAGGGGCTCACAAGCAAGGGGAAGATGTTGGGCAGCTGCCTTCCGGACGTGGGTGGGAGCACCCACATCACGGGCTGGGCGGCATTTCATGTCCCACATTGGGGGCGTAAACATCACAGAAGAACCCCGCCGGCCCGGATAGGCGATGGCCCTCTCAGAGCCATGCCGCCACACGCCCAACACTGGAGCCCTGCCACTACCCCTTCGATCTCCTCGGGCCCTATGTCCCTCCCGGGGCTCAGGGAGAAAATAATGACCTTGAGAATGGCAGGGTTCACAGTGGGCGGTAGAGCGGCACACGCCAGCGGAGAGGTCCGAGAGTTCCGTGCTGGGGGAGATAAACAGAATTGTGTTTAAAAAAAAAAAAAAAAAAAAAAAAAGTTTTGACATGCTTACTTAAGGCCTGCAAGATCTGTCTTAAGTTTAATTGCTACCGGCGATGCTCGCCAAAATGCCTTGCATACTTTTCTTCTCGAACAGCAGGTAGCCAGAATGGGCGAGAGCTCCAGGTGAAGAGCTCCACCATGTCTCCTGCCCATTCCTTGAGCTTCCAGTCCTTCAGGAAGAGTTTTCAGGAAAGCACAAACACTGTGAGAGGGAGCAGAGTAAGGATAAATCCCTGCCCCACCCCACCCCTGGTCTGCTCCCACTCGCCGCTGCACTCTGCACCAACCGCTATAGTGTCATTGACCGCTTTGGCAGTGACGCCTACTGCTGCTCAGACCCTACAACCTACAAAGATGGCTCTGGCAGTGAGTCCTGCTGGACCTCCCTGCTGACACCCCTGTCGACGCCATGAAGCCCTGCTGCTCAGACCTCAGAACCCTCAAGGTCGGCTGGCAGTGAGCTCCGCTGGACCTGCTACAGCTGGCGATGGCCCGTCGATGTCACAAGGCACCCCTGCACTGCCGGCCAATGTTGACATGTTGACATTCAGATGGTGCTCCCCTCCTTTGTGGAGATAGTATAGTGCCTTATACCTCCTTTTCCTACACCAGGCATGATGATGACTGGGCCTCTCAGACCGGCCCTGCATCAGTGCCTGTTCCCTCAACGTGCCCTTCACACTCCAGGACATTGATGTCCTCTCTTCCTTTCTTGTGGCCTTCAGAACCCATTGACAAGGATCAGGAATACTACCCTGACCTCCTATTACAAGAGGAAGAAGAAGAGGAGGAATATATGGATGGGAGCCTCTCTGACCAGTCTAGCTCACCATTTCCACCAGGGTGAGGACTCTACATTTTATACTCTGTGTTCCCTCCTGAAGACCCTTTCTTCATCTCTATGATGAAGCAACTCCAAACTGCTATGGAGTTTGATGCTGAGGAGCAAAATATCACTAGGAAAAACATGTTAGAGTTTCTAGAGCTACCAGATTCTCCACCTCTTATCATTCCTCCTCTGTTGGCTTCACTAGAGGATGCCACCCTGGCCACCTGGCACAGACCAAGCTTGATCCCTGCCATGCCCAGAAAGGCAGACAAGTTGTACCAGGCCCCCCTCAGGAAAGCCCTTTTTCACAGGCCAGTCTGAGACTGATTCGGTTGTGATAAATGCAGCCCATGATGGGTCTGAGGTACCTAAACTTCTCAGTTCTCTCCCCCCAGATAAAGAGTCGAGAAAACTGGACCTCATGGGAAAGAGGCCTTTGTCTCTGCCACACTGGGCCTCAGAATAGCAAATTATCAGGCCCATATGGTCAAATACCAGATTACTATCTGGAAATGGCTAAAGCAGCAGCCCAGTCCCTTCCAGAGGGTCCCCAGAAACAGGAGATGCTCAAGCCCCTGCAGACTGGGGCTGATGTGGTAAACACCTCTTAAGGTCTACCTACGACATTTCGGATGCCTCAGCCAGAGCAGCTGCAGCTGACATCTGCTAAAGAAGACATTCTTGGTTGAGGTTGTCAGGCTTTGCTAGTGATGTCCAGCAATCCATTTTGACACCCCTTTCAAAAAATACAAGCTTTTTGGGGCAGATATGCAGAATATACTCACTGACCTGTAAGCCTCGGGAAGGATTCGTAAGGTCAAGTCCATTCCCTCTGCCACACACAACTGAGAAGTAGGCAGAGGGTGCCGTTTCACAGCGCTACCAATAGACCTAAGTCAGGGGCCATGCAACAGAGGACAGGCAGAGCATCTTTGCTGGCTCCAGCCTCCTCTACAGGCGCCCACTCCTAAGTCATTAGAGGAGGGGCAGCTGCGGCAGCTGGATCTGCTTCAGCATGACTCCTTATCAAACCCCCACTCTCCAGTACAAAATCTGGAGGTATAGTAGGGGGTCACCTCTCCTTTCATCTGGAACAGTGGAGAGCGTTTACAACAGATGCTTGAGTTGTGCAGTTAATAGAACAGGGCCACGCTCTAGAATTTCTGTAGTTACCTCCAAACCTTCCACTAATTCCCTCAGCTTATCCTCCAAACCACATACCAGTGCTACTAGAGGAAGTATGTACACTGCTGTATAAGAGGGCTATAGAACCAGTTCCCTGGGAACAAAGGAACAGGGGGTTCTATTCTCATTTCTTCCTAGTCCCCAAATCCACAGGGGACTTGGAGCCCATTCTGGATCTGAGGAATCTGAACTTCTGTATTCAGTATAAGGAGTTCAGGATGGTCACTCTGCAAGGCCTGCTGCCCCTCCTGCAAAAAGGGGACTGGACATGCTCCCTGGACGTGCAGGATACCTACCTGCGCATGAAGGTTTGTGCACCCCACAGGAAGTACCTCAGGTTCCTGTTTCTGGGAGAACACAGTATAGCCTGGGGCTGGAAGTATAGCCTAGAGGTTAGAGTAATGAGCTGTGAATGAGCTTGGTATATCCTGCAGACAGACCTGGGTTTGATTCCCACAACCTCCACTTGCATACTATATGACTCCGAGCAAGTCACTTGACCTCCCCAGTGCTCCCGGGTCACCCCTGAAAACAGGCACCAGTGCCTAGTGGGCCTTACCTGGTTACCAAAGAATTAAAAAAAAAAAAAAAAAAACACTGCCAGTTCAGGGTATTGCCCTTTGACTTGTCATCTGCGCCATGGGTATTTACCAAATACTTACCAGTTGTAGCAGCAGCTCTCAGGAGGTAAGGTCTGTATGTCTTACCCTATCTAGATGACTGGTTGCTCAAAGCTCAGTCCCAGGAGCAACTGTTTCACACCCAAGTGCACACCAGACAGCTGCTCAGTGCCCTAGGGATCACAGTCAATATGCCCAAGTTTGTCTTGACCATCTGTCAGCGTTTGCAGTATATAGGGCAGTATTGGACGCTCCTCTGAGCTTAGCCTTGCTGCCCCAGGACAGGCGGAATGTCTCAGTTGCCTTACAACAGCAGGTGTGCCATAGCCAGGACATTTCTGAGACTGTTGGGCCTAATGGCAGTAGCCATTGTCATGGTACTCCTGACCAGGCTGCACATGAGTATCCCTAAATGGACATTTAAGAGTCCAGTGGGATCAGCACACCGACGATCTAGAACAGAAGGTTCTAGTAACTTCTTCTGTCTGAAAGGTGCTCCAGTGGTGGATGGAATCCAGCAATTTGCTGAAAGGGGTTCCCTTCCTCATTCCCTCCCCTCAGCAGATTCTCACCACAGACTCTTTGGGGCTGGACTGGGGGGGCACATCTGGGACCTCATCAGACATGAGGAACACATGGACCAGAGTGGAGACTTCCCTTCACATAAACGTCCTTAAGATGAGGGCCGTCCTGTATGCTCTGCAAGCCTTCCAGAACCATCTGTCCTCTGGGCATCTGCTGGTGCAAATGGACAACATCGTGTAGTATACTACATAAACAAGTGGGGGCTCATTCTTACCCTTGTGCAGGGAAGCGATGAGGGTTTGGTACTGGGCTCTAGAACACGGTCTAGAGCTGTCAGCTGTCCATGTTCCAGGTGTCCAAAACGTCCCGACAGACAAGCTAAGCAGGTCGCAGTCCAGAATGCACGAGTAGTAGCTGCTGACCTCGGTGATCGAAGACCTGTTTAACAGGTAGGATTGTCCAGAGTTGGACATTTTTTCCATCCCCCCTCAATGCAAAACTACCACTTTTCTGCTCACTCGTTCCAGGGCCTGGAGTTTTCTTCTGAGACACGTTGTCCCTCTCTTAGAAAGGGATGTTCCTTTATGCCTCCTCTCTTTCTTCTAATTCAGATGCTACTAGTCAAGCTCCAAATAGAGGAAGTCACTCTAATTCTTGTGGCTCCTGTTTGGCCTTGCCACATCTGTTTTCTCTTATTCCAACAGCTGGCAGTGGAACCCCCAGTACCCCTGCCCCTGTGCAAGGGCTTGCTATCACAGGAACATGGAACCCTGGTCCATCCGGACTTAATGTCACTTCATCTCCATACTTGGCTCCTGAAGACATAACCATTGCAAGATCTGGAGTGTCCCAAAGGTGGCTGACATCCTGGTGGCTGCCAGAAAAACCTTCCACCAGAGCCACTTATTGAATGAAGATGCAGCAGTTTGCTTGTGAGCCGCTTCTCATCACTTGGATCCCTTCACTTGTCCAGTGAATCAGGTTCTAGAGTATTTACTGTCATTGTCAGAGGCAGGACTCAACTACTCTTCTATCAAAGTGCACTTGGCTGCTACTGCTTTCCATGTGCCTACTGATGGCCATACGGTGGCTTAGCTGGAGATGGCCCATATGTTCTTGAGAGGCATCTTGCACCTGAAGCCTCCCATCTACAGTCCAGTCCCAGCCTGGGACCTGAATTTTGTGCTGGAGAAACTCACTTTGGCTCCTTTTGAGTCGGCTGCGATTTGTGGCTTACGCTTTCTTTCTTGGAAAGCGTTATTTTAGTTGCTGTTACTTCTGCTCAGAAGAGTTCTGATCGTCAGACTCTTGTGCGAGCCTCCTGATTTGATTTTCCATAAAGACACAGTGTTTTTATGCACCAGCCTAAATTTCTTCCTAAGGTTGTGTCGGAGTTTATTTTGAATCAAACTATCGCCTACCATTTTATTTTCCTGAGCATACCAATGCAGGGGAAGCATTGCTCCATACCTTAGATGTACATAGCATACTCAGATATTATGTTAATCGCATGAAAGACTGCAGAAAGTCCTTTCAGGTTTTTGTTTCCTTCGCCCCTGGGAAAGAGGGCATACCGGTTTCTAAACAGTGCCCATCCAGATGGTTGGCCAGCTGTATCACTTTCTGTTATAGGAAGTATGGCAAAGAACTTCCTGGAGTTGTTCGTGGCCATTCAGCCAGAGGCATGGCTACTTCTGTTGCTTGTTTCAGGAATGTGTGCGCTGCAGAAATTTCTGCTGCTGCAACTTGGCCTTTGACTTCCAGCCACCCAGACTGTCTTTGTGGCAGTACTGCTTGGGACTCATTCCATAGTTGTGACCTGATAAAAGAGATATCCTCAAGAAGATAGTACAGTTACGTGAGAACTTACTAGCACCATTCTGCTACATCAACAGAATAAATCAGGCAGGTACAGTCAATTAGAAAGTTCAGTGGAAGAGATTTATTTTTCGATTTATTGTTTATTCCCTATGTATCACTAATTTGCCCCTTCTGTTGGTTGCATTGTGAGGTCTTTTGGCACCATGCAATTCTGCTTAAAGTTGAGCCCACTCCAAATTCCTTCGCGGGGGATTTGCATATGCTTTCCATGATGCTTTCCATTACTGGGGTATATGCAATTGTGTTTCTTTATTTTTTACATCATACTTAAGTTTCATGAAAAAAGAACCTTCACATCAGGGAATATTTTAGTGGATCTTAAGTCTGTTTTGAACAGGTAGACAAACACTGTAGACATTTGAATGCATAAGAATGAAAAAAGAACATTGGTACTAATATCCCACCAACATTTGGATAGTACCTGCAGTGCAGCAGTGAGGTATCCATCAGTTTAACAGTGCAATCAACTATCTGGGAATATATTTTTATTATTTAGACATTAGGGTACTAGCATTCATCTGACTAGGGAAAATAAAACTCTGTCCAGAAGCCTCTGCCACGTGCATGTAGCGCATTAAGAGTCTGCCACATGACCATTGCCATTTTGCCAACAGCAGCTCGTTGCCCCAGCAGATGGTTCCCGCCAACCTAATGATTATTGTTTTTAGCAGGCAATACAGCATAGTGGTTAAGGGCACTGAGCTGCAAACCTGGAGACGTGGGTTTGAATCTCATCAGCTCCCACTTGCATATTGTGTGACCCTGTGCAAGTCACTTAACTTCCATGTGCTCCTAGGTTGCACCTGGAAACGAGCTCTGACTTAGTGTGCCTTTCCCGGTTAAATAATTTCCCCTTTCCCTTTATAAATCATAAGGCAGGCTGAGTTCCCCCTCACTTAAGGTAGATAAACAACCTTGGATGTGTCCCCCCATAATCATGCACCACAAAACTTTTAAGGCAGCTATAAACAGAATAAATCACTGGGTTGAGATTTAAAAGGGGTCCAGCACTTTATCAAACATAGATCAGCTTTACAGCATTAGTTGCATCTTATTTCCCTCCTCAGCCCTTCGTATCTGAGTCCTTTGTGGTGCAAGGTCAGTTTTTATTTCCTTCAACCTTTTGCCTGCCTCCTGAGGGTCGATGAATAAGTAAACCTAGCCTGCGTAAGTTACCCTCAGTTTAGCAGGGAGTTAGTGAGGGCAATTCTAGATCATCAAGGCCAGAAACAGACAGAACCAAACATTTTTTAGCACTGGCGTCTCAAATAGCTATGGTCTGCAAAAATGCACACTAGTGGCCCATCTTCCTGAGTCACTGGTCCCCAGTTTGTGGCAGCTCGTAGCACTATGTCCATTACATGTGGTCCATGCGTTATCAGCAGCAATGTCCTTGATTGAGACAGCTCTGCAGGCCATTGACGAAGCGTGATGTGATGCACCTTGTAGAATCATTCCTGGCTATCCATGTCCAACAGCTAATTGATTAAATCCACCAAAAACATAATGGGATTTGCTCCCTCTGATTCTTCAGCAAAACCCAGCAGTCTGATGTTGGCCATCCTCAAGCTGTTTTTCTAGCTGTGAGAGACAGCTCAGTAGGAGTTTGTTTCCTTTCATAAGCCCTGCTACTGCTGCAGGGGTTTTATTAACCAAGTCCTGTGCTACTTTGGAGACTGTGGTGACCATTTCCAGTTTGGTCTCTACTCTTGTGATCCTTGTATTGAGTGAGTCCACTTTTCTATTGAGTTCATGTAAGATCTGCAGTAAAGCTGCATTTGTAAGTTCTTCTCACAGTCTGCCACCACTTGTTTGTTCTTCTCTGCTACCTTCCACCTGTTTCCACAGCTTCTGACAGGAGGACTTACCGCTCGGTTGAGTGGCCTGCTTCCAATGTCTCACCATCGCAAAAAAATAAATACAACTCATAATTTTCACACCATTGTGTAGCGATCAAAGTGATCTATTGATTCTGCTAACTTGATTAAAGTTCTTAGAAGCATATGAGTTCAGAAAATTGAAAGTTTAATTGGAGCTCCTCTTGGGCACATTTGCTCCTGCTGGCTGCTAGCTCCACCCCTATAATTTGCATTTCTAATTTTAGAAAAAATAGTAACAATCTAATTGGGGTACAGTGGGGAATTCAGAATCTCTGTCTCACCTGGCAAGGCACACTCTGCCAGAGCACCAGGTCAAGCTGGTATATTGTACTGTGCAATAATCACTGGATTTCTTTTTCTTTTTGCAATGATAATTATCATTGTCAAAAACGCACTCAACAGGTCAGGCCCTCTGCTCCCACAGTGCCAACCTCTGAGTGCAGTAATGTGAACAGGTAACAGACAGGGTAACCCTCCTGTCTGCTTGTGGGTCCAATCACCTTTAGTCTCAAGTTCTGGGGATTCAAACTGTGAACCTTATGCTACAGCATCTAATGTACAGGCTCAGATAATATTCTCTTCGGGGGATGCAATATATCTTTCGCCAAAGGGCACCTAACTAGGTATCCAAAATGAACCCTTAAAACTCTATAAAAGACCTTGGGTATATTCTTACCTTCTCCCAGTTTAGCAACACCATCAAGCTCTTGAACAATTGTCAGCCATAACCATCTATACATCACATGCAAAGAGAATTGGCAGACAACCCAAGGCAGTCTTTCAAATAATATATTTACTAGAAATGGATAAAAATATGAAACTTGTAAACACAGAACAATATATCAAAGAGCATACAATCACTTAAAAGAAAAGCAAAGAAAACTACAAACTCCTACCAACATACAGTTAGACTTTTTCTATCTAATGCATCACCTCTATAGTGCTTATAGTTGGAACTTGTTTCTTAAGAGCCCAAAAAGATGTTTCACAAGTTCAAACACACTATACAGTTTAAAACTCTGTGTTTCCACACTCCTTCTATGATGTCATCTAGCTCCTCCTTTTAAAATATAAAAAAAAAATACAAACATGATGTCCTATCAGGAGGTATATTAAATAAGGTAACATCAGCAAAAATTAATTTCCCAATATGACTCCTTAATTAAACATTTTCTCTGATCTTGAGCAGTTCCTGTTTTCCCAAGGAACATCAAAGGTTTTACAACTCCGCTGTTGTTTGTCACCTAGATGAGATAGCTATGTCCTGTCCTGTAATAAACTGCATATTTAGCTTCCCAACTTCAAAGGCAGGAGGTCATAAAGGCCATAAAATGCAACTTGTCAAGGAAGTTAATTACATTACAGAAATCTTCTGGCCAGTTACATATATCCTGTTGTTTTCACTAAAACCTGGTGGGGGGGGGGGCTCACCCAGGAGCACAGGATGTCTCATGTGAGACCATCACATACCACATTCTATATTACAAATATCATAGAACAATCATAACCAGCTGGCCAGGTGTTTCAATCATCGGTGAGAGTCATCATAGTATACTGATGTTGTATTATCATGGCATCTCTGGAACAGCAAGTGGCATCACATGTCTTACACAGTAATTCATCAAACATCGTGATACTCAGAAGGTGTAAAATATACAGATATACTGCATACTATCGTAAAAGGGATATAGTAATCAGTTCAAAGCACCACATTTCAGTTTCTGGAAGGAGATGGTGCACAGGAGATTAAATACAATAGAGGTAAGAAGGTTTGCTATAGGGCAATAGTACCCCTTCTAATAAACACCCTCAACTGCAGGGAGACCTGTGGTAAGGGGCCTCATTTTCAGAGTGTTCTATTTAGCCTTTTTTAAATATAGCTTTTTTTGTGTTATCTGTTTGTCTCCCCCGTCTCACTCGGACTCTCCTTCAGGCCATTGCCAAGGATCCTTACCCAGCACCCGTCGCCAACCCCTGGTCTCATATTGCACACCGGCCCAGGTAACCTGACGTATCCCTTCATCAGGTGGGTGCTCTCCTTCCGGGGAGAAAGTGCCTTACAGTTAACCACCTTGGCCCTGGGTGCTGCTAAGATCGAGTCGGCTTGTTCAGGGCTCCATAGAGGCGAGGATCCGGGTAGCCGTCATCTGGTCGATTGAGGTGCCATTTTTCCTTATTTTTCCTCCAGGCTTCCCTTATTGCACCACAGCTGTAGTGCTCCTAGTCTCTACCAGGGGTTGCTATAGAGTGAGGTGTCTCCCCAACAGCAAAAGGAAGGAGGTGCTGTTAGAACTTTACTACTCTACTGGGACTAAAGAACTAGAACTCTATTACTGGAACTTTCAATTTAGGGTAACAACAAACAAAAAAACAAAAAAAAACATGTTTGTCTGAGTTGGGCGAAGGGAATTGTTATCTGTTCCGTTAGCTAGGTGAAGAAGGAAATTGTGAATTAGGGGGAGTGACTTAGGCAGAAGGAAGCCAGGTGTTTGGATTTAAAAACTGCCCTAGATAACTTTTGGCAGAGAACAGCAAGAGGAAGGAGGTGCTGTTAGAACTTACTACTTACTGGGACTATATTGCCCTCCACACCCAGCACTTAGCCAGTTCTACTTTTATAGGCACAGGATTTGACTTACACCAGGAACTTCCTGTTTGGGAGCAGGAAGGTAGTGATCACAGAGGCACAAAAGACTCACCTTCCTAGAAGGAAAAGAGTAGCTCTCCATCCCACCCTAGCTGCTGGAGGTCTGACTCTGAGCAAGTAAGAAGGAGACTACTGAGGAATATAGGAACTTCCTGTCCCAGAACAGGAAGATCAGAACTGTATGGCACAGAGGCAGTAGGAAAGTAGGAAAAAACAAAAATTATGTAAAATATAAAATAAACAGAGAGAGGAAAGAGTAAGTATACAAAACAACAGTTAAGGGGCCACAAATAATATATAATAGGAGTGATGCAGTGCAGTGGCTGTGGGCAGCAGTCTTCTGGGAGGCGTTCTGGAGGATGTGGTGTTGTTCCATCTGCAGGCATCTCTCTGGGCTGAGGAGGAGGTTGCTTATCTCCAGGCTGAGTTGGACAGGATTCGGGGGACCTCCTTGCCCTCCTAGGGACCACTAGGGCCACCACCGCTGCCTCAGAGGTTGCCAAGAAAGAGGAGCGGTTGGACCACAGTGAGCTCAGGGAGGGTGAGGGTGGTGGAACAGAGGTGCATCCCTCCAGCTGTACCTCTCCACAGTTCATATGCCATTCTGGCAGTGTGGTTCCTCTATGGAGTCACCCGCTGTGGAGACCAAGGAGGATGCAGGAAACCTCCACAAAGGAGACCCACAGGGGGTGGCATGGGACCCCACAGGGAAGGAAAAAACAGCCATGATTACCTGAGTTTACAGTGTAGGCTTGTACCACAGTGTGGCGCATTGCTCTCGGTGCCAGGCCATGCATTAATGATTAGTTACATTGAAATAGATACTGAAAGTGTAACATCTCCATCTTAGCAAGGTTTATTGCTCTTCTTTTTCCTACAGTGCCTCCTGTCCCATGTGACAGTGATGCATTGGGAACCGCTGATTCAGCAAGTACTAGAGGTAGGAGTCTGATGTTCTGCCCTCCATAAAACTCTAATTCAGTATTTTTGTTTTCTATGTGCATGTCAGGTCTAGGCAGCAGGAGTAAATGTTTTGTTTTTTATAACTTTTCATTTCATCAAATTGCACACAGCTCTATAAAAAGCACACAGATCACCCTAGACCATTTGCTGCACTGTTGCAAAATTGACTATAAACCAGTTCTTGCTGGATCTGTGGTCCTGAATACGTTACTGTCACATGGTACAGGAGGCATTGTAGGAAGTAAGCAATAACCCGTGCCAGGGTGTGCTGTCATTGGGGATTAATGAACACTCCAGGTGTGTTGTGAGGCATGAGGCTGCAGGCTGAGTGCCCTCACAGCACCTTGGGTGTTCATTAATCCTCAATAACTGCACACCCTGGAGTGGGTTATATTGCGCTTATAACATGCAGTTACCACACTGTGAAAAACACAAGAGGAAAGTCAGATAAAATGATGAAAAAGTAGATATTTTAGTAAGTATCCTTCCCCCTCAAAAAAAGTAGTCTTACTGTATAAATGCTCGGAATATGCATTCATTCAGCGGTACAGACACTTGCATCTGTGCAAGCGCGGTCGGGGGGGACAGTGTGACGGGGAAAGTGCTTGTCCACATGTGTATACTGCACAGAGAGAAAGAGAGAGACAGGACATTGCAGCAACTGTGGTTACACACTGAGTCTGTCTCTTTCCTGCTCTCAGGACCACACACTGCCAAACTCACTTCTGCCACTATATGCTGCATTCTGCATCTCTCCCCATCTACTATGCCATCCCCATGTCTGTCTCTCTCTCTCTCGCTGGCTGTTACACAACAAACAGGGATAATTCGGAAATATATCTCACAGAGAGAGACGCACAGAATTGGAGAAACTTTGCTCAGCACTGTGTCTCTCCTGCAATCTCACTCGTGCCATACAACTGTGCTGCCACTCTGTATGTCTCTGCTGGTGAAGTGTGGTAGAACCGCGCTGTGTCTCCGAGGTCTGCAATCTTTAAAGAGGGGGCGGCAGGGAAAAAAAAATAGCCACCAAGGGGCATGGTGACTACAACTGCTGTGGCACTGGATGGGAGGGGAAGACAGTTGACGGGAGGTGCACTGGGTTATTGCTTACATGAGTCATGGTTGCTTTCTCTCACTCCATCCGCTCCTGGATACATGACTTTACACGCAGCTGTTTGACTATGGAGCAGAACACTACCAACGGAAATACTGCAGGTAGGCAGGGCAGCTGACATCATCTGCAGGCACCGTTCTCTTGCTCTGTCTCCCTCTCTCGATCTGTACCCATTCTGTTTCTCTCACTCAAAAGTGGGAAGGAGAGAAATTGCAGTACGTTGCAGCTCTCTCTTCTGTTGTAAAATTGTCTTGCTGCCGATGTGCCACTCTGCTTCATCTCTCCTGACTTGTGCACAACAAACTGCTGTTCTGTCACTGCTTTACTGTGACAGGACAGTATGTGGTGAATACTAGTACAGAACACTGAATGGGGGGGACTACCCCATCCGGAGACAGTGGGTGGACAGGGCACTGCACTTTGGCTTCACTGTGCGCTTGGTGCATGTAGGTCCATGGGGCAGGTGGGTGGGTAGAGAGAAACTTGCGAGGGGCATATAATTTAAACATGTTGAGTGTGGATGGGTCGGGGGAGGAATCAAGACTGTTACTAGATGTAAGTGTAACCCCTGCAAATGGGGGTTCCCAAAAGACTTCAGGAGCTTGCTTGAATGCTCCAAGCCTGAATGGTGTTTGGCATTTAAGCCATTTATCAGTGAGTGTTTTAGAACCTCTGGTACTGTCTCTTTAAGAGCTGTCTGCTTGCAGACATAATTAGTTTGTATGGGGACTGTGTGTTTCTTTGATTGAGTACCACTCAAGCTGCTGCAAATTCACTCCATTTTGCAGTCACTAGGAGTGCAAAGGAACCTATCTGAAAGATGTAACTGTTTGCCAGAAATTATTTAGAGTAATAATGAAATTACAGTTTGTCTAACCTGCTTTCTTTGCAGTCAGAACTGTGTCTGCTAGTTCCCCATTCTAGTTTTGAACTGCTGAACTGGACCAATCAGTGTGGGGTAAGCTAGCTCTAAAATGGTGCCTTGGACTAATCAGAACTTGGACTCATAATCTGAGCCAGCCACAAGAGGATTGTATGGGCAGTGACTCTGGGAGATGTAGTTTAGACTTCAGTGCCTTTTTGGACCAACAGCAGCAGTCTATTGTGAGTGACAGCCAATCCAGTCAAGAACTGGGAGGAACTCAAAGGAAGTGCCCGGTTTTGTCAGTTGGAGTTTCAGTTGAGCTTTGGCAGTGAAGAAGGAAGGAGCCCTGTGCTTTTTCAGTGTGCAGTTTTAGTCAAAAAACGTGTGTAAGGCCCAGAGTTCCGGTCTGCAGCTTGTGTAACAGCTTGTTAGGACTGAATCCGTCCTGTGAAAAGAATCAAAGGATCTCTGAAGAGTAGAAACCAGGCTCACCTGTAGAAGACTGGAGAAATTGCTGAAAATTGCACTCGGTCTGTCAGGAACTGAATCTGCTGTGTGTTCTCCGGTATTGTGCAGTAATTGCGATCGGGATACAGATGCAGCCTGCCTGGTATAGTGCTTTCTTTTATATGGATGTGTGAAGAGGTTTGTGTACCTCAAGTGAGCCCTGCTGACATTGAAGGACCCTATCTTATTTGGAGGTCGTGAGTACTAATTCAGGGTCGCTCCTGTTGAATTGCCACATTAAATCCAAATGGAATTACTGTACTGCTGACTGTTTAATTGTCCTTTCTCTGTGTGAAAGGGCCCTACCAGCTGCCACGGTTTGGACTAGCCACTAGGGCTTGGGTACCCAGGGACAGTAACTGATAGGGATAGGCCTGTGCACAGAGCCATAGGTAGATTATTAGAGTGATAAGCTAATTAACCTGATTTCCCTGTCCTTGTTATATCCCCTAAATAAATCAGAGCTGCTTGTTTCAGCAAAGTTATACTGCCTGAGGTATTTGTCTATGTTAAAGTACTGTACTGTGATTGTTGCACTGTATCTCATTTCACAGGAGGTCCCAGTGCGGAACCAGACCTGGGGGTAAGTGTATACTGTGAAGGTAATTCTGATATATTGTGTGGGCCACTAGTGGGAAGAAAGGGGTTGCAGTGTCCCAGAGGGCTGTGACCAAGTTAGTTTAACTATTGCAAACCCTGACCTCTGGGTGGAGGCACCGTCATTGGATCCAGGCCCCTCAACCTGTTAGTGGCAAATCAGGCAGGGGTAGTAGCACCTGGGATAGCGCCATCTAGGGTTACATAAGACTACAGGATGGATAGCAGAACAGGTACTGGACAAGATACAGTACTGTGTGTCTGACCTGGGGGCAGGAGCGGAGGAGAAGCAGGAGCTGCAACAAGCACTAGAGACACAGGACAGTGTTACAGGCTTGCACCCTGACAACAACCTGCACTGTGCTCTCCCTCTCTTTCCTTCTGTCGCTTCACCAGGACAGTGAAAGGTTTGGGTACAGCCCACACTGCTTTGCTTTTGAGCCACATATCTGCAGGTGACTCTGCTTCGGAACACTATCACCTGCTTTGCAATGAATTTAAATGGCTGTCTTTTAGGAATGCACTCGCACAGCAATAACAAGTGCTACTCTGCCCCTGATCTACCAAGGCTGCCTGAGCACTAGAAACTGCGGATTTCAGAGATTAATGTACAGTCAGCTGATCCTTACCTGCCCAGCGGCTGACTGGATTACTCTACCCCATGTTAGAAAAAGCAATAAACCATGCTAAGATGAAGATCCCCAGGGGCCATAAAACTAGCAGGCTAATTTAGAAGAAACTCCTCATTGTAGACAAAGGGAAGAACACACAGACCACACACAAAACACTCTGCACAATGTATATTTTTGTAAATTCTGACAGTACTACTACTTTTACTCCTGCACATATCCAGGGCCTGTAAATATGTAAACTCTAGGTTGGGTTTGGCATACAGTGTCTGGAACAACCTAACTGCTACTGCCTATCTATCTGTTGCAAGGGGATTACTTCTTCCCAAACGTATGTACAACGTCGCTGTATATGTACCCTCTGCCTCTAAACTTGCCCTAAGGAAATGGGATGTCACTTACAACAGTATATGCTGGTTTGTACCAGACTTGAACATCATTGTAACCTGTATGAGATGCTGGAGTGGTTACCTTCTAATGCTATGTGTGAACTAGCTCTGGGAAGCATTGTTTTCAACATTCTGAAAAATCAACAGACTTATTTACTTGCTATGTTGCTCCAGCCACAGATCAATCCTTACTCCCTAAGATCCACAGACCATCACCTGCTCACTGTGCCTAAACTCAAGACCAATCTTGGGGTGGCTGCTTTTCAGAACTTTGTGCTTAGGATCTGGAACACCATCCCTCCTGAGATCCGGAGCAGCTCAACTCCTGAGAGTTTTCAACATGCCCTCCGTAACCATATACTCTTGTCCTCCAAATGTACCTGCCCCTCTAAGAAATTATGCATGTCCTTGTACATTTGCATACGTGCCTTGTCTTATACCCCTCCTTGTTTTAATGGTCTACAACTAGTCTAGTCTCCTAGTGTCATACCAGAATTGTTCTCTCACTTATTCGTACATTTGACACTCTCAATCTTTGTATTTATTATGATTATTATTGTTGCATCCTCGATCTGTATACTTACTATATGTAAAATGTACCCTGTGTTGTTGTGCTCATTCTATATCTCTGTAACCTCCCGAGTCGCCTGAAAAAATACAGCTTCTGTCTAGTGCACCCAACTGGTTAACAAAACTAAATAAATAAGTACTGGTTAAAATTCTGTTATTGTTCCATTGGTACCGGCCATTTAGTAACCTCAGTGGGTGTTTCTGCTTGACAGTCTGGTAATAAGTACCGTTTTCGAACTGTATGATGAAGTCTATGTTCCTCTCAGCCTCGGAGATCTATACTAGAACACGGATGCAGTGCATGAACAGTAGAAGAGAGACATAAACTACATCATACGGTTCTAAAATGGTTCTTACCGGGAGCTTGAAAATCAGAAACACCCAACAGGACATTAAAAACCTGGATAACTAGAGCAATAACAGAATTTGAACCAGTACTTTAAAAAGCTTCTACTGGTAAACAATGATTTATATATTCAATGCAGTTCTCCTTTAATATCACAGATAATGTCCTGATTACACATTATGAGATCCAAGATTGTATTTCCCTTGATTGTCTCCAGACTCACTGGCATAGAAAGCAGTCCTTTGCAGCTTCTACTAACCTCTGACTCTTGGCCTTTGCTATATCCCTCACTCTACATCTGGGAGATTGAAAATCCCCGTGAGTTACCAGCCCAGTGGCATGGAGGGCTGAGGCATCATGCCTTACCTCCTGCCACGCCAGCGACCCGTGTTCGCGGTGCGAGCGGGCTGCCAGGGGTCGGATGGGGAGGGAGAGGATCGAGCATCCGAAGGACAGCTCTTCTCTCCCAGGAGAGACAACAAATACCTGGTAGTGGGAACATACGCAGCTGAATAGCATTGTCATTTTAAGCAATTAACTACAAAGAGTAAACAATATAATAGTACAGGCATATTATCAAAGGAATAACGGGTTCGGGCAACAGATTATTAGGGATCACATCCCAGAGGGAGGAGGTAAAGTGCTAAAAAGAGAGGCATAGAAATAAATACAAGTGAGTGAGATAGTAGATGCAGCACTAGCGATGCCCCAGGTCTAGCTAGGTCGGAGAGAAGAGAATATGTTGGGGCAGCGACAGAACCCGGGGGTAGGTATGAGACAATGACAGGACCCACAGGGGTTGCCTAGATGAGGATGCGGTGGCGGGTGGTTAAGGAAGGTAGGTAGTGAGGGGGTTATGGAGGGATAGGTAGACAGAATTGGGGGAAGGTGTGGGGGTAAAAGGCTTAGGTGAAGGAATTAAGCATGCAGTCAGGGCCTGGCCAAGGCATTAGGAGAGCTAGTATCCATAGGGGACTAACGATGGCAGTCTCACTGTTCAGGCGGTGCGAAGGATTTTCTTGATTCAGTTTTGAAATGACTCAGGCTTGTGTGGCTGTTGGCAGAGAAAGGGAGTGCATTGAGCCAAGTGGGAGCCCTAACAGCAAAGGCTCGTTTCCCCAAGGCTGTTTTTGTAAATGGCACAGCTAGTGCGTGTTTAGAGACACTTCCAGTGGCATGCTCAGCCAGGGTTGGTCAGAATAGGGCCTGCGAGGAAGGTGGAGCAAGGTCAAGGAGGGCCTTCTTTCCAAGGATGCAGGATTGAAACTTGATCCCGTCTTTGAGAGGGAGCCAGTTCAAACTATAATAAAGGTCACATGTGTGCGTAAATTGATCAGCACCGAGGACGAATCTACAGTTTTTATTAAGGGTAGTCTGAAGTTTGACCCATCTTGTACCCTCCACCACATCTATGTGTTGTGTCCATTATGTTTCCCTGACTATAGGAGATGTAGGTTAGCTTAGTGTTTGGCCGAAATGCAAATGTTGCATAACCAACTGGAACAAGACCTGCAGTTTCTTTATAGGTCCTGTAACCGTAGAACAATACACACCTGTTGTGTAACTACAGTCCACTTAGCTATTGCTTTTCAACTAACTGTCTATGCTGAACTATGCTCTTAAACCCCAATGCTTGTTGCATGCCACCAGATGCATCCTGTTAAATCTTGATGACCCCAAGCTCTTAACTGTTGTCAACTGTCAATAATACCTGCTTATTGTAGCCTATGTTTTACCATGATATTACCTAAATGTATGCTGTACTTATGTACCATATATGTAATTAACTCTGTGCTGCCCCTGAAAAAGGGACTTTTAGTCTCAGTGGGCTCACCCAGTTAACAAAATTCAATAAATAAATAGGTACTTTATTTATTTAGTTTAAATCTGGTAACCAGGAAAGGCACATTGAGCCAAGGCTTATTTCCAGGTGCGACCCGGGGAAGGGGAGGTGGAGAAATCAACAGAAAATAATAAAGCAACAAACATCTTAACAGACAAACAATGTGATATAATAACAGAATAAATAATGAACAATGTGCATGTGTAGGTAAATAAAGTGCAGGGAACCTTAGTGCAGAGAATCACGAACAATAACACATGTGGATTAATTTTCAGCCTATAAGGGTAACTGAGGAAGGGTAACAAGATCAAGTGGGGGTGAAGTTTCAGCTGGTGCTTGAAGGAGCCAGTTGATGGGGAGTAACAGAGGAGGAGGAGTTTTTCCCAGAGTGAGGGCACTGATTCAGAGGATTACCAGAATTTACCCACAGCTATGATAAACAAACTAGGAAAAGGCAAATATTTTTGGATGACGTTTTGCCAGCTGAACCTAGTATCTGTAAGGAGAAGAGGAGAAAAATGATGTTCCTTTCCACCCTGTTTGTTTATTCTTGCTGAATCACATGTTGCTCAGTTTACTGGCTTTGAGCAAGCAGAAATTGGTGTTCGTAACTGTGAGAGCTTTTTGGTCTATTTCTCATACTGGTAAACAAATCGAGTGTAATGAAGCTCACAAGAGCAGGAAAGGGTGAGTCATCCTCAGTCCTCAAAATGTTCCCTTTAAGTCAAGGCCTGAGCTAGTACAAACGCAGGCTGCAACTGCTTCCTTCAACCAGGCTAAATTATTGGGTTCTATAGTCTGAAGCTCTGGGATAAACAAGACTCTCAATTTGCTCACATACTACTCATTTCTGTCAGACATCCCCTTTGTCTTTGGACAGAGCAAGTTTGATTTGTATGTCATCTAACTTTTCACGTTTGGAAGGCAGATAATTCAGCAATTCTTCAGAACAGCCAAAAGTGAAGTTACTACTGTGCCACCTCCAAAGAACAAAAAAATTTTTTCAAGACTAACTGGCACAAAACAAATTTCTTTGTCTGGAAAACTGCCCTGACAGAAATGAATCATACAACTAACCCTCATTGAAACAGTCCTGATGTAGTTCTCAACCTAAATCTGATATCTGAACCATGTTTTAAGTCTCTACGAATAACTTTATCTCATCTGCCATAAAAAGGAAAATATACATAGAAAACTTAAGAAAGACAAAGTGTCTCATAATTCGCCTTTGTAACATTTACCAGGACCTCCTTGTAAAGGGCTTGCTCATTTGAGCCTTTTTCCTGGTAAAATACATAAATTGAAATTGAAATTAACCCATCTCAGCCTAGAGACGAGTTTGCACATTGGACGTGCCTACAGGAGTTGACCCAATGTGACAATCCAATGGACTTACCTACTGGCAACCATCTGTCGTATTGCTGCAAAATGTCTGTGATATTCAAATGTGGCCTGTTCTTTCAAGTACAGTACTGCTGTTGCATTGCTGTGAAGTGTCATGATTGTACTCATATGTTGCCAACTCTTTCATGCACTATACTAGCTACATGTTTCTTACTTTATGTAACTAATTCTGGGTCGCCCTGAAACAGGGACCTTCAGGGCCCAGTGGGCCTACCTGCTCACCAAAATTGAATAAATAAATAAACAGACTGACCTGGACACACTAAAAATCTCACCGTCTTTCCCTCAGCACGCCCGTCCTCATCCATAAAGTTCAGGGTGGCAGTATTGCCTAGAAGTTAGAGTAACGAGCTGTGAATAAGCTTGGTACAACCAGCAGTTCTGGGTTTGATTCCTGCAACCTTCACTTGCATACTGTGTGACTCTGAGCAAGTCACTTAATCACCCCTGCCCCAAAGCTCCCGGGTCAACCCTGAAAACAGGCACTTGTGCCTAGTGGGCCTTACCTGGTTAACACAGAATTAAAAAAAAATGTTTTGACATACAGTTGAATATGGCCAGGCACGATGGGTCGTAAAGGTCTCCATGGCTTGAAACCATTCTCCTTGTTTTAAAGATCAGGTAAGACTGACCAAAACTACACTGGCATATAATAAATCCACCAACATCGAAAATGCCAGCAGAAATAGGCCTCACAGTCTAGAGTCTGCCCGATTGTGCAGCTAGCCCCTCAACTTGCAGCTGCCCCCACCTCTTCATCCTTAGCCCCCACCATACTCTGTCCCATCCCCTTAAACCACTCACCATTCTGCAGGATACCACCTCCTCGGGCAGAGCATTCCATTTGTCTACCACCCATTCTGTGAAAAATATCTCCTTATTTCCCTCCTGAATCTCCCCCCAAATCTCAGCTGGTGCCCTCTCATATGCCTCCCTCTTTTAATCTGGAAAATCCCTTCTGTATCTGTCTTATTTATCCCCTTTAAGTATTTAAAGGTTTCGATCATATTCCCCCTATCTCTCCTCTCCTCCAGGGAGTACATATTCAGCTCGCCCAGCCTATCCTCGTAGGACTTTCCATCCAATCCGTGGATCATCTTTATTGCCCTACGTTGCACCCCTCCAACAAGCTGACATCCTTCTTCAGGAACAGGTGCCAATACTGCACACAGTATTCCAGGTGCGGCCTGACCAGCAACCTGTACAGGGGACGGATCACCTCCCTATTTCTGGAAGAAATTCCCTTCGCTATACACCCCAGCATCTTGTTGGCTTTTACTGCCATCTTCCTGCACTGAGCTGAGTTGTTCATAATACTCCCTGTTATAAGCACCCCAGATCCCTTTCCTCCTCGATGCTTTCCAACTGTACCCTTCCCAGCTGATAGCTCCTACCCTGGTTCCTAGCCGTGAAGTGCAGTACCTTGCACTTCTTGGCATTGAGCCCCAGCTGCCATGTTTCTGACCATTCCTGTAGTTTGATTAGGTCTTCCTGCAGCCCCCTCCAACCCTGGATGCCATCTACCACAGCGCCCATCTTCGTATCATCTGCAAACAGACTGATCTTACTCCGGATCCCCAGTGAGATATCATCTATGAATATCCCAGACAGTACCAATTCCTGTGGTACCCTGCTTGTCACCACCTCGGGGATGAGAGTCCCCCCCACTACCACCCTTTGGTGCCTTCCACTGAGCCAGTTATTGATCCATTTGACCATCCTTGTTCCCACCCCTATATACTCCAGCTTTCCCCCAGCCACCCATGCAGCACGGACTCAAAGGCCTTGCTGAAGTCTAAATACAGGAGATCTACTGCACGGCCCTTGTCCCGCTCCCTGGTCACCCAGTCGTCGTACTTAGTTAGGTTTGTCTGGTAGGATCTGAGCGAGACAAACTCATGCTGTTGACCGTCCCAGAGTCCATTATCCTCCAAAAAGGTCACCAGCCTTTCTTTTAGGATTGTCTCCATGAACTTACCCACAATTGACGTGAGGCTCACTGGTCTGTAGTTGCCCGGTTCATCCTTAGGGCCACTTTTGTGAATGGGCACCACATGAGCCATCCTCCATTCCTGTGGTACACATTCTGTGTCCAGGGGAGTATTGAACAGGTCAGCCTGTGGTCCTGCCTGGATCTCCGCTAGTTTCTTAAGTACCCTAAGGTGAATGCAATCTGGTCCCAGTGCCTTGGTCCACCCTTAGTGCCCTTAATCCTTCTAGGACCCTGTTCTCTGTCCCTATATCAGTCACCCCCTCCTCCCCACAGTCCACTCCACCCCTCCCTTGTGGTGTCTGCCCCCCCTTTTTCTCCATGAACACAGAACAGAAGTGTTCATTTAGTGCTTCTGCCTGATCCACTCCCTTCTCCACCCACCCTATGTCCTTCCTAATCCTTACAATTTGGTCTTTGTCCTTCCGTCCTTCTCTCGCTATGTATCTGAAGAAGTCCTTTCTCACGCCCTCAATACCCTGTGCCAGTATAAGCTCTCTTGAAGCCTTGGCCACTCTGACTATCATGGTAACCTCCTGGACTACTTTATATACTCATCCTGGCATCTTCCCTCCCGACGAGTCTCTGAAATGCTTTTCTCTTGGCCCTCACCCCCTCTATGACCTCTTGAGTCAACCAACTGGGCTTCTCTGCCCTTCCCTTTTTACTCTGTGTCCTTGTACATGTCCCAGTAGCCTCCGCCAGCCCTTTTTTAATAATGTCCCACTTTTGACTAGCATCTATGCTTGGTTGAATTCCCGCCAGATGCCTACCCCAAATTTTTCCCATCCTTTTATGGTCTGCCCCTTAAATTCAATCACCCTGTTTCCCTACCCATATTGAGCATGAACCACACCGAGTGGTGGCCACTTCCAGCCAGAGGGTCCTCTACCCCAGATCCCTACAGCCTCCCCATTTGATAGTACCAGGTCCAGAGTGTTTTACAATCTAGTCAGCTCATGGACCAACTGCACCAGGAAGCTGTCCTGAAATGCTTGTAATATGATCTGGTCCTCGTGACTGGTGGTAGCTGGGGTGCTCCACTCTACCCCAGATAGGTTGAAGTCCCCCACCACCACTGTGTTCCCCTTCCTACAGACCCTTCTAATTTGCTCAGCTGTCTTTTATCCAGGTCATCCCCTTGAGCTGGTGGTCTGTATATTACCTTCATCCTCAATGTCCTACCTTTTGGGCCTTGAAACTGCATCCATAGGGCCACTGTTCTGGCTTCCTCCCACTCCTCACTTATATACCTTATCCCCTTCCGTACATAGATTGCCACACCCCCACCTTTCCCCTTATCCCTATCCTTTCTGAATATCCTATACCCTGGGATCACCATGTCCTGGTACTGGGTGACCCACGTTTCCATGATGGCCGCAATGTCCACCCTCCGTACTGCCAAGAAGGTCTGCAACTCAGCCAACTTTGTTACCTAGGCTTCTTGCATTCAGTGAGACCACCCTCCACCCGTTCCTTCCCTACCCCTTCCTGCTTTTCCCGCTCCTAATTCCCCCCAGTGCCACTACCCCGATTCCTACTCCTTTAGCTGGGGGGGTTAGCTCGTTTGGCTCTCCTCCATGGGATCTCTGCCTACTAGCTGTCCACTCGCCACCCCCCTACCTAGTTTAAATCCACTTTTGTTGCTATATACCCGTCTTCTGCTTTAATACCCCCTTCTCTTCCCTGCTCAAGTGTAGCCTATCCCCTGCACATAGATCATTATTGTCCCAGTTTCTGCCCCAGCAGCCCACCAACCCATACCCCACAGATTGTCACCATTCCCCCAGCCACATGTTGAACTCCCCAATCCTCCCTTTCCTCGCTGTACTCTCGCAGGGCACAGGGAGCACCTCTGAGAATGCCACCAATTCTCCAAGTCCTCACACAGTTTTGCCAGTTCCTTGAACCTCTCCCTTACTACTTCCACCGTGTCCCCCGACAGGTCATTTGTACTCATACACACCACGAGATGCAGTTTCTTCCTACCCCTCTTTACGCACCTAAGAATTGACTGTCCCGCCCTATCTGCCGTTAACCCAGGTATGGACTACTCCACCCATATGCGACTATGCCTTTCCCCCTTACTACCCCATCTGATCCCTTTAGTATGGAATCCCCAGCACCAGTATACCCCAGTTCCTACTTAAAAAACAATACCAACTCCACTTGCCGAGATGCATAAACACTACTATCTATGAAACCATACCATCCATAAGTTTTTCAGCAAAATACAGCTTGAGATGCTACACCTAAGTACAAAACACAGTACTTTCTATAAGTTTTTAACTTTTACCTCTTTAACCAGAGCTACATATCATTCTACAGTATAACATTACAAAGAACAGTCCCCTGTGGTGGGGCACTTTACTGGATGCACCTGGTAGTGCTTTCCACCAATCCCAGTGCAGCACTACCTCAATAAGTGTGGATAAACTGGGGGGCCGGATTTGGGTCCACTGCCACTCCCGTGAGAGTCAATCAGTCTCTTACACAACTGCGCACCTCAGCCCCTTTCCTCAGGCAGGGCAAACGTCCTTGTAGTTCATGCTTGTTTAGCTTCTAGCTCCAAACTGAATCACTTTAACTGCAGTGGCTCTTGGCTAATCTCTTGCCCCTCCCCCAAGTCTACTACAGTTTCTGTCTTTCAACTGGCACATAATTGAACTCCCAAAATGCAGCCCCTAACCCAAACAGCACTGTTTAAACACCCAAATATATCCCTCTCCCAGTACAAGCTATTTGAACCAAAGCAAACTTAGGAAAAAATGCTTCCTTTTAGTTCAGCCTCACACAAACACCAGGACACCCCTGCAGTACATGCTTCTTCACCTTCCAGTTCCAAACAAGATTCATTAAAGAACTTGCAAAAAATATGTTATGCAGAGTGTTTTGATTTTATAGGTGTACTCCTAGTAAGTAATTTCCTTTATTTACCAAAAGGAGATTTTTCTAAATTTGCTTGCTGGTTTTATGGCCCCTGGGGATCTCCATGTTAGCATTTTTTGTGGCTCTTCTTGTTCCTATAGTGTCTCCTGTCCGATGTGACATTGATGCAGTCAGGACCATTGATTCAAAAACTAGTGACTGGCAGCAGCAATATAATGAGCCTGATCTTCTGACTTCCACTAAATAACTTTGTCCAATCCAAACTTTGTTTTCTAGGTATGTGTAGAGGTCTAGCCAGTGTAAAATAATATTTTGTTTTTAAAGCTTTTCATTTCATCAGAGTACACACAACCAGTAAAAAAAAAAAAAAAGCACACTAATCCAGGGCCGCAGTAATTGGGAGTTGTCTGGGCCCCGAGCTCAGGAGGGCCACCTGGAGCTGGCATTACCCTGGCAGTAGCGGTTTTTGAAACAGGGGCCCATTTCAAGTGACTTGTCCAGGGCCCCAAAATTCAGAGCTGCAGCCCTGCACTAATCACCCAAAGTTCCAAATGTTGTAATTAGTGAAGACTGTAGCTGTTTCCTTACAGAGTAAACCACTCTGTTATCCTTCAGGCATCTGCCATCTGTAAATGTAGCCTTCATTAGAGCTCCCTGGACAAGGAGAGGTACTCAGCATCACAGCTCTACTATTGTAAGCTGGAGAAACATCACTATCGCATGGTACAGGAGGCATTGTAGGAACAAGAGCCGTAAAAAATGCTAACATGGAAATACCCAGGGGCCATAAACTAGCAAGCAAATTTAGAAAAACCCTTTCAGTAAACAAAGGGAAGGATTTACAAGGAGTACACCTACAAATCAAAACTCTCTGCACAACATATTTTTTCATAAATTTTGACTTTAATTTTCCTTTAAAAAGTACTGGGAGAAAATATCAGTGGATGTACCTGCGTTCCATCTACACACCAAAAGATTGCTGCAAGACATTCTAAAATCCTGGTATACTATGGAAACCATGATGGTTAATTTCCTCAGTTCTGTGATGTCCCACATGTGTACAGAGGCGAATGTGTGTTGTGTTGTGTTCAGTGATCCAGATAATTTTTAAGACTCAGAAGTATGTACTGCTACCTTCTTATACCTGGTAGTATTTTCATCCAAATGGTAGTACTGTCATCCATTGACCCATCTTGTACCCCAACATCTAAACCAAGTCTCAATGCCACTGGGCGCCTGCAGTCACTGACTGTCTAATACTGCTGTGGAGTCAACACTGTAACCTTATTTTAACATTGTCATGTTGCAACAGTCCTTCTAACCAGCCAGTGAGCAACTCCTGTCCCCACCCCTACACTGTTCGCTGATGACACAAAGCTCTGTAACAGAGTAGACACACCAGAGGGTGTAGACAGAATGAGAAGTGACCTGCAGAAACTTGAAGAATGGTCAGGGGTTTGGCAGTTGAAATTCAATGCAAAGAAGTGCAAGATAATGCATATGGGGCACAAAAACCCTGGCACAATATATCAGTTGGGGGTGAGGATATAGCATGCACCAAGCAGGAAAGGGATCTTGGGTTATCATCTCTGATGACCTCAAGGTAGGGAAACAGTGTGACAAGACAGCAGGTAAAGCAAATAGGATGCTGGGATGTATAGGTAGGGCATCACCAGCAGGAAAAGGAGGTCATAATTCCGCTATACAAGACACTAGTGAGGCCCCACCTGGACTACAGTGTACAGTTCTGGAGACCATACCTACGTAAGGACATAGACAGGGTAGAGAAGGTTCAGAGGAGGGCAACAAAGATGGTGCATGGATTGCATCACAAGTCCTATGAAGACAGGTTGAAGGAACTGAACATGTACTCCCTGGAGGAGAGGAGGGAGAGGGGATATGATAGAGACATACAAGTATCTTACAGGGAGGAACAGGGTGCAGGAAAACACTATTTTTAGTGAAAAGATGTTCCAGGACTAGAGGGCATGGGATGAAGTTGAAGGAGGACGATTCAGAGGAAACATGAGAAAGAATTTCTTCACAGAACGTGGTGGACAAGTGGAACACCCTGCCAGAGGAAGTGGTGGGGCTGAAACAATCACGGATTTAAGAATGCATGGGATAGACATAAAGGAATTCTGGAGGTCAGGGGTAAGGAGCAACAGACTTCTAGGAAAACAAACTGAACTTACAAGCTCAAATGGGCAGATTGGGTGGGCCATAGGCCCTTATCTGCCGACACTGTCTATGTATCTATGTAGGTTCCTGTGTAGTGCTATGGCTGCTAGCATCTCACGGTACTGCCAACTTTGTACATGTGTACCACATATTATAAATTTGCAGGGTGGGAAAAAACTTCCTAAAATCAGAAAGTGGGAGTATTTGTCAAAAAAACGGTAGTAAAATACTCCTTTACTCCCCTTATCTGTTCCCCTGGCTGTGTTGCTATGTTAATTTACTAACTAGTGGACCACACGGGAGGACCTTTGTGTCAGCCAGTGTGTATACTGTAAGACTTTTGCAAAGCAGAGCTTGTAAGTACAGTTACTCCCCCTACTGTGAGGGAAGTGAATGGTGTGTAGTTTGTGGAGGGACAAATTTGTAATTTATGAAGAGGCAGTTTAAATTGCCGGCAATGAATAGTGTAATGAACAACAACACTTAGAAGCTAATACATGTTCATTTAGGGTAGAAAGGGGGGTCTAATTTAATCTAAGGGGTCAGGTAATCTTTTTAAATGTAAAGTCCCAAGAACTTTAGGGGCAGTTGCAGGGTTTTAAATAATTGATTAGCAGTTTTTTTTCCTGGGACAATACTAACTGTACAGAAAGTATTTATATAGATTTTCTAGACATGTTATGTTTGCTAAACACAATGAGGCAAGTGCTATGCATTTTTACTATGTTTTAGCACTTTTATGAGCAAAACGCTAATCAATTTTGTAGAGTTAAATAAAACCCTGAGTTGAGCCAATTATTTGCAAAACAAACGGAGATTACGTTTCTGCTTAAACCAGGGCTATTGTACTGAGTGAAGCACTTTCAACAAGTTGTTAAATGGGAAGCAGAGCTCACTGCCTTATAAGTCAAGCACTATGTGAGCCAGCGACAACCAGTCCTAGCATTGAACAGTCACAAGGCAAGTGGAGTTGGCTGATGAAGAGGGTTCACAACTGATCCAGGGTGGGAGCTATGGCTAGTATCCAAGACACTGGGACAGAAGCACATCTGGTGTGCTGCCAGAGTTATGCAATATATGCTGCCCTCCCTGTGGATGGTAGCAGGGATACATTTGCTGTCATTGCAGGGTGATCAATGCTCTCAAGGTGCATTGCCAGGCTAGAGTGATAGCTGTAAGCACCACAAGGGTGCAAGGAGGTGAGCAGGCAGCTAAGGATGGGCACTAGGCTTGGAGGGAAGGAGGGTTGGCAGAGACAGGGTAGGGGGAGGATGACAGGGAATGTGATCGCTAGTGGCTGGGACGGGTAATGGATTAGAGTGCAGAAAGGGGGTAGCAGTCATAGTCATAAGGGTGCACTGTTGCCAGTGGACACCAGCAACCAATATTAGTTTCTGACTGATCAGGTTCAGGGGGGTCTACAAGGCAACTGGGGCTGGTAGAAGCAGTCCTGGCACCAGGAAATTCAATCTGCCGATGAAGAAGAAGGAAAATACTGAGAAGAGGGTCAGGAGGGTCATAGTTCTTGGGGATTCTATTGTTAGGGCAGTGGGTGAGGTAGAGAAGACATTGCTAGACCAGGATGGTAGCTTGGGGGGGGGGAAGGTTTAGCTGCACAGAGAGTGGGTTGAGTGAGCGCTATCCAAGGCCAAGCAGCACAGCTCAGGGGAGGAGCAGAACGTCAACGTACACATTGGCATGAATGACATACAAAGCTCAAGTTCTGAAGACATGAGAAGGGCATTTTTGGAACTAAGGATGTTTCTGAAAGGAAAGATATTCAGACAGGTGATCTTTTCTGAGATCCTCCAGGAGGATCCTTGAGGCTAGTGAGAAGTGGCAGCAGACTACTAGGCAGGCTAATGCTTGATTAAGGGTCTGGTGTGAAACGGAAGGTTTTGTATTTCTGGTCAACTGGCTGGGCATTCTGTAGCAAGGGATGCTTTTACACCTAGGATGGGCTGCACCACTGCCCAGAGGGAGTGAGTGCTGGCGATGAGCATGGAGAGGGCATTTGGTGAGAATTAAACTATAAGAAGGGGGGATGATGCTGGTGATCACCATGGGAAGAAGACAGATACAGAGGATCAATGACGGAAGGTCAGAAGAACAGTTGAGCACAAAGAAGAAGGACCACCTGGGGTTACGATCAAGAAAGCATTGAGGGGCAGTTGTCCTCACTTGCATGCAGCACATACACCCAGAAAATGGATGAGCTTGCAGGCCTAGTGCACTTCGCTCAGTTCTTCTCGGAGAGGGTGTCCACCATCCGATGGGGCGTGCCGCCAGTGAGCCATACAGTGGCCTACAGTGATCATCTGGATTGTTTGGAGAGCGCTCCACCTAGTTGGTGGGAGTTTAAACTAGTGGAGGTGTCGGAGGTCATTGGGGTTGCTTCCAGGTTAAAGCACACATACTGTGAACTGGACCCTGTGCTGACACGTTTCTTGGTAAGATGTGCTGACACTGTTGGCCCGGTGTTCGCCTTGATTGTCCAGTGCTCTTTGATGGAGGGGAATTTTCCATATGCCTTGAAGGAGGCGCTGGTTCATCCACTCCTAAAAAAAACATCATTAAACTCTGAGGTCAAGGCGAATTACTGTGCGATCTCCAACCTCCCATTTTTGGGAAAAGTTGTTGAGAAAGTTGTGGTGCAATAACTCGAGGAGCACCTCATGGCCTTCGATCCATATGAGCCGTTCCAGTCTGGTTTCTGTGTGAGGCATAGTACAGGAACCGCATTGCTTCGCGTGCACAATGACCTCCTCAGGGCTAGAGATCGGAGAGGGACAATTCTAATCCTTCGATTTCTCTTCAGCTTTTGATATGGTAGACCATTGTGTACTGCTTGACTGCCTGAGGAATTTTGTGGGCTCACTGCCTCTGTCATCCACTGGTTTGAGTCATACCCTCACAAACAGGAGGCAACGAGTCGTGATGGGGAATTTCTCCTCCTCCTCCTCCTGCCTCCTGTCATGTGGAGTCCCTCACGGTTCGGTCTTGTCACCAATCTTGTTTGCCGTGTATATGCTGCCCCCGGGTGAACTCATCAGAAAATGCGGCCGGGTTTTCATTACTATGCCGACGATACCCAGCTGTATCTTTCTTTCCAGGATCTTCCAGTGCGGTGGAAGTACTAAACAGCTGCCTCGCAGAGATAAATGACTGGATGTCCTCCAGCTGGTTGCGACTGAACCCGGACAAGATGGAGGTACTGATGGTGGAGTCGAACAGAAGATAGAACAGGTTGCCCTCTGATGCGAAACTGGCTTATTCCTGGGATCTATGCCATTGAGGGCTTCCGCTAGGGTGTGAAACGTTTGCGTGACCTTTGACAGTGGATTGTCATTTGATTTTCAGGTGTCATCCGTTGTCCGGACAAGCTTTTACCATCTTAGGAATATCGCCAGGGTCAAGCCCCTAGTTCCGTTTGTGGACCTCCCCACCTTGGTGCATGCCATTGTGACATCCAGATTTGATTACTATAATGCGCTCTACCTCGGGGTCTCTGGAGGGAACCTCCTCCGGCTGCAGCTAGTGCAGAAAACACAGCTGCTAAGCTGCTTACTGGGCAGCTGAAATTTTGTCATATCAGCCCGGTTTTGTGTGGGCTGCACTGGCTGCCAGTCAGGTGGAGGATTCTGTTCAAGGTGAGCTTGCTCACCTTTAAGGCCCTACATAGGCAGGGTCCTAGTTACCTGTCAGACCTTCTTACACCTGCCGTCCTGGCCCACTCCCTCCGGTCCTCCTCTAGGGGCCTCCTGGAGAATCCCAGGACTAGGCTTAAAACCGCTGCAACAGTGCATTTAGTGTCGCTGCCCTGTCCTGTGGAACTCGCTCCTTCACCAATATGGAGGTCCCTTTAGTTGAGGTTTTTAAGGCCCACCTCAAGGCCTTCCTGTTTAACCAGGCCTTCCTGGGCCTTAGATATTTGTCCTCCCTGGTGCCTTGTTTTTCTGCTTTGAGCTTCAGTTTTTAGAGATATTTATTAATTATATTTATGTATTTTGGTATCTTACTGTTTTATACTAGTTTGTATTTTCATATTTATAGCATGTCTTTGTTGTTGACACCCAGAGCCTCTGGGATTGGGCGCCAGAAAAATAAAATTTGCCTTGCCCTTCGAAGTTCAGGATTTAGAGGCCCTCAAAGAGACTTGATAGGGGAAGAAAATGACTGGGACACCAGGATAAAGAGATACCGACTATTCTGGAGGGATAGGCCTCAAAGGAAGTTGGTGGGGTGCTACAGTGGCAGCAAATATGTATACCCTTCTCTTCGTAAGGGAAAGAGCCACTGTGGAGGACAGGGAGAACATCAGGGAGGGAAACAGTATCACAGAGTTCATCTCTGTTGAGCTAGGGGAAGTTGGGGACAGAGAGTCATCTTCATGGTGTACTATAGGCCCCTCAACAGCTCAGTGGAACATGATGCCCAGCTGGCCGGGGAAATTATGAGAGCAGCCAGTTCAGATGCAGTGGTGTCTCCGGAGGACTTCAGCCAACTGGACACAGACTGGTGTCTTGAGAGGGCTAGTGGCAGGGTTAAAAACAAATTCTTGTCCACCTTCTATTACTGCTTGCTAGAGAGGTATGTTCAATAGTGTACTTGGTTTGAGGCCGGCCTTGACCTTTTCTCAGCAGTTGGAATGGTGCCATTTGCAGTATAGAAGTCAAGGAACTGGTAGGAGGCAGTGACCACAACCTGATCATCTTCTCTGTCTGGTGATAGGGAAAACATTCTGAACCACAGCCACCAGAACTAGAAACTTTAGAAAGACAGGTATTGTCATGATGAATGACCTGGTAGCCAAGGCTCTGTAGTGGCTGATTGCAGTAGGTAATGCAGTGCAGATGTGGCAAGTCATTGAAGAAGGTGTACAGAGTAGCTGCAGAGCTTTGCATTACTGTAAGCAATAAAGGAAAGGGACAAGAGGTGCCCTCCCCCAGCTCAACAGGGACCTAAGGAAACTGATTCTTAACAAAAGGTCTGTCGTAGGAAAGAGATTGTTTGCTTCCAGACCAGAGAGGAGTACAGAGCAGGACTAAGGGACTGCATAATTACCCAGCACTTAAATGAAAGGTGAAGGGAGGGGGCTGTGGAGCCCGAGCTGAGAGGCAGCAGTTTATATCAGCTCCGTCCCCGAGCAGAGACTTTGATTAAAATATTATTTTTCTATCTTCTACTTCAGAAACAACTTTCTTGTTATTATTTTAACAGTCTTGAGATTACAATGGGCAACCCTCATAAAGATAAAGCAGCTAAAGACAGCGCAAAAGGTAAGAGTAATAGACTTCTTTGCCCTCGCTATAGGGTCTGACGCAGCAGCCAAGCAAGGCCCAGAAGAAACTCTAACATCACTGAGGCTGAAGTTACAATGACTTATCTCTTCAGTGACTGAACTCAACAGTAAGTTTGATGGATTCAATACTAGGTTACATTATGGAAACGACGATCGAGTCACTTAAATAGGAGATGCAGGATGTTCAGCGGCAGTCTACGGCTTCTTCAGTGGTGACGACCCTTATAAGTAAGGAAAATTCAGAGTCCAAGAATACCGAGGCCATGATTTTGTCACTTGGCACAACCTGCTTAAACTTCTTTGGCTTTAGAGATACATGATGTTTCCATTGTTTGCTTTGCTGTTTAGGCTCCGGATCAAAATGGTGAACCTAGGTTTCATCCAGTGTTACAATACGACTGATAAAGTTTGGTGGATCCTCTTGTATTGTGCAAACAGTTGGCTTGAAATTAGGGATGGGCTACCCATCAGGTAGCTGGAGCGGAGTAGGTCTGTATTGGCAGATCTTACTTGAGAGCTCTTGCAGTAGATAATTACATATAGGACTGGCGCCGCGGCCAGGACCTGACGGAAAAATTTTAGCTAGTAGCCTTTGGCGTGGACCGCCGGCCAGGGTGACCGTGTCATAACGTCGGTATAAAGGGGCGGTCCCAGACGCCCGCCTTCCAGTTCTTTCCCGCTGTTAGCTACGAGTAGCACCTCGCAGTTAAGTTCGTTGCAGTTCTGTCTCTTCGTCGGTTTTTTCCGAGAAAGCTACAGTTTTTCTGTTCGATCGTCAGGTGAACGTCGTTTTATGTCGTCCCCCTCTAAAAACAAGTGCGATTCATGCGGCGCCCAACTGCCACACAAGGACGGTCACTCCCTCTGCCTCCTCTGCCTAGGCCCCGACCACATGGTGGATAACTGTCCGCACTGCCTCCGGTTCAACGGCAACCCACAGCGCGCCAGCAGTCCTCAGCCCATCTCCTGAAGAAAAGATGTCTGCGATGGAGAAAAGAGCTGAGAAGTTAAGGCAGGCGTCGACTTCTCCGGAAGGGCATAAAAAAGAAGGACAAGGATAGGCACCGGAGAAGGCCTCCTCTTCCGCGACTCCGGCCGGGGTTGCGGGTAAGGTAACTTCCCCTGCAGGGGATCCTCCGACGGCAGCCTCCAAGGGTTTGGAGGAGGCGTCGGCCTGCCCTTCAGGCTCGAGTCCGGGCCTGTCGGGTGTCTCCGGGCCAAAGGAGGCTCTAGCCCCCAGTACGGTCTCACATCCTCGGCCTACTGGTGCGGGCGCCTCCCATAAGCCGGGCGTCGGCTCCTCCGACGTCCGCCGCGAGAAGGCCCCTAAGTCACCCGACCCTTCGGGGTGGCACTGGGCTGTCTCTCCCTCTGACCGGGCCTCTCTTCTCCCTCGGATCGTCTCGGACGTGAGAGCACTGAAGTCGGACGCTGGCTCCTCCGACGTTCGCCGGGTTTCGACCCATAAATCATACGTCGGCTCCTCCGACGTGTGCCGGGTCCCAGAGCCTACGTCAGAACCACCCTCTTCCGTCGTGCCAGGCTCTCTGCAGCCTTCGCTGCCGTTAGGGGAGCCCCAGTCCCCTTGCCTGACTCGGGATTTTCACCACCTTCCCAGATGAGACTAGGGATCCTGGGCTTCCGTAGATCCCCAACTGAGAACCCGGATCTGATGCGGTTCCCTGACGCCAGCCGAGCCGACACGGCCCCGCTATCGCTGACCTTACACCGGCCTCTCTGACGCCAGCAGGGATTTTTTTCCTCCTCTGGGCCCTCCACCCCAGGGGCATTTTCCAGCTGATCCGCCCCTGGAGTGCCCGGCTGGGCCGCCTGCTCCTGCAGCTCCTCCAGCGCTTGTTACCCGCCGTCATACCTGACACCGGTCTTCCCGGGCCCGCAGTACCCCGCGCCACCGTACCCGGCACCAAATCCTCCGGCTCCGCAGTACCCGACACCTCACTACCCGTCTCTGACTTATCCGCAGACAGATCTTGGGTACTCTCCCTATGGATATCCTCCATTTCACTATCCCCCTCCTCCTCCTCCACCGCTCCCCAGGCCACCGGTGGATTTGCAAGAGACTCTTGCCTCCTGGTGGGTTGAGGCCAAGGCTCAGCTCACCAGAGAAGTCGAGAGCCATCTTACGACGACGGTGCCTCCACTGGTTCCCGTGCGCCTAGATGGCGCCTCCCTCCCTCCTCCAGTTCCCGGGTCTCCCTCGGGTTACAGAGAGGGGGGACACACGTTCCTCCCCTAGACGGGGTGAGGAGTCTTTTTCTGCCTCAGATTCTTCCTCTGTGGTCCTCTGGGACCTCGGAAGCCTCCACGGAGTTTCCGATAAAGACGAACTATGTTCTCCGTCCAAACCCCGGCCGAGGACTCCTCCGAGGTCTCCTCCGGAGGATCCTTCTTTCACGGAGTTACTTAAGAAAATCCAGGAGGTCCATCAGTGGCAGTCCTTAGATCCAGATCCTCAGCGGGTGAAACTCGCCGAACATCTGAATTTGCCCCTTACGGCCCCTACTTTAGTGCCACCCTGGATCGAGCCTCACGCCCACCATGTTTCCACTATTTGGAAACAACCGTCGGCTTTAGCCCCACTTCCTAGGAAGTCAAACAGGCTATACCAGGCTCCGGAGGGTGTAGACTTTTAGATTCTCACCCCCGTGCCAACTCAGTCGTGATCAGCGCCGCTCACGGCCGGTCCGCACATCCTAAACACTTGAGCTTGTCTCCCCCGGATAAGGAATCTCGCCTTCTGGATCAGTTTGGAAAGAAGATCTACGTCCTCCACACTGGGTATAAGGGCCCTGAACTATGTAGCTCACATGGGGATTACCAGAAGCGCGTCCTTACCAGGCGGAATCAAGATCGACTCCTTGCGGACTCCCAACTCAAGCAGGAGTTGGCCGATCTAATCCGCTCTGCTCGTTTGGCCAGCCGTCACATGCTAAGGATGTACTACGGTGCAGTGGACACCGCTGGACGGAGCTCTGCATTGCTGTTAGCCTTCAGCGCCACGCATGGCTTCGTGTGTCAGGTCTGGTCCCGGAGGTGCAATCCGCCATTCAAGAGGCACCTTTCAGGGGTTCCGTGCTTTTCGGCGGTGATGTCAAGGACATCATCACTGACTTGCAGGAGAAGGGAACGGCCCTTAAATCCGTGGATTCACTGTACCATCCCCATCCTCCGCGGCGCTGTCCCTTTCGCAGACGCAGCCGGCCTCAAGCGAAACCCCAGGGAAGGCGGGCCACTAAATGCCGGGCCCCTGCAGCTGCCAGGGCCCCACCGCCCAAAAAAGCAACGGGCACTCCAGCTGCGGCGCTGCCTCACAACACCTGACTCCTTCCCTCTCCCACCACCTCCGGACACTCCAGAGGAACCATTAGGAGGGAGGGAGGTTCTCCCTCCACCTCCCGGAGTAAGAGAGGATAACTTCAGATTCATGGGTGCTTCAAATCATCACAGAGGGACACTCCATAGAGTTTCTGCAGAAACCTCCACGTCACCCCCCTCTGAATTCCGCGTATTCAAGGGACCATCTTTCTCTGGCCAGGGAAGAAATCTCAGCTCTTTTTGCAAAACGGGCTATAGAACCTGTTCCTCCTCACCTCTACGGAACGGGGTACTATTCCCACTTCTTCCTTGTACCAAAGAAGATGGGAGATCTCAGACCGATTCTCGATCTCAGCTCCTTGAACCTGTTTGTGGAATACAAAAGGTTCAGGATGCTCTCCTTTCAATCCCTTCTGCCCCTGCTTTGGCCGGGCCAATGGCTTTGTGCACTGGATATGCAGGATGCATACCTGCACATCCCCATTCGCCCATCGCACCGAAAGTACCTCAGATTTGCGTTCCAGGGGGTCCATTACCAATTCCGGGCGCTTCCATTTGGCCTTTTCTTGGCTCCTCGAGTCTTTACCAAATGCCTGGCGGTGGTAGCGGCCCACCTGCGTTCTTTGGGAGCTCAGGTTTTTCCCCTACCTGGACAATTGGCTCCTGGCGGCTCCGTCCAGGAAGGAACTCATGCATTTCCTCTCCCTCACCCGGCAGGTTTTTACCAACCTGGGGGGTATTACCATCAACCTCTCCCAAGTCTCTTCTGGAGCCTTCTCAGAGGCTCCAGTTTATTGGGGCGATTCTCGACACAACTTTGTGCAAAGCTTTTCTGCCTCCGGACCGGGGGGTTTTCCTCCAGTCACAGATTTCCTCCTACTGAATTTCAGGAGGGTTCCGCAGGTCGGTGCTCTGTCTACTGGGGCTCATGGCGGCTGCCATCCCGACGATCCCACGAGCACGCCTCCACATGAGAATATCTCAATGGACTCTTCGATCTCAGTGGGACCAACGAGTAGACGACCTAGATCTTCCGATCCTGATCTCCTCGCCGATGGTCAGAGACTTAAGGTGGTGGATGGTACAAGAGAACCTCTTCCGGGGGGTCTCCCCCGATCAGACCTTAACCACGGACACTTCCGGTGAAGGTTGGGGGGCCCATCTTGGTCCTCACCGAACTCAAGAACTTTGGTCGAAATTGGAGGTAGTTCTCCACATCAATGTTCTCGAGCTCCGAGCGGTGCTTTATGCACTCCAGGCCCTTCACCAATACATCCTTCCCGGTCACCTAGCCGTCCAAACGGACAACATGTGCGTGGTGTGGTACATCAACAAGCAGGGAGGAACTCTATCCTACCCACTGTGCAGGGAAGCAATGAGGGTCTGGGAGTGGGCCACCCTCCACAACCTTCACCTCACAGTGATCCATGTTCCGGGAGTAGACAGTGTCCTAGCAGACAGGCTAAGTCACTCGTCAGCTCTTTCACATGAGTGGGAATTAGACAGAATAGTCCTAAACAGCATTTTTCAGGCTTGGGGGACTCCTCAAATAGACCTGTTCGCCTCCTCCCAAAACGTAAAACTTCCAATCTTTTGCTCACTCGCTCCAGAGCGAGGAGCTTTCTGGAGAGACGCTCTGTCTCTAAGCTGGAAGGACAGATTCGTCTACGCCTTTCCCCCAATTACACTGGTCACACGTGTGGTACAGAAACTGGCTCTAGAAGGAGCAAAAATGATTCTAATTGCTCCTTTCTGGCCCAGGCAAATTTGGTTCTCTCTTCTACAACAATACTCAGAGGTTCCTCCTCTTCCTCTTCCCTTATCTCCGGGATTGCTGACTCAGGATCAGGGGACCCTGGTCCATCCGGGACTCAAGTCCCTTCAACTTCATGCATGGCTCCTTCAGACCTAGTTCAATCTCGCTTTGGAGTATCCCCTAAGGTAGCCGAGATTTTGGTAGAGGTCAGAAAACCCTCCACTAGGTCCACTTATGCCATGAAATGGAAGAGATTTTCCATCTGGGCCGCGTCCAGGTACGAGAAACCCTTTTCCTGCCCCGTAACCACTTTGCTGGATTACATGCGTCATCTCTTCGACCTGGGTCTCAGTCACTCCTCTCTGAAGGTCCACATGGTAGCTATCTCAGCCTACCACGTACCTTTCGCTGATAAGGCCTTTGCCCAGCTAGAGGTATCCAAAACCTTCCTTAGAGGGGTCCTTCATCTCAGACCCCCGATCCGGACCCCAGCTCCACCTTGGGACTTAAATTTTGTCCTCGAGAAACTTACTCTTCCCACCTTCGAGCCTGCGGCTTCTGCAGACTTGAAGTTTTTATCATGGAAGACGCTCTTCTTAGTGGCCATTACCTCAGCTCGCAGAATTTCCGAGCTTCAGGCCCTTATGTGCAAAATCCCTTACTTGATCTTCCACAAAGAGCGAGTAGCTCTCCGCACAAACCCTAAGTTTCTCCCGAAGGTGGTAGCTGCATCTACTTTGAATCAGTCTATCGAATTACCTGCCTTTTTCACGCAATACTCCAATCATGGAGAATACTTGCTTCACACCATGGATGTTCACAGGATTCTGAGATATTATACCAATAGGACGAAAGACCTCAGAAAGACTGATCAGTTGTTTGTCTCTTTCGCTCACAAAAGAGAAGGCAATGCTGTTTCCAAGCAATGCCTGTCAAAGTGGTTGGCTCATTGCATCACTTTCTGTTATGACAAGTACAACAAGACCCTACCAGGTCAAGTCAGAGGTCACTCCACTCGTGGAGTTGCTGCCTCTGCGGCTTGTTTCAAGAATGTGTCCGCGGCAGACATTTGTGCTGCCGCCACTTGGACTTCCGTCCATATCTTCACTAAACATTACAGTTTGGACATTGCCTCTCGCCGTAGAGCAGGCTTCGGGTTAGCGGTCTTGCAAGGCCTCCTTTCTTGAGGGTTGCAAGCTTTCCTACTACTTATCTGAGTAGTTCCTCCTCCCGGTGCCTTTCTTATTTGTTCCAGACTGCTTGGGATTCTGTCCTAGTAATTACCTACTGCAAGAGCTCTCCAGTAAGATAGTACAGTTACGTAGAACTTACCGTAACAGTAGATCTTGAGAGGCTCTTGCAGGGGAATACCTTCCCGCCTTACCATCCCCCAGGCTTTTTCAGCTCCTTTTCCATTGAGGGAAATATCTGCTTCTCTCGTCCGGCCTTCCGGGCCTGTGGTGGGAAAAGAACTGGAAGAGGCGGGCGTCTGGGACTTCGCCCCTTTATACCGACGTCATATAGCGCGGTCACCCTGACGGTGGTCCACGCCAGGGACTGCTAGCTAGAAATTTTTCCATGGGGTCCTGCCGCCAGCCGGCGTCAGTCCTATATGTAATTACCTACTGCAAGAGCCTCTCTCGAAGATCTACTGTTACAGTAAGTTCTTACGTAACTGTACTTTTTTTTGCCAGGTAGGGTAGTTCTGGGTAATTTACTACACTACCAGACATATCAGTTTACTTTGCGGGTCGGGTACTGTTGATACGAGTAATGAGTAATTTTTTTTAAACAGGCATTACTGGCAGCCTATTGGGCCCTGGGACTCTTCCAAGGTTGGAAACCGGAATGAAAGGGCAGCCTGTGGGGTCCTGACAGCAGAAAGGAGCACATGACACCAGCCTGATAATCTGATTGGTCAGTGCTGGTCTCTGCGCTCTGTGTCTGCTGTGTGAGCATGCAGATAGAAGCAGACTTTCTCGGGAGAGGGAGGAATTGGGTGTTTGCTCTGCAGCCATGGTGAAAATGAAGAAAAAGCACAAGTTTAAGCCACAAAGGAGCAATGGTTGGGGACTGGAAGGGGAAATAATCGAGGGGATCCAGTGCGGTGCTCTCGAGAAATGGAGAAAGAAGAGAGAGGTCATTTGCTGGCAGCAGCTATTTTAGGTTGTATTTTACACATGTCTGTTAGGTGCCCTGTCTGGACATCAGCTAGCTGCTTAGTGTCTCGTCTTTGCCATATATGAAAGCCATTTTAGGCTGTACTACACAGTGTCTGTTGGGTGCCCCGAGCCCTATCTGTAATACAGCTACTCTGTGTCTCTCTGCAGTATAGTGAAAGACATTTAGGCTGTACTACATACTCTCTGTTAGGTGTCCTGAGCCATGTCTGTGACATAGCTTGCTTAGCACAAAGGTTTGTAGCCGCCACTATGCCCCTCTTTAAGTCTGGCCCACTTTTCTTTCACCCCCTGGATCCTCACCTCCTATCAGTTTGTTCATGAGACATTCACGTAGCTTAGTAAATCAGCCCATTTGAAGTCCAGGACCCTCGCTTTAGAATGGTTGAATTCTCCACTAACATTAAACCACACTGTACGATGATCATTGTTCCTCAGATGGCTCCCCACCCTGACATCTGTAACACTGTCCCTGTTAGTAAGCACCATGTCCAATATTGCCTCATCCTGAGTGGGTTCCTTGATTACTTACCAAGGAATGCACCTGACAGGGGCTGCCAGCAGGATTTTGAAACCAAGGACACATCCCCATCAGTGACTTTTTTACAAAAGGGGCCCAGGGAGGATTACAGAATTTAATGCAAAATGGTGCATTTTAGAGGGTCATTCTAGGAAATCTGAGAGCAATACTAGCATAATCTACCAGCTAATTTTATCACTGGTACAATGAGCTTTGTACAGTATGATGTTTAAAATCAAAATCATTTAGCCCAAGTAAGTGAAGTGTTTATTATTTTTGAGCTATGATAGGTGTAGCACAGAGAAAATGTCAGGACATTAAGGCCTGCATCTGCAACTTTGCTGCATTGTATGTGGTCTCTCGCCTCTCCTCCCACTTTTTTACTTAGTCTGTTTTCCTGCTTACTTTTTATTTACTCTAAATTTCTCTTGTTCCATTATCAGCCCAACTTTATATGTTGTCTTGCATGCGGATGCAAGCAACATCTTGCAGTAGTACCACATTGAGAGGTGTGTCAGTGTTGGTGAATGCAGGGCATGCTTTAGTAGGTGCATCCCTCATCCTCCAGTTAGTGAGCATGCTAGCGCTGACATGGAAATTATGGAAAGTGCCACCATGTTGAAAGAAATCTGCCACTGCAATCGGAGACGAGCTCTTCATGCAGTGGTAGATGACACGCCTCTCCAACATGCCTTTCCTAGTGAAACATTTCAATAAACATAGCGGCGCCTGCCGTCTGCCACACACAGTCCCCATGCCGACATCGGGGGTGGCCAATCTCCGTATCAGCATGTTACCCCCACCCTTCACACTTTCTTTGCCAACTGGGCCAATCCCTGTCGACGTCAGTCCGCCCCCCACACAGACATACACACACATTTTCTTTTCGATGGGGTCCAATCCCGTCGCATCAGCCTGCCCCCTCAATCCTGGGCACACTGGGAGCCCACCATAGTGTGCCCAGCATCCCCCTGAAACTCATGGGCACACTGGGAGCCCACCCCAGTGTGCCCAACATCCCAAACAAATAACTCAATGGGGTACACTGGAAGCTCACCCCAGTGTGCCCAACACCTCCGGTCGTACACTTGGGAGCTCAATTCCCCAGTGGCCAATATTTTTTAGCTCACCTATAAAGAAAAATCTCTCGATGTCCAGTTTTGTTTTCCCTGTAAAAAGAAAACAGTCTCGTAGTCCCGCGCCCCAACCTGCACCCACTCTCTGTGCACCCCACCTTCCTGCACCCCTACTCCATACTTACCTCTGGAGGTCCGCACTGCGATTGTCTGTGGAGCGGACGATCTGGACTCTTCAAAGTCGAACTGCAAAATGAAGAAATGCCGGTAAGCTATATAATGGCATCGGGGGGGGGTTGGGGTTCAGCTTAAGTGGATATTTTAGCCATGTTTTTGAAGTTTGGCTCCAAATTTTTAACATGAGGTTCTTGGGACCCCATCTCATGAACACATACTCTGTCATCTTGTTATTCAGTCCTGAAAGGTGATTTCACGGTCACTGCGCGGAATCACCTTTCAGGACTGATTAACAAAACAACTGTACCACCGTTCATGAGGTGGGGTCCCAAAAAAGCCTATGTTGCAAATTTGGTGAATAAATTCCAAACAGTGACTGCGTTGCGCAGTTTCCATCGCACATCTGGTGCACAATGGTGCGGTCTCTGTGGGAAATCAACTTTCTGGACAGATTAACAAAATCACAGTGCTGCTGTTCATGAGCGGAGGTCCCAAAATACCTATGTTGAAAATTTGGTTAAAAACATCCAAAATATAAATGCGTTACAGGCGTATGTTGCGCAGTTTCTACGCACACTCGTGACTTCACCAATTTTTCATATTTTCCTCCAGATTTTTAACATTGCCAGTTGTTTACACCTCCTCATAAACAGTACAGCTGTAATTTTTCACATCCTGCCCGAATTGTGTTTTCACACCTGTGGCACCAAATGGTGCAGTCGCTGTGCAAAATCACTTTTCGGCTAACGAACTGATAGTGCCAGTCTTCATGAGGTGGGATCATAAAAAGCCCATGTTGAAAATTTGGTGAAAATACCAACAAATGCCTGGGAAGTTAGAGTTTCCAACCGTAACGCCCCACCCTGTAGAGACTGACAGGTGTCAGGGGTGTGACTTAGGATCGTCGGCTGTAATGCTCACCCCATTCCACTCCCACTCTACAGCCAGTGACAGGCATTGAGGTGTGCCTTGGAGTCTTCAGCCCCAGAGTTCACCCCATTCTCCTATACTGCACCCATATCAACGTATTTCCTTATGGAATTGGGTGAACGTAAGGCCCGAAGACCCCAAGGCACACCGTGACACTTGTCGGTCTCTGCAGGGTAGGATGAGGTGAAATGGCATGAGCGTTATGGCCAACGATCCAAAGGCACACCCCAATGCCTGTCAGTCTCTGCAGGGTGGGGGTGGGGTTGGTATCAGTTCAATGCTTCACTACCATTCCTATTATGCATCTCTAACTCCTGCACTGCCAATGCCAGTAAGACAACATTCGGCATTGACAAATGTGTGTTTAGGCAGGGAGCAACAAACTCAACTTGCAGGCTGCAGCTGAGAAGTGAGTGCAGTCCTGCTGTGTCTTAGCCTTCCATTCTGCTTCCCCCTCTTGTTTTTTTTTAGCTGGTTCTTATAAAAAAAATTATTCTAAGCAAAAAATAAAAAAGTACAGTTTACAAAAAACAAGGCGGCTACTAGACGGTTGAACCAAGCTCCAGATGTGCAAAAACCGTGCTAAGGCTCCCAATGGGGAATAAAAAGACTGTTTGTTGTCTGAGTCGACCGCCTAGCAGTAGTAGTATATCCAAATGCCAGAGATAATTAAAATTCCATGCTCTTCCTCAAGGCCTTGAGGAAGAGCACGCGCTTATCCTCAAAAAACGTTTGATGTTTTGGATGTGCTGCTACTGCTGCTGTGTTTTTAATAAAGTATTGAATCAGATGAGCAAACGTCCTTTTATTCACCGGTGGGATCATTAGCAGGGTCTTTTTGATTTTCTAGTAAATAAGTAAATGGGACTGCTACTGCAGCTGCTGTTGCAGAGCAAGCTGAAGTTGATGCAGTTTGTGCTGGAACACATTTTTTTAGGCTGCGTCCATCGGACATTCAACTGCTCAGTCTGGGTGCTGGCTCAGAATGATGATGACACAATGTCTGATTATGCATGGTCTCAGGCAGACTTAGCCCAGCTTGCCACTTGTCAGCCTTGCACTGATCATGTTCTGGCACTGCATACCACCACCATAATGGCCACACATGATTGGAGCAAGCAACACAAGCACAAGTTGTCCATCATCCATTCGTCCCCTCCCTCCCAAGGCCTGACCTGGGAACCCATTGCTTTCCATCTTCCTGATCTACTACCTTGCGTGCACTCATCCTGTGACTGACTGCTTGCCTCTCACTCGTTTCAGAGACAGAGACCATGTATTGAGGGAGCACTGGGAGGTGAGGTGGGAGCACTGAGTACACACACTGCCCCGCACAGCACACATCATGGAGTCAGGAGGGTTGGGACTGGGGAGGAGTCAGGATTGTTGGAGGACAGAGTCTGTCTCAGACACCACCCACCCATTGCACCAGGCACACTGTCATACACACAGTAGGTAGGAGGGCTCAGAATGGAGGCAGGACTGGGAGGGAGGAGGGTGTGCAGTTCTTCTCTGGCTGGTCTATGCTGCAGAGTTTCTCCTGGTTGATTGTGAGAAGCGAGCGAGCGTGTATCCATGGCATTGGCTCTTGCTCACTCACAGTCATCACTACTGACTGACAGCACAGAGGCTAGGGGGAGCACTGTCATAAACTGGAGGGGGCCATGTCCCCATTTTGGGGGCTGCTGATGCCTCTACACCCTGCAGGGTGTCAAGGATGTCTCTGCTTCTAGCTGATACTGCAGCAGGGAGATTCCAGTCTACACTCCTACAGACTAAAGTCCTCTACCAGTAGCACCGCCTCCATTTCTGTCATTTTGCCAATTTCTTCTAACATTACCTTAACTAAGTCCTCCCCTTGTGCTGGAAGCCTGTAGATCACTCCTGTCTGAATATTGGTTAATTTTTCCTACTCAAAAGTAACATATAAATATGGAAATGGAGTTTCCCTATTGTTTGAATATACAATGCAAGTAACTCAGACATTTTCTTGATAGTGATAGATAAGAAGGACCATTCCCTTTTGAAAATTAAATCAGTTTTTTGGATGCCCTCCGAGACATTCCTTGGGGGCATATGATAGGTAACATACTACAGACTGCAGGACTGGAGGAGGAAGCATCAGGATCTAGTACCTGGCTTACTCTAGTGTTTGATTTGGTTTCTGTTCCTCCTCCGGATGTACGTCTTCACCTTAATTAGTTGATTTATATACACTTTTAGCAGCCTAAAAAGGTCAATACATGCCTCTGGGTGACCTCTACTGCCCCAACAATACAACTGCGGTGCACAATAGTTGGTGAGATCTGTGCCATGGAAAGGATGACGGGGACACTTCATGACTGATCCACCCAATTTTCTGTAAGGTGGCAGTCCTGGGTGTTGCATATTTCAGGTATAGGCCATGACTTTGTCCCCTAGAAAGCTTCTTGGCATAGCCCATGCACATCTAGTCCTTAGTAAGAAAGAGGTGCCGGTGTTATTGGGAGAAGTTTGTCCCAGATTACAGTATATTGAGGTGGGGGGGGGCTTGGTTCAGCATTTCTAACAGCTGTTTGTAACTGTGTGCACATTATTAGTGGCCATGTAATTATAAAAGTAGTGGCCTTAACGGTTGTGTATAACACGAGGCTCGTAAGGATTGCTTGTATGAATATGCTCTTGTATCTGTACGAAGGTAACTCTCTGTGCTTCAATAAAAAATCAAATATAAAAAAGATTGTATTCATTTTGTGATCTGCAAAGGAACCTGTATGAATCCTTTGAAAAGGGACAGCATCTTTGTGAGATGACTTTAACAGCTCCCACTGAGTTGGCCTGGTCTGCAGAGGGCACTGTGTGAATGAGAAGTTGACACAAGTTGTTTAAGACCTGTCATCACAATGACATCGGAAATGCAGTTCCTTTGTGAAAGTCTGAAAGGGACAAGAAGGTCATGGAAAAAGAAAGAGCTCGGGTCGGACAATGGTGAAGGTTTTCACCTTCTTCCATAGACAATGCAGCCTTAAGGTCCTTCTGTTCACTAGGAAGGATGATGCTTTCTTTCTTTCCCAAATTTGCCAGCTCAGCAAATCTCAGATATGCTTAATTATCTTGCTTAAGCCTCAGGAGTAGGCGAGCCAGGAGAGATGCTTGAATACTTCATGCTCTGGAAACATATCTGCGGCAAATTTATTTACAGGGTACAGAGGAGTACAGTAGAAGCAGCTTTTTTTTTAAACTAGGGGAGGTTATATCACTCTACCTAGACTGTTTTATTGCCTAGATGCTTAGAAATTGTTAAATCTTCATTGAAAAAGCTGTTTTTACCTTGCTAAAGTTAACTAAATGTTAGAGTGATTACAGCCCTTTCCTGGACTTGGTACTGCAGCCAGACTCCCAGGCGCCAAGGAAATCGCCCCTATTCAAGTGTAAATTTTTTTTGTCTTGTGAGACCCTTTGTCCTCCTCCAGTACTAATTTGGCTCCTCTCTCCTTCCCTCTTCAACTGAGACCCTCCTAGGGCTCCCAGCTCTTCCGCCGCTTGAACCGCGGCCACCGAGCGGTCGGCACTGCAGAAGCCGACGCCCAAGACCACAAGGCCGGATACAGCTCTCTGAGAGGTACGGCAAAGCCGCTAATTTTCGCCCATCTGCCAATCCCCTTCCCCGGAACATTTCCATATAGACCGTCTTTCTCCGTCCTTATTGCTATTGGCTTCCGACTGTCTACTCTTCCTTTATTTTTGCCCATTCTTATTGATCTGTTATTTAATCTACCCTATCAAGACGAGGGACACCGCCTACACTCAGCTATCTAAACTGAACCCAAGCCTCTGCCTCTCTAGGAGTGCTACCTGCCTACCCACACTAATCACCATGGCATTATGCTTACAGTTCCTTATTGTTCTATGTATTCTGCCTATACTAGGAATTCACTAGACTGGACCTACTCTAGTCGCGAAACAGTCCTGAATCCATACAATGTACACACATCAGGTACATACTCAGCTCCTGCAACACCTCTGTACCCTTACACCCCCACCAAATCGGGTGGCATATCAGGTGTGCATCAAGCATCCAAACTACAGCTGAAAGGTACCAGCTACCCTCCCATAGTAATAATACATCGTGGTACCTCACAGCAAGGGTTCTATGCTACGTGATGCTAGGTCAACACAAGACTAAGGCCCTGGACACACTGGGGAACTTAAAATGGTTTAAGTGCCTTAAAATGGTTTAAATCCCCCTAACACTCTTTGCAGACAGACTACAAGCCCCTTAAAACGTTTTAACAAAAGTGTTTTTAAACCCTGATAGATACCTAGTCTTAAAACCATTTTTAAAAATGTTTTGGAGCTAGCATGGTTTTACTCACAGGTCTGTCCAGGAGTAAAAGTGTTTTAAGCTGTAATGGTTTAACTAAAACAGTTCTAGCTGCACTGTGTCCAGGCAAGCACAGTTCTGTGTGTTGGACTCAACACAAAATAGTTACAAGGAGAACAGGTTTAACACTAGCAGTGTGGCCACACTAAACCGTTATCAAAATGGTTACTGAATAGTGTGGCTGCACAGAAATGGTTCAACTAAACTGGTTTTAAAAACAGTTTTCAAAAACAGTTCTGTAGTGTGTCCAGGGCCTAAGAGAATGCCCATGCAAACCTACCTGGATACTACATCTACCCGAAAAGGTCAAAAATGTTCAAGTATTCCCTTGCGGTCCTAAGAAAACTTGTGCTTCTGCTATTACTATGTTCAGGCAACGCAGAGCTCAATCCTGGACCCACGATTGACATCACCTCACCAGCAGAACTCTCCAAAATAAAAGGAATTAGTTTCATGCATGTTAATGCATGTAGCCTTCTAAAAAAATTCTCCTCCATCCAGGCTTGGATCACCCACACTGATCCTGACGTGCTCGTTATTTCAGAGTCCTGGCTACGGCCAGCCACACCTGACATGGAGATTGGAATTCCTAACTACCTACTATTCAGAACCAACAGACAAACCAGGGGCGGAGGAGTCGTCATCTATATCAAGGACAAATTCTCAGTCTCTATACTCAATTCCTCCTCGTACGCTGGCGCTTATAATGCTTATCCCTAAAAATTGAAATTACCCCTGCGTCAGCCATTCGAATCATCGGCTGCTACAGGCCACCTTCAGCTGGACCCCAGCTCCTGACCTACCTATCTTCCATGCTGGACTCCAGTAATCTAGAAACTATAATACTGGGAGACCTTAATTATGACTGGCTATCCAGCTCCTCACTACCTCTCAAATCCCTCTATGACTCCCATGGACTCTCACAGCTTATTAATCAACCAACAAGTATTAATATGAAAAACCCAGCAAATAGTACCCTGCTAGATGTCCTACTAGTAAACAAACCACACCTCTACTCACATGCTGGTATCTTCCATGCCGACGTCAGTGATCACTGTTTTATTGCTGTAGTAAGAACAAATCATATGCCCAAAACTACTTCGAAACTCTCCACTAACAGATCAAAGCAAAATTTCGACCCACGTGCTTATGCCAGTGATCTTAAGGACTCCCCACTCTGGCAGAGTTTCTACCTCGCCAAACAAGTGAACAATGCACATATCATATTCCAAGAAATATTAACACATGCCCTCAACACCCATGCTCCACTAGTCAAAACTCGTTTAAAGCCCAGAACCCATCGCTGGTTTACCCCAGAACTTAAAGCTGCATTGCTAAAAAGGGACAAACTGTGGAAAACCGCTCGAAAATCACAACTTGCCAAAGACTGGTGTCTTTTCAGAGCTGCCAGGAACTCTTGCACAAGGTTAGTCAGAGAGGCCAAGTCCAATTTCTACCGTACAGAGCTAGATGCCGCTTCAACTTGCCCAACCAAATTCTGGTCCACAATAAAAGACCTCTCTGGTCACACATCAGGAAGCACACTCCCCTCTAAAATCTCCTCTAACAATGTCCTTCTCAGCGACAAAAAGGAAATCTTGCAAGCATTTAACGACCACTTCGCCTTAGCTGGACTAGCTTTCGATAACTCACCTGCTTGCAATCTGCGCCTCAGATGCCTGCAGTACCAGCTGAACCAAATTCAACAAAAGCTACCTTCTCCTTCTCACCTGCTTCTCTGAAAGAAGTCAGAGTTACTTCTTCACTTGGATACCAAGAAAAGCCGAGGGCATACCTGCTAGACCCTACTCTTAAAAGTGGCTTGGCATGACTGGCAGTGCTCATTACGCATTTGTTCAACTTATCACTATCCCAGGGGTCTCTACCTACCGTATGGAAAACTGCCCACATTATCCCGTTATTTAAATCTGAGGATCCCTGTGATTTAAACAATTACAGGCCAATTTCATTACTCCCTATACTATCTAAACTGTTAGAAAAAATAGTGAATGCACAGCTTCGAGCCTTCCTAGAAAACTCAAACTTCCTGAATCTGTTACAGTCAGGCTTCCGGTCAAAACACAGTACAGTTACGGCATTGGCCAAGATAACAAATGATTGGCAAAACGACCTTGATAATAAAAAATTTGTCTGCGCTGTGTTCCTTGACCTAAGCAAGGCCTTCGACACCGTCGATCACTCCCTATTCTTATCCTCTTTAAAAGCCCTAGGTCTTGACTCTACTTCCCTTGGATGGTTCCAGGACTACCTTACAGACAGGCTGCAGCAGGTTAAAGCAGATGGGGAGCTATCACTCTCTAAACCGTTAGTAAGAGGTGTCCCCCGGGTGGTTGTTATATTTATTTTGGAGGTGCACAACGGCAGGGGGGCTTAACTAAGTTTTTGTCGGGATGGTCCTGTGGCGCTGTCAGTTTAGGGTACCGGAAAGCCGTCTACCATAATTCCAGTGCCCTAAATGACTTCGCGCACATTGCCCATGCACCATCGTGGGAACAGCTAGAAAAAAAAGAGGGAAGTGACAAGAAAAGGGCAAACAAATCTGGAAAGCCATGTGTGCCAATGCTAGACGTCTGGGAAATAAGATCCCAGACCTGGAGGTCACCATGGTAGAGGCAGTCCTAGATATTGTGGCCATTACTGAATCATGGTGCACTGACAACCATGTCTGGGAAATGGGCATGCATGGCTACATGATGTTTGTGATGTTTAGAGGGCACAGGTAGGAAGGAAAGGAGGGGAGTAGTGCTTTATGTTAAGGAAAATGTTAAGGAAAACATAAAAGTGATGGAGGTACAGGGAATTTTGGGGTTGTGGGTCACCTTGAGTCAGAAAATGGAGCCACTATTTGGATAGGAGTGGTCTATAGGCCCGACACAGTGTGAGGACTTAGTTAAAGAAATATTAGAAGCTATTGGCAAAAATGGCTGAGAAGGGAGGTGCTGCTGGTGGGGGACTTTAATCAGCCGGATGTAGATGGAGCCTCCCTGCTGCAGCATCCGCTAGAAGTGGAGACTTCCTAGACTTCCTGCAGGAGGCATTCCTTAGGCAGCTAGTCCGTGAACCCACTCGGGGTGGGACAGTACTGGACCTGGTGCTTACTAACAGGTACAGTGTTGCAGACATTGGGGGGTCATATGGGTACCAGTGATCATCGCACAATATGGTTTAATATAAGGACAGCAGCGAAATCCAACCACACAAGGGTGAAAGTCCTATATTTCAGAAGGGCTGACTTTACAGAGATGAGGGAATACTTCTGAAAGGACCTGGTGAGGTAAGATGTCCTGGGTGGGGTGGAGGGTAAATGGGGCAGACTGAAAGAGAGCATAAATGCAGTAAACCTGTACGTCAAGCAAGTAAGCAAAAGCAGAAGGAAGAGAAGACCATTGGCCCTCAAGGGAGGGGACAGAAAAGGTAAAGGCAAAAAGAGTGGCATTCAGAAGGTATGAGGAGAAGAAAATGGAGGGAGGCAGGCAAAGCAGTATGGAGTGCAAAGGCGCAAACTTGGGAAAGAATAGCCCTGGCAGTATTAAAAGGGGACAAGACATTTTTCAAATATGTTAGCAAGAAAAGGAAGACAAAGGGAGAGATTGTACGGTTGTGGGGGACTGTACGGAGGAGGACATAGAAAAGGCAAAGATCTTAAATTCTGGATTACTGCAATTCCTGTAATGTAGGGCTACCTGGGTGTGGATATCTGCCACCTGCAGCTGGTGCAGAATCGGCAGCCAGGTTACTAACTGGGCTTCCTCGAACTAGCCATATTACACATGTGCTACGCGAGCTGCACTGGCTGCCCGTTCAATGGCAGATCACCTCCAAGGTCGGCTTGCTGACCTATAAAGCCCTACAGGGACTGGGTTACTTGCAAGAGCTTCTTTACTCCCTACTGCCCCTCCCGACTGCTCCGCTGACGAGGGATTGCTGGAGAGTCCCAGGGATCGGTTACAGACATCTGGGGCCCGTGCATTTGCATTTGTGGCCCCCAACCTGTGGAATTCTCTACCTCGCCGGGTTTGTGAGTGCCAAACTGTGGAGAGCTTTAAGTCTGCATTGAAAACATATTTATTTAATCATGGTTTCTCCACTAACTGATTTATTTTGATTCTGCTGCTATTACTAAATTTTAAAGAGGACCTTCACCAGTCCTTTTACTTTCATGCATAAATTACCCTTCTTGCATTGATTCTGGAATTGTATTTCATTACTGTCTGCTGCAATTAGTTTTGCATTCTGAGCTGCTAAACACTGCAGGGTGTACCAGGGCTTCTACAGCAAGCCTGGTGTTGCTGGGACCCAGGGTTGTACTGCTGACATCACTGTAGGGCAGAGTCAATTTACACACAAAAAAACCATACTGACAAGGCATTTGGATTTTGGCATAATGCATTCCTAACAGGGTGTCTTGGGGAGGAGGAACACAGTATGTATACTGAGTACTGGTAGGTTTCCTCTGCAACATTGTTGCAACTGCATGGTACTGCACAGTGTGGGTCACTCACCTATCCTACAATGATGTCATCAGGAGCCAACGGCCAGCAGCTGAATAACAATGGCAAGTGCAGCATGGCTCAAAAACAAACCCAAATTATGGAAGGCAGAGTAAACCTTGGCCAAAAATAACAAATGCACACAGCTTTTCAGGTCTAGAACTGCATATAATGACTAGAAGCTCTTAACTTTTTGGAACATCACAAAAGTTCCTGTTTAACTCATTTGGTTTTCAGGTTTTAATTGTTAATTACAGTTAAAGCGCTTTGATTTTATGAATTGCGCTCTACAAATAAAGATTATTATTATACATACTTCTGCTCAGTGTTCACAATAGAAGGGGAAGGGGAGGGACCTCAAATAGGTACCTAGAGCTTGGGGGCGGAAGTGGACACCAGTCCCTTTTCTAAGAGGAGGGTCAGGAAAGCACTCACTAATCTGAGGGTGGGCAGAGCCATGGTGCCAGACAGGGTGCATCCAGAAGTGGTGAAGGAACTTAGGGAGGTACTGGCTACAACCTTGGCAGACCTGTTTAACAGTTCAGTGGAGACCTGTGTGGTCCCGGAGGACTGGAGAAGTGTGGACATTTCACAAATGTGGTAGCAAGGAGGAGGCGGGCAGTTATAGGCCTGACAGCTTGACTTCGGTGGAAGGGATGTTAATGGAAACACTATTATAGGAATGGATTGTGGAATACCTGGAATCCAGTGGACTGCAGGACCCAAGGTAGCATGGTTTCACAGAAGGAAAGTCATGCCAAAAAAATTATGGTAGATTTTTTTTTTTTTTTTTTTACTGGGTAACCAAGGTGTTGGATCAGGGAGGGATGGTGGATGTGGCCTACCTAGACTTTAGCAAGGCCTTTGACACCATTCCACACAGGAGACTGATAAATTGAGTAGCATGGGGGTGGGCAGTAAAGTGGTAACCTGTGTAAGAAACTGGTTAGAGGATAGGATCCAGAGGGTGGTGGTAAATGGAGTTCGCTCCGAGGAGGGGAGAGTGACCTGTGTAGTACCTCAGGGATCAGTACTGGGGCCGGTCCTCTTTATTGTCTTCATTAGTGACATAGCAGAGGAGCAGGAAGGGAAGGTCTGCCTCTTTGGGGATGACACCAAGATCTGCAACAGAGTGGACACTCCAGGCAGGGTGCAAAGGATGGTAAGAAATTTAAGATGACTGCAGGAGTGATCAAAAGTTTGGCGGCTAACGTTTAATACAAAAAAGTGCAAAATAATGCACTTAGGTCACAGAAACCCAGGGGTGGAGTACAAAATGGGGGGACAGATACTTGCAATGACCAAGCAGTGAAGGGACTTAGGGGTAATCATACTGGATGACTTAAAGGTGGCCAGACAATGTGACAAAGCGATTGGGAGAGCTAGTGAGATGCTGGGGTGTATAGGTAGGGGTATCACCAGCAGGAAGAGGGAAGTGGTTTTGCCACTATACAGGTCATTCATAAGACCCCACCAAGAATACTGGGTCCAGTTTTGAATACCGCATCTCAGGAAAGACATAGTCCAAAGGAGGGCTGCCAAGATAGCGTAGGGTCTGCTTCTAATGCCCTATGAAGAGAGGCTGAAGGAACTCAGTATGTGCACTCTGGAGGAGAGGAAGGGAGGGGGAGATATGATCAAGACCTTTCAATACCTCACGGGATGAATAAGGTACAGGCGGGAGGTATTGTTCAGAGAAAATGGTGCTCTAGATCAAGGGGTCATGATATGAAGCTGGAAGGGGTAGTTTCAGGAGAGATGTGCGGAAATACTTCTTCACAGAAAGTGTGGTGGATGCCTGGAACAGTCTTCCAGTGAGGCAGTGGGGACCAAAACAGTGGTGGGATTCAAAAAAGCCTGGGATAGGCAAAAGGGAATCATAAGGGAAAGGAAGAGGGTGGAAGAGACAGTACTGTAGACCAAAGAGGGTCTGCAGCAAAAGTAATCACATTGAAAATGGGCAGACTAGGTGGGCCAAGCGCCCTTTATCTGTCAGTCAGTTTCCATGTTTTTATGTTGACTTGTAACCAAAGAACTCCATAAAAATATGAGCTACAAAAAATGATAAAACAGAAGTGTATAAGTTTTATTCAGCAGAGTGCAATAGCTGCTTAATCTTGCTTGAAAAAGGGGAGATTGTGAATTAATTATGTGAGACAGAATCAGAAAGTTACTGTAGACTTCATGGATGTTTGGACTTAAAAATATGACCTTCTTCTTCCAAGATTATGCATGCCAAAGAGATCCTAACATGTCACCTGCTCTGCAGTCGGTCAATAGTCTGGGTACCGCCTGGCAGATACCAACTTAAAGAGCAGGTATCTAGCTATTCAGTCCCCCGCCCCCCCACAACGTACACAACAGCCTACCTTGCCCTTAATTGATCTGTACATAAAGTGTAATTTTTTTTCTGTGTTTAGAGAAAAAACTCTCGTAAAATTGCTCTGTGGGGCTGGCATCCAAAACGCTCCTACTTCCGTATACAGAGAAGCGCCCCCACACTAGCGCATTTCATGATGTCAGTACAAGAACAACGCAGGGGCGTGTTCCATAGACTATAATGGGGGAAGTTTTTACAAGCTTTTTTTTATACTTCTGAGTGCCGATTTGGACAAAGGAAGGCCACTGCTCCTTTGTCCAAATCGGCACTCAGAAGTATAAAAAAAGCCTGTAAAAACTGCCCCCATTATAGTCTGTGGAGTACGCGCCCACACTGTTCTTGTACTGACATCACGAAATGTGCTAGCTTGGGGGCTTGTCTTTGTGTATGGAAGTGGGAACGTTTTGGATGCCAGCCCCACAGAACAATTTTAGGAGTGTTTTTTCTCTAAACACAGCAATAAAAAAGTTACCCTTTATGCAGAAATTGATTAAGGGCACGGTAGGCTGCCATATATGTTGGGAGGAAGAGAACTTAATAGCTAGAAATCTGTCTTTAATGCAAAGTACATGTGAAACTATTTGATAGACACATTAAAACATAGAAGGAGAAGGACAGAAAAGACGGTAAGTCCATCAAGTCCATTATAAAGCCCTGTGATGTATTTCTTCCTAACTCCCTTTAAAGTACAAATAGTAAGTGGTTTGTGGTTGTAAATTTATTTAAACACCTATGGGAGTTTAAATTAACATATTCTTTGTCCAGATATTTAGCTTTTAATCTTGCTCATGCTGTTACAATTGTGCAGCTGGTCACATCGGGAAGATGTCATATCCTGTCTGTGTGCCGAAGGCTTCTGAAAATGACGCAGCAAGGCGCATCTACCCGTGAAAAGGAAACACTGTGGCATGTAGAGGTATGTTAACTAAACCTCTACATCCAATTCCCGTGAAAACTGAGCTGTGTAATGTACTTTAAATCATTATGAAAGTTGCAGCCCGAAGTTCGGTCATGCAGTAGCACCACCCTCTACATGCCACAGTGTTTCTTTTTCACCTGGGTAGATGTGTCGCTGTCATTTTACTGAGCCTGGCACAGGACAGGATGCAGGCAGCACACTCGCCTTCGTGCAGCGGCACTTTGACATGGCACCTTAAGGAGCAAGATTAAAAAGCTAAATATCTGGACAAAGGTTAGCCAAATTTAGTTTAAACCATATAGGTTGTTTTAAATGGGCGTTTTTGCAGCCCTGGTGATTGCCCCCACCGTTTTGTGCTGCTTTCCTTTAAAGTGTCCCATTGTGTTTTGGAACAAGTTAGAGTCCTAGCATTGACTACATTACTTGGTAGACTATTGTTCTGTCCATCCACCACATGCTCGGGGGGATACTTACCAATTTCCTTTTTTCCTTTTTCAGTTTCCTGCCTTCCAGCTTGCGATTGTGCTCTCTGGTGGATGAACTGTACCTCAAGTTGAACAGGTCTTTGGAGTTGTCCTATTGGCCCTGTTTATATTTGAATGCTTCTGTCATATCCCCCCTCTCCCCTCTGTTCACCAGAGTACATACCGAGATTCTTCAGTCTCTCCCCATTGGATCTACCCTGTTGCCCCGGGTCCTTTTTGTTGCCCTTCTCTGTGTGGTTTCCAGCCTGTTTCTTTCCTTGCTCGGATGTGGGCTCCAGAATTGTACACAGTGCACCTTCTTCACTAGTCTCCAGTGTGGAACTAAATCAAAGGCCTTGTTGAAATTCAAGTACAGGATATCGACTGCCTGACCTCTCTGTACCATGTGTGTCTTCCTAACATGAGTGCCGGCACCTGGGGCAAAGCGTGTGTGTGTTTGTGTGTGTTTTGGGGGGGAGGGGACACGATAAAAAGGGCAGTGTTTTTATATACAGAAATAAGCACATTTTCTAATACAAAACACAAGAAATAATATATCATACTTACCCACAAAATCTAATGTTGTCATTTTAGGAGACTTGGGTTCCATGAATACAAATTTATTTATTTAGTTTGAAAAGTTTCACCAGGAAAGGCACACAGAGCTACACTAGCTGATTTCCAGATGTGTCCTGTGGAAGTGGACAAGGGGTACAATATTGATCTGAAAACAGGTACAGGATAAAAACAGATATAATAAATGTAGAACTAGGTCTGTACAAATACATTAACAATAAGGCAACATAAACATTTTGTGGGAAAGTCAGGCAGCGCTTACACACATAAATAAAAATATATAAATATGCCTTACATATATACGACATATGTTACTATTGATTATTACACGTTTTGATTACACATGCATGCATGCTCATATTTCACAATCATGGACATACGCACAGATCATTACAACAGGAAAATTAAAAGTATAGCATTTGGGGAGAAGTGAGGAATTTCGTCAGAGGAGTGCAAGAGGGAGGGGTCCAGGTGCAGTTGCGGGGGGATGAAGTGCCAAAGTAGATGGGATCATGAACAAGAGAATGAGAGAGAGAGAGAGAGAGAGTGGATCTCTAGGGGAAGGGAATTCCAAATGCCTGGAAAGTGATAGGAGAAGGCTGCTCTCCCTGCAGTGGAAAACCCGGAAGAGAGGGCAAGGGTTCTAATTAGGAAGTTGCGCAAAGAGTAGGCAGTGGTGGGGGGAGGAATAGAAGGGAGTGAAGGTAAGGAGGCAGGGAGCCAAGCCAGAACTTGCTAACTTGAGAGGCACTATGGTCAAGGTGTCTGTCCCTGAGGGAGGGAAGGAGAGTGGAGTACAGGTCACTGTGGTGAGTATGTGGCTGAAAACAAATGGTTGTGCTTTTTATCAGATCAAGGAAACTCTAGACTTGACATAGCAGAGAGCTTGACCACTGGTCTGAGACTCCAGTGCTAGCCTGCCAGTAGCCTCCATTTCAACTGAGGACAGGGCTTCACACACAAAATTGAAAAAGAGGCCATGATTACTTCTTTAACTTGCATGTTCTAAAGAGCACTTTGAAGACTGAGAGGCAGAAGTGGGGTGGTTGTCGCTGCCCCCCAACAGCCATTGGTTCTGGCACCTGTGTCTCCAAATTGAATTAAAAATCTGTCAGGTTTGTTTGCCTCAACCTGCCACTCATGAACCCATGTTATTATTTTACATTCTGTTTTTACCCCTTCTCACCAGTGCGGCTCCCTTCCTCACTTCTTAAGCAACCTTCCAGCCTCCATCCCCACTTTCTCTGACACTAACTTTGTGTCTTGTTACCCCACACTTTCCCCTCCATGGTGGGGTTGGTAGGGGGAGTTGGGCAGAACCCCCCTTCCCGCACTACTCAGTTCTGGGATGCAGAGGTCTGTTGGTACTTTGGGGGCCTGAGAATGACAGTGGTTTCATCCCACACGATAGCTGAGTGTTATCTTTGTTCTCCTAATCACTTAGAGACTCTGGACAGTCAGGCCTATGATATGCAAGCAGATGCAACACATGGCATTACACGTTCGAGTCAGCCAGTGCCCTTCCTCCCACAGCCCCATCTGTGGTTACTCAGGTGGGGGTGTTGAAGTGTGAATGCAACCCTTTTAAATATTCAGTCTGCTACGATAATGGACCAGTTTATCAAATATCTCAGCTGGAGCTCCCTCTGCATACTGTATCAAGGTGCTCAGGTACTTTGGGGGGGGGGGTGCTCAATTATTTCTTCACAAATCTTCACTCTCAAAACTTATTTGTAATGACAAACTTTTTTTATTTACTACTGTTTCGTTATATTACAATGGCTTCTTTAGGGAGCCCTTCTGTGCTTTACCAGTTTCTACAATTTAAAAAAATATATATATATACAGTGTGTATATGTGTGTTTTTATATATATATATATATATATATATATATATATATATTTATACACATATTTATACGTTTGTTATATTGTTTAAAAAATAATTTTAGAAAGTACCCAAAATAGGCGTTTTCCTTATCTGACTTTTGCTCACTTTCAGATTCAGTTGTTTTAAATTTGCACTTTTTAACTTCTTGACAGCTGATAAAAAAAACAAATATTTTTGCGTAAAATAGTATTTATTGCTTCTTTTAGAATTTGGTTATAACCTGCACCTGTGATGCATGTTAGCTCTACCATTTCACCATGTGCAGCTTTATCTTAACACAGCTGTAATAGCCTTTCTCCCCTTTAACCTCCTTCACAGAACACCAAACCTGTCCACCCATGTGAACTGATTTTGGTTTCCTGAGAGTTCCACTCTCATTTCTCTGTTTCAGGCTTTTTGATAGTCACCAAAATTTTAACACATTACAACAGGTGTTAATTCCTTTGTGATTTTGTTCGCCTGCTTTTTAACTCAATTGTTTCCATAAAAAAGTTTTGTTTAAAACTCACTACGTTACTCTCTCTCAGCTCTTCCTTGTGCAGACAGGGGCTGGCATCTGTGTAGATGGCCCTCTTCAATCTGCAAAGTGCATGATGAGACGTGATATGATGATGTCATGCTTCATATATGCGGGAAACCACATGCTGAATTGCCTCAACCTGCCACTTGTGAACCCATGTTATTATTTTACATTGTTTTTGTCCCTTCTCATCACTGCAGCCCCCTTCCGCTCACCCTAGGCAACCTTCCAGCCCCATCCCGCACCTTCTGTAACACAAACCTTGTGTCCTGTTACCACACATTTCCCCTCCGTTGTGGGGTTGGCGGGAGTGAGTGAGTGGGTGGCAGAATCCCCTTCCCATCCCTAGCTAGTGACTAGCTGTATCCATACATTTTATTCTACTGTGTGGTAGTAGTCCTTTAACTTTCGCCATAAACTCAAAACTTAAGAACCCCTTCACTATGGTCTTATCTTCATCCTCTTCCACGATCTCGCCATCATTCTTCCTCCTTTTTATGCTACCCCTCATTTTTCTTTTTTCCAAATGTACCTGAAGGTCTGATAATTTTCTTTGATCCCTTGATGTATTTGCTTTTGACTTCCTAAAGAGTTGCTTGTGTTGCTGTAGCTTTTCCTTATATACCTCCCTGTTGTACTTCCCTTTGTAGACCCTAAAAGCGCTCTTTGTCCTGAATGGTGTCCTTCACTTGTCTGTCCAGCCATATTACCTTCCAGTGAAACACAGAAACACAGAATCCGATGACAGATAAGGACCGCTTGGCCCACCTAGTCTGCCCATTTCCCACCTAATGGATAAGCTGCAGATCCTAGTTAATCAACAGCCTACTTCTTCCTACCCTCCACTAGAACTGCCTTATGTCTGTCCCATGCATTCTTGCATTCCCCACTGTTTTATGCTTTTTGTTCTTATTGTTACCTTAGTTCATTTCTGGGCTGACTACTCTTTTATTGCTGTCCACATGTTTTCTGCCCCTCTAGTAGTGAATGTTCTCGAGCTGACCTTTAGTTAAATCTGTCATGTTTTAAAGTAATTTTTCCTAAGTCCTGCACCTCAGTGCTGGAGTTCAGTTACTGGGCATATAGCACAATGAAGAACCCCATAACGTAGTGGTTACTCTGTTCTTTTGGACCTTCTACCATGATACCGCAATAGTGTTCTAGTATGATATCACAAGATCTAAAATTGCTTACCCACTGGTTAGTTCCTGTACCTGTTTGGAGGTAGAACAGTAATGCACAACCTCCATAATTGGCTCTTTGCCTATTGTGTGTCCCAGTTATTTCTGGGAGGTTGAAATCACCCATGATTAAAGTTCTACCTTGACTCATTGCCCACCTAATTCCATTTTCTAGCACTTCATCCCTGTTAGTCATCTGATTTGATGGCCTATAGACTACTCGTATCCAGTGAATCCCCCCCCCATCTTTAGCCACCTGAAACCACAGACTTCTTGTCTTTCTGAGATAGATTTATCCTCTGAGACCCTTATGGACTCCCTAACATTCATTGTCAACCCCCCTTCCTTGGAATTGTCCCTTTCCTTTTAAAGTAGGCATATCTTGGAACATTTTGGTCCTGGCAGCTATTACTTTGGTTAGCCCGTTTCTGTTATTCCTTCTATGTCTCTTTCCTGCAGCAATTATGGCATGCAGCTTGTCCATCTTATTCCCTAAGCTCCTTGCAATTTTATACATAACTCACCACCTGCTCTTCCTATTCCCTTTAGTCTTAGCTGGCTATCGTCCCAGAAGGATCTCCAGTCCCCTGTGTAGTGGAATCCCTTTTTAACACACCAGCCCTTTAGGCTCATGTTGAAATGTGTTATTGTATCCTTTGTGCTCTTTGATGCACATGGCACTGGCAGCACCTCTGAGAAGGCTACCATCTCAACAGCTCTCTTCAGCATACTACCTAATTCCCTGAATATACTTTTAACCCCCTCTACACTGCTTCTTGTCAGGTTGTTTTTATTTAGGTGTATCACAACACCTGGGTTACCACCAAGGGTGTATACAGGCATACTCACTGTACACATTTGTGTACAGTTTTGTTGAGTGCCTGTCACAAACCATAAGCCACTCTGTTAATATTATCATTCTAATCTGTAGTATTTGGGGTTAGTGTAGGCCACTGAGGAGTGTCCAATACATGTATAACTTCTTTAGAGAGTAGAGGAGTCATCTGACAACAATCTGACTTGTTTGGAAGGGGGTGCCATTTGGAAAGGATGAGTAATTTTTTTAATTGGGGGGTGTAACTGTTGGAGATTGTGTACCAAATGGAAATGTCTGGCTACACTCCTGTTTACCACCCACTGGTCTGGTCGACCTCTCCATCTGGGGATTAAGTTTTCTGTGGTTCCACCTGGGAGGACATATAACTGATATCACTTCCCGTTTTTGAGTTGCACACCAGAGTTTCCATCCTTCTAACTGCGGAGACCCCAATGACTAGGAAGCACTTCTCCTGATCATCTTCGAGGATATCTCTTGCAGCAAGTCACACAGATAGGAACAGCTAGCCACAGGCATGAGATCCAGCTGGAGAATGTCACCAGCAGTCGACCCGAGACTGCCCACAATGACGTCATGTGCTCTCTTGTAGCCTGTATAAGTGTGGGCAGTCCCAGATCCTCCTCAGTTCTTTCCCGCTGCCGACCTGCATGCTACACCTCCCGAAGGAATCTTTCCACAGTCGACGACATACCTTGCAGATATTTCTCCAATTGCTTCTCGTAAATGTGCATCGTGAGTTAGCGTAATGTCTCCAGCCTATAGATGTCTTCCTTGGACTTTCTATTTTGGCTTCTTTACATGTGGACAAAACTTGTCACTGAGGACTTCTACTAACTTTGTGTAAAATGTAATAAGACAACATGTTGATGACATCTTCAAACCCTTAGGGAGCATTTAATAGAGCAAAAAATCTTCCTCCTAGAGAGGGAACTCCATTCCAAGTCCTCACGCACATCGTCGTCATCCTCTTCTATTTCCCACCACATAAAGTGGGAACACTCGTCGATGGATAAATCGGACCGTAGGGAGAAATACAATGAATGTGTTCTAAGCTTGCCATACCTGGGGGTCCCTTCAGTGTAGGTACAGTTCCCCTCCCCCCTCCTGCTTTCCCCAGTGCAGTCCCTCACTTCCCTTCTTGCCTTCCCCAGTGCAGTCCTTCCCACAGAGTGGACATGTGGTTCCCAGTGGACCCCTGTGAGAGACTTCTCAAGTGCTGCACTTCAGCCCTAAGGAGAGCTAACTCTGCACCTTGGATCATGAACTCTAAGAGCGTGGATACAGTTCACTATCCACACTCTGGCAGTTCCACTGGAAGTTCTGATTCATCAGACATCTTTAAACTAAGCTCCTCCCACCACCCAGGTTGTATATCCTCCCACCCAGCCCACAACATCAGATGTTTCTTTCTGCTGAAGGAACTAGTCTCGTTTTTGCAACTCTGCAGCATTAGAGGCTACCCTTAACGCTTTGATGAGTTTCTTCAGTCAACTAACTTTTTTTTTTACTTTGTATTTATTAATTTTGTGTATAAGCAGACAATTAATATCTATACATTCTCATACATGGCATAGACATGTTTGTAAATACATCCCAGATAAAGTAAGATATTCATCGCATGAGTCCATGTATTCTTGTACAATAGGAAGTGGGGGTAGTCCTGGACTTATGTCCCGGTTATATAACATCCCAAAATTCTCCGAAAATTGCTAGCCTCTTCAGTGGTTAAAGGTGTCTCCAATAGGGAGAATATAAACAGAATAAGTTCGACACAGTACAAAGACTGCTGTTTCAACCTATTGCTTGATTAGGGAGAAAACACAGAAAAAAAGAGCACACTCCCACAAAACCTTCCCCACACAATTATGACAACGAAGAGAACAGTTTTACTACATCTCAGAATGATTCAAAATGTCCCTCTTATAATCAAATTATGGCAGAGGTCCAAAAACTTCTTTTTTTTAAATTGTAACAGAAGGCAGAAAAAGATTTTTAAGTCGAGTACCATATTCAGCAGTATTCCCTGCTATAGAGTTTACAATGAGGGGTATCCACATTAGTACAATTAGCCCATTAAACTAAAACTCCACGTGGCAGTATCTACCACCCATATTCCCCATATTAAAACTATGTGGCCCCTTCATCTATGCCCCTCAATAACCACAGTAAATGCTTAAGTATTTAGAAGGTGAATAAAAAACTCTTCACCTCCTTACACCCCAACCCAACAAACAGGGCATTTCAATAAAAAATAGGGATTTAAGCTATGCAGTCCTAAATTGGAGTAACGCAGTTCACCGACTCAGTGATCAAGTATCCTCTGAGTCAGAACTCTGATGTTCAGAAGGAGCTTGACGAGCTATAAATTCCTGCTCGATCTTTTCTATCCAGCGTCCGGCATCTTGAGGGTTAGAAAACTGCCACATCTTTCCCCCATAAACAACCTGGAGTCTGGCAGGCACCAAAAACGAGTGGATGGTCCCGAGCCCCTAAGTCGTCGACGCACATCGTCAAAACTCTTGCGTTTAGCTTGGGTCTGATAGGAGAGATCTGGATATAGCTTTATGTCAGCTCCATTAATCTCCAAAGCATACACTGCTCTGGCAGCCACGATTAGTGCATCTCTTATCTCCGACCCTCTGGATTTCAACATCACGGTGCGTGGCTGGGTAGCATCCACCGGTTGAACTCTGGGAGAAACTCTGTAGGCCTTTGTAAGGGCATCCCAAGGAAATCCTTCAGCTAGATGGAGTTTCTGTTTTAGCCAGTCCACAAGGTAGGTCAGCAGAGATGTCCCCTTAGTTCCTTCTGGGAGCCCTACTATGTGGATATTGCCCGCTTGTATCTCATTTTCATGGGCTTCCATTCGCCCATGTAGTTGGCCATTCTCCCTTGTTAGGGCTGATACGACAGTAAGGGTAGATACCACCTGTTTCTCTGATTTCCACCACAGATCCCACACTCGTGATAGCTGCATCGTGGCATTCAAGTTTTGTAGTGTTTTTTCTGTTTTCCAGTCCATGGCCTGCATTGACTTGAGCATGGTCTGCCAAGGGGTTCTCTGGAGGTCCTGAGGCAACAGCACCATTACTAGTCGAGGCAGTTGTGACCTTGTTGAGTGTGTGTGATGATTCCTTTTGTGGTCCTTGTTGCTGGGTCTTCATTCTACCCATCATCAGTTGGCATCCTCCAACTCAAGTCAGCTTACTGAAACGAAGCGCTATAATTTGTTTTGAGTAAAACTGTTATAAATGTTTATTTTTCCCAAATTTCACCACCTGAGAAGGTGGGAGAAGGTCTGTGAAAGTGCTTCCATCCTGGAAGATGGCTGTCTAGCGCCCCAAACTAACTTTTCTTTGAATTTTACATCCTCAGTCAACACCACTCCTTCACTCTGGCTCTGCCTCATTTGTCAAAAAGATGGAAACTGAGGCATCTTAGCTGTCCCACGGCTTTAAGTTTTACATCACGCATCAGCAGAAGATGTTGAACATGGATTCAGCATGGTCCTTTCAACCACAGCAGCCTTGGCAGCAGCCCCAGTAGGGGCAATACCAAGCCTGGTGCCCCAATGCCAAGTCTAGTGATCTGTGGCTGAAAAGAGGTGGGGTAGGGGAAGTGGTGCCCCTCCAGTCCCAGTGGCTGTTGCCTCCTTCAGAGCTGCCCATTGATGAGTTGGGGGTGTCATCCTCCCACCTCTCCAGTCCCTGATCCAGCTCCCTGTGGCGGCTTGGTTACAGAACGTTTAGCCCCATTGGTCCATCATTAACATGGACAAGTTGGTACTGGAAGTGGTGGGCAGAGGGTTGTCTCTGAACCTTGAGGCACTCCCAACTTATTAACTCCATGCTCCTTGAGAGTCATCAGTGTCGAAGAATGCATTGTCCACCCTAAGGGAGGACATCGATCAGTTCCTGACAAAGGAGCCATAGCACATGTCCCAGATGCCCTGGAACATTAGGAGTATTTATGCAGGTACCTCCTGGTCCCAAAGTGGATGGGAAGGACTGATGCCCCATACTGGATCTGCACAGTGTGAACAAGTTCATGCAGAAGTGCCATTTCAGGATGGTCACTCTGAGCCTGATTATACCATCTTTAGAGCAGGGCATGTGGTACTGCTTCCTGGATCTTTAGGACATGTTCTTTCACATCCTAGTCTATCCTTCCCACTGACGGTACCTTCGATTCCGAGCAGAATGGATTCTCTGTCCGTTCCAGGTCATGCCCTTCGGCTGTTATCCATGCCCAGGGTCTTCACCAAGTGCATTGCAGTGGTGGCAGCCTTCCTGCAGCATAGGGGGATCAGGTGTATCCCTACCTGGGTGACTAGCTGATAGACGAGCTATCCCAGGAGGCTGCAGAGCAGTTCAGGCAGCTGGACCTCCAGACCTGCAGTGGAGACTTGGGCCTGTTTGTCGGCCTGGACAAGTCCGAACTGATCCCCTTGCAGATCATCAAGTTCATCGAGACAGAATTAAACTCCCTGCAAGCCAAGCTCTGTTGCCCTGTGGACCGGGCTCAGGATCTTACCTCCTTTGCCCGATCATTTCAGGCTGGGCACACGCCCGGCACAGGATTTCCTTTTTTTTTTTTTTTTATTATATTTTTGTGCTGCTAGAGCCCTAGTAGGTGGCTGGCCTCAGGAGGGACTCGCTGTCCATAGGAGGGTCAGGGTGTATCCCTACCTGGATGACTGACTGATAGACGAGCTGTCCCAGGAGGCTGTAGAGCAGTTCAGAAAGCCGGACCTCCATACATGCAGAGGAGACTTGGACCTGTTGGTCAGCCTGGACAAGTCCGAACTGATCCCCTTGCAGATCATCAGGTTCATCGAGACAGAGTTAAACTCCCTGTGGACCGGGCTCAGGATCTTACCTCCTTTGCCTGATCATTTCAGGTTGGGCACACACCCTGCCTAGGATTTCCTTTTTTTTCTGTTATATTTTTGTGCTGCTGGAGCCCTGGCAGGTGGCTGTGGCCCTCCTTCGGAGGGACTCGCTGTCCAGTCCGTACGTCCCTGCTCTTGCCAACCCCCCATGTTCCCCCGCGACTAGCGCCCTCCATGGCGGAGCCAGGGAAGAGGGTGCCAGCTTCCCCACCCCACCCAGAGCATAATCCAGAAGCTAGGGGTGGCCCTTGGGGATGCGACGGGCCATCATGGAGCCTGTCAGCTGCTTTTCCACCATTTTTCTCCCATCCCGCCTCTACCAATGTGAAAACGGCGGTACGTGCCTCCTGACCCATACGGCCCTCTGGCCATCACCTGAGGACAGTCAGTGAGCAGGATGACAAACCCTCCCTCCCCAAGAGAGGAGAGCAGTCCTCTGGCCGCTCAATCCTCTCTTGCCCCTGCAGACCCCCAGCGGTCCGGGCTCATTTCCAAACCTGCGTCGCTGGCCTGGCGTGAAGTGTAGTGACCAGCGCCTCAACCTCCAGTGCTACTGGGCCAACTCTGCCCAGGATTTTCTACGGCTGCTTGGGTACATGGCATCCACCACCAGAGTAGTCCATTAGGCATGCTGGCAAATGCGCTACCTGCAGCGGGAGCTGGGCTGCCAGTGGTCCCAGCACATAGGTCACCTGGACCAGTCGGTCTTAGTGACCCATCTGATGTGGGATGCCATCCATTGGAGGCTGATCTGTCACCATCTAGAGGAAGGAATCCTATTTGTCCGCCCAGAGCGAACTGTCAAGCTTATGACAGACGCCTCTGGTGGGATGGGAGTATACCACAGAGCCCACTGGATTCTGGTCACCCAGGGTGTCCCATCACCACATCAACCTGCTGGAGTTCCATGCAGCACAGCTGGCCCTCCCACAGTTTGCTTCTCTGGTCCAGGGTCAGGTCATGCAGGGCCAGATGGGATATACCACAGCCATGTTTTACCTGGACAGGTAGGGCAGAACTCACTTCCTTCTTCTGTGTCGGGAGGCCCTCCGCACTTGGGCCCTCATGTACAGCTTGGGTGCAGATGATCTGGCAGTACATGTCGCAGTTGTGTATAGTCAGCTGGCAGATGCTGTCAGTCAACTGGGAGAGATATCGCACAAGTGGTCCCTGCATCAGAAGTTGTAAGCCGCCTGTTCTCCCAGTGAGACACCCCTCTGGTGGATCTGTCTGCCTCCTGGGAGAACAGAAAGCTGAGGTTCTGTGCTCACCTCACACATTCTGGGACACTGTTGGGGATGCCTTTGCAAGGCCCTGGACCCCAGAACTCGTGTGCTTTTTCGACCCCTTTCCCTTGATCCACAAGGTGGTGGTCAAGGTCCAGAAGGAAAAGGTGTGGATGATCCTTAGAGTGCTAGACTAGCACAGACAGTTCTGGCTTCCTGATCTTCTCAGCCTCAGCGGTAAGCCTCCATGGTGGTTGCCTCTCCATCAGGACTTGCTGATTACACAGTCGGTGAAGGTCCTGCACCTGGACCTTCAATCTCTGCACCTCATGGCCTGGTTCCTGAGCGACTACAGTTTAAGGCCTTGGATCTTTTGGAAGCTGTTGTGGAGGCCACCTGTAAAGAGTCGACTCACTGATGCTATGCCTTCAAATGGAAGAGGTTTTTCATTTGATGTTGGGGCAAGGAGCTTGATCCGCTTGCCTGCTCTGTCGCAAGCATCCTGGAGTACCTCTGGTCCCTTTCTCAGTTTGAACTGCAAGCAACGACCCTCAAGGTGCACCTTGCAGCCATCTCTGCATACTGGGCATGGGCTCTTGTGCTGACGGTGGCCAAGGAGAAGGTGGTCAGGTGCTTTTCCAAGGGCTTTGACCACCTGTCCCTTCCAATATGTGAACCACTGCCACTATGGTACTTACTGCTGGTGCTGGCTCTGCCCATGGGCACACCATTTGAGCATATGCACAGGTGTGAAATGTCTCACCTGTCATGGAAGCCCATCTTCTTGGTGGCCATTATGTCAGCTGAAAGGATTAGTGAGCCCCAGGTGCTCTTGTTGGAGTCTGCTTATCAGATCTTCCACAAGGACAAGGTCATCCTTTGCCCCTACCGGAGTTCCTCTCAAAAGTAATATTGGAGTTGCATCATAACCAGGTAATTAACTTACCGATATTCTTTATTAACTCGACCTCAGAGGCCGATTGTAGGATCTATACCCTGGACCTACGGAGTGCACTTTCTTACTATTGGGAACACACCACTGGAGTTTGGGGAGAGGTTCGCCAACTGGTTGTGACATACGCTGAAGTCGCATCTGGCAGACTTGCAGCAAAGCAGACCATTAGCAGGTGGATAACATCCTGCATCGACATCTGCTATAGTTGGCTGGTAAGGAGTCTTCCAAAGGGCTTAGGGCTCATTCCACCAGACTTACCACTTCCTCCAGAGAAATCCCAGTATAGGAAATCTGTAGGACTGCTGCTTAGAGAAAAGCACAGACGTTTATTTCCCACTACAGCATCAACATAGTCACATTGGGATGCTGCTTCTGGGACTTTGGTTCTTCAGTCTCTGTTCGCCAAATAGGGGTGCGCATATTGCCCCTCGAGAACTGCTGGGAGTCTGACGGAGTGCGGATAGTGACCTATATCCATGGCCTTAGAAATATAAGTTTCTCACCTGTAATCGTAGTTCTAGGGTATTATACAGTTCACATCCACACAACCCACCCGGCCTGTTTCCAGCATACAAAGATCTGAAATCATGGGGTGGAGATGGAGGATATACTGCCTGAGTGGTAGGAGAGTGGCTTAAAGACATCTAATAAATAAGCACTAACAGTGGAACTGCTAGAGTGTGGATGAGAACTGTATACCACCCTAGAACTACAAGTACAAGTGAGTTACCTGTATTTCCTGTACACTGTGCATCCCCAACTACCCAGAGCACCTCTGGATGGTCAAGTCACATTCTTTGCAGATAACCAACTGCCCATCCCAGTCTTCGCCTGTGTGCACATGATCTTCTGTGTGGACTGTAAACCTGTAGAACCTTAAAATCAATGACATACTGTTTTTTTAGGAACAGTTAAGACATTAATTATATCATTGTTTAATTTTAGGGTTCACATAACTTTTTTTTTTTTCAGCACTGGTCCAGGTGGGAAAGTGGTACATTACCCAGTTTGCATTTGCTCCTGAAATTTGCACTGGCCTGTGACAAACATAGAGAAAAGGCCAGTGCAAAAAAAAAAAATGCATAAACCCAGTTACTAGATATTTTATAGGACCCTAACATAAAGTCACTGTATACTCTTAGCACAGTAAGCACCCTCTGTCAGTGCAAGCTTACTGTAGCTGTACCTGCTACAGAGGGAGTAGCAGGCACAGCTCAGTTTGCACTGATTGCTCACTGCTATACCGTAACTACTCAGAGACTTCTACCGCGAATGAAAAATTGCCTGAAAGTATCAAGAAAACCAGTCTGAAGCCACCCCCCCAAAAGTAAGAAAGGTAGTATCGGTAGCTAAGGACTGAGGCTGCTGTTTTAGAAGTATGCAGAGAGAATTGCTCTTTAATCTCACAGATCAGACTTTTGTAAAGGTCTATGTCTGTTCGCCATTTTGACGGTCTTTGTTTGCTGGAATGAAATTTAGTCCCACCACACACTAGGCTGGCAGTGATTCATTTAATAACTCTTCCCCACACTGACTGCTTCAGTCTCTGCCTGTTCTGTTTCGCTGCCCACACAAAAGGCAAACCAAATATAATAAACTTCTCACTGCACCCACCTCCACCCCACTACCCTTCCCACCCATGTTCCTACTGCTGCCAAACATACCCTGTGTAATTAAAGGTGATTAAAGAACCACCCAGTGCATCAGGACGATCGTCATCCTTTCGGTCTCACCACTTAGCCCGAGTGCCAGTAATCTCTCCCAACCACAATATCATAAAGCACTACTGGAAAAGATTTCAGGCATTTGTTTCGGGTGTTGAGACTGATAGAATGAGGAAACATAGAATTTGACGGCAGATAAGGACTGCTTGGCCCACCCAGTCTGCCCATTTCCCTACCTAATGGATAAGCTTCAGATCCTAGTTAACCAACAGCCTACTTCTTCCTACCCCCAACCCCTAGAATTGCCTTATGATTGTCCCATGCATTCTTGAATTCCACCACTGTTTTTGACTCCACAACCTCCTCCGGAAGGCTGTTCCATGCATCCACAACCCACTCTGTGAAAAGTACTTCCTACATTACCTCTGGACCCCCCCATCTTCAGTTTGTTCCCCCTTGTTCTTGCACACCTCTTTGTCTGAAAGATGCTACCCTCTTGGACTTTGTTGATTCCTTGAGGTACTTGAAAGTTTCTATCATGTCTCCCCCCTTTCCTCGAGGCTATACACTAGCTCCTTAAGTCTCTCTTCATATGTCTTCTGGGGCAGACCCTGCACCATTTTAGTTGCCCTCCTCTGACTGCCTCCATCCTGGTTATGTCTTTACTGAGATTGGGTCTCCAGAATTGCACGAGTACTCCAGATGGGGTCTCACCATCTGTCTGTACAGAGGGATGACAACTTCCTGTTTTCTACTGGTGAAGCCTCTCTCCCTAGCATCCCAGTATCCCCCAGCCCTCCTTACTGCCTCTCACATTGTTTGCCCACCTTTGTCATCTGATATGACTACCCCCAGGTCCCTTTCCATTTTTGTTGTTGTCAGTATCTCACCTCCCATTGTGTACTCTTCTCCTGGAAGTCGTGCAGCACTGGACAGTTCTTTAATTCACTGTAAATTACTTGGAGTGAGTTTTGTTTGGTGGCAGAGGGGAGATGGACGGGGAGGATTTCATTAAATTTTACTACGCTAGCCCTACCTAGAAAGTCTTGGAATATCTGCAGTAGCCTGAGACAGTTTGCACTATTCCCCAGGCCAGTAAATCAGCGTTAAGATCAAACTATGATTTTTCTATCTTTCATTATCATGTTCTTCCCACAAAACTGTTATTTGGTTGGTAGTTGTACAAGGCCTTCAGTTACCTGATTTGGCTCATCATCCAAGTCCCCTCTTTCCTCACTTCCCTCGACTTATTCTCCAACAGTTCTGCCTGAAAAAGATTTACCTTCAGACACGTCCACACTGTTGAGGTCAGCTGCAATATGTTTCTCCACCGGCAGAACTTTGATGATGCTTCTGTGGATTTCTCAGGGTTTCCTATCCCCTCTGTTACTCCCCAGAAAACCCTGTCTTCTCTTTACTCCCTCAAGATGCGCAAACCCAGCCAGCCCAGTGGTGCAGAGAGCTGAGGTGCCGGATGCCTTGCTTTTTACCACGCCAGCCACCCATGTTCAGAAATGTGCATGGGTTGTCGGGGTCAGCCTGGGGGTTGGGAGGATAGAGCGGCTGTCAGGCAGCTCTCCTCTCCCGGATTGCAGAGTTAGGCCTCCTGGCTCTTGGCTGCCACTGAGTGGAGGACTGATGGTAGCATCGGGAACTGGGGGCCTAGCACTAGGTCGGGTGGTTAGATCGGGGCTGTTGTCGGTGCCGGCACACATGCACACCTCCACGTGTAGGTGCGACCATGAATGGCCGAGGCCCCAGAGAAAGTAAGGGGAGAAAACTGGTGGATAAAGAACCCTCTGAGGCAAGGTGAAGACTGACCTGCAGGCTTCACACCGGTGGCTGGGCACACACCACAAGTCCTGTGGCAGAGGATCCCGATGTAAGGTAAGTCTCAGAGGAGCCAGGTGATGGGGTTGGGGGCTTGGTTGGAAGGGGCAGCCAGACGAAGAGGAGTATAAAGCATAGAAGAAGAAAAAGAGGTGCAAACCCAGCCCTAATAGGCTGGATCCTAAGCTACTCCATATCTCCGCTCCTGCCTTAGCATCCCCTCTAACTCACCTATTCGACCTCTCCTTCTCCCTCAGTGCTGTCTATCAGTCCTGGAAGTTGGTCTGAGTTCTTCCACTCCACAAAGGGGGGGGGCCCTTCCTCCCCAAGTAACTTCCGGCTAGTCTCCCTCCTCCTTTCTCTTGCTAAACTGCAAGAGGAAGCATCTACACCAGGCTCTCCAATTTGCTATCCTCCACCGATTTCCTTTCCCATTCCAGTCTGGCTTGGCAGCATCACTCCACCATCTCCTCCCTGTTGCATGTAACTGATTCTGTCTTCTCAGATTCTGTCTGCCATGTTCATCAATCCGGCCGAGGCCTTTGACTTGGTGTCCCACCCACCCAGTCTTCCTGGATAAGCTGAGTTCTGCTGGTCGCTCTATCCCTGTGGTCATTTGGTTCTGTTCTTACCTCAAGAGCTGTCTGCAGTCTGTACAGGTTGGTAGCACTCTGTCACCTGAACGTTCCATTAAGGCAAGGTTGCCACAAGGCTGCATCCTGGGTCCCAGTTCTCTTCTCTGTCTTCCTTAATGATCTCCCTTTGGTCTGTGCCAGCTTGCATGCTCGCATGTATTCAGATAGCAGTCATTTATACCTATGGTCCCTCCAGTTTAGCATTGGAAGTTATGCTCCAGCAAGGCTTCCACGGTGTCCTGCGCTGGTACCAATTAAACCAACTCTGGGTCAACACACACAAATAAACTGCATCCATGACCTTTGGCACTGTGTGCAGTTCTGGAGGCCGCACCTAAGGAGGGACATTCAACTCCTGGAGAGGGTTCGGGAGAGCAACCAGAATGATCCGGGGCCTGGGGATATGACATATGAGAAACATCTAGGGAGTTCAGCCTGTTCTCGCTGGAGGAGAGGAGGGACGGGGGACATGATTGAGGCTTCAGTACCTCAGTGGAGTAAATAAGGTAAGCCATGATAGGATCTTTAGACTGAAGGAGGTGGAATCAGCAGAGAACACAGTTGGAAGATTGAGGGTGGTAGGATTAGGGGAAAGGAGGAGGAGATACTTCACCAAGAGAGTGGTGGAACTGTGGAATGCGCTGCCTGGTGAGCTGGGTACAGGCAGCTACAGTGGAGGATTCAACAGAGGTGGGACAGGTATAGGCAAGGGGTGAAGCAGAAGCTGGTTTGCCGAGGCAGGACTGGGGGTTGGAGTAACAGTGGAAGGAGACAGATAGAAGGCTACGGCACCCAATCAGGGTGCTGAAGCACAAGCAGCCTTGATAGACCAATAGGCCTACTCTGCTAATGTCTAGTATGTTAGTATGTGGCTAGATAGCAAACTTGTCTTCTCTGCCCACATTGGTGCCATCCATGCCAAGTTCCACCCTAAACTTGGTGCCTTGTACCGCATTAAAGATTGTTTGTCCCTGCAGGTTTGCCATAAGCTTGTCACCAAAATGGTGCTCCCAGTCTTTGACTATGCAAACATGGTATATGGCAGTCCCCCTCCACCTCCCTGGCCAGACTAGATACCCTCTGTAACTCCTTCTGCTGCTTTGTCACAAACACCCTCTCGTGTGTCAACATTGATCACTTACTCCTCCTTATCCATTCTCCTTTGTCTTCACTTTACCAGATCAGGTGTGCTTCATTCATATCCAAATACAAGTTTGGGTCCCTTCCCTCCTACCTCTCATCACTCCTCTCCCTCATTCCCTCTGCCTCTGCTCCAACCTCCACTCCAGGGATCCTCGCACCTTCGTCATTCCTCATGCCAGCTCCTCTGCTGAGCATTCAGCCTTTTCATACAATCTCTGATCACTTTAGAACCAACTCCTCGCTTCCTTCAGGTATCAGCTGAAACTCCTCCCCCTCACTCCTGTTTTCCCTACCCTTGACTGTTCCTCTTGCAACTGTGTCATACCCCGGTGTAAGTGTGGCTGAAATGCCCAATTTGTTGCCCCAGCCTTGTTTTCTCATTTTGCATTTACTCCTGTTTTAATTGTTTTGTGATTGCACTTTATTGTAACTGTGAACTGTGTCTGTGCTTTGTATTTTGTATCCCCTATTCCCTTCCACCGTGCTGCACCTGGAATTGAGCCTCGGCTTAGTGTACCTTTCTGGGTCACCAATTTTCCAGTAAATAAATAATGAACAAAATTTTTCTTAAAAGTTGGAGGTTTCTATTGAGGTGTTTTCCTGTATATTGGAGACCTAGAATGCTGAAACCATTTTTTGTGCCTTTTTTTTTTAATTACCTTCCATCAGCTCGGTCAGTGATGATGGGGCCGAATGAAGTCTCTCCACCGCTTTCTGTCTTGCACCAGCTCCATAGCTTTGTTCATCTTTAATCCTTTCTGCTGCAAGTCATTCTTGATGATATCTATCCAACGTAATTGCAGTCTTCCCCTAGACTTTATTCCTTGTACTTCTGTATGCATTGCCATGGTATCCAGTAAAGACGGTGACTGCATAATCAGCGAGGCTGAAAAGGACTGAAGGAAATGAGTGCGACTACACAGGGTGAGTGGCAAACACAGCGATCACCAAAATGGCAACCTGTGACTTTTCCCACTCCCGAGTTGCCTCATTGTGATGTGCCACTCGCCCTATGTGGCTGCACTGTTTTCCCTTCACCCTTTTTGGCCTTGCCATTTTACACTCGCCCTTATCACATGGAACCCACTGCAGTAGCGTAGCAAATTCTAAGAGGGCCTGGGTGCAAGGGTATGTTATAGGGCCCCCCCAGGTTTTGAATAGACATCAAAATTATGATTTGGGCCCCTCAGACCTCATGGGCCGAGTGCTGACTACACCCCTCGCCCTGTAGCTTCTCCCAGACCCATTGACCATAAGTGGTATTCTATCTGTGTCCATTCTCAATACATGCGGACCATCGAGTCTTCTTTCTTGAATCTTCTGCAGCAGAGCTGTTTCCTGTCCAACCTCTTCCTTACAGAAACCAGTATCACCATGAAATACAGACCTAAATATTTCCATCAAGATGTTCTGTCTAAAAAGGTTGATCATGTTTGATAAGCAAAAGGCAGGATTGTTCTAGTAAATGTTTCTCCTTAGTTGGGATGACCAGGCAAGTGGTAAGTAGAACCAAGTGCAAAGACCACCGAGAATGTACATCTATCTGGTATGAAAGTAGAGGCCTTGTTGACAATAAGGGTATTGAGTATATATGGATGGAAAATAGAAAAGGTCTCTCAACACAGAACATTGTAGAAAGTAAGGGAAAAAGAAGTTAGTATTCAGGAGGTATAAGAAGACACAGAAGTAAGGAAAGGGGACAAGACATTTTTTAGGTTTGTAAGTGAAAAAAAGAAAGACCAGGGGAAGGATTGTAAGACTAAGAAGTGAAGGGGGGATTGTGTGGAGGGGGACCGAGAAAAAGCGGACATCTTAAACAAATACTTTTGTTCAGTGTTCACAGAAGAAAGAGGAGGACAGAGGCCACAGAACAGTAACATGAGCATCGAAGGAAGGGAGGTGGACACTAGTCCGTTTACAGGAGAGAGAGTCCTGAAGGAACTCTCAAATCTGAAAGTGAATAAGGCAGTTGTGCCAGATGGGGTCCATCCATGGATACTGAGGGAACTCAGGGAGGTGCTGGCTGCACCTCTGACAGTCCTGTTCAGCCTCTCACTGGAGATGGTAGCGGTTCTGGGGGAAAAGTATTAGTATTTCTGCATTGTAACTCAACTCTATGTAATGTTCAGATATACCTCAATTGACATGGAACCTTTGTAAAAGAGCCTTGGCCTGAAATGTACTTGTAATCCTAGATGCTAAATAAATAAATAAATGGAGGAGTCCTGCAACTGCAGGCCAGTCAGCCTGACTTCGTGGTGGGGAAATTTGGAATCACCACTGAAGGAAAGGATAGTGGAATATCTTGAATCCAGCGACTTACAGGACACAAGACAGCATAGATTCATGGGGGGTCTTGTCAAACAAATCTAATAGATTTATTTGACTGGAGGAGTAGCGGATGTGGACTACCTGGATTTGAGCAAGGCCTTCAACACTGTCCTACATAGGAGATTAGTAAGCAAGCTGGGTAGCCTAGGAGTGGGATCAGAGGTGGTGAACTGGGTAAGAAATTGGCTAAGGGATGAGTCAGAGGGTGATGGTTAATGGAGTTCACTCGAGGAAGGGAAGGTGACCAGAGGGGTGCCTCAGGGATCTGTACTGGGACCGTCCTCTTTAATGGCTTTATTAGCAATATTGTAGAGGGGCTGGAGGGAAAGGTCTGCCTGTTCGCAGATGACACTAAAATCTGCAACAGGGTAGATGGGGGGATGAGAGGGGATGTGAAAAGGTTAGAGGAGTGGTGTCAAGGGTATGGCAACTGGGCATCACTGTAGAAAAGTGCAAAATCATGCCCTTGGGGCACAGAAACCCAGAGGAGGGGTTCAAAATGGGAGGAGAGGTATTGACGACTACCAAACAGGATAGAGACCTGGGAGTTATCATATCTGGTGACCTAAAGGTAGCTGGGCAGTGTGGAAAGGCAGGGCAGGAGAAATAGTGGGATCCTGGGGCTCTGTAGAGTGGGATCACCAGCAGGAAGAGGGAGGTGGTGTTACCCTGTATAGATTACTGGTTAGACTCACCTGGAGTACTGTGTCCAGTTCTGGAAATCTGGTCTCGGAAGGACATAGAAAGAGTGGAGGCAGTCCAGAGGAGGGCAACCAAAATGGTGCAATATCTGCATCAAAAGCCTTATGAGGAAAGACTGAATGACCTTACTATGTATACACTGGAGGAATGGAGGAGAGGGGATATGATAGAAACTTTCAAATACCTCACGGTTATAAATAAGGTTGAAGAGGAAGCATCTTTCAGAAAAAGATGCTCAAGGACCAAGGGGTCATGTTATGAAGCTCGAGGGGGTTGGATTGAGGGAGATGTGAGGATGTACCTCCTCACAGAAAGGGTGGTGGATGCCTGGAACAGCCTTCCAGCGGAGGGGTGTGTTGCAGCAAAAACTGTAACAGGGTTCAAGAAAGCATGGGATAAACATAAGGAACCTTAGTGATAAGACAAGGGGTGAGGGATAAGCGGAGATCAAGTAAGGTCTGTGGTGATACAGTAGGTAGGGAAAAATAGGCAGATTAGGTGGGCCAGTGTCCTTATCTGCTGTATAATTCTATGTTTCTATGTAAACTTTCGTGCTGCATGGTAGTATGTAAAGTCTGTATACTGCATGATGGTTTTCGCAAAACATTTGCACAGAAATCCTTCAAAAGTTTTGAAAACCTATATACTATGCAACGGTTTTCAAAATCGATGTTGGGCAATGCTTTCAAAAGGGGATATGCCAGGGATAGGTTACACCTTAGCATGGAGGGAGGGAGATCTTGAAATTAAAACTTGCTGGATTTATAAGTGAGATGGTGTTTAAACTTGTAAAGGTGGGGGTCTAATAATAAAATGACCCCAGGAGGGCTGTTTGAGGGTCCAGCCCTAGAGCATGGGGGATGAGAGGAATATGTTGCAGGTCCAGGTCTATGGTACGCGAGGCGGGTGAGAGGGAATATGTTGAAAATTCAAGGAAAACTGGGCAGAAAATGGATTGCGAGGTTGGGGGCTTAAGAGAGGGGAAAAGTCAGGGTGGAGTACAGTCCTGATCAATGCCAGGAGTATGAGCAATAAAATGCCTGAGCTCCAGGCTATGTTGGCTGAGGGAACAGTGGATGTGGCAGTAATTACAGAGACATTGGCCACTCAGAGAAATGATTGAGACCTAAACTTAGAGGGCTACAAGATATTCAGGAAAGATAGGGATGTAGGAAGGGGTGGGGGAGTTGTGCTGAAAGTCAGAAATGACATAATGGTTTGTGGAGTTGAGGAGACTGGAGAGGGTGTGGAGACGATTTGGGTAACCCTGCAAATGAGGAGAGGGACGAAAGTGAAGACAGGGGTGGTATACAATACAGGCCCCCTGCAATAGAGGAGGATCTGGATCATAAGTTGACTGAGAACATTAGGGTCACTGTGACCTTGGAAAGGGTAAGGCGGTGGTTATGGGTGATCTTAATATGCCAGGGGTGGACTGGGATACTATGACATCCTCTGTAACTAGGGAACAGAGAATGATGGATGTCTTCCTGGTCCAACAGGTAGAGGAACCTACTAGAGAGGGGCGGATATTGGACGTTGTTCTTCCAGATAGTGAACAAATAAAAGGCTTGGAGGTGTGCAGTCCACTGGCGGGTGGTGATCATGCTACGGTTTGGTTCCTACTGTATCTGGAGGGGAGGAAAGCCACACTCATACAGAAGTGGTTGATTTCAGGAGAACGGACTTTGTGGGTATGGGTACAATCCTAAGGGAGAGGTTGGACATGATTAGGCTGGATATGGATGCTGAAAGTTTGTGGGAGACCATTAAACAAGGGGTGCAAGAGGCTACTAGGTCCTGTACTAAAGTAAGGCGAAGCATGGTGGAACTAGCAGGCCATGTTGGTGGACCAGGGAAGTGCAGGACATGGTGAGGAATAAAAGGCTGCCTAGAAACGTTTCAAGCGTTATGGGGATAAGGAGGCGGGGGTATGAATTATTGGCCAAAGGTCACCAGAGTGGTGAAGGGTGCCAGGGTGCCAAGGCAGGGATGGAGAAAAATCTGCTAGGGATATTCGGGATTCTGTAGATATATAAGAGAAGAAAAGTGAGGACACAGATCAATAGGAGTAAGATTGTGGGGGATGGGCTCAGAAAGCAGGGGATCAGGCAGAGGTGCTAAATGAGTACTTTGCCTCAATCTTTGCAGAGGGTGACAAGGGATCCCTACAGCCTGATAGGAGTGATGAGGAGACAGCAAAAGAGAGAGGTCAGTCTCAGTCTGAGACCAGAAGATGGAAAGAGGCTAGGCCAGACCAAGGAGTAGTAGAAAGGTTGCATGAAGTAGTGGATTTTGGGGAGATATCACAGTGGATAGGGTGAGGGAGGTCCTTCAGATATTAAAAACAAATAAGGTGCCGGGGCCAGATGGATTACATCCAAGGGTTATGAAGGAACTGGCGGAGGTACTGGCAGTTCCACTGACTGTACTCTTTAACGCCTCTTTGCAGATGGGAAGGGTGCCACAGGATAGGAGGGTGGCTTATGTAGTGCCTATTCTTGAGGGGGGGGTCTAGGGAGGAGATGGGGAATTATAGGCCTGTCAGTCTGACGTCTGTGGTAGGCAGAGTAATGGAGGGCTTTATCAAGGAGAGACTTGGGAGTCAGTTGGAAAGGTTAGGACACCAGGATGGTAAACAATATGGCTTTGTCCCGGGTAGATCGTGTCAGACCAACCTTGTAGAGTTTTATGACTAGGTGACAGGAGTCTTGGATAGACATAAGCCGGTGGATGTCCTATACCTAGATTTCAGCAAGGCATTTGATTCGGTGCCCCATAGCGGATTGATAGCAAAAATGGGGAGAGATGAGGTGCGAGGACAGGAGCTCAGTTGGGTAGAAAATTGGCTTTCAGGGGGTCTACAGAGGTAATGGTGGGTGGGATCTCCTCCACCAGAAAGGTAATCAGTGGAGTCCCTCAAGGTTCAGTATTGGGGCCACTCTTGTTCAATGCCTATGTCTAGGATATAGGGAGGGGTTTAAAAATAGGTTGAGTCTTTTGCGGACGATTCAAAGCTGGGAGCATTGGTGGATTGTGAAGAAGCAAGGAGACAGTCCAGGGGATCTGGATACCCTGGACGGTGGTCAAGGAGGTGGGGATGGAAATTTAATGCCAGGAAATGTAAGATACTTCATTTGAGCTAGAAAACCAGGACATGTATACACCCTGGGGGTCACACTGCAAACCACATTGGGAGAAAGGATTTAGGGGTGGTGGTAGAGCGTCAAAATAAATAACTCTGAAAATTATAGAAGAACAGCAGCCAAAGCAAACAGGATACTGGGCTGTGTAGCCAGGGTAATGACACGTCCAGAAGAAGGAGGTGATCCTGCCTCTGTATAATGCCTTGGTCAGGCCGCAGTTGGAGTATTGTGTACAGTTCTGAGACCTCATTTGAAGAAGGACATAGTGCTGGAGAGGGTTTGGGGAGAGCGACCAGGATGAGTCAGAGCATGGAGGGGAGGCCTTATGAGGAGAGACTGAGAGAGCCTGGGCTTTACTCACTGGAGGAGAGAAGAGATAGGGAGACATGATAGAGGTTTTCAGGTTTGTAAAGGAATAACCAAGAGTGGAACCAAAAGAGCTGTTCAGGTTAAAGAAGGGGGAACTACCAGGGGTCATGAGTGGAAGCAGGAGGGGGGAAATTACGAGGGGGGAGCATAGGAGGCATTTTTTCACTGAGAGGGTGGTGGAGCCGTGGAATGCGCTGCCTGGGAGGCTGGTGGAAGAGGGCATAGTGGAGGGCATCAGGAAGGGGTGAGACAGGTATAAGGGAAATCTGAGAGAGAAAAAAAAGAAGACCCTCTTGAGGGCTGGGGGTGGTGGTGGTGGTAAGGCGAGCAGCCACTAGGTTGCTGGCTTTGAAGCAGACAAGACGGACCATTTGGCCTATTCTGCTGGCTTTTAGTATGTTAGTATGTTAAAATGTACGTGCGGTGCAAAGGTCTGTAGTTAGTGTTTAAGTTCTACACGAATAAAAACTTTATGGTAAGATAATTTACTAAATACTTAAATATCAAGGGTAATATTTTAATGTTTGTGAAAGAGTTGTAGAATGAGACAATTGTTTTTAAATTAGATGACTTTTTTTTTGTATAATATCTTTATTAAAGAGTTTTCAGATTTCTACAATAAGTATTCCATCCACATATGCCATCCCAGACATGGGAACTACAAGTTCACATGAAGGACCTTGTACTTATCTTCTATTAACTGTATAATGCTCGTCCATGTGTCATTTTATTTAATCCAGCCTGTTAAATATCATTCTTAAGTGTTTTAGGATGGATTAAGGACAGGACAAATGCACTAACAATATTGACCAACTATCATGTTACCACATGGTTAGAACAAACAAAAGAAAGAAAAGAAAGGAAAAAAAATAAATAAAATGCGCTTTGCTTCAGATCCAAGTTCATTGATACACCTCAAATTATGACTTGTCTGCGCAGTCACTATTTCATTTTATTTTGTTTCTGGGAGTACTCTTGTGGCCTTCACTCCTCTCGTTCTCCATAAGTTTCTATTGATTATGCCATTCCTCTCTCCCGTAAAAGTTTTGCCTCCCCGGGATTAGGGCCTTCAGGAACTTATCCCATGCATTCAGAAACCCCTCCTCTTTACCCTTTAGCACGTATGTCAGTCTGTCCACTGTCAATACCTTAAGGGCCAGTCCTTTCCACTGGTCTACTGTTGGGACATGTTTTGTTACCCACAAATTCTGTATCCCTTGTTGGGCAACCACCAGGACGACTCTCACCCATCTTGGATAAAGATCCCAGTCCCCATTCTCCCATGCTTCCACAGCCAGTAAAAGTGATCTCGAGGATACTTCTATGGGGTGGCCCTCCATTGTGGAGATTTCAGTTGCTATTCCATGCCAGTAAAACCGTAGTCTAGGGCATTCCCAGTAATAATGGATGAGAGTGCCTCTAGCTGTCCCACACTTCCCACAGGTAGGGAATACCCACGACAGAACTTGTGACTACACTGGGTGAGTAGTATAGTCGGTGTAGGAATTTGTACTACATTTCCTTGAATTTGTTACACAGGAGTAGGCCCAGTGTGAGTTTAGTATTATCTCCCAGTTGGAGTCAGTTATTACCATATTGAGGTATTTTTCCACCATTGCTTTACCCTGTAGGTCTCACCCCAAAAGTGATCTCTGTTCAACCTTACCGCTCTACCCATCCGTCCTTTTCATTTACCTTTGCCCCTGGAATTTCTCTCTCTCCACTCCGATATTGATTAGTCATTTAGCAAAGGTCTATCTAGCCTCTCTCCAAAAGTTCCTGATCTGGAAAAATATAAACAGGTGTGAGGATGGTACGTCTATCCCCTTTGTATGTCCTGAAATGTGTACATCCCTGTTCTAGTGATCAGGTCCCCTACACATCGTATTCCCTTCTCCTGCCACATTCTAAACCCTTCGTCCCCATTCCCGGTGGGAAGTCAGGATTGTCCACCACAGGAACCATCATGGTATTCACCTGTGCTCCTCCCGATGTCTCTTGATATCCTCCAAGCTTCAAGGCAGGAAATGATCACAGGGTTCGGGTCCCCAGTACGTTTATATGCCTGCAATCCGCCTTCTCCCAGATAGGCTGATCCCCTCCCTGGGCACCCTACCTCTTCTAAGTCTAACCAGTTGGTTGCTTCTCCCCTATTAACCCCGTTGTGTATGTATGTATCTGTACTGTGTGGCCATAAAATGCCCTTTTATGTCCGGAAAATTCAGGCCACCATTTGTGCCTGAGGCTTTAAGTTGTGTTAGGCTGACTCTCGTCTTTTTCCCCTGCCATATAAAGTCCGTAAAGCCTCTCTCTAACTTTTTGATCTCCTTATTCCTTGGGCCCATTAGCATCATTTATATGATATACAATATTCTGGGTAATATATTCATCTTGAAGAGATTAATCCTCCCTACCACAAGACTGGCGTGCCCTCCACCTGTTCAGGTCCCTCAGGATTGTCTCAATGAGAGGAGTATAATTCAACTTGTACATGCTGCCCAGGTACCTGCCCACCCTGATACCTAAGTAGCTGAATGCCCTTGAACTAGACTAAGCCCCATGTGATCCCCCCGCCCATTTCCATCCCTCAGATACAGTATTTTTGATTTATGTAGGTTTAACTTATAGCTCAAAAATTTGGCAATGCTGTCACGATTTGTAGAGGCAGGTACTGACTGCTCCGGCTTTGTAAGGAAGAGTTAGATATCAGCTGCGATAAAGTGATAGTGTGTCGACTCCCCCTGCATCCGAGGATCATTTCGAATTTTAATAGCCAGTAGTTCTTTGGCAATCGCAGAGTGCAGAGGGGGCATCCCTGTCTTGTACCTCTCCCAAGCCGAAACTCTTTAGTCAGTAGGCCATTAATCAGCACTCTTGCAGTCGGGGCCCTGTAAAAGGTTCCCACCAGCTATATGGATTTCTCCTGCGGGCCAAATTGTGCTAGAATCCTCATCATATATACCCATTCTGTCCTGTCGAATGTTTTTTATGCATCCATAGACCGGACACAGGCCTGTCCAGGGTTCCGGGAGCCCCACCAGATGACATTTAGTAATCTCCTCATATTATGATAAGACATTCTTCCCGGCACAAAACCCATTTGGTCTGAGTGTACTATTAGGGGTAGCAGCCTCTCTAATCGAGTGCCAGCACCTTTGTCATAATTTACAGTCATAATTTAATAGTGAAATTGGCCTATATGAGGAGCAGTCCATGGGATCCTTGTTTGGCTTGGGGAGGATGCAAATGTTAGCTTCACAACATGTTTTCGGCAGCCCCTCCCCCAGTGCCTCCTCCAGTATGTCCCTGATCGGTTCAGTTACCTCTTTTTTTTTTTTTTTTAGCATTTTACACATATGCATAAAATATACATTTCCAGAGCATGTAGATAGTCATTAGAAAACCATTTACATTACTTAAGATATAGATTACATGCTGCAATTGGTATAGCATTGGGGAGTTTCTAAGCATACAGCAAAACGGGAGAGGGGACACAAAATAAAACATGATGGAAGTGGTGCAGTGCAATGGCTGTGGGGCAGCAGTGTTCCGGGAGACATTCTGGAAGCTGCGATGCTGCCCTATTTGCAGGCACCTCTCTGGTCTGAGGGAGGAGGTTGCCCATCTCCAGGCTGACCTGGCTAGGATTCATGAAACCTCCTCCCCCCCAGGGACCACCAGGGCCACTGCCGCTACCTCAGAGGTTGCCAAGAAAGAGGAGTGGCTGGACCAAGGTGGGCTCAGGGAGGGAGAGGGTGGTGGAACAGAGGTACATCCCTCCAGCTGTACCTCTCCACAATTCATACGCTGTTCTGGTGGATAGTGGTTCCTCTATGGAGGCACCTGCAGTGGAGACCAAGGAGGATGCTGGGAACCTCCACAAAGGAGACCCACAGGAGGGTGGCACGGGACCCCATAGGGGAAGGAAACAACTCCTGGTGGGGACTCCAGTCATTAGGGGGTAGAAGTGGGGAGGAAGGGAGGAGGGAGGTGCCTGCCTGGCACCACGGCTTGGAGGGACAGGAAGTGAATCCTCAGGATCGTGGGAGCAGCTGCATGAGGGAGGGAGCTGGATGTCATTGTCCACCTAGGGACAAATGACCTGGCTAGGAATGGGATCAGAGCAGTGCAAGAGGAGTTTGTAGAGTTGGGGAGGGGCTTTAGACAAGTAGCGCATATGGTAACCTTCTCAGAGGTGTTGCCTGTCTATGGCAAGGGTGATGCTAGGGTACACCACACCATGGAATTCAATGAATGGTTGAAAAACTAGTGTGGAGCTCAGGGTTTTGGCTTCATTGAGGACTGGGGAGCCACCTGGAGGGATGCAGGCCTATACTAACGCGATGGTCTGCATCTGTCCAGGGGGGGATCCAGGATCCTAGGTGAGAGGTTTAAATGCTTCATTGGCAAGCATTTAAACTAGCCAGGGGGCTAGGCACTGAAAAGAGCAGGGAATCCCAGCCTTCCCCAACAAAACACAGTAATTAGTGAGGTAAACACCAAGGTAGAAGTCATTAGGGAGCAGTACAGAGGTAAATGCAAAAGAGGCAAAGGCAGTAAGGACAGGGATGGGGCTAAAAGGGGTAAGGCCATCAAAAATTGGAGGGTGATGAGCACCAGTGAGGACATCAAAATTACAAACAAGCACGAAATGCCTGCACAAAGCCATCCGGCTCAACGAAATCCACCTGTTACAAAGGCGCTCTCACCAATACATGGGAAATGGTCGTGCTTTCTGGGACAATATCAAGGATGTCACGGGAAGCAGTCAAAACTCTCCGGCCATGTTAATGGTTGATGGATCCTCAACCCTCGACCCCAAGGTGATCAAACATCTTTAACACGGCTTTTTCAGACCTTAGTGCTGTCCTACCCCATGACTTTTTTCAAACAGGCCCTACTCCCCAAATACCTCAGCCCCACAGTCTTCTACTTCAGGGAGGTAAGGCTGAATGAAACTCACCGCTATATTACTGCAGCTATCTCTAAATCTAGATCTCGTAGCGACACCCTGGACCTTAAGCTTCTGTTGCTCACCCTCGATGAGGTAATTCATCCATTAACAAAAATCCTAAACCTCTCTCTCAGCTGTGGAAAATTCCCGGACTTATGGAAAACAGCCACCGTGACACCTGTCCATAAAAGTGGGGATGAGACAAATCACTCAAATTATCGCCCTATCTCCATACTGCCCCCACTCTCTAAGGCACTCGAGCGCATCGTGCTGATCAACTTACCGACCACTTGGATAAATACAATATACCTTGTCCACAACAACACGGTTTCCGGAAGGGTCACAGCACCACCACAGCCCTTCTTGAGTTCACTGGAGCTTTGTGCAAATCCCTTGACAACGGCCTTCTCACAGGGGCCGTTTTCGTCGAGCTCTCCAAGGCCTTCGATACAGTACACCACGGACTACTAATTGACCAACTACTGAATGCCGGGCTGTCACCTGATTCTTCTTTCTGGTTTAAAAGCTACTTAGAAAACTGGTCGCAGAGAGTAAAAATTACTGACGCTCTTTCTGACACCCTGCCTGTTCGCTCGGATGTCCCACAGGGATCCATACTGGGCCCCCTCCTTTTTAGCCTTTTCTTAAACTCCCTTACCACTGCTCTGAGCAGATCATACTATATGCTGATGATGCTGTTGTATTCTCCACTCACAAAGATTCTGCAACTTTTCAACACTACCTTCACCTTGGTTTCAGTTCTGTAGAGACATGGTTTCTTAATCATAAACTGGTCCTCAATGACAAGAAGACCAAATCTATGCTCTTCTGCAGCTCTCATAACCCACACAAGCTACACCACTTGGCTATCTCCACCACCCAAGGGAACACTCTAGATCAGGTGGGGTCCTTCAGATACTTAGGGATATAGCTTGACCCTAATCTCTCCTGTGGACCTCATGTAGATAATGTAGCTAGAGCTGCTAATACACAGCTTCGTCTCCTCTACAAACACAGACAACACCTCATGCCAGAAACTTTGAAGGTTGTAGTCCTGAGCTCTGTGATCTCTGTAATAGACTATGGTCTCATCATTTATGGCTCGGCCACAACCACAACCCTTAGATGCCTCCCAACTGCCTTAAATAAGGCATGTCGGCTCATCACTGGTGCTCACTGTCTCATCCACACATGTGACCTGTACACCCAGATCGGCTGGCTTCAACTATCAAACCGCATAAAGTTTCATACCTGCTCCATGGCGAAAAAAATCTACCTTGGCCTTGCACCTTCTGGGGTCTCAACTCTGTTACAACACCGAACCAACAAACGGTGCCTTTGGAGATCCACGCTACAGCTACTGAAAGTCCCCCACTGTCACACTTCACAGGGATAACGCTTTGCTTATCGAAAGTGCCACTCTGGTTCAATGGCCTCCAGCCCCACCATCTCCTCTGCCCGGCAATTGGTATGTTTAAAACTAGGCTCCGGGACTATCTCACTACCAACAGCTCTTGTGACTGCCCAACTTAACCTTGTTTCTCCACTTCCCTGCCTGCTCCAGTGGTCCCTCCTCCCCTCCTCACTGGATTCTACCCTCACATCTTGGTATACCCAGTGCTGCACTTTTCTCCCTACCTACATTCCTTCTTCCACCCCCTTCTCCCCTCTTCATTCTTCCCTCTCCCTATGACTCTGGCACTTATCTCTTGTCTGTTTTCTCTGACAAATGCCGCTGGCTGCCTTGCTTACAATGTTACCCTTGAATTGTATTAATCTGTAATCTGTTTGCAATGTCCACATTGTTGTAATGTCTGTCTTGATGTTCCCCATAATTTGTATTTCTCTGACGTGGAACCTTTGTAAAAGAGCCTTGACCCAAAGGTATTTGTAATCCTAGACTTGATAAATAAATAAAATAAACGCCCGTAGTCTGTGTAACAAGCTCCCTGAACTAGTGGCCTTGATGGAACAGGGATGCCTGTATATTGTGGCAGTCACAGAAACATGGTACACAGAGAACCATGACTGGGATGTCAACATACCAGGATACACAATCTACAGGAGGGACAGGGAGGGTAAAAGAGGAGGAGGAGTAGCTCTCTATGTAAGGGAAGGGATCAAAGCAACCGAACTAAAGAGTAAACAGGGAGCAGATGAGGCACTCTGGGTCACCCTGGAGACAGGAAATAGCACCACAATCCACATGGGGGTTGTAAACAGACCCCATCTCTGGGGGAGGGAATGGACAAGGAAATGATAGAAGGCATCCTAAGAATGGCAGAAAAAGAGGAGATATTGTTGATGGGGTACCTGAATATGCCAGATATTAACTGAAGCACCCTTGTTGCAGGCACATCCAAGAGCAGGGTCATTCTTGATGCCCTACAAGGGGCATGCCTCAGACAGCTAGTATTGGAACCCACTCAGGAGGGAGCAATCTTAGATCAGGTATTCTCAAACGGGGACGGAGAAAGAATCTCAGATTTAGAAGTGGGTAGCCATCTGGGAACAAGCTACCACCAAACAGTGTGGTTCACGTTAAACATGGCCATAGAGTCAAGCCATACAAAAGCAAGAGTATTGGACTTTAGGAAGGCTGACTTTTGGAAAATGAGAGAGTGTCTGAGAAAAGCACTAGCAAACAGGCAAGAAGGAGGGATAGAGGAACAATATGGGGAGTAATCAAAACAGCCATCACAGAGGCAACAAGCCTTTGTATGAAGCAAATCAACAAAACACAAAGAAGGAAAAAAACGCTATGGTTCTAAAAAGAGGTGGCAGGGAAGATTAAGAAGAAAAGGATAGCTTCAGGAAATATAAGGAAACAGAGAAGGAGCAGGACAGAGAACTTTATCAGTTAAAGCAGAAAGAGGCAGGGAAGGCAGTCAGAATAGCAAAGGCCCAAACTGAGGAAAGGGTAGCCAACTCTGTTAAGGGGGATAAGACCTTTTATAGGTACATTAGGGAGCAAAGAAAGACCAAGGGAGGGATACTGAGGCTTAATAAAGGGGAGGGAATGTGGGCAGAGTGTGACAGTGAAAAAGCCGGGATACTGAACGAATATTTCTGCTCAGTATTCACAAAGGAAGAGGAGGGGGAGGTACCGAAACCAAACAAGAGAAACACTCTGGAGATGGTGGTCTATACCAGTTCATTTACAGAAGAAAGGGTTCTGAAAGAACTAGTAAAATTGAAGGTGGGCAAAGCAATGCGGCCTAATGGGATTCACCCAAGAATTCTAAAAGAATTAAGAGTAGAACTAGTGACACCACTGACTACTCTCTTTAACAAATCATGGGAGGATGGGGTGGTACCCGAGGACTGGAGGAGTGCGGATGTGATTGCTCTTCAACAAAAGTGGGAGCAAGGCAGAAGCAGGAAACTACAGACCAGTTAGTTTGACCTCAGTGGTAGGGAAAATGATGGAATCGCTTCTGAAGGAAAGAATTGTTGAGTACCTAGAGGCCAGTGGGGTACAGGACTGAAGGCAGCATGGATTCACAGCGTGAAGGTCATGTCAGACGAATCTAATAGATGTCTTTGACTGGGTAACCAAAGTAGTAGACCAGGGAGGGGCTGTGGACATGACCTACCTAGATTTTAGCAAGGCATTTGATACAGTCCCACACAAAAGATTAATATACTATATTAATATAATATATAGTTAGCCAGCCTTGGAGTGGGTCCCAAGGCGGTAGCCTGGATAAAAAATTGGCTGGACAACAGGACGCAAAGGGTAGTAATAAACTGAGTCCTCAGTGAAGAAAGGAGGGTTACTAGCGGGGTACCGCAGGGTTCAGTACTGGGACCGGTCCTTTTTAATGTCTTTATAAGTGACATTGCAGAGGGACTGGAAGGGAAAGTATGTCTCTTTGCAGATGACACAAAGATCTGCAACAGGGTTGATATACAAGATGGAGTGGAAAGGATGAGAAGGGACTTGGCAAGGTTGGAGGAATGCTCAAATGTATGGCTGCTTAGATTCAACGCAAAGAAGTGCAAGGTAATGCACCTGGGAAACAAAAAACCAGGGGAAGAGTACACAATGGGGGGTGAGATACTGATAACAGTAAAAATGCAAAGGGACCTGGGGGTAATTATATCAGAGTGGGCAAGCAATATGAGAAGGCAGTAAGGAAGGTTGGGGGGATACTGGGATGCATAGGGAGAGGCATCAACAGTAGAAAACAGGACGTTGTTATTCCTCTGTACAGATTGTTGGTGAGACCCCATCTGGAGTACTGTGTGCAGTTCTGGAGACCCCATCTCCGCAAAGACATAGACAGAGTGGAGGCTGTCCAGAGGAGGCAACCAAAATGGTGCAGGGTCTGCACCAGAAGACATATGAGGAGAGACTAAAGGAGCTTAATATGTATACCCTTGAGGAAAGAAGGGAAAGGAGGTACATGATAGAAACTTTCAAGTACCTCAAGGGAATCAACAAAGTCCAAGTGGGTAGTATCTTTCAGAAAAAGAGATGTGCAAGAACAAGGGGGCACAATTTGAAGATAGAGAGGGACGGCTCAGAGGTAATGTTAGGAAGTATTTTTTCACGGAGAGGGTTGTGGATACATGGAACAGGCTTCCTGAGGAGGTTGTGGAGTCAAGAACAGTGGGGGAATTCAAGAATGCATGGGACAGACAAAAGGCAGTCCTAGTGGAGGGTAGGAGGAAGTAGGCAGTTGATTAACTAGGATCTGCAGCTTATCTGTTAGGTAGGAAAATAGGCAGACTAGGTGGGCCAAGCGGTCCTAATCTGCCGACAAATTCTATGTTTCTATGAGTAATGTTCAAGTCATAGCAGAAATAAAGAATTAATCAATGAATTGGAGCTATATTAGCAGCTAATGCCCAAATGTATCTTATCCCAGTTGATAGAATCATCATATTATAATCGACCTACCAAGGTCCTTAAGTTTAAATCATTCATGAATTCTTTGCCTTGAGTATAACAGTTTGGCGCTGGCTTCCTCTTTGAGACATGTTCAATGCCTCCCTTGCTGCCTGAAGTTCCCTCAAATGTCTTGCATCCCCAGTTCATACTACTACCCTTTTTTTTTTTGACTTTCTCTTTATACTCCCCAGGCCCACAGCACTCCACTCTCTTCGAGAGTTGCCTACAGCCTTCAGTCCCCACTCTCCTACTTGTTCCCGGAGTGGTCCATCCCCCATGAAGCCTTGGTTCTACCCCCCCCCAGGCGGGGTCGAGGTGGGGGCCCATACACCCCGTATGCTTTAGTTTTGTTGGGATGCCGGTTCCGAGGCAGGCAGGAGGCAGTGGAGATCGGGGCCTGGCGCTTTGTCTACTGGGGGCGCTGCGGGCCATTTTTCCCATGTGGTGTGCCCCCTGACATCAAGGTGCTGAGCACCGATGTCCACCATGCTGCTCCCTTACTACTGGCTGGGCTTGCCATACCTCAGGTCTCCACCCGGAGTCAGCCAAGCACTAAGCCTTGGTCCCCCCGAAGACGAGCAGTCCCTGGGACACTCAAGCCTCCTCCCCCATCTGGCCCTCCAGCTTCCGAGGCTCACACTGAACCCAGGTTGCTGGCGTCACAGGCGGTAGCATTACTACCCTTTCTAAGTCTCTGATCTTTATTTCCAATTCCTCCTGTTTTTGTCTCCTTTCTCTTTTTAGTTTGGCTATGTATCCAATAATTACCCCCCTCACATACTCTTTGCTTGCCTCCCACTATACCCCTTCCGTATCTACTGTACCCTTATTGGCCGCCACATAATCTTTCCACTGTTTTTTAAGAAAAATCTCTCAAATCTTTCTTGGCTAACAGGTAGGTCGGGAATCTCCAGCCCCCCTTCCCATTTCTGACTGTTTCAAGTGCATGGCCAGTTGAACCATAGCATGATCCGAGAGGAGGATGGGGCTATGCGACACTTTTGTTATTCTGGGGTAAAGGTCTTGTTGTACATAAAGATAATCTAGTCTGGACCACGTGGCATGGGGGTGAGAATAAAAGGTGTATTCTCGAGACCCCGTGTTGGTGGTATGCCAGGCATCTACCAAGTCTAAATCTGCTAGGCCTAACTGCCACTGCTTAATAGCCATAACTTTCGTAGGTCTTGATCCGGAGTAGTCCATCTTGGGGTCTACCACACAATTGAAATCCCCACCTGGTACTAAGTTTGGTAACTGTTCCCTCACCATCAAGTCTTTGATTTTCTGGTAAAAGGCAGGGCCCATTGTCGAGGGGGCGTAAATGTTACCCAGGGTCTGTGCGCTCCCCTGCACCTCACCCACCACAAAAATGAATCGACCTTCAGTGGGGTCTTTAACTGTGCGGTGATGCACAAAGGAGAAATTGTTGTGTAGTAATATCGCCACCCCTCTCTTATGAGAGTTGTAGGAAGATGCATGGCAAGCCCCCCGGAAGCTCGTCACGTTCCCTGGAGGTCAAGTGGGTTTTCTGAAACAACCCAACACTGGCTCCCTTCCTTCTGCTTCTGAGTGCAGCCAGCACCTTTGTCCTTTTGACCGGGGATGTAAACCCCTTGATGTTCCAGGATATTATAGTACTGTACTAGGTTGGTCCTTAGCCATGGCTGTTTTCCTCTTCCTCGCTTAAACATCCCACTTTGTCCACTCTGCCATGTGTGTATTTGCTTAGGTCCTGTAAATTGATTCTATGAGCAAAGCAAGTCATGTAGTAAACACAAGCAACAAAGAACAATGAATATTAATGTGAATGAACAACACGGCACCCTGCTACCCCCTTCCCGTACACGAACTCCCAGATGTACACATTTTAATAGGCTGGTGTGGTAAAGAGAGCAAGAGCCTAAGAGGGGTCTGCAGGCGCCGGAGGAGTAGGCCAGCCCTCAAATTACGCACCCACCCATATCCCCTTGCGTTTGACACTATAGGGTCCGTTAGTTCTCACATGAGGTGGCTCCATAGCTCATTTTGATATTTTGCTATAGTTCCATCCATGTAACCGCTCCCTGTCATATTCGCCCTTCACTGAGAGGGCCTGCTCATATCATCTCAGTTATTTATTTATTTGCTTTTAGTAACCGGGTAAGTGCACTAGGCATAAGGATGCCTATTTTCAGGCACGACCCGGGAGAACACAGTTATGTCCCCAGTGAGCGCCATAAGCACCTCCCTCATGCTTCCCGCTAAGTCCAGCTCTGCAATTGCTCCACGAGGTAGCTGCCATCTTATTTCAAATAAAACTGAACACTGAGAAATGGGGGAGCAATCGGGACACATTAAATCTTATCAGTCCTCAGTTCGGGGGAAAGTTCGAGGGCTAGACAGAGTAAATTTATTTTCCTCCCCTGTAATTCCCCTTTGGCCTTCCGATTCCCCACAGATGCGCTTACAAACAGTCAAAGCAATAATCAGTACCTGGACTTACATTTGATCATGCTCAGCCCTTTGTATTCTTTGTGTCTCATTCATCCAAGAAGGCTTGCAATTTTGCTGTTCCCAAAACAAGTACATGGCTCCCTCCGAGCGAACCTTCTCAATGACCAGATAGGTCATGAAGAAATCCAGGCCCTGTTCTCTCATTTGATCAATCTGGTTGTTGAACTGCTGCCTTTTCTTCTGGATCCTGGATGACATGTCTTGGAGGAGCGTTAACTTGTGGCCCTCATATGCAAGTTCCTTTTTGTTGCAGTGTGTTGTTAGGATGGCATGCCTGTCTGAAAAATGATGCAGCCTGAAAATAACCTGGTGTGGTGGCTGGTTGCTAGGCGGGCATGGGGCAAGTGCACTGTGTGCTCTTTCCACTTTTAGCCTACCATTTTTTGGAGTCATGCCCAATAGTTTTGGTAGAATTGCAGCACAAAACTCCATAAGGTTCCCTTTCTCAGCTCCTTCCGGGAGACCTCTGATACACAAGTTGTTCCTTCTACTATAGGTTTCTTGGTAATCTAGGGCATCTTTTAGCTCTTTCACCTCCCGGTTGAGCCATGCTAGCTTGTCTGGTACCACCCTTGATGCCAGGTCCGATATTCTTTTGTTCCGCTTCAGTAATCCTGCCAGACTGCTGCCTGATCTCCATCACCAACCCAGAAATGGATTTTTCAAAGTGATCCCACCTCTGCTTCAAATCCTTGAGTATTTGGTCCGAAACTGCTTTGCTGATCACTGCAAGTTCTGCGGCTGAAAATGAAATCGGGCCCACTCCACTGGCCGTCGCGCCATCCTGTGCCACCGCTCTTTTAACATTTTTCGTCCCTTGGCGTGACGATTTCCCCGAGGCAAGATATTCATCCATTTCACTAATATTTTAGGAGGTAACTGGTGTGAGAAATATCTGATTATTCTTATTAAAAGTAAATTTAATAAGCGTTGTGGTGCAGAGCTCTGGAGAGTTGCGACCGATGCTATCAGCTGCTCATTAGCGCCCCTAGATGTCTTTAATAAAAATGACTGCATGGGAATTTTTTCAAATTATTTGAAAATGTACTCGCTGAGTGAATGTTGAAGATTTACACAATGGTTTTTAAAATCTGCATGCTGCACACTGGTTTTGAAAATCTACCTGCTGCACGATGGCTTTTAAAAATCTATGTGCTGCACTATGGTTTTTCACAAAAATTGTTCATATGCTCAGTTTGCCCCAAAAAAGCTACAAAAATCTTTTATTTTTTTGAAATTGCAATGTGTACTCCTACACGTTCTGCCAGCCCCGACCTTTCAGGGCTGCCAAGGAAGCATCCTCCTGCCTCCCGCTCTGCCCACACCTACCTCCAGGCCCCATGGAGCTTCGGTTTGCCCCCGAACGGGGACGAGGTGTGGCCCCAACACCCCGAGCTACTCACTTTTCTCGTCGGTCTGGAGGTGGCTGGGTAAACAGGGGCACATTGGAGGCACGCTTCAGGCAGCCCGTCTTCCCGGCACTGACAGGTGTTTTCCACCAGTTTTCTTCCCGTATGCCGTGTAGACCTTGATGTCATGATGCAACATGCCGACATCCACCGCGTACTCTTGGCCACCCTTCCCCAATGGGGCTTGTAGTACCTCGAGCCTCTGCTCGGGGTCAGACAAGTCGTGGGCCTTGCCCCTCCCTTCCCCCTGAGGAGGCAGGCTGTCATGGGGCGCTCAAGGCACTCTCCCGCTGGCCCTCCCAATGACCTGAGTCCGCTCCCAAACCTGGGTCGCTGCCGCAAGCGATATCCAACTCGCTAAAATAACGGGCTGCTAAAAGCTAACATTTTTTCATGTTAAAGTTCTACAAGGTTATATAGCTTATTAAATATTTATAAGTTAATAGTGGCAGTTAAGTGGTTATATGGAGGGGTAGAACGAGGCACAAAATGTTTTTTTAAAAACAAAAACAATTATTGGTAATTAGATGTCTTTAAAAAACAGAACGTTTGTGCAGGAATCCTTCACAAATGTTTTTAAACTCTATGTGCTGCAGAAATATGTTTTAGAATTTTCGGGATGCACAATGTTTTTGAAAATCTACATGCTGCGCAGTGGTTTTCCAAAATCGACATGCTGCATGACAGGTTTCAGAGTCTACGTGTTGCATGGCAGTTTTTAAAGTGTACGCATGATAGTTTTCGTAAAACATTTTCTCAAAAATCCTTCTTGAAAGGTTTTGAAAATATACATGCTATGCAACAGTTTTCAAACTTTGTGTGCTGCACAATGGCTTTCAAAATGTACATGCCATGCAAAGGTTTTTAGTGTTTTAAGTTCTATATGAACAAAAACTTTAAGTTAAGATAAATACTTAAATGTTAAAGGTAATGCTTCACTGTTTGTGAAGGCGTTGTACACTGAGGCAATTGTTTTTAATTAATTAGATGTCTTTAATAAAAATGTTTGTACAAGAATATTTCACAGATCGTTTGAAAATGACTCTCCGGACTAATTGTGAAGATCTGCACAATTGTTTTTAAAATGTGTGTGCTGGTGCACAGTGACTTTTAAAATCTATTTGCTGCATAATGGTTTTCAAAAAACATTCACACAGCAATCCTTCATAAAGGTTTTAAAACATCTACATACTGTGCAATTGTTTTTAAAGTCTATGTACTGCACAGTAGTTTTAAAAATGTACATGCTGTGCAAAGGTTTTTAGTTAGTGCTTAAGTTCTACACAAACAAAACCTTTAAGGTAAGATGACTTGAATGTTAAGGGTTGACACTAAGGCATAAATTACTTTTGAAAAGTGATTAGCAGCCTTTGTTAATCAGCATCATTTTGATAAGCAACCAGCCAAGGTATCTGTAAGATACAGTCCAGAAGATTGCAGTTGCACGGAAAAATGTGAAATCACAAGTACAGTTTCTGCAAGTCTGTACTTTTTACCACAGTTGCAGAACAACATTACCACAATTTGGAAATGTGTGTTCAGTGCGGGAAGTCATTTAATTGGCAACTTCTGCTAATCAAGCAAACACTTGCTTAGCAAATAGTATTTTGTGTGTAGCAAATTGCTATGCGAACCTGCTTATTTTATACATTAGTGTTTGTGACATGGAAACATAGAAGCTTAGACAATGATGGTAGAAAAAGACCAGAGATCCATCCAGTTTGCCTACGTTCGCTGTAATCCCTGAAACCTATTGTTCCTCCAGGGTACTAACCCTTCCCACCCTCTCTCTAGTGTCCTCCTTGGTCGTGTTGCTCTGGTAACTACTATTCCCTTCTTTATGTCCCAGCCCTGCTTGAATCCCCTGACTGTTTTCACACCCACCACTTCAGCCGACGGACTGTTCCCAGGTTCCGCCACCCTTTCCATAAAGTAGTACTTCCTCACATCTCTCCTGGACCTACCTCCTGTTAATTTCCATTCGTGTCCACGTGGCCTCGAACTGGTATTCAGGCTAAATAGTTCCCTGCAGTTCACTTTAATTCCTTTAAGGAACTTGAAGGTCTACATCATATCTCCCCTCTCCTTTCTGGTCTCCATTGAGTACACACTTAGTGCCTTGAGGAGCGATGGAGGGGTAGAATGAGACTCACAATAGTAATTGGGTATCTTTAATTAAAAAAACAAAATATTTGCATAAGAATCCTTCAAAAAAAATATATGTGCTGCATGAATATTTCGAGCATCTGTTCAATGGCTTTCAGACTAGTCCTACCACATTATTGTTTTTAAAATGTACATGCAGCACAACAGTTTTTTCAAGCCTACATGCCACACAGTGGTTTTTGAAATCTACTTTTTGCACGATGGTTTGCAAAATCTACATGCTGCTTGATGATTTTCACAAAACATTACCACAGCTTTGCTCGACAAGAAGCTAGCAATGTGCTTGACGATGGGAACTGAAGTTAAATCAAATGGTCTTGTAAGCTAATCTCCATGTGGCTGACTTAATGTTAACTGCGCCATAGTTCTGTTTTGAATCTCAGTTTGATTATTTTACCAAGAGTTTTACTACTTTTAGAGCTGTTACCAAACTGAATTGTTAGTTGTAGTTGTTAACTAAAGAATGATAAGTGTCATTGTATGCCTTACTAAAGTTAGATCTGGTTGGTTTGTGTATGGGATTTGTCTGAGGGTAAGCAGGAGGAAGACTCTCATGTGAGCAACTGCAGGGAATGTGAAATAAATTCCCAAAGTACATAGACCTTAATGTTGCTTTTAGTGGCATTTATAAGTGCGCTTGAAAGCCCAAGGACTCAAGTATTGGACTGACTTAATTGCACCTGATGTCCATGTTCTTGCTGCAAGGTTATGTAGCATGAAATAGCTTTTTTCTTTATGATGATGCAGTATGTCCTCTCTTGATGTAACTCTGGATGATGAGTATGTGATTCTAGTTATTCGATGTATAGTTCACTGTTTTATATACTCAAACCCAAGGATGGACTTTCATGTATGTATTTACTATGAAAAGAAATAAAAATAAGGTACAAAAAAATAAATTAGACGTGAACAAAATAGTAAGAAAGTTATGTCTCCTCTCATGCTTTGCATCGGAACAAGCCCCACGCATCTGGTTTCTGCAGGGCCCAAAGGATCCTGCACAAAGTAAGTTAGGAGTCGCACTCTCGCAAAAAAGTTACCACTCTAGTTTCTCAAAAAACTAAAGTAATTAATTGGGAAAAAAAAAACATTAATGCAGATTACGGGTGCTACTACACAAAACTGAACCCCACAAAGTTTGGAAATGTGCTATTAACAGTTTTCAACCCAGTGCCCACAAAGTTTGGAAATGCAGCATTACGGTTGTCTAGGCCAACTCCCATCCCTCCCCTCATTACCAAAGGCCATGCTACAGGTATGGGACCATGCATCAATGGTCTGGTACCTCATGCCAGGCCAACATATTTAAAATGTGTAAATAGCAACCCTGATCCTCTCCCCCATACCTTTATGACCCAAGGCCAATCTAGAGGTCTGGAGTCATGCCCGAAAGATCTGGTATTTTATACACATCCTGTGCATTCTGGATCTGTAATTGGGATACTTGTGGGGCACAGCTATGGAACTTTACATGCATAGGAGTCTTGACTCAACACCCCTCTGTTGCTGAGGCTGGCTCTGATGGGGTCTGCTTCAGTCATGTGAACTCTATCATGTGACCTCTAGGTCACCGACCAACCAGTGCAGTGGAGCCAAAGATTTTCTGATGTAGGGGTGGGGTTGGGGAGCATGTGGGCAAAGGCATACCCCTTAGGATCACACAAGTAACCTCATATAACTCTAGTAGTGTATTTTGGCACCTAGAAGTCTTGGCTGTGTGCTCCTACATTGTGTTGCTGAGGGGCGAAAGTCTCTGTGGGGTTGAGCTGGCTCTGGAATGGTTCGATCTGACTTTCAAATAGCTGGATCACCTGTGTTGCTTCACTTGCCTCAGGGCACTTGAAGTACTGCAGCTGTGAAAAGCAAGAACACTTAACAGAATCCTAATTACAGTATGTTTCTTTGGGGGGGTGTGGAGACCAATTATCTGGTCCAGGTAATGTTTCCTTGATCTTTTATTGTTGTCTCCTGTGTTTATAGTAATGCAATAAAGAAAACTGAAGACCAGTAATTTTATACATAATATTTTGTAATAGTTTGGGGGAACACTTCTCATGTACCAAATCCTGGCGGCCTCAAACTGTGGACCTAAGAACTCACTGGTGGCTTAAATTTTTACTTTTTCACCATGGATCCTCTGAAACATCTCTTACGCAGTATACAGAAGGTCAAATGCGATTCCTAGAGCAAAGGAGGGAGAGAGGTGATATGATCGAAACATTCAAACATCTTGAGGGAATTAACAAGGTGAAAGAGTGTAACATGTTTCAATATAAGAAAAATAGCAGGACAAGGGGACACAGCATGAGATTAGAGGGAGGCCGATTAAGGGGTAATGTGAAGAAGTTGTTTGTCACAGAAAGGGTGGTGGATGCATGGAACGGCCTACCTCAGGAGGTGGTGGAAATGAATACAGTGCAGGGCTTCAAACAGGCATGGGATAGGCATAAGGGAGCAATACAGATGAGTGTGAATAAATAGACCATTGACAGAGTAAAGGACTATGGCACATTCATAAGGTAGAAAAAAATGGGCAGACTGGATGGGCCTTGCTATCCTTATCTGCCATCAACTTCTGTGTTTCTGTTTGCCATAGTTTATCAAGGTAAGAAAAAACTGCCACTTATGTGACATGTTTAATTAGGGCTCTAAATAGCTCTGTGGCCACACAAAGTTGTGCTTGGTGGCCACATTTGAAAACTCTAGGGACACTTTTCCCCTAGACTCACGTCTTTCAGAAACAGCTTTTAAATGAAGGCACACTGCTGTAAACCTGGCAAAGATACACACTTCTTTGCCCAGGACCATAAAAAGCTATGAATGCTCATTCTGGCTGGTAACATCTGCAGCTGCACACCGTTGATCAGTCCAGCTTCATGCTTTTCTAGCTGGAAGGCTCATATGGTACGTTTCCAGAATTCTGTAAAGCAGTGATTTCATTTTCCAGCCTCAGTGATTTTCAGTAGCACCTGTGCCATCTCACGTCTGTGTTGTGCCACATGCGGAGAGAATGTCTGCCGTACAGTCTTGAGGCAGGACACAGTAACAGTGCTCATCAGAACTTCCCACTTTATGACATTTAGGAAGTGAAAGGGAGCGAGTTGTCAATTGAATTTGGAAACCTAACACTGTGCCAGTAAGTGCGTGACTGTAGCAGGTTCTGTTTCAGTAGTTATTTTTGTAGCACGTGTTCTATTGTTTATTAATCATTGAAAACTAATAGTTTTAAAAGCAATTTTTTTAAATAAACGGGAACAAATAAACTGATTGTCATAACTGATAGAAACAGCAACTTGCATTTTTAAAAACTGAGCTTGTTGAAAATTAGCAGCATGCAAGCCCCCCACTTGCTCAGTCTGTGTACGTCCACTATTTCTGCATACACTCACCAGCTTAAACGTCTGTGTATACTTCCGTCACCAAACCCATCCCATAGTATTCAGATCACTGATATTTTTTTAAAAAAAGATTCACAATATAAGAAGGCTTGTTGGAGTCTTTTTTTTTTTTTTGCTAAAATGATCTGGTAAATAAAAGAATACATACGACAGTACACATATGAAAATAATACAACGTACAAAGATCTCAGCCTTCTCTTTGAGCTAAATAATCTGATTATGCCCAGTTTCTCTATGTAGCTCCTGCCTGCTAAACTGCTGCTTATCTTGATGACCCTGTGCTGCATCCTACACCACTCCAGTACTTCAGTATCCTGTTGTACTTTAGTGACCTGAACTAGACAGAGTACTCCAGGTCCCAAGACCTTATGCAGGAAATAGATACCTCCCTTGACCTGGTCCTAAACCCAACGCCTCTCCCCCCCAGTGCATCCCAGCATAGTGCTAGCTCTCTTAACTGCAGCAGCACATTCCTGCCACACTTTGGCTTATCCTCCACATTTAACGCTATATCCGTCTACTCAGTTATGTTGTTCACTGTTGCACCATATAGGATGTATGTGCGACACCGATTCATTGCCCCCTTGGTACACGGTACCTTGAACTTCCATATGTTAACTCTAAACTCAAATTTTTAGCACGCCCTTAAAGGAGTACTCCTGTGTTGAAACTGTTCATCCCCAAACCCTTACCCCGGGTTAGGCTTTTCCCAATAGATAAAAAGTAAAGTATTTATTTTATGCATATAACTCTGCTGTCCGTCAACATGGTGGGTGCTGCGCAGTGCCATCTCATGTTACAGTGTGGTGCCACACTGCTGGCTTGGCAGTGAGGAAGTATACAGCAAGGTGCGGCACAGTACTGTAACATGAGATGGCACTGTACGCAGCTGCCATGTTGACTGACAGCACCGCTATAGAACATAAAATAGTAAGTGTAAACATGTATGTTTTTTATTCATTCCGAAAAGCCTGATCGAGGGGTGATGGTTGGTGGGGGTGGGCAGTTTTGCTACACAGAGTTCTCCTTTAATAGGAGCAGGTCACTGAAAATTCCACTAAATAAAAAGTATCATTCAGCATTATTGACTTGGGACTTGATATTAGGACTTAGGGCAGGAGGTGGAGGGTTGAGGTTGATGGGCGCTACTCTGAGTGGAGAGGGATACTTTACAATAGGTGCTGGTGCCACTGCTTTTTAACATTTCTCCCCAACCCCTCCCTATAGTACTGTTTCCTGCTTTGGTGTGCTGGCTGGGCTCTCAGCTCCTGTTCACCTTCCCAAGTTACCGCCATCTTCCTGCAAGGACTCGCCTGTCTTGGAACGCCCCCACAGCTTGCCCCTGTGGTGGGGCCAGGAGGGGGAGGGCGATCCTCCCCCCATTCAGAGTCCAGATCTGGTTTTGGCAGCAGAGGCACAGTACAGTGGTGTAGGCTGGAGCAAGTGAATGAGGCTTCCTGTTGCACAGACCCCAGTTTTCCCTGGTTTTCTCCCCCATCCCTGAGGTTAGTGTGCATGCACTGGTGTGGGCATACGACGTGAAGATGCTAACATACTAAAATGCCAGCAGAATAGGCCTAACGGTCTTTCGTGTCTGCTCGTTTGGTCAGCCCCCACCCTTGGAGCTGACCTTGCTGCCTCCCTCGCCTTCTCTGGCTTCTCCCTTCTCAGTTCTGGATATTCTCACTGCATTGCATTTTGCTTCCAGAAACCTTCCCCTGTACCTGTCCCACTGCCTCTTGAACCCCTCCACCGTTTCTGCCTCCACCAGCCCCCTAGGCAGCCCGTTCCATGGCTCCACCACCCTCTCAGTGAAGTAGCACCTCCTCCTTTCTCCCCTGAATCTCCCCCCCTTCAGCTTCCACCTTGCCCTCTAGTTGCTCCCTCCTCCTTCCTTCAAAGCACCCTGACTGTTCCTCCCCTATTTACCCTTTCATGACCTGAAGACCGCTATCATGTCCCCCCCCGGTCCCTTCTTTCTTCCAATGTGTACATATTTAGTTCTTCGAGCTCTCCTCATAGGTCCTGTCCCCAAGCCCCAAATCATTTTGGTTGCCCTCCTCTGGACCCTCTCCAGGAGTTTAATGTCCTCTTTATGTGGCTCCAAAACTGCACGCAGTACTCGAGTGCGGCCTCACCAAGCAGTTATACAGAGGAGTATCACTTCCTCCTTCTGGAGGTGATCCCTAGCGCATGCATCCCAGCATCCTGTTGGCCTTGGCTGCTGCCTCCCTACAAGTCTCCGAGTTGTTCATCTTGGCGTCCACCACCACCCCCAGGTCCTCTCAGCCATCGAGACTTGGCATTCTCCCCAGGTGTACACTTGGCCCGGGTTTCTGGCCGCCAGGTGCAGTACCTCGCATTTCCTGCATTGAACCTCAGCTTCCACTTTCTAGACCATCTTTCCAGAGCCTCCAGGGCCCCTGTAGGGTCACCCTCTGCCCTCCCCATCCACCGCCCCACTTTTGAGTCATCCGCAAAGAGACTCATCTCACTCCTGATATCTGTCCTTATGTCAGAGCGTAGGTGTTGAACAGGAGAGGCCCAAGGACTGATCTCTGTGGGACCCCACTAATGACCCTCCTTGGGGATGAGACTATCCCGCCAACTACGACCCTCTGGGTCCAGTCCTGGAGCCAATTGCCTATCAATCTGATCATCTGGTTCCCCGCCCCCATTTCTCCCAGCTTATCCAACAGGCCCACGTGAGGAACAGAGTCAAATGCCTTGCTGAAGTCTACAAAGAGGACGTCCACTGGTCTACCCAGGTCCGAGGCACTCGTCACCCAGTCATAGAACTCCACAAGGTTTGTCTGACACAGTTTCCCCGGGACGAATCCATGCTGTCTTATCATCCAGGCACCCTGACTTTTCCAGGTCCCCCGCTAGCCTCTCCTTGACAATGCCCTCCATCATCTTGCCCACCACCGATGTCAGGCTGACAGGTCTGTAGTTCCCTGCCACCTCCCTTGATCCCCCCATGTGGATAGGCACTATATGCGCCACCTTCCAGTCCTGGGGCACCCACCCTGTCCTCAGAGAGATGGTGAAAAGCTCTGCTGGGGTTTCGCCAGGACATCCGCAAGTTCATTCAGCACTCTGGGATGCAATTTATCTGGCCCCGGTGCTTTCTCCATTTTAAGGGACCTGAGGGCTTACCTCACTCACTCTGCTGTGATTTCCACTTCCGCTACCTCTTCTCCCTGCTTAGCCTTCCCCCCTCCTGCCAGTGATGCCTCCACCTCTCCCCAGACCCGCCGATCGGTAAGGGTCCCCCCCTCCTCAATATCACTGTCTCCTCCCATGTATAATGCAGCACCCCCATTTTCCTTTGAGAAAACTGAGGTGAAGTACTCATTTAGTACCTCAGACTGCCCCCCCGGGTCTTGTGCCCATCTCTCCCGTTTTAATCCTGCTAATCTGCCCCTTCACACTTCGTTTTTCCCCAATGTATCTGAAGAACCCCTTGTTCCCTCTCCTAATTTCCCTGGCCAGGTTCTGCTCCTTCCTTGCCTTAGCCGCCCTCACCACCCTAGAGGCCCTTCTAGCCATCAGCTCATACTCCCCTAGATCCCTTTCACTCCTTGAGCACTTGAATTGCCTATAGGCTGCCTTCTTTCCGCACCACCTCCTGGACCTCCTGGTCCACCAGCAGGGTTTTCGGGCCCTACCATTTCGTCTTACTCTTGCACAGGTGCTGGTAGCATCTTGCACCCCTCTCCTGATGATTTCCCACTTACTGTCAGCGTCCATGTCTGACCCAATCCTATCCAAATGCTCCTTAAGGATCCTTCCCATTTCCTTAAAATCCACCCCCCTGAAGTCAGTTACCTCCGTCTTTGTGCAGCCTCCTACCCCTCCTAGGTCCAGGCAGAACCAGACCGTGGTATGGTCACTCCCCGCCAACGAGTCCCTTACCTCCAGGTCCCCAATCTGGTCACTGTCTGCCAGGACCACATCCAGTACGTGCGCCTCCCTGGTCGGTTCCCCCACCTGCTGAGTTAGGAACGTGTCTTGAAAGACATCCAACAACCTCTGTTCCATGGCCACCGAGGATGTCATAGTCTCCCAGTCTGTTCCTGGCATGTTTAAGTCCCCCAACACCACCACCCTTCCCCTGCCCAGTCTGCAGTGTCTCCCAACATCTGCCACCAGACTCTCCTCCAGCTCCTCTGCCAGTGCAGGGGGTCTATACACCACTCCTATTTTTACTCTCTTGCCCCACCTTGTTATCAAGGTGACCCAAATCGCCTCCATGGTTCCTTCCACCTCCTCTACTCCCCCTATGCCAATGCAGTTTTGATTCATTGCTACCCTCCTCCCTTCCCTCCCCTGTCCTTCCTGAACATAGTGTAACCCTCCAGGTTCAGGTCCCAGTCATGTCCTCAGTGGCCCCAGGTCTCATGACTGCCACATCCACTGCTCCCTCAGTTAGCATCACCTGGAGCTCAGGCATTTTTATTTTCGCTCCTGGCATTTAGCAGGACTACCTTCCACTCTTCCCTATACTTCCATTTCCCCTGCTCATGTTCCCACGGGGATTCTGTTTTCCCCTGGTCTGCACTTTACCAGTCGGCCTTTTCCCACATTCCTCCAGCTCCCCAGGGGGGTAGAGACAGAGTCCCTCCTTTATCGGCCCCCCTCGACAGCCTTTTCTCCCATCCCTCCCGCTTCACAAGTTTAAACCCCACTTTTCACCAATGAACCCCTCTATTTTCAACTTAAGGATTCCCCTCCCCTCCAAATTGAGATGGAGCCTATCTCTAGCATACAGCTCCTTATCCTCCCAGGTCTCCCCCCAATCCCCCATCAACCCATACCCTCTGGCCTCACACCACTCCCTGAGCCACTGGTTTATCTTCCTAATCTTCCTTTGTGTTTCCCCTAGCCCTTGGCACGGGAGAGAGAGAGGTGAGACAGCACTATTTTTGATGATGGTGTCTACAATCACCTGTGCCTTGTTCCTCCTGACCTTGAGGAGCACTTTGTGGATCAAGGGAAATGGAAGGATGGCATAGAAGAGGCCTGGGGTCCACAGCCTTGAGGAGACCCCCCCCCCCCGCAGCAAGCCCTGCTGAGGGGGGCCGGCATGGAACAGCCTCAGCTTGGCATTCTCCCTGGAGGCGAACAGGTCCACCTGAGGGGTGCCCACTGGGAGAACAAGCTGTGTACTACCTCTGGATGGAGAGCACACTTGTGAGACGCCTTGCCCACCAGCTGATTTGAGGCTCCTGCCACATGAATGGCTAGGAGATCCACCTCCAGTCGGCCCACAAGGGTCCAGATGTGGAGAGCTTCGCTGCACAGAGGCCGGGACTGCATGCCACCCTGTTTGTTGAGACAGTACATGGTTGTGGTGTTGTCCATCTGGACCTGAACCACTTGACTCCGAAGTAACAGAGCGAATGCAGTCCAGCACTATCTGAACTGCTCGGAGCTCCAGCAGGTTGATGTGAAACCAGGACTCTTCGTGGTCCAGAACCCATGGACAGTACAGTTACGTAAGAAATGAAAATTACATACCTACCGTAATTTCGATCTTCTCTTGTATCTTCACCATTCATTACTGCTTGGGTTAAGCCGGGGCTGCACTCCGCCACGGGAGTTTTTTTTTTTGAGTCAGTTTCAATGGCGCCGCCGAGGATGACGCACGCCGTGCAAGGGGCGCCGCCAGGTGCCATAGACTCTTCCATCTCAGTTCTGTTAGCCGGAGGCAAAAATAAAGTGTGAAAAAAGAAAGTGAGGCAGAGAGCCGAGGGATAGAAAAAGGAAAGGAAATAAACTGAAAAAGGAGTAAGCTGATGGAGAATAGACAGAGGAGAGAGAATTCCTACCCTAAGGGACCGCAGGACCACCTTTCCGGGGCGGCTCTAGGGGAGGAACAGAGAGAGGGAGAGGGAGAGGAGCAGAAGAAGAAGATAAAGAAGAAAGAAAGAAAGATGCATGTTGAGAAGGAGAACAGTGTCCATCGAGCATTGTTGGTTGAGAGGCTTATAGGCTCGAAACTAATAAGGGAGCAAGAATCCCAGTTGTTAGGACTGAGGAGAGGTTCCACCGAACCTTCCGAGCAGACCCAAGAGAGGGCAGACTCTCTGAATTCTCAACATGCCAAGTCCCTTCATCCCAGTTGAGGGCTCCTAGACTGTCTGAGCAGAACCTGTTCCGGAAGAGCGCCCATCCAGGAAGAGGACTAAGTTCCTTAGCACCTTGTTAAGTGCTACCACAGAAAATATGGGAAGAAAACATGTCTTCTCGAGGCAGTTGGTAAGAAAAATAGAGGAACTCGATCCGACTTGCTAAGACAAGGCAGACAGAAGCTATGAAAATAATGCCTGCCAGGGGGATTCCAAACTTTGAGGAGGCCAAGACAGGGCATGGCCACCAGGCTGTGAAACTACATGACCTGAAGAAAGTAAGGAATCGCACCATAGGGCAGTCAGAAAGAGTTCCCTCAGAATTAAAGAATTTTGCAACCGTACCCGTTCCTCTCTACCTTGAGGAAAAAAGACAATCCATTCAAGGGGGAAAAAATAGATTTTTTTTTTTTTTTGGCATAAAGGCCAAGGGGGGAGAGATAGGAACGAGATGGGAGGGGGAGACGCCACAGAAGGAGGCCACTGAGGGGAAGGTGGGTGGGTATCAGTAATGAATGGTGAAGATACAAGAGAAGATCAAGAATTACGGTAGGTACGTAATTTTCATATCTTCCCTTGTCAATCTTCACCATTCATTACTGCTTGGGTGAGTACCAAGCCCCCCCCCTTGACAAAAAGGGGGGGGTAGAACCTTGAGGGAACAAGACCCCCAGCCTCCTGTTGGTGAGGAACAGAAGGGGAAGACCCTGGCTAACACAAGGGAAGCCTAAGTGGGAGAAGAGCTAGGAGGTGTCCCCCGAGGACGGGGACACGGAGAAAGCCCCTGCAAAAGTCTCCTAGCTCTGGAGGAAAAAAAGACGGGTCCCCCAGAAAGCGAAGGGCCTCACCCTATGCCGGGCCAGGGGTGATAACCTTGATAGACGAAGCCATGCCGTCCGCCTAATGCAGATCGCTGTTCCCGCAAGCCTGGAAGCCACCTCATTGGCGTCATAAGATGCCCTTGCTTGGTGTCTTGCCAGCTCCAGGCCTATAGCGGAGAGGGCAATAGCCTGTCTGGTTTGTCTGATCAGGCATTGATGCTAGAGGGGAGAGCATCGCCACAGATGCCGACTGTAGGCAGCGTAAGTAGCCTGATGTGATGCAATGCAAGCCACCGACGAGAAGAAGAGAGATTTCGCCCCACCATCGTTCGTAGGGAACTGGTCTGGTGGGCGGTCGCAGCCCCAGGCGGCGGCGCCTGAAGGGAGTCTCTAGGTATACCAAACCAAGACGGTGCGAAGGGTACCCAGAGATTCGAGGGCACAATACCTTCGACGACAGTCTGCCGGGGCTGGAGAAAGGGCGGCTGGCGCTGCCAGGAACAGATAGACGCCTCCTGGAAGGGAAGCCAGAAGGTACCACCAGGTGCTGGGCACTGAATTCTCCAAGGAATTCACGCTCTGCGCTCGGTATTGTCTCGGCCGAACGAAGAGATTCAAGATCTGCCACCATCTCGAGAGGAATCGCTGATATTCAGTGAAATCAGCGTCAGAAGAAAGATGAGCAAAGGTTCCTCTTCCCTCAGAGGGAAGACGAGGATGATGGAGAGCTCGAATGTCCAGAAGATTCCTGCGGCGGTGGGGAGGTCGAAAGACCCACTCATGCATGTATCTAACGTATGAGGGGAAGGCTGCTGCAGAACCTCTGAACTGCTCCCAGGATAACGGCCCCGTAGGACCGACATAGCCTGGAAGAGCGGGGGTGGATGCAGAGGTACTGGAGAAGGGCACCTACGAAGAGGCAAGTGACCTCTGCCAGGGCTCTGAAATCCGAGGAACGGAGCCTGAGCTGGCGGGATCCCGGACAACAAACCAGGCTGCAAGACGAGACCCTGAGGATGCGATGCCTGGAAGAGCCCAGGGGGGGAACTTCCCCTGTGACGAACCCGGGACTGCATGGGTCCAGAAGAGCAGTCCACAGCAACGCCACCGGAGGGAACCCAGGGGCCCAAGAGGGAAGGACGGGGTTCGGCGCTACGGCTCCTAGCCACCCCACGAGGGGTGGCCGTGGGAGACCGGGGAACCCGTCCCCTGCCCCTCAACCCCTCTGACTCCGAGAGAGCCCTCCTCCTCGACTGCAGTGTTCCCCCATCCCGAGAGGAGGCAACAGCACCCGGGAGGGCAGCTGTCACAGGACCCCTAGGAGGGGGAGCCTCCTCCTCAGTCTCCACCACATCACCCCCCTGGGACCCAGGGCCACCCCTAGCCCGAGGATCCTCGGGGGGGGGACGGGAGTGGGGACAGTGGAAGGGGCCCACTGTGCCGCCTAGCTCCCAGTGCCACCGGGGACCCCGACGAGTCAGGGTGCCAGGATGGGTCCACATCCGTGTCATCGGCCTCCAAAGAGGACGGGACCAGCAGAACCTCAATGCTGGCAACCCCAGGGATCCTCGGTGCAATGGCGCGGTGCCGGGACGCGCCAGACTACCCCACCCACTCGCGACAGCCAGGCCGGCCCTGGCTCCCCACCGCACCAGATAGGGCTCACGGCGCCGCTCCCGGCGCTGAACAACCCGCGCCGCCGAGCAAGACTGATTCCGTGGCGCTGCAAGCAGCGCCAAAGACCAGGGCAGCGCCACCTGCGGTGCCATCTCGATCACCGGCGCCCGCGCGGTGCTGGGATCCAAAACGGCACCGGAGGGCGGCGTCGAAGGTCTACCGGTGCCAGGCCCAGAAATCGTGGGCCTCGACACTGGGGGAGCCTGCACCTCCGAGGAGGTGACTGCCGAGGCGGTGTCCCTCGCTGCGCCCTGGGGGAAAACAACGTTCTCGACACCCTGAAAGAAGCCTCTTCGGCAAGAGAAGAGGAGGAAGCTCCTCCTCCGGCGACCTACAGGCCCAGGAGGGACCCGGGAAGGCCTAGAGACCTTACTGAGAATCCTTTGAGCGACGTTTCCAAGGTCGGCGGGTTTGCCGAGCTTGAACATCGCCGGACTTTGAGGACACACGGCGGTCCATGGAGAAACAAGGCCGCACGCTGGCCCATGTCGTGGTTGGGTCCCAGACAACGGAGACAGTCATCATGCCAGTCCGGAGACAGAGAAATGCCGCCACAGGAGCATCGACGATAGGGGCACGGCCCGCTTTCACCTACGCCTTGCTCCCGAACCGGACATGATGCGAATCTAAACGAGGAAAAAAGAGATAAAGCACCCGGCGCCGCAATATAGAAATAAAAGGAACGGTCTTACCGTATAGGCGTCGGTGGATGTCTGAGAGGAACACGAGGAGTCTTCAGCTGAGAGGAAAAACCGATAAAACTATCGCTACTCAAGAGCAGGTGCAGCCTCGACGGCAGGAGAAACAGAACTGAGATGGAGGAGGTCTCACGGCACTCAACAGCCGCCCTCACGCATGACGCTGCACGTCATCCTCGAGGGCGCGCCGCTGGAGCCGACTCAAAAAATCCCAGCGGGTGCGTCCGCTTAACCCAAGCAGTAATGAATGGTGAAGATTGACAAGGGAAGATCTTACCGTAACAGTAGATCTTCGAGAGAGGTTCCTGCAATAGATCACAACATGTAGGAGTGCACCCCCCGGCATCAGTACTGATTGTACAGCAAACTTTTGCTAGCAATGTCTGGCAGGGAACCGCACACCCGACGTTATGCAACCGACATCAGCGTGACCCTATATAGTGGGCAGTCCCCGCGCCCGCCTTCCAGTTCTTCCGCAGGAGATCCAAGGAGGATGAGACAGGAGAATGGATGAAAATTCTGGAGCTCAGTTCAGAATGATCTGTAAGAAATGCAGAAACTGGGGGAAGGAGGGAGGGAAAGTGTGACCTACTGCAGGAACCTCTCTCGAAGATCTACTGTTACGGTAAGTTCTTACATAACTGTACTGACTTACTTCGAGAGGGTTCCTGCAGTAGGTCATAACATGTAGGACTGAATCTCAAGCAGTCACTCTCAGAGAGACCAAGAGAATCAGGGGAGGAGGAAAAAACTGAAACAGACCAGGACTGGCCTAAGACAGTAGGCTCTGCAGAATGGCAAGGTCAAACCCGGCCCTACGCCTAGAAGCAATGTCCAGACTGTAATGCTTTGTGAAGGTATGGACCAAACTCCAGGTTGCTGCCGTGCAAATCTCTGCTGCTGAAACATTCCTAAGGAAAGCTGTCGAAGCAACCATGCCCCTAGTAGAGTGACCTCTGACCTCCCCCAGAAGAGGTTTACTGTACTTTTGGTAACAGAAGCGGATGCAGTTAGCCAGCCATTTGGAGAGACACTGCTTAGAAACTGCTGACCTCAAAGATTTTGGGGCAAAGGAGACAAAAAGCTGATCTGATTTATGGGACTCTCTGGTCCAATGGACATAGTACTTCAAAATCCTATGTACAACCAATGTGTGAAGGACAGCCTCACCCCTATCCGAATGAACCGGACAGCAGACCAGGAGTTCAACCATCTGATTTAAGGTGAACTCAGAAACTACTTTGGAAGAAACTTAGATTTGTAGCAGGACTGCCCAGTCCTTGTGAAAAATCAAATAAGGCTCCTTATGCATCACGGCCTGAAGCTCGGAAATTCTATGAGCAGAAGTTATAGCAACCAACAAGCACCTTCCAAGATAGGTAGGCATGTCACAGCTACTGCCAGTTCAAAGGCGGGGAAGAGTAAGCTTTTCTAAAATAAAATTCAAGTCCCAAGGTGGGGTGGGTTGCGATGGGGGTTTCAAATGGAGGATAGCTTTCAAAATGTTTTCGAGATCTCCAATTGAGCGACAGGTTTCCCGTCCACTAAAGAACGATAGGCTGAAATAGCTGACAGGTGGACTTTAAGAGAGGAATAGCTTAAGCCAGAGTCAGACAGGTGCAATAGGTACTCCATGACCTGTGGAGCCGAGCAAGTGAAGAGGTCCCAGCCCTTATGTGCAGCTCAGATGGAAAAACGCTTCCATTTCATCGCATAGGCTGACCTGATGGAGGGTTTCCTAGCTTTCACCAGGACCTGAGTGACCCTCTGGGAGACTCCAAAGCATGACACAATTACATCTGAAGGAGCCGTGCATGAAGGTACAGGGTCCTGAGTCCTGGATGCACTAGTCTGCCCTGATCCTGCATCAACGGATCGTGTTGAAGAGGGAAGGGAACTGGAGGTTCCACTGCCAGCTGCTGTAGGAGTGGGAACCAGATCTGCCTCAGCCAGAGAGGGGCTATAAGGATCATCCGAGCCCCCTCTGCTTGAAGTTTTAGGACACGCTGTAGAATGGGAAAGGGAGGAAAGGAGTACAAGTACTTCCCTGTCCAGTAAAGCGACAACGCATTGTGCCAGAAATCACCAGGCTCTGGAACGAGCGGGCAAAAACGGGGAAGTTTTGCGTTGTATGGGGAGGCAAAGAGATCTACTTCTGGTTGTCCCCATCTGTGGAACAACTGATCAGCCACTTCCTGATTCAGTTCCCGTTCGTGAGCTTGTGACGATGTCTAACTGAGGCTGTCCGCCAGGATGTTGTGGACACCTCCGACATGCACAGCCATGAGAAACAGGCCATGTTGGACTGCCCAGAACCACACCGCACGCTTCCTGCACAGAGGGTACGATTGGGTGCCTCGCTGTGTATCAGACCACAGACATGTTGTCCATCTGGACTAGCAGTGTTCCTGTTGACAGGATGGACTGGAACGCCTGAAGGATGTACAAGACAGCCCTCATCTCCAGTATGTTTATGTGGAGAGACATTTCCAGTTGAGACCTCAATCCCCGTGTCCGATGATTCCCCAGGTGGGTTCCCCAACCCAGACCGGAAGCATCTGTGGTAGGGTACATGAGGGAGGGGGTGTCCTAAAGGGTAACCTCCAAGACAGAGTCTGAGGATTCTGCCACCATAAAAGGTCTTTCTTGAGTGCCCTGAACACCAGGACAGGATGGTCCAAATCATCCGAGCGCTGATCCCACTGGACACATAATGTCCATTGGGTGATCCTCATGTGTAATCTGGCCAAGGGAACCGTGGAGGTGGTCGCCGCCATAAGGCCAAGAAGGCATAAGAACGCTCTGCGGGAACATGCCTGGAGGAGAGGACTAGACTGACCTGTTCCCGTAGAGCATCTGCTCTGTCCAGGGGCAGGAAAACTCTGCACTGGACCATGTCTAAGATCACCCCGATGAATTGAAGTCTCTGGGAGGGGATCAGGGATGACTTGGGGAAGTTGACAGTAATCCCCAGTCAGGAAAACAGGTCCAGTGTGTAGGAAAGAGATTCCTCTAGGCTGGTCTTGGATGAGGCTGCTAAGAGCCAGTCGTCCAGGTAAGGGAACACTGCGAAATCCCAAAGACGTAGAGCCACTGCCAACACCACTAGGCACTTGGTGAAGATCCTGGGTGCCGAGGAAAGACCAAAGGGGAGGGGCTGTAAACTGAAAGTGCTCCCCTTGGAAAAGGAAATGCAGGAACCGGCGGTGGCCCAGGAACACTGGGATATGCAGGTAGGCATCTTGCATGTCCAGTGCACAAAGCCAGTGGTCTTTCTGCAGCAAGGGTAGAAGACCCTGTACAGTCAGCATGTGGAACCTTTTGTATTCCACAAAAAGGTTCAGCCAGCTGAGGTCCAGGATGAGTCTGAGGTCACCCATCTTTTTCAGGAGCAGGAAGAAATGGGAGTAAAACCCTTTTCCTCTGATATGGGGGGAACTGGCTCTATAGCTGACTTGTGTCTTAGGGCCAGGATTTCCTCCTTGACCAGCGATGCCTGGTTCAGGGAATACCAGGAATGACCTAGAGGGGAGTCTGGAGGAAACTCCAGAAACTCTTATGATGTGCCCTCTTGAAATGAGTTGCAGGACCCATGCATCTGAGGTGATGCCCTTCCACTTCTGCACGTGGAGGGCGAACTTTCCTCCCACTGGCTCCACATTTGGGGGTGGAGGGGAGGGGCTATACAAGTCAGGAAGTGGAGGGACGAGGGGGGCGAGACCCACCGTCCGCTCTCTGGGTTTCTGGGCAGGGGGAAGAAGTGAAAGAAGATCCCGATGCTCTTCTTTTATTCTGATGCCTGTTAAAGTGCTGTTTACCCTGCCTCTTGTGTTGGCGCCAAAAGGGCTTTTTCTGGAAGCTTGTTCGGTACAAGGACTGGACAGATCTCAGGGTCTGGCCACTGTCTTGGAGGCCTGTGATGATATCTTTGGTGTCTCCCCCAAAAAGGACCGATCCTCTGAAGGAAGCATCCTGGATGGCTGCCTGTACATCTGTGGAAAGTTCAGAAATACAAAGCCAAGAGTGTCTTCTGAGGTAAACAGCTGCGGCGGAGAAATGAGCCACCGCGTCCACCGAATCATAGGTGGCTCTAAACGCATGTCTACAAGAAATTTTGGACAAGTGCAAGCCCTTGGTTAGTTCCTCCTTGAGATCCGAGTCCTCCATGGATTGAATACGGCCTCAAGCCTAGCCATAGTGGCCTTTTCAAAGCAAGCCATGTGCACCATGTAGTTGAGGGAACGGAGGGCGCATGTAGAGGAGGAATAAAGTTTCTTTCCAAATTGGTCAAGCTGCGAGATTCCTTATCTGGAGGGGAGGTGCCCATGTGTTTGTGTAGCCGAACGCTCGTGAGCAGCTGCTATAACAACAGAGTCCGCCTTGGGATGAGAGTCCAGAAAGGAAATGCCCTCAGGTGAATGGTATATCCGTCAGCCTTTTAGGGACAGCCAGAATAGAGTGAGCAGCTGCCAAATGGTAGTGGTTAGGTCCTCATGGGGGGCTGTCCAAGGGAGAGACAGGAATAGGGAAACTCTCCAAGTCTAGGTGTTAACACTAGACGCTTTCTTTTGTCCTGCTCTTCCGCATTCCAACCACTGGTTTGTTTGATAATGTGGAAGAGTTCGATAAATGAGGGTCCTCTGGGGATATGGGTGAATCTTTGCCCTTGGCAGCAGAGGACTGCTCACCTGACGAAGAGTTTGAGTAATCCTCTTCAGAGTCTAAGGAATCCTCTCCCTCATGGGTTCCAATCTCTGGCAAAGTGACCTCCTGTGGAGTTGGGCCAGAAATGTGCATGGTGGCAGAGTAGAGAGAGCTGGCTGGTGACAAGGAATAGGGAGTGGACGAGACCACCGGGCCCAGCAGACGTCATTCTAAGTCAGAAATCAGCTAGGACCTGGCGTCCTTCCACCAGGACTGGATCATAGTTTGAAAGTCCTGTTGAGGTGGAGAAGGAGGAGTAGGGGTGGGCGGAGGCTGATAAAAGGGGGTGTCCAACCCCGGGTACTGATGAGGGGGGTACCCCTGGTAATAGGGGTAGCTAGGGGGTCTGATACCCAGGGAAGTATGCCTTGGGGAAAGAACTCATCGTTGGACCTAATGGAGGATAAGCCGGCATCTGGATCCCCAGATAAGGATGATACCCTGGTGGAAGACCCTGGTCTGTCGGGGTCTCGGAGGACCTGGAAAAGTATCCGCGCCGCAGACAGCGCATGTCAGAGGGTCTAGTGTTGGGGTAGTTGATGTCTGCGGATCTGTCATCGGGCCTGGCACAGTGATAGCTTGCATCAGGGGCAAACATAAGGGCCTTGACTGAGGAAGGCTGTGTAAGGTATCCAGCAGTGTCCCCTGCATCAGAGTGGGGGCACCCAGTGGAAGAGGCCCTGACGGCGGAGCCGTCGATAAGCCTGACGAAGGAGGAAAGAAGCCAGGAGCCTGTGTGAAGCTCGGGTCTGGCGCCGGTATCCCCGGGAGGGTATCCAAGGGGGAGACCTGGGGCACTACCACTGGAGTGGGAGAGGAAAAGACCACATCCAGGGGGCCCTCTTCCTCCTCCGCCCCAGTCATGACATCTGGGGTAGAAGGTTCCACCGGGGGAGGTGGAATGGAAGGATCCTGCCCAAGGGGGACCTGGGAGGAGGGCTGGCTGAGGGAGGTCAGCTTGCTCGACCAAATGTTGGGTGAAGCCGCATCAGCCCCAGACGGGTGAGCTATGTCCGGGCGATCATCAGGAGCTTGGACGACCGGCTTATCAGATGAGAGAGGGACCAGGTGGAGGAGGGGAGGACCCTCAACTGACTTACCGATCGGTGTTATGCGGATTCCCACCTGGTGAGAATCCGACTTACCGACTGCTGGGTGGGCCCTGGAAGAGTCGGGGTCTGACTTACCGGTAGAGACCAGGCATTCGCCGGAGGAGTTGGCTGACGACTTACCAGTGGAGATAGGCTGAAAAGAAGCAGAGGAACCTGGAGAAGTCCTGGACATAGCCTGGATAACCACAAGGGTAGGCAGCGTGGAAACGGCCTTACTGGTCGAAGGCTTGCTAGAGGAAGCTCGGTACTGGTTGTGACACTTGGCCAGCTGGTTATGATTGCTCTGTGATTTATAATATAGAATGTGGTATGTGATTGTCTGTCATGAGACATCCCGTGCTCCTGTGATGAACTCCCCCCCCCCCCAGGTTTCAGTTCAAATGACAGGATATGTTAAACAGCAGATCTCTGTAATGTGATTAACTTCCAAGTTGCATTTTATGGCCGTGTTTATGATCTGAGTTGCTTTGAAGCCAGGAACTTAAAATATCTATTTTATGACGTCTTCAGAGGATGAACAGTTAATTTCAGCTGGTGTTAAAAAGCTATATTGCATCTAGGTGAAAAAACTGCAGAGTTGTAAAAGTTCTGTGATGTCCTTGGAAAACAGGAAACTGCTCAAAGATCAAAGAGGAAATGTAGATCAAATAAGTCATATTGGGAAATGAGTTTTGCTGAAGTCACCTTATTTAATATACCTCCTAATTAGGACATCCAGTCTGCATAATTTTTATATTCTAAAAGAAGTAGCTAGATGACATCATAGAGGGGTGGAGACACAGGGTTTAAACTGTATTCTGTATTTCCACTTACACACTTTTCTTGTGGGCTCTTAGAAAACAACATCTAACTATATGCACTATAAGAAGGTAATACATTAGCTAGGAAAGTCTAATTGTATTGTGGTAGGAGTTTATGTTTGTACTTCAACTTTGTTCTTTTACATGATTGTATGCTTTGTGATATATTGTTCTGTGTTTACATTTTACATATTTTTATCCATTTTCCAAGTAAACCTCTTATTTTAAAGAGACTGCCTGGTGCCTTCAAGGTTTTTCTTTGCATGTTAAGTATAGATGGTTAAAGTTGACAACGGTTCATAAGCTTAATGGTGTAACTGAACTGGAAAAAGGCAAGAATACCTAAGGTCTTTCATAGAGTTTTAAGGGTTCATTTTGATACCAGGTTAGGTGCCCTTATGCAAAACATATCTGGCATTCCCAAGGGCAGAATTATCTGAGCCTGTACATTTGGGTACACTAGCATAAGGTTCACAGTTTGAATGCCCCCAGAACTTGAGACCAAAGGTGATTCAGACCCACAAACAGACAGGAGGGTTACCCTGTTCTGTTACCTGTCCACAATACTGCGCCGGAGGTTGGCACTGTGGGAACAGAGGGCCTGACTTGCTGAGTGGGGTTGTGACACTGGTCCTCCAGACGCTCCTGTTCCCTGTGCTTTTCTTTGTCCTTCTTTTTCTTCTGTTTAGACTCCGAAGAAGGGGAAGAAGCAGAATCCCTCAGTTTTTGCATCTCCTTTTCCAGGGTGGCTATTCTGGACTTGAGCAAGTGGGCCTCCAAAGCCTGTTGTCTGTGTTTGCGTCTGGCCTGATTGAAGGGTTTGCAATCAGGGCAGGTTGCGGTGTCGTGGTTCAGGCCTAGTCAGAAGAGGCAGTGATGGTGGATGTCTTTATGAGGAATCTGTCCGCAGCACTTCTCGCACTTCTTCTTGATCTTTGAAGTCAGAGGTGGAGAAGACATAAAAGAATCGAAGAATGGACTGGCAATCAAGAAATAAAGGTAAGGAGAGGTACAAAATGGCGATCGACTGAGCGACGTTACCCCGAAGTTCTTGCACAGGTCGATGGCGGGAAAGAACTAGGAGGTGGGTGCGGGGACTGCCCACTATAAAGAGTCACGCTGACATCCGTCATGATGTCAGGTGGGCGGTCCCCCATCAGGCATTGCTAGCAAAATTTTGCCGTGCGGTCCTGATGCCAGGGGCAGACTCCTACATGTTATGACCTACTGTAGGCACCCTCTTGAAGTAAGATTCTGTGATTCACGATGTGGGCACCCCAGCCCGTGAGAAAGGTGTTGGTCGTGAGGATGACCGTTGGCTCTGGGCGGACAAATGGGATCCCTTCCTGCAAATGCCCTAGGACGGTCCACCACTGGAGAGCATCCCACATCTTCTGGGACACAATGACCAGCTGGTCGAATTGACCTAGATGCTGAGTCCATTGGCTGGCCAGCTCCCATTAAAGGGGGTATATGCCACCAGACTCATCGGACTACAGAGGTGCAGGCTGCCATGTAACCCAGAAGTCGCAGGAAGTCCCTGGCAGGGAGCAAGTGCTCAACCAGAAATGATCGGGCAAAAGAGGTGAGAACCTCTGCCCTATCCACTGGGAGCCTGGCTTTGGCTCAGCAAGAGTTGAGCTCTGCGCTGACGAAGCAGATCACCTGCGAAGGCACGATTTCTAACTTGGCCTCATTGACCAGAAGGCCAAGGTCGATGCAGATCTGGAGGGCCAGATCCCGGGATCTCTCCACCTCTGATCTGGAGGGACCCGCTATCAGCCAATCATCCAGGTAGGGGTACACTGTGACCCCTTGATGCCGAAGATGGGCCACCACCACTGCAATGCATTTGGAGAAGACCCTGGGGGCCGATGACAGGTCGAATGGGATGTCTTGGAACTTGTAGAGGGTTCTCTCTGCTCGGAAGTGGAGGAACCTTCAGTGTGACAGATGGATCAGGACATGAAAGAATGTGTCCTGCAGATCCAAGGAGCAAAACACATGTTCTGCTCGAGAGATGGTATGATCGGAGACAGAGTTACCATCCTGAAGGTGCGAGACATGAAAATTACGCACCTACCAGAATTATGATCTTTCTGTGTATCTTCACCATTCATCACATTTGGGTACTCAGCCAGAGGTCAGGAGCCCACAGGAGCTTTTTTTTTTTTTGGTGGTGGAGCCGACACGCGTGCTGCCTCGAGGCCGATCGCTCTAAGTGGCGTGCTGCCTGGTTAGCTACAGGCCATTGACTCTGCCGCCTGCCAGTTCTGAGTCGCCGGAGAGGTGAGGAAAAAAAGAGGGTTGGGAGGGTGGGACAAGAGAGTCCAAGGAACAGAAAAAGGAAAAGATATAAAACCAAAAGGAGAAATAAACGACTGAGAGGACAGAGCAAGAGAGAAACGAAATGCTAGGAGATTGGGAAGGGGTCCCAGTCTCTGGAAACAGAAAAGGTGTGAGCATGGAGGATAGGGAATTTTGAGGCATAAATGTTTAACATGAGAGGGAACAAAATGCCAGAACATGCTGGATTCTGTTCTGTCTCTAGATTGTATAGGAACTGCAAGGAGTAGCAAGAGGTTAATTACCAGAATTCAAAGCACAGAATTGCTGGCAAAGAAACCCTTCATGGCAGAAAATGATATTCTAGAGGACAGGGACAGAGGTTCTGCCCCTCACATGTAAAATGAGAATTTTTAGTAGGGATAAATGAGCTTTTAAAACATGTCCAGAGGACAAGAAAACTGAGATTTGAAAAGGGACAAGAAGGAGGCGAGGATAGAGGGCAACCGCCCCCTCCCACTCCAAAGGAGTGGAGCCAGAGCACTATAGAGGGAGTGCTGCCCCATCCCGACCACTCTCCCCTCAGACATACCTTCCTACCATGTGCCCCAGATTACCTCCCCGACAAGACAGGGGAGGGAGGCAAGGAAAGGCACAGAGAGGGAGGGGGATCCAGAGACTAAGGCCCCAGGGATGGTAGGGTTAGATGAATGGTGAAGATACACAGAAAGATCATAATTACAGTAGGTATGTAATTTTCATATCGTATCTGTGTTATTCTTCACCATTCATCACATTTGGGAAAGTGCTGAGCCCCTCCGAAGGGGGCTTTAAAAACCCTAAAGGACAGAGTCCCTTATCTCTCAGTGGGTGACACACTAAGTCACACTTCTGGGCCTGGAGAGGCCCGAGAGTGGGGAGAGTGAGACGGGGAACCCCCGGAGAGGGAAGGAAGTTGCCCCGACAGATGCCGCCTCACCCTACAAGAAAACAGATATGCCCTCTGGTGCGCAGAGTTAACCACCCTACCGGCCAAGGGTGACAACTGAAAGATGTAGCGATGCCATCTGCCTAGTGCAGATCACTGTCCCTACGACCCTGGTAGCTACCTCACTGGCAACATATGACGCCCATGCTTGGTGCCTTGCTAGCTCCAGGCCATGTACAGAGAGAGCAATGGCTTGTCTGGTTTGCTCCGTGTCAGGCAAAGAGGCTAGGAGCTGACCCAGCCTGGACCACAAGTACCCATCATAGGCTGCATAGTGGGCCTGATGGGCAGAACTAGAAAGCAGCAACCGTGCCGAGCAGAAAGTCCTCCTACCCCCAGAAGAGTCTTGATCTGAGGACCGGTCATGGTGTGAAGGGTGCTGAAGCCACTGGAGTGTCCAGCCTCGTCAATCCTGACTGAGGATGAGGCACGGAACCTGGAGACTCTAGGGGGGCACATGGCTGGCAGAGATCCCTAGGGCGGAACTCCAGAGAAGGGTCTCTGCCAGGAACACAACAAACGCCCCTAAAGGGAGCAGGCCAGGGGGCGCACAAGGGTGTCCTCACTGAAGTCGCCCAAAAAGGCATGCGCAGAGTGTTCCAGATTGCTCTGAGTGGCAGGAGAGAGAGATGTAGGTCCTCCAATGTCCTCACGAGGAATCGCTGATATTCCGCGAGATCAGCAGCTGGGGAGATGTGGACAGAAGGCTCCTCTCCCCCAGAAGAGGGGGATGAGGACCTCAACTGTTCAGAGGGTGGCTGTTCGGGGGGAGGTTGAAAAACCTGTCTGTCCATCGCCCTGACATAAGCGGGAAGGCGAGCAGCCACGGCTCTAAACTGCTCCCAGGAGAGAGGCCCGCTAGGACCAAGGATGCCTGGGAGTGCAGAAGAGTGTGGCAGAGAGATGGGGACAGAGCCAAGAAGAGAAATCAGCTGACCTCCGCCTGGGCTAGGGAGGGACCAGGAGCCAGAAGATGAAGGCGCCGAAAGACTCCACAGCCGACAACAACCATTTCGGAACTGATTTGGCTGTGCCCGGAAGAATCCCCGTGAGGCAACTGGGGCCATATAGGTCCAGAAGGACGGTCCCCTACCTCAAAAGAATGGGGCTCTCTCAAAGAAAGCGAAGGGGAAGAGCAGAGATCCACACTGTGGCTTCTTCCAGAGCCCGGATGGGGCCCCCCCCCGAAAAGGCCTCCGCGCAGACCCCATGCCACTCGACCCCTCAGAATCAAAGAGCGCCCTCCTCCTCAAGATGGACAGCCTAGGTAACTGACAGCCCTGGTCAGCACCCGAAGGAGCTATCCAAGGCACAGTATCCTCCCCTCTCGTAGGTGCTCTAATCGGCCCCAAAGTTGGGTGATCCAGGCACACCACATGAGGGGGTACCACCACTGAGGAGGTCAGTGAATCCTCCAAGGCTGGGCTGCAGTGCAATGGTGGGATGCACCACTGTCCGCTGGTCAGCGCCTGACCCCAGCCTCGAAGTTGCTGGCTGCTCCTCAGAGGGGGCTGACTCCAGTCTGTTGAAGACACCACCAGGTTACCCACACTAGCAGCTAGTTCCAGGAGCTAGACTGCTCGTCTGACTCAGAGTCCGCTCCTCGAAGAGGTAGAGTGGAGGTGGAGGCCAAGGCCCTGTGCCAAACCATAGGTGGCTGCCTTTCGCCATCCCTACCAAACAGGGTGCCAGAAATGGAGACCGCACCTGAGTCGGTGCCAGTGTTTTCCGCAGCACCGCGGAACGGCGGTTGAAGAAGACATGGCTCCAGCCCGAGCAGTAGCCTCCAGAGTTGGAACTCGCTATGGTGCCGCCGTGTCCCACAGCACTGCAAGCGCACCGAGGACAGAGATGGCACCGACGATGGCTCCGACGTGGCCGGTGCCGTGGACAGCAATCAAGTCGAAACCCCACAGTGTTGACCCGCTCCATGGCGCCGCGAATGGCACCAAGAGCAAAAACGGCACCGATGACGGCTCCGATAGCACCTTCTGAACCCCCCACAGTGTCATGCCCATGTTTGGCGCCACGAACGGCGCCGTGCTCAATCTCGGTGCTGCGGACGGCGATGGCGAGGAGAAGAAAGCGATGGCACCATAGCGACTCTCACAGCGCCGCTAGCAATATCGGCGCCACGAATGGTGCTGACAGCAGCCACGGCACTGAGCGACACAGGCGCTGATGACTCAGCCAGGACCCATGGCACCGAGGCCCGAAACGCCGCTGACCGACAGCGTCGAGGACGGCGCCGACCCGGGCCTTGCAAACCGCAGGTCCGACACCAGGGAGCCGTTCGACCGGCGGGCAATTGTCATGGCGGTGCCTCCGCCCCCTAAAGGGAATGGACTGGGGCTCCTGCACCGCTGAGAAGCCTCGCCATGGCTAGGCTACTAGAAGCCAGGCTCCTCCTCCTTGGTCTGTATAGAACTGGGAGGGGACCAGGAGGAAAGGCCGAGAGCAGCGCATTTGCCTGACGAGTGCACCGACCCCCAAAAGTCGGGCGGCCTTCCTCGCCCCCACTTCCACGCTACTGTTCGATGACCAAGCAGTCCATGGAGAAGCAGGCATTGCACGAATCCATGTTGTGAAGCGTCCCAAGACATGAAAGGCAACAGTCGTGTTGGTCGGTGACGGAAAATTTTCGGCTGCATGTGGCACCGTGCATGGGGGCCCACTGCTTCAAAGTCTTTTGCCCCGACTCTAGAAATGACCTTCGAAAGAAATACAAACAAGACTCGATGTTGCTGGAAAATAGTAAAATGGAAAGGTCTTACTGACAACGTCGAGTGGCTAGCAGAATCGGCAGGAGGAACCAACGGACCTGACGTCAAAAATTTTTTAAACAAGAACAAACTACGAACAGGTAGGCCCGAACTCAAGCTGGAGAAAGCTTCCCACGAGGTGACCTCGACGGCGGAAGACGAAGAACTGGCAGGCAGGTGGAGTCAATGGCGCCTAAAGGCCAACCCGCGAGCGCCACGTAAAACATTGGCCTCAAGGACGGCGCCGAGAGCGTGTCAGCTCCACCAACCAAAAGAAAAAATTACTCACCTTAGTAATGTTGTTTCTTCTAATGGAGTCTTGCTGTATTATGACAATTGCAGTTTGTCCCACCATTAGAACTGCTCCGGAGGTGAAAGAGTTAACTACCATGCCAGGCATGGAGTTTAGAGCACGAGCTCAGTTAGAGAAGCTCTGTCTGGTTATTTTCAAACCGAAACTGTCAGATCTTTACGAGCAAAAACTCACTAAGGTTCTGTGTGGAAGCTGTAACCTATACTAGCCAACTGGCTACCTAAATATCAACACCTATTCCTGGTCCCAACACCAAGACTCAAGTCAGGGGACCAGAAAAATAACAACATAAGATAAAATAAAACACAACACCCCAAAACCCCAAAAAGGGGTGGAAAAAACATAAAATGGGCATAACAAGTGCCAACACTGGACTGCCCATCCCATACCCAAGTAGAAGTTCTGAGAGGGGCAGGTTGGGGAGGTCTATAATATAGCAAGACTCCATTAGAAGAAACAACATTACTAAGGTGAGTAATTTTTCTTCAAACAACATGAAGTCTTGCTACATTATGACAATTCGCAGAATACACAGCAGTACCTCCATGGTGGAGGGACAGAACCTACTTAGGAATAGGTTCTGAAGCAACGGTTGCGCTTAAATCTAGCATCCCTCCTGGCCTGGATATCCAAGGAGTAATGCTTGGTGAAAGTGTACTGTTTTCCAGGTAGCTGCTTGACATATCTCCAAGATAGGGATGTCTCTGGCAGCAGCTAGAGACGCAGCTGTACCTCTGGTAGAGTGAGCCCTCAGGCCTGAAGGGGAACCTTTCCCAGTTTTTGATAACAAAATTGATACACGAGACAATCCACCTGGCAATGGATCTCTTAGTGGCAGGTTTACTTTCCCAACCTCACCATAAGTGAGAAAGAGTTGAGGATTCGAACCTATGACCCTTGGTACGCTCTATATAGTAACTAAGGGCCCTTTTAACATCTGTTGTGCAGCCTCCTCTCACCAGAGGAGGAATGGTCAGTGAAGAACACTGGAAGGGAGATAGATTGGTTAAGATGGAAATCTGAAACCACCTTAGGCAAAAACTTCCTGTTAGTCCTAAGGACTACTTTATCCCTGTGAAAGGAAATAAAGTCAGTCTCCACTGACAAGGCTTGTAACTCACTTATGCCTGGCAGAAGTGATGGCTACTAGAAAAACAGTTTTCCAAGTCAAATACTTAAGCTCTGCAGAAGACAGAGGTTCAAAGGGGTTGCATCAGCTGAGCAATGCAAACATTAAGATCCCAGGTAGGGCCGGTCCCTGAAAGGTGGATTAGTATGAAGTAATCCCTTGAAAACTTAGAAAATACAGGGTGAGTGGAAAGAGAAGAGGGCTTCCTGCTGAAATAAAAGCAGAGACAGCTGCCAAACGTATTTCAGGATAGCTGGTCTCAGGCCCAAAGAGTTAAGATAGACCATATAGTCCAAAACAATGGGCAAATCAGCAGATTCCAGGGAATATGCTTCCCAGAGCACCAGATGGAAAACCTTTTCCATTTAGAATTATAAGTAGCCCTAGTGGAAGGCTTCAGAAGCCTTCAGGATGTCAAGAACACCTTGAGAAAGGTGTAGGTCAGCAAATCCTAACTCCTCAAGAGCCAGGCCTTGAGGTTGAGGGATTTGAGATCTGGATACTAAACTCTCCCCTGCACAAGATAACAGGTTGTGTTTCCTGGGAGGCACAGGGAAGATGGACTGCTAAGGACAGAAGGAGGGGTACCAGGGCTGCCTGGCCTAATCCGGAGCAATCAGAATCATCCTGCAAGGCTGGGATCTGATTTTCACTAGCACCTTGAAAGGAGAGGAAGGGAAAGGCATATAGAAACTTCCTTCCCAATCTAGAAGAAAGGCATCCAGGGGACTGAGCCCATCACTGGGGCCTGCAACAAAACAGTGGAAGTTGGTGATTGTCTGGGGCTGCGAAAGATCATCTCTGAGGAGTGCCCCATCTGGCAAAAACTATCCCTAGTACTTGGGGATCCAGTGACCATTCTTGATGGCCCTGGGAAATCCTGCTGAGAGCATCTGCCAGGACATTGTCCTTTCCTGGAGGTGAACTTATGAGGGAAGTGTTCAGAGAATAAGCCAGAGACCACAACTTCATTGCTTCGTGCACAAGGCCGAAGACTGAGTGACCCCCTTTGTTTCCTGATGTACCACATTGTGGTGGTGTTGTCTGTTCTGACTTGTACCACTTTGTTCTGAACAGATGCAGAAAACACTTGAAGTGCTAGAAAGACAGCTCTGAGTTCCAGCAAATTGATGTGGAGCAGAGACTCTTGAGGGGACCACACCCCTGGGTGGAGAGGTCGCCATGTGAGCTCCCCCAGCCCAGAAGGAACGATCTGTAGTAAGGGTCAAGGGAGTGAGATAGAGGGATGAAGGGACCCTAGTCTTGAATTGCTCTGATCCTGCCACCACTGAAGGGCCTGGATCAGGGTTCAAGTCACTGAATCAACTTGGAAAGGGATCTTTCTTTGAGACCAAAAGGCCTCAAGTGAAACTGAATGTCCCTCATCTGAAATCTTGCTCCTTGCACTACAGCTGTGGAAGCAGCCATGTGTCCTAGGGAGCTGTAAGAAGTGCCTTGCTGGTCAAGAGACCTGCAGAGTGAAGGAAGAGGCCAGGGCCATCAGGTTCCTTACTCTCTCTAAGGGCAGGAAGGCTCTGGCCTGCTTTGTATCCAGTTCTGCACCTATGAAGGTGAGTACCTGAACAGGTTCCAGCACTGACTTTGGGAGATTGAGCAGAAAACCCAGAGGTGAGCAGCTGCTGGGTAACTTGCAGGTGTGATTTGACTTGTCTGAGACTGGCCTACAATAAGCCAGTCGTCTAGGTAGGGAAAAATAGCAATCTTTTGCCTTCTTAAATGAGCAACTGCTACTGCTAGACATTTTGTGAATACCCTTGGGGCAGAGGTGAGGCCGAAGGGCATTGCTCAGAACTGGTAATGGCCTGAGGGCAGTTCGAATCTGAGGTACTTTCGGTGGGAGCTTCTGATTAGAACATGGAAATAGGCATCCTTGAGGTCCAGGGAAGCTAGCCAGTCCCCTGGCCTTAGAGAAGGTAAAATTATTGCCAGAGTCACCATTTTGAATTTTGGTTTCAAAAGGTGCTTGTTCAGATATCTTAAGTCCAAAATGGGCCGCCATTCTCCTGTCTTTTTTGGGGTAAGGAAGTACCTGGAGTATAGACCCTTGCCCTGGAGTAGGGGGGGGGACCCTTTCTACAGCTCTGAGAGCCAGGAGGGTTGAGACTTCTGTTTCTAAGGCAAAGGTCTCTAGAGGGTTTGCAGGTGGAAAAGATCTGGCTCTCAACTTGGGAAATTTTTTGGAGCTGAGAACCAGACCCTGGCTTACTACTTCCAGGACCAACTTGTCTGATGTTAGAGAATCCCAGTCCTGAACGAAGTAAGCCAGCCTGCCCCCTACAGGTAATGGAGAACCGGCCCTGGGCACCCCATCAGGGTGCCTGTTTGGCAGGGGCTTTAGGCTGAGGGTTGGAAGCAGGCCTGCTTGCACCCCGTCTGCCTCTGCCTCTGCCTCTGAAGAACCCCCTCTGAGCATAAGCAGAAGAAGCCTGGGTTTGGTAAAAGGCCTGTAAAAGGCCTACCCTCTACCCCTGGGGTCTGCTTCTGAGGATGACTTGCGCTCCTTGGCTTGTGCACTCCTATAAGTTGTTCTATATTCATCCATTTTCTTCATGTAATTCTCGGTCTGCTCCCAAACAGAGAATTCCCTACCACAGGAAAAATCCATGGCCTTAGTCTGGGTATCCTGTGACAAACTAGTACACCTGAGCCAAGCCAACCTACGAAAGGCCACAGATGTAGCCATGACTCTAGAGGATACATCATTAGAATACACAACAGCATGGAATTGCACCTTGGATGCCTCAATACCATCAGCAGCCACCTGCTCCAGCTCCTTGGCAAGCTGGCCAGAGGCCTGTTTGGCCAAAGCCATGACAGTGTCCCATCTAGATTTTTGCTATCTTGCCACATAAGCCATGTAATTTGCTTGTCTGAGTCCCAAGGATGCTACCATGTATTGTTTTTTAGCCATGGCATCAATCTTCCTGAGTCCTTGTCAGGAGGATGTGAAGCCAGGGAATGTTAACTTATCACAGGCTGCAGCCTGAACTACTCCAACATGACTGCATTGCTGTGAAAGAAAGTCTGTATCAGGACTGATAAAGTGTACCTCTGTCCATCTTCTTGTCAACAGGAGGCACAGAATTAGGAGCTTTTAGTATTTTTATTGTTTGTTTCTGAAAGATTTATGTAAGGGAATAGACAATCTCCTAGACTCTGGGATATCCATCATTTCCACAAAATCAGGTTCCTCTTGCTCATCCACAGCTTCCTCTAATGGGAGCTGGAGGGTTTCAGCAACCTTTTTTATAAAACAAAAAGTGAGAAGGGGACTCAGAAAGCATAGGGGAAGATTCCAAAGGTCTGTCTGGGGAGATGTCCGGTTCAGTGGGCACATCCAGACTCTCAAAGTCACATTCACACTGATCATAATCCTCCTCCCCCTCCTCTGGTTCATAAAACTCTTCAATATCATATTCTTGAACCAGTGGAACTGGCCGAACCAACCTTTTACCAGACAGTGGCGGTTCGTACGGAACCGGAGAAAGTGACTGTACAATCTGTATAGCTTTTGCTATTTCTGCAGCAGTTGGAGAAGGAATTTTGGACTCCAAACCTGCTGATTTTTTAGTTTTCTTTGCTGGAACTGGCTCCTCAGAGCCAGCTTTTCGTTTGCCCGAGGAAGTCTCGCCCTGGTCAGAGGGCACTCCCTCCGGTTCGGTTGGCACCGAACCGGGCTGGCCATCCGGGTCAGCGGACTTTTTGGCCTCTCGTTCCCTGAGCCTGCCCACTCTCTTGTCCAGGGTGGCTGCAGGGAAATTTTTACAAATCTGGCAGTCTGAATTGAGGTGGTCAAACCCCAGACAATAGACACATGTAGTGTGTGGGTCAGCCTTGGCAAAGGCTTCCCCACAGACTCGACAGTGTTGAAACCCAGTGGGCCCGGTTTTTCTTTTGGGTTTCTCAGACATGATGCCAGCCTAACCAACAAACTTGCCCTTTGAACGGCAGTGCCAGGCAAGACACCCTTATCGGTTCCCAACCGTGTCACGGGTCGTGGAAAAACGAATGAAATCCGCTTTTTTAGAACCGATAAGAACCTGGAACCGCACTCTAAAAGCCTTAAAATGCTTTTTTAAAAAGTTTTAATAGCCTGATCGGTTCGAACCGAACCGATAAAAATTACAAGTTCAAAAGAAATAAACCTATCTATTACTTACAATACCACAGACAGAGCTTGAACCGATCGGTTTGCGGTTAAATAATAATACTCATGGTTGAATTTAACCGAGAAAATACTGTTTAAACCAAGAAATGAACGAGCAGTAGGAGAAATCTCCGGAGTGACTGTTCAGTGAGGCGGAGTAAACAATCTGACAGTTTCAGTTTGAAAATAACCAGACAGAGCTTCTCTAACCGAGCTCGCGCTCTAAACTCCATGCCTGGCATGGTAGTTAACTCTTTCACCTCCGGAGCAGTTCTAATGGTGGGACAAACTGCAATTGTCATAATATAGCAAGACTTCATGTTGTTTAAAAAAAGGCTCTGGCAGAGTCCTGACCTTCGGCCGAGTACCCAAATGTGATGAATGGTGAAGACTGACACAGATAAGATCTGAGAAACTGGTTCAGGTCATGCAGATGTAGAATGAGGCATCAGCCCCCCATCCGTTTCAGGACTAGGAAGCACCTGGAAATGAACCCTGAGTTGACATGGAATCTGCGACTTTGGCCACTACCTCCTTGCAGAGGAGTTACGGTCGTCTCCGAGATCCAACTGAGTGTGCGCGAAACCTTCTCCTCCCGTGAGGCATGGGCTCAGCTTAGTGGCTACTGCTTGAATTACAGAGGTAGTCCCTGGCTGACCACTTCCAAGACCCACCTGTCCATGGTGACAGCAGACCAGGCGGAAAGAAAATGGCAGAGCCAGACCCCCACGGGAGGACCCAGAGTGGGCGTGATGGGCATGGAAGTGGCAACCCCCATCCCATCACTGTGCAGGCTTGGAGGAGGGGGATCTGGTCTGGAGGCCACCTGGACCCTTTCCTCCAGGCTAGTGGGCCACCGAAGCCATTGACTTGGGCCTAGGGCACCAAGGCTGAGCCTGCTGCTGCCCCTGGTATTGGGGCTGCTTGGCCGCAGGGGAAGAAGGCCGAAAGGGCTTATGCTTCTGCTTTTTGGAACCCTGATTCCTTCTGAGCAGAAGTAATGGAATCCAAGGTGGCATTGGACTTCTTGATACAATGGAGATGACCAGCGACTCCCGGACTGAATAAATCGGTGCCCAGGAAGGAAACGTCCACCAGTTTGTGCTGGGTGTCTGCCATGAAGGTCGAGACCCTCAGCCAGGCCCTGCGGCACATGGTGACTGCAGCTGCCACCGAACGGGCAAAAGAATCCCTGATGTCCAGAGCCATCTGGAGATGCTATTTAGCAACCGCCCAACCCTGGTCACAGACCTGCTTGACCGTAGTCTGAAGGTCTGTGGGAGATGGGGAAGCACCTTATCCAGAGAGCCCAAGAGGGCATGGGAAAATGTGCCATGAGGACAGCCAAGCTCACCTGATGGAGACCAAGTGAAGAGGCAGCATAGACTTTTCTGGCAGAGTGGTCCATTCCTGGACGCTTTGTTGGGGGTCTATCAGTCTCCTCGAATTGCCCAAGCACCAAAACACAGATTCGGTCACCAACCCCTCAGCTGTGGGGTGCTCTGTGAATCCCAATAGTGAGCTGATGGGAACCACATACTGTGGGCCATTCGAGCTGAAGGCGAGGGCAGGATGCAGGATGCTGTCAAAGCTCCAAGGCCGGGCCAACAATGGCGCTGGCCACTGGGAAGGCCTCTATTGAAGAATCCCTTTTTCCGGGATATCTGTCGGGATATTCAGCCCATTTCTGAACAGGTTCTAAAGGCATCCCTGTGGATTTGGAGATGAGACAGAGAATGCCCATGAATGGCGCTGACCTTCCTCTGTTGAGAGACCCCTGCGAAGTCATCGTCAAATGGACGAGAATGCAAGTCAGAGTCCTCAGACTCTGATATCTGGATACATCGGCCGACCACCTAAGTCACCTTTGACCCGCCGTGGACGGTAGGGAGTGAGGGCAGCCGACAGCCTGTGTGGCAGACCCTTAGCAGGCCGAGACTCCTTGGCAGAAGCCCGGTGGAACCTGCGGAGGTGGCAGCTCCACCCTGATTGGTGGAGAGGCTGGTTTAGGCCAAGCTGGGAGGGTCTTCACCAGCTCATGGGCGGAGGGATGGTATCGACCCGGCTCCGGAGGAATCGGCGTCGACCAGAGTCGACAGCCATGTGATGGACAGCGTGGAAGCGGGGTCGACTTCAGACTGGCCAACACCAACTGTTGCACATCAGATCCTCGTAGACCAGACACAACTTACGTCGAAGCCTCTCTTCATCCGATGAGGATGAGGATGAACAGCAGCAGCGCCTTTTAATTGTTGTAGATTTCCTCAACTATCGGTCGGTGTCAAAACCAACCCTCTCTCATCAGGGGAATCAGCAGGAGTGCTCAGAAGGAACCGGGAAACCCGAGGTTCCTCTGGGTCAAGGACAGGGACCGAGAAGAGGTTTCCAGCAGACCGGATCTCCTCCTCGGTAAGTCCAGTCAGGACCGGAGTCCTGAACAGAAAATTGTCAGCCTCATCATTCGACAATCGGTCGACAGGGTCGAGGACAATCTCAACAGGATCATTGTCCCGCGTCTTGGCCGGCTGGTCTGATAGGGGGACTGTGAAGCCAGCAGCCGAAGTCGCAATCTAAACCAAAGTTGAAACTGGAGATACCTGGCACCGAGAATACTCTCTCTCCCAGGAACAATATCGACAACACAATTCTTCTCTTGACTCCTTAGAACACTTCTTATGGGAGGCGGGAGATGTGTGAACCCGACAGACCTTCCCCTTTGGTGGGAAAAACTAGCACAACTCCTTGAAGGAGCCTGAGAAGGCAGAGACTGTCACAAATGCACTTGTAGGTCAAGGCCCTCAGCTCCAGAATAGCAACCTCAGAGCCAATAATGTGAAAAGGTAACAGATGGGGGATTCAAACTGTGAACTTTATACTAGCATACCCAATGTACAGGCTCAGATATGTACCCTCTTCGGGACTGCAGTACAATCTTTTGCCAGCACTCAGCCAGGCTTCCAAAATGAACCTTTTAAAACTCTATATGAGACCCAGGTATTCTACCTTTTTCCAGCTAAGTAACACCATACAATCCCTTACAGCTGTCAGACTTAATATCAGTTCAGCAATGACATGCAAATGACTGAGGAGACACATGCAGTATCTTAAAGAAATGTTGTTTACTAAAATTGTAAAATAAGTAAAATAAAATACAGAACAAACAGCATGAGCTCACAGTCACAAAAGAAAATGGAAAAATTACAGAATACAGACTCCTACCACAATACTTAAGATTTTTGTTATCTAAGTACTACCTTTTTAAGTGTGTTTAAGTTAGAGAGAACTGTCTGTCTCAGAGCCCAAAATGATATAACCCATTCCCCAGATACAATGTTTCATTTCAGAAGGCATCTCCCCTTCCCTTTTGTGACGTCAGTTAGACCCTCCCTTGGAGTGAATTCATAACAAAATTATCTACAAGGATGTATTTTAAATAATGTGAACATCAGCAAAAACCATTTCCCACATATGACATCATTTGATCAAGCATCTCTCTTTGATGTCCCTCTGCTGATTTCTTGATGCTAGTATGATCTCAGGTTTTATCACTTACGACAAAGTTCTGTGACCAAATTGGCCTTTCCTGCAGGAACCATAAAAGTTTACGAGGCTTATATCCTGGCATCTGGTCCGAAAGTTCTAATTAAGATAAAACAGAAACCTTTAATCAGGTTTCTCTGGTCTGTTTAATAACATCCTCACTGACACTTTGAAAGTTAAAGGTCAAGTCTCACACACTGGTAACTGGGGGAGGAAGACAATTTCATACAGAGACCATTCATTTATTTTACAGATATCATACAGCAGTCATAAGCAAGGGAAGAGCATCACAGAGCCCAGTTTGAGTGGGAAGAAGCCCGAAACTGAAGAGTATTGCTTGGCGGCCCAAGCCACCTCCTCCTCGAAAGATTTCATCTGCTCGAGTTGATCGGCGGACCCAGTGGCCGCAGAGACCACCCAACGGGCATCTTTTGACTTGACCGGCGGGTACCGCTCTTCCGGTCCACCAAGCTGCAGACATGTGAGGTGATTGTCCAACTCTGCCGGATGGAATGCATGACAAGATTCGCAGGCCTGGGTATCATGGTCATGGCCCAAGCAGTAGACGCATGTGGCATGTGGGTCAGTGTGAGATATCTTCTGCCTCAAGGACACTGGTGGAAACCAGGTGAGGACTTGTCCTCCATCGTGGTCGCTATCGCAAAATGATGTAGAGAACTCTAATGAGTTTGATTTTGGAAAAAATCTGAGGATTGAAGAAAAATTACTCACCGTAGTAATCTTGTTTCTTCCAAGGATTCACTAATATTATTATTATTACTCTTGCAGTGCTCCCTTAAACCAGCACTGCCCCAAAGAGAATAGAATGCTGTGCTAATCATAGACTGTTTAGCTCGTGCATCTATTTTCAAACTGCCCAGTGTCAACTGCCTACATTCTACCTCAGATTTCTTAGAAGCCTGCAAAGAGGCCATAACAACATGTGAATCACTATTTAAATAATTATAGAAAAATAACGCCCAACTGGGCAAATAACAACATTAACCAAAGGACTAGTATAAACAAATGTCCCCTTTCTTTCTGAAGTCAGATATGCCTTTAGAAAAGAACCTACACGTTAAGATATTACTAGAAGGTGCCAGCAGGTGGCATGCCACTCCAACTATACATCTTATCAGCTGTGGAGAGGATTTTTCTTGTTACTGATTCTGAAAGGGGAGGCAAGGGCGGGAGTAATAATATTAGTGGATCCCTTTGGAAGAAACAAGATTACTACAGGTGAGTAATTTTTTCTTCTAACCCCAGGAATCCACTAATATTATTACCCTTGCAGACTATGCAGCTGTACCTCAAGGAGGTGGGCCAGAATCTATTTAGGAAAAAGACTGCTGTGCCAAATCTGGCATCACTCCTGGACTGGATGTCCAGGCTATAATGCTTAGTGAAGGTGTGGACTGACCTCCAGGTAGCTGCTATAAGTATGGATTGAGAAAATTTGAGGGTATTTTTTATGTATTATGTACTTAATGGATAGTTTGTGTCCTGTTGAGTGATATAGGAATAATGGAGTGATTAATTACTCTGGCATTGTTATGTATATAAAACTGTTTTTATAAGTTGTATATTTTAAATGTATAGGTAACAAGTTACAAACAGGACAGTCTTGTAAACTGGGCCTATTGGCCTAAAGATTTGTTTTCTATATAAAAATAACGTTTTACTACTACTTTATATATTTCCATTAGAGGTACCTCTCAGGCAGCTGCAGTAGTGGCAGCTGTACTCCTGTAGAGTGGGCCCTAAGACCAGAGGGAGGAACCTTGCCTGCCTTTGAGTAGCACAAACTGAATATGTTGACTATCCATCAAGAGAAAGTCCTCTTGAAGTGTAGTAATTTTACCTACTTCCACAAGGTGAGAAGCAGTTGTTGTCTGTCCTGCCTATGATCTTTGGCATGAGTCATGTAATAACTCAGTGCTCTTTTTACATCCAAGCTGTGCAATCTACGCTCACCTAAGCTAGAGTGTTCAGTAAAGAAAACTGGTAATGTTATAGACTGGTTGAAATGGAGGTCAGAAACCACCTTGGGGAGGAACTTCCTAGTAGTTCTTAACACTACCTTGTCCCTGTGGAAAGAAACATATTCCTTTTCCACACAGAGAGGCCTGTAGCTCAAACATTCTTCTGGCAGAAGTGATTGCTACCAGAAAAACTACCTTCAGTAAGAAATTTAAGCTCTGCAGATGCCATAGGTTCAAAGGTGGAAGCATAAGTTGGGCAATGCAAATATTAAGGTCCCATACTGGCACTGGTTCCCTGTGAGGGGAAACAAATGAGAGAGCCCTTTAAATAATTTTTTGAATACAGGGTTTGATGCCAGGGCCGTATCCTTTCTAGCTGAAAGGTATGCTGAAATTGAAGCCAGGTTCACCTTCAGAGTTGAGCGCTGCAAACCCAGGGAGTGCAGATGAGACAAATAATCAAGAAAGGCTGGGATCCCGGCCTGGGCTGGAACTATACCCTCGTCACTGCACCAAATGGAAAATCTCTTCCATTTTGAGGCATAGGTTTTCTTGGTGGAAGGCTTCATGTAACTCTTAAGGACTTCTAAAACTGCTTCAGAGAATTGACAACCTACATATTCTAAGTCCTCAAGAGCCAGGCCTTGAGCTTGAAAGATCTGAAATTGGGGTACACTACCCTCCCCTGAAAGGAAGTCAGTAGATTGTACCTCTGAGGGAGGTGAATCAGTTTACTCACAGACATTGAGAGCAGCAGGGAGTACCAAGGCTGTCTTGCCCAATCCGGAACTACCACAATCATCAAAACTGGCTGTGACCTGAGCTTGATGAGCACCCCGAGTATCAGAGGAAAAGGAAGAAAGGCATAGAGGTACCTGCCTGTCCAATCCAGGATCAAGGCATACATTGGAACTGTCCCCTTCACTGGGGCCCTGCAGCAATAAGAAAAAATTACTCACCTTAGTAATGTTGTTTCTTCTAATGGAGTCTTGCTATATTCTGACACATGCAGTTAGGTCCTGCCTTTCAACTGCCCAGGAGAACTAAGAGTTAAACTTTCCATGGTCAGCATGGAATGTTCACCGTGAGCTCAGTTGAAGCCCCTGTCTGCTGACGTTTAAACTCTAACCGTCAGATCTTTACAAGCAATACTCACTGAAGTTCTGTGTGAAAATGTAAAACTCAAACTAGCCAACTGGCAACTACATTTTGTAAGAGGGTTTTATGGCTTCAAAGCAAAGACTCAAGTCAGGAAACCCAAAACAAAACACATCCCAAAACATAAAAGTCACCCAAAATAAAGGAGGGTGAATAAAGGGACACCCTAGGTTCTGAGAGGGAGGCGGTGGGAGTCAGAATACAGCAAGACTCCATTAGAAGAAACAACATTACTAAGGTGAGTAATTTTTTCTTCAAACAACATGAAGTCTTGCCGTATTCTGACTATTGCAGACTATCAAGCAGTACCTCCATGGAGGAGGGACAGAACCTACTTTGGAAACAGGCTCTGAAGTACTGCTGTGCTATACCGAGCATCACTCCTAGCCTGGATATCCAGAGAGTAATGCTTGGTGAATGTATAGACTGTTTTCCAGGTGGCTGCTTTACAGATTTCCAAGATAGGAATATCCCTGGCAGCAGCCAGGGAAGCAGCTGTACTTCTAGTAGAGTGAGCCCTCAGGCCAGAGGGTGGAGTTCTGCCCAGCTTCTCATAGCAGAATTGTATAAAAGAAACAATCCACCTGGCAATAGACCTCTTAGTGGCAGGTTTGCCCTTACCAACTTCTCCACATGTGAGGAACAATTGAAGGACTCAAACTTGTGACCTTTGGTGCGCTCTATGTAGTAGCTAGGAACCTTTTGACATCCAAGCTGTGCAGCCTCCTCTCCAGAGGAGGAATGGTCAGTGAAGAAAACAGGAAGAGACATAGATTGGTTGAGGTGGAAATCTGAAACCACTTTAGGCAAAACTTCCTGTTAGTCCTTAGGACCACCTTACCTCTATGGAAGGAGATAAAATCAGGTTCCACTGACAGGGCCTGCAACTCACTGATACGCCTGGCAGAGGTAATGACCACCAAAAATACAGTTTTCCAAGTCAAGTACTTAAGCTCTGCAGAGGACAAAGGCTTAAACGGGGGTTACATAAGCTGAGCAATGCAAACATTAAGGTCCCAAGCAGGAGCAGGGTCCCTAAAGGGGGGATTGGTGTGCAGCAAGCAGCAATTTCCTGAAGAATTTACAAAACACAGGATGGGCTGACAGAGGAGAAGGCTTGCCTACTGACAGAAAAGCAGAAACAGCTGCCAAATGCACTTTAAGTGTAGCTGGCCTAAGGCCTAGGCCATTGAGATGGACCATATAGTCCAGAACCGTAGGCAACCCAGCAGAATCTGGGGTAATATTCTTCTTAGAACACCAAATGATGAACCTTTTCCATTTGGAATTGTAAGTCCTTCTGGTGGAAGGCTTTCGAGAAGCCTTACTGATATCCAGAACTCCTTGGGAAAGATGGAGGTCAGCAAACTCTAACTCTTCAAGAGCCATGCCTTGAGATTGAGAGATCGAAGGTTCAGGTACCAAATCCTCCCGAGAGGATGTCAGCAGGTTGTAATTCCTGGGAAGAGACAGGGGAAGGTGGACTGCTAAGGACAGCAGCAAGGGGTACCAGGGCTGTCTGGCCCAGTCTGGAGCAATCAGAATCACCTTGCATGGTTGTGACCTTATCTTGACTAACACTTTGAACAGGAGAGGGAAGGGGGGAAAAGCATATAGAAATTTCCTTCCCAATTCAGGATCAGAGCATCCAAGGGGACTGAACCCAAGACTGGGGGTCTGCAACAAAAAAGAGGAAGTTGGTGATTGTCTGGGGCTGCAAAAAAATCTATCTGTGGAGTGCCCCATCTCGAGAAAATCACTTTCAAAACTAGGGGATCTAGGGTCCATTCGTGATGGCCCTGGGAAATTCTGCTCACAGCATCTGCTAGGACATTGTCCTTCCCTGGGAAGTGAACTATCATCAGAGAGGTTTGCAGGGAATAGGCCTGGGACTACAACTTAATTGCTTCTGTGCACAAGGTCGTAGACCGAGTGCCTCCTTGCTTGTTGATGTACCACATGGTGGTGGTGTTGTCTGTTCTGACCTGGACCACCTTGTTCTGTACAGATGTGGAAAAGGCTTGCAGTGCCAGAAACACTGCTCTGAGTTCCAAGAGATTGATGTGAAGTAGAGATTCCTGAGGTGACCACAGTCCTTGGGTGGTAAGATCCCCCAGATGGGCTCCCCAGCCTAGCAGGGAAGCATCTGTGGTGAGTATCACTGAATGAGACTGAGTGACAAAAGGAACCCTTGTCTCAAATTGTCCTGATCCTGCCACCATTGCAAGGCCTGGATCAGGGTTCAAGTCACTTGGACTAGTTTGGTAAGGGAATCCTTTCTTTGGGACCAGAAGGCTTTTAGGTGGAACTGAATGTCCCTCATCTGGAATCTTGCTCCCTGGACTGCTGCTGTGGAAGCTGCCATGTGGCCCAGAAGCTGAAGGAAATGCCTTGCTGGTCGAGACACCTGTAGGGTGAAAGAAGAGGCCAGTTCCATGAGGGCCTTGCCCAGTCCAGGGGAAGGAAGGCTCTTGCCCTTATTGTATCCAGCTCCGCCCCTATGAAGGTGAGGAGCTGTACTGGCTCAAGAACTGACTTTGGAAGGTTGAGAAGGAACTCTAAGGAAGTGAGCACTTGCTGAGTTATTTCCAAATGTGACTTGACTTGGTCTGGAAACTGACCCACTATGAGCCAGTCATCCAAGTATGGGAAGATGGAGATCTTTTTTCTCCGTAGGAAAGCAACCACTACTGCCAGGCACTTTGTGAAAACCCTTGGGGCTGATGTTAGGCCATAGGGAATTGCTCTGAATTGATAGTGGCCTGAGGGCAACTCGAACCTGAGGTACTTTCTGTGGGAGCACCTGATGGGAATGTGGAAATAGGCATCTTTGAGGTCCAGGGAGGCCAGCCAGTCCCTGACCTTAGAGAGGGAAGGATTATTCCCGAGTCACCATTCTGAACTTTGGTTTTAAAAGGTACTTGTTTAGATATCTTAGATCCAGGATGGGCTGCCATTCTCCTGTCTTTTTGGGGTTAGGAAGTACCTGGAGTACAATCCTTTGCCCTTGTGTAGGGGTGGGAACCTTTCTATAGCTCTGAGAGCTAGGAGGGAAGAAACCTCTGCCTCTAAGGCAAGGGTCTCTGATGGATTTGCAGGTGGAAAGGATCTGGTTCTCAACTTGGGAAATTTCTTGAAGCTGAGAACCAGTCCCTGGCTTACTACTTCTAGGACCCGCTTGTCTGATGTCAGAGACTTCTAGTCCTGGACGAAGTAAACCAGCCTGCCCCCTACAGGTATTGGAGAATCGGCCCGGGCAGACACATCAGGGTGTCTGTTTGGCAGGGGCTTTAGGCTGAGGGGTGGATGCAGGCCTGCTCCTCCCCATCTGCCTCTCCTCTGAAGAACCCTCTGAGAATAAGAAGAGGAGGCCTGAGCGGTAAAAGGCCTTTGAAAGGCCTACCCTGCCCCTGGACTGCTGCGCTTTGAGGAGTGGCTTGCCTTTCTTTGGCCTGAGCACTTCTATAAGTCGCCCTGTACTCATCCATCTTTTCATGTAGCCTCCGCCTGCTCCCCAAACAGAAGAATTACCAACAACAGGGAAATCCATGGCCTTAGCCTGGGTATCCTGTGATAGGCTAGTACATCTGAGCCAAGCCATCCTCCAAGAGACACACATGTAGCCATGACTCTTGATGAAACATCATTGGAGTCCACAGCAGCATGAAATTGCACCTTGGATGCCTCAATCCCATCTGCAGCCACCTGCTCCAGCTCCTTGGCAAGCTGGTCAGGGGCCTGTTTAGCCAGAGCCAGCACAGTGTCCCACCTGGACTTCTGGTATCTAGCTGTGTAGGCCATATAGTTAGCCTGCCTGAGTCCCAAAGATGCTGCCATGTACTGTTTCTTTGCCATTGCATCAATCTTCCTGGAGTCCTTATCTGGGGGTGGATGCCAAGGAATATTTGCCTTATCACAGGCAGCAGCCTGCACTACCCCAACATGGCTGCATTGCTGGGAAAGGAACACCATGTCCGAGCCTGACAAAGTATACCTCTTGTCCATCCGTCTGTCCACAGGAGGTATGGAATTAGGAGTCTTAAGAATTTTATGTGTCTGTTTCCCAAAGGATTTGTGGAGGGGAATAGACAGTCTCCCGGACTCTGGGATGTCCATTATTTCAACAAAATCAGGCTCCTTCTGATCCTCAACTGCTTCTTCCATAGGAAGCTGGAGGGTTTCAGCCACTTTTTTGTAAAACATAAAGTGGGAAGGGGACTCAGAAAGCCTAGAGGAGAAACACCTGAAGGCCTGTCTGGGAGATGTCCGAGTCAATAGGCGCATCCAGACTTTCATAATCACCATCATCATCTTCATACTCTCCTTCCTCATCCAGTTCATAAAATTCTTCCAGGTGTAATCCGGAACCGGGGAACCGACCAACCAGCCCCTGCCAGATGGTGCCACCGCCGGAACTGCGTAAGCGTACTGCACTATTCTATTTCGCTTTGAATATCTCATCAGCAGTCGGAGTAAGAATTTCTGGGTCCGAACCGGACGATTTTTCTTTTCTTTTTCTTTTAACCGGAGTTGGCTCCTCAGAACCGGCTCTCCTCTTGCCCGAAGAAGTATCGCCCTGGTTAGAGGGCACTCCTTCAGGTTCGGTCGGAACTGAACCGGGCTGGCCATCCAGGTCAGTGGACTTCTCGGCCTCCCTTTCCCTCAGCCTACCTAATCTCTTTTCCAGGGTAGCTTTGGGAAAATTCTTACAAATTTGGCAGTCTGAATCGAGGTGGTCAAACCCCAGACAATAAACACAGGTGGTGTGGAGATCAGCCTTAGCAAAGACTTCCCCACACACACTGCAGTGTTGAAACCCAGTGGGCCCGGTTTTCTTTTTGGGTTTCTCAGACATGGCCAATCCTAACCAAAACTTACCCTTTTTTCAGCAATCCGCCATGTAAGACTCCCCTATTGGTTCCTGACCGTGTCCGGTCTTGGAAAAACGTAATTAAAACTGCTTTTTTAGAACCGATACGACCGTTACCACACTCTAGGTCAATATACAAACTTCTTACCTTGAAACTGATCGGTCCAGCCGAACCGATCCGGCAGAATTTGTAAGTTCCACATAGAAACGGCGTTGAAAACCTATCTAATACTCATACGTACCACAGAGACTTAAACCGGCAGAATCGATGCAGCAATTAGAAACTGTTAAAACGACACTTTTAACGACTTTTTGAACTGAGCAAGGAGAAATCTCCGGAGGACTGTTCAGTGAGGCGGAGTAAAGAATCTGACAGTCAGAGTTAAACATCAGCAGACAGGGGCTTCAACCGAAGCTTATGTGAACATTCCATGCTGGCCATGGAAAGTTTAACTTTTGTTCTCCGGGCAGTTGAAAGGAGGACCTAACTGCATATGTCAGAATACAGCAAGACTTCATGTTGTTTGAAAGAGGTAAGTGGTGATTTTGGTGGTAAGTAAAAGGTCTATTTTGGGGTCCCCCACCTCCTCTGAACAGAGCATTCACCACTTGCTTGTTCAATACCCATTCATGATGGGCCTAGTTTAGCCTGCTCAAGACATCTGCCAAGGTGTTGTCCTTGCCTGGCAGATGAATTGACTGTAGAGAGACATTTAGAGAGTAAGCGAGGCTCCATATCTTCATTGCCTCTGTACACAGAGGGTTGGACCTTGTCCCTCCTTGTTTGTTGATGCAATGCACTGTTGTGGTATTGTCTGTTCTGACTTCTACCACCTTTCCTGTTTGAGATGGAGAAACCTGAAGGCCAGAAAAACAGCTCTAATCCAGCAGGTTTATGTTCAGGAGTGAGTCTCACTTTCCAATGCCGTGGATGGTGTAGATCCCTAGTGAGCACCCCAATCAAGCAGGGCATGTCGGTTGTGAGAACCAGGAGGAGGCTCCTGCAGAAATAGAACCCCTTCCCTTATTTCCGTGTCCCTCCACCATTGGAGGCCTGCAGTAATGTTTGTGTGACTGGTACTGGCTTTGAGAGGGGTCCCGCCTTTGGCACCAGTTTGCTCTGAGGTGGAACTGAACATCTCATCTGAAACCTGGCACCTATGACTGTGCTTGCTGCTGCAGCCATGCCCAACAGTTAGAAACTGTTTTGCTGGTTTTGGCCTGCCAGAAGCTGAATGCTTTCTGCCTCTCCTGAGGGAGAAACGCCTCTTCCCACTACTGTATTTAGTTCTGCACCTTATGAACTGCAGAACCTTCACGGGGTCCAGGCTGACTTTTTGGTACTGAGAAGGAATCCCAGGGACAGCAGCATATCCTGGGTTACCTGAAGGTGGTCTGACACCTATTGGTGGGATTTCCCTACGATTAGCCAATCATCCAGATAAGGAAAAATTGTGACACCCAGTCTTCTGAGGTGTGCCACTATTACTGCTATGCACTTTGTAAAGACCCTTGGTGCAGAGGTAAGGCCAAAGGGAAGTGTTGAGAACTGGTAGTGGCCTGAGGGGTCTGAATCGAGATACTTTCTGTGTGTCCTTATGGAAATGTGCATCCTTTAGATCGAAGGGGCTAGCCAGTCCATATTTTGCAGAGTTGGTAAAATCATGGCCATTGTGACCTATTTGAACCTGGGCTTTCTAGGCTTTACCTGTTTAGCAGTCTGAGTTCTAGTATAAGCCGTCACTTTCCATTCTTTTTGTTGTTAGGAAATATCTGGAATAGAACCCTTGTCCACTTTTATTGTGGGGACAGGCTCACTGCTTTTGCCAGTAGTAGCTGGACTCCTGGGTTCAGTAGTTTCTTTCTAGAGGGAGCTGAGCAAATGTTTTAACTTGGAGGAGGAAGGGACTTAAAGCAATGTGAGACCTGACTCACTATTTCCAGGACCCACTTGTCTGTGGCATTTTAACCATTCTTGAAATAGTGGTTGAGTCTGCCCCTACAGGATGTGGAGAGGCAGCCTGAAGGGAAAAGTCAGGTTCTTGTTTTTCTTGCTGCTGAGGCTGAGCAGATTGGGATCCTCTCCGAGAACTCTTCTTATCTCCAGCTCTGTAAATCCAGTCTGCTGTGGTTGGTACTGCTGCTTGGGAAACAGATCTGTACCTGAAAGAGGCCTCCTGAAAGAGGACTCGCCTCTGCCTCCCCTAGAATAAGCCAAAGCTGAAATAAAGGGCCCATCTGGTGGAGTTGATCCTAAAGTAACTTTTATATTTGTCTACTTTTATATATGCCTCAGTCTGGGCACTAAAGAGAGTGCGCCGACAGGAAAGTCCACTGCCTTGGTTTGGGTGTCCTGGGTGAGGCTGGTAGCCCCTCAGCCAGGCAAATCTTCTTAGAGCAATGGTACTATGCACCCCTTGCAGCTGTATCATTGGTGTCACTCGCATCCTGAAACTGGTATTTGGAAGCCCAATCCCAATTTTGCTGTGTCTAGCAGCTCTGACACTGTTAAGAGGGGCAGTTTTGCAGCATTGTCCACTACTGACTGCTGAGAGCTTTTGATAAAGGCTATGGTAGCTGGCTGACAATTGCCAGGGATGCCAAAAGGTTCTTTTTGCCATGCTGTTCACCTTTCTCGGAATCCCTTCTCAGGGGTGAGGAGGATAAGGGAGTTGACTTTCTCATGGGCAGCCTGTTGTACATCACCCTGGGTGGTCTGGGTGACTAAAGGAAACTCAGCACTAGATCTTCTAACGATACTTCTTGTCACACTCTTTGTCTGTGGGTGACTGGTAGTTGTGCGTTTAGGATTTCTGAAACATCCTCTGTTGATTCTTGTAGAGAGGCAGAAGGGAGCCTTTGAGGGTGTCAGCCCTATCAGCTCCATATATTGTGCCTCTCATCCTGGATCTCTTCTGTATTTGTTAGATCCAGGGTCTCTTACTATTTTCTTAACAAAGAAAATGGGAAAAGAAATCCTCTAAGAGTCCGGGAAGGCAAAATCCTGTTCTGGTGACTCCTGGTTCAATTCCTCTTCATCTTGGTCATCCTCTCATTCTGCTGTAGCAGTAGGCAAGAGGGGTAACAACAGTTGCTTTTAGTAGTAGTAATCGCAGGCTGCTGGGGTACAAACCCTGCAGCACCTGGAGTAAGCGCGCAGTTCCGTCAACTCAGCAGGAGAAGGACATTAATGGCACATGAGGGACCCCTTGAGGCGTTTTAGTCTGGTGTCAGTGTGTTTGGTTTCTTTAATTTTTGGCAGGCACCGGAGAGTCGGCGGTTGATTGCCTCTCTTGCCAGAGCCTCACCCGTATCGGGTGGATTAGAGGCTCTGGAAGGAACTCTGCTACAGTTCACAGAGGTGAACTGGTTAGAGCCTATGACCCTCCTTGTTTTGTTTTAAGCCTCTCCTGCATTTTTCCACTGTCTTAAAGGAAAGACTAACAAATATCACAGTCTTCACTGAGTGCATTGCCCAAGCAGATCAATCAAGATCATGCTTGTTCGCCATTGGCAAACACCTCTGCACACTTCAGCAATTCTTAACCCAGGGGTCCTGCTTTTTTAGGCTTGTCTGACATTATAGAAAACAGAAACCAGTAACTGACCAAAAAATAGACTACAATTTAAATATCTGTGGTTGGTTTCAATAGAATAATGGTTCGTCTAGGAACCAATAAAGTGAAAAGCTATGTGTTCTGAATAGGATCCGGAACTGAGAAACCGCTTGAGGAAAACCAGAAACCTCCAGTTCAAAGGTGGTTAAGATTAAATAAAATTAAAGAATAGCAACCGAACCTCTTAAAAGGTCTCAATTAAATAAAAATAAGGTTGGTGTCCTCTGTTCTTAGGAACCAGAAGAAACCTATAAACAAGTTTAAATTTAAAACTAATGAGGTACAAACACTAAAGGACAATGACACTAGGCAGTAATGAAATATAAAACCATATTTAAGTTTTTTTGTTCTATGCACTACAGGAATCTGGTTTTGATTGAGAGAGATCCATGGCATCTGAACTTTTCCATCAGAGAGAAGAAACCTGAGGTAGAATGTAGGCACTTGACACTGGGCAGTTCAAATAGATGCATTACGCAAACATTCGCTTTTTATAATTCATATTTTATAAGTAAATTTTTACTAATAGTGAGGGACGAGAAGTACCTATACAGTGCTTATAAAACACAAATAATACATGAGCTGTCCCTATCCTCCCCCCATACAGCAGCAAGGTACTTACAAAATAGAAGAATACAATATAGTATCACAAATCAAAAAGCACTGGATATATAGACTCATTTAGCAGCTCTGACCATAATTAACGTGTGAAGGGGATCCCAAGTATTTTTGTACCACTGCAACTTATTGTGGAGGCTCGCTATTGCTTCCTCAGTATGTAAGTTAGCCAAAATTTAATTAACCCATTCCTGATATGTTGGGCTTAATGTATCCCTCCAGTGCCGAAGCACCATTTTCTTAACAGATAGTGCAACCATGGAAATATGAAACCTTCTGATTCTAACCTTGATAGAGGATAAATCCCCTAACAAATATTAATGTCTGCTCTGAGTAAAGTATTCCTGAACCCAGTATGGGGTCTAGGTTATTTGTGTGGCCATCCATAATGGCTTTTATCTTAGGGCATGACCAAAATATGTAAAGAAGCTTACCTTCTCTTGACATCCTCTGGTACAGTGTCTGAACTTATAAGACCCCATCCTTAGCTTCATAGGGTATACATATGTTATGTAATATATGGTATTGCATACGTATGGAGTCTATCTGAGAAATATATTTATGGAAGAACTTCATAAAGCTGACCAGTTAGGAGTATACTGAGGAAAAAGAAACTTAGAGCCTAGTGGGGTTTTCTAGGTTCCCATATTTCCATACTGATATAGACACGATATATTTTAGAGATAGCACCTGGTGACCCTAATAAAGGGGAGAGATCCGATGCAAACAGAAAAGCAGGTGGATGAGGAGGATATTACCAATATTATGGAGAGTAGATGTTTTAATTGGGCCACCCTGAAGTAAAAAGTTAATGGATATCAAATTTGTAATTATATTAGAAACTGAGAGCCATTCTCGCATCATCCAGAAAAGTAGAGATTATCCCATCCCCAGTCTGGGGTAAACCATTTACTGAGATATCATCGTTTGTTTATTGAGAAAGACAGGAATTCCAAATGGACTAGACAGGTCCATTTCTGGGAATATCACAGAAATGAACAAAGCTGCGTGTGAACTCTGAGAGATGTTCTGATAATGGGACAACTAATAGTGTCCGAAGGGAGGTTATTTTAAGATAGAACATTGTCCGGGGGCCAATGTTCTCAGATTGAATAAAGTCTAACTCGATTTTAAGCCAGACCGGTCTTAAATATTCCAGACCCGGATTAACCCACCGCAAATATTTTGCAATATGACTAGCCCAATAATAAATTGCTAGATGGGGGATCTGCAGTCCTCCATCTAGTTTTTGAGCAGCTAGTTTGTAATATGCTAACCTGGCTTGTTTATTAGACCAGATGAAGTTTGTGAAAATTCCATGCATTTTATGAAACCATGATAACGGTGTAAAAGAGTTAAGAAGCGAGAGGGGATAAAACAAACAAGGAAAAACATTATTTTAATGATATTAATGCGACCCCAAAGAGAGAGAGAGAGAGAGAGAGAGGGAGTTTGGACCATCTATTGAGATCCTGAACTATCACTTGGGAGAGAGGGTCCAAATTTTCCTTAAACCAGGAGGAGGGGTTACGCTTCAAATTAATGCCAAGGTATCTGAGAACACGTGGAGACCAACCGAGACCAAAGGACGACAAGTCACTTTTAAAAACCTTATGATTAAGAGGGAAAATGGAGGATTTATTTATATTCAACTTATAATTCGAGAGCTGAACTTGGCAATTTCCTCAACATGACAGGGAATTGAAGTTTTTGGATGAGATAAATGAAGAAGATCATCGCCAGCCGTAAGCTGGATCTTTACTCACCTGATTGCTGAATCGGGATACCCCTTATCTCTGGATTACTGAGAATGTTTCGATAAGAGGCTAAGTATAAATTAAAAATAGGGAAGGCGAGAGGCAGCCCTGTCAGGTACCGAAGACAAAGGAAAAGGTTTGGAAAATACTCCGTTGCCAGAGTCTCTGCAGATGGAGTTTGATATAAGGCCCAAATCCACTCTATAAACTTAGCCAGAAAACCAAATACTTTAAGGGCCTGAAACAGGAAATTCCAATTGACACGATCAAACGCTTTCTCGGCGTCCAAGGAGACCAATCCTGCAGGAAAGGCAGTATTCCTGGACACCGAGACTACGTGTGACAGAGTACGTAGATGGTCAGCTGATGAACGTCCCCTTATAAACCCTACCTGAGACATATTAATCAGGTCAGGAAGAACTCGTGTTATTCTATCAGCCAATATCTTAGAGAGAATTTTAACATCTTGATTCAATAAGGAGATTGGTCTGTAGCTTTGCACTAATTCGGATCTTTATTGTGCTTAGGAGAAGTACAATCAGGGCCTCAAACAAATGTGTATCTATTTTGCACCAGAAAGAATGTGACAGTACAACCTGTGAGAACTGGCAATAATTGTGATCAAAAGTTTTATAAAATAAAGCGGAAAACCGTCTGGTCCTGGGACCTTATCTGAGGGAAGCCCCAATGACCTCTGAAATTTCCTCTAGCGATATTGGTGAGGATAGAAAATTCCTTCTATGATTCTGATACAGAGGGAGAGATCCCTCAGGTAGGCCTCAAGCTCTTCTAAGGAAGAAGGGTCGTCCATACCCCTATATAAATCCTCATAGTAAGAGGCAAACTCTTGCACAACCTCAGAAGGGGATACCTTTAAGGATCCATCTGCCTGGGTCCTAATTGGAGGTATAAATCTAGCTGATTCTTGCTGCTTTAACCTTAAGGCTAGCAGGTGACCTGCCTTTTCCCCCTGATCGGTATAGTTTGCTTTGGTACAAATAATTGATAATTCTGCTTTTTCCCTCAATAGATCTAAATATTTACCTTTAGCTACCGAGAGCCTCCTCATATCCTCTTCCGAGGCATTAGAGGATAACTTGGTTTCTAAAGAACTAATTAGAGATAATGAAGCTAGTAATTCCGCTTCTCGAGTCTTTTTCCTTTTTGTGGCTAAACTAATAATGATCCCTCTCATGTATGATTTGAAAGCACCCCGAAAAATATCAGGTGCCATATCCTCAGAGGAATTAGTGGAGAAAAAGAAATCAATCTGCTCCTTTATTAGATCACAGTATTTAGTATCTTTGAGCAATTGATCATTTAATTTCCATCGGGTTTCTTTATGGGGAATGTTATGGAAAGCCAGCTTGGAAGTTACCAAAGAGTGATCGGACACTGGACCTGGCTGGATCAAGGTAGTTAAGATCCCTGGCAAAAGGGCCTGAAAGAGGAAAAGATAGTCAATGTGAGACTGGGTTCTGTGCACCGGTGAGTTAAAAGCATACTCCCTATCCTTAGGGTGTAACACACGCCCCACATCGCACAGTCCACACTGGTCCAAAAAATCCCTAAGGGCCCTCTGTCTGGGCGTTAAGACCCTCAACCCAGTACCAGACCTGTCTACTTCAGGATCATGAACCAAATTGAAGTCCCCGCCTATTATTATACCAATGGGAAGCATGGGAAGGAGTATGGAGATAAGCTTCATGTAAAAGCCCGGATCATCTGCGTTAGGCCCATAAACGCTACCAAGTAAAATAGGCATAGACCAGAGACTCCCTTGAACTAGGACATATCTGCCATCCGGGTCCCTGAAAACTTGTTTGGAAATAAAGGGAATGCCTCTATTAATTAGAATCATAACCCTGCAGCTATTAGTGGACCCTGAGGCAATAAAAACCTACCCAATTTGTTGCCTCCTAAATTGCAGAGATTCACTTTCCAGTAAATGAGATTCTTGCAGGAATATAATTTGTGAAGATAATAAACTTAAGTGTTTTAACACTTGGTATTGTTTAACTCTTTTCCTTATCTCTTTCACATTCCATGTAGCAATGTTTATAGTACTGGCCATCTAAGCAGAAAAGAGAAAGGACATTACATGAAATCCAGGAATTACAACAATCAGACTTAAATGACCCGAACCCCTGTTTGCTGCTGTATACCCTTCCCGCCCGAGTATCAACTTTCCTCCCCTCACCACCCTCCCCACCAAAATATTCCATCCCTTTCCAACTAACAAGTAATATGACAACCCTGAACACAATATCGGCCTCCCCTCCCCCTCAACTGTCCTGAGCAATGTTCAGCACAATACCGCTTTCCTTCCTCCCACTCATGTACCCAAAAACCCCGCCTTAGAATGTAAACCTTCTTATAGAATCAGTAATCAATAACATCACATCAAAGATAAAGGTAATGTAGATAATGATAGGTAAGCACTGGACTCCTGAAATCCAGAACAAAAATGACAAGAACGAGAAACAGAGAACAGAGCACCCCTTACTTGGGAGCAATCCAGAAAACCCCGAATTCCTGAGAAAAAACAGAAAATACACGATGTAAGGCACAATCACGAATATGCTCTACAACTGCTGCCGCTAATAAAATTGAAAACTTACCCGAACGATATTCACTAGTAAACTAAATGCTCCCAAGTAGCGGACTTCCATCTGTGTCCAAGCCCCACTGCTATCTATACCCGATAGAAATAAATTCCAGAAACAAATAGATAAAGGGGGGTTGAACCACCAAAATTAGAGCAAAAGCACCCTCTAGTGATAATAACCCAAAAAACATTGAAACCAAAAGGACACTCTCTCGAACCATGCCCCCAATAATCAAAAACATCAACTTAAGGGTTTTCGTCTTATTAACTAAATCATGCGAGATAATTAAGTGTCCCTGGAAACAAGAAACCGGAAAATGTGATCTGCGTGAGTAGAAAGGGAGCACTTCCCAGACAAAACACTCCCCAGAGAGAAAGTCCCGAGATGTGAGGATGCTCCAAAACATTGAGCGCTGAGATGGAAACTACAAAAGGTCAAGACTCTGCTGAAGATAGTCCCCTCCATTGCAAAATTCGAGAGTCCACAAAACCAGACTAGTATTCAGTCCTCTTTTGGTATAACAACGTGAAAAAATTCTTCTCCTTTCCAAAACCGGGTGGGGTAAGACCGACCAACCAGATCAGGTGTCCCGAAACAGTTCAGGTAGAGCAGCCTTCAATCCCGAGAGAGCAGCTTCAGGATTCTCATATGCTAACCAGGTACCGTCCACTAGAACTTGTAGCCTAGCTGGATACCCCATTTTTAAGCGAAGGCCTGCAGCTATAATTTTTGACACAATAGGATGAAAAACAGTACGCTTTGCCCTGACCGACCCCGGTAGATCTTGGGCAATTCTAAGCCTGGTATTTTCCCATTTCACTTCTTGTAACTCTCTCTCACTTTTCCAGAAAGTGCTGTCACTCTAGGTAATTTAAAAAATGGCAAATAATGGGACGTGCCATTGCTCCTGGGGATGGCTTGGGTCGCAAGGACCTATGCGCCCTTTCAATGATGTAGTTAACCCCAAAGTGAGAGGGACCGGCGATCTTTTCAATCAAGCTTCTGCACAAACCTCAGCATATTCAGGCCTTCTTCTCCTTCTGGAAGACCAGGATAACAACATTATTTCTTGACTGCGGCCTCCAAATCTTCCAACTTAGCTTCCAAGCTAGAAATCTTTTGCCGCATGACTACGAGACCGGGATCGATTTTTTCCACTTGTTTCTCAAGAGATAAGATACAGGCTGCATTATCTGAGGTTTTCATCGTGACCTCAAGTTTTTAGAAAGGGACTTAATTTCAGCTGAGATTTCTTTAATTTCTTCCCGGAAGGGTTTGAATTCTTCCAAAAATCAGAGTTAGGGGCTCTTGTTCAGAGATCAGGCTTTGAAGCTCTGGCTTATCCACAACACTCGAGGCCCTTGATTTTTTCGGGGCCTTCTCGGGAGTGACCGGCGGTGTATGCTTCTGCGGACGCTTCTTCATATGAACCTCCATAAACACTGGCAACAAGCAAACAGGAGCCCAGGATATTAAGGCAGTAATCTATAAACCATCTGGTTTTTAGGAAGAAATTAGACCAAAATAGTGATTATTTGTGATTAGGAGGCTGGAGCTATGCAGAGGAGCTTCTGCTCAGTATTCTGCATCACGTGATCTCCATGAGCTAAACTTTCCATGATTAGCATAGCATTCTATTCTCTCTGGGGCAGTGCTGGCTTAAGGGAGCACTGTAAGAGTAATAATATTAGTAGATTCCTGAGGTTAGAAGAGCCAGGGCCTACACAACGCAGGAGCGGTAAGGAGGAAACCTGAATCTTCCAGCGGAAAGAAAGATCTGGCGTCATGGGGTGGAGCCGAGGGATATACAACCCAGGTGGGTGGGAGGAGCCAGCTTTCAGATCATTCAGCAAGATTGAAAGGGACATGCCAAACAGTGAGGATAGAACAACATACCCACGTCTCTAGCAGTTGATTTTTTCTTAAACTTTATTTTAAAATTTTTGCAGGTTGTACAAGACTTTCCACTGGCGCATATCATTGAGATGGATATACCTTAACACACATGACAAGTTTAATACATTTAATTTGGTCCGTTAATTCCCTCCTGACACACGGAAGGTAAGTACTTTGTCCTTAGCTTATGTACCATCATTACACCACCCTGTTTGCTGGCTACCGGTACCTACTGTATGTATTACAGGAATGTCAATGGTCTGTACTTAGTTGTATGTTACATGAACATAGCCCAATCTTGTCTGATATTGTGCCAGTCCACCACTAGGAGTACTATCCCATTAGGTCACCCTGTTGAAGAGATGAGAGGATCGGGTTCCACATCTCTACAAACTTTCCCCCTCTCCGTTTGTTTGCATCTGCTCTTTTTCCAATCAATGCAATCCAATGCTTTGTACCCAGTGTGCTACTGTAGTGGGGTTTACCCTGCCCTACTAGTGTGTGATAATTTTCCATGCATTTATTAAAGCAAGGTTTCAAAGAGGCCAATCTGTCTCCTTGGAGCCCCTAAGTTCAGCCTCCAGTAACAATTTCATAGGGGACCCCATACCCTATAACATTAGCCCTATCACCTTTTCCATGACCTCGTACTCCCTCTCAAAATGACATTATTTTGGGACATTCCAATACCATGTGTATAAAACTACCCACTTCCCTGCTACACTTCAGGCGCATTTCACTGATACTAGATTTCAATCTATGCAGCTTGGCTGGGTACAGATAGGTTCCATACAGGTAGTAATAGTGGATCTGCCACAGGCTATTAGATCTTCCACATGTTCTTGCATGTCTTATCGCTCTGCCCCAACCATTCTTCAGTAACTACCACATCCAAAGCTTTCTTCTACACTTCCTGTAATCACCAATGGAGAAGGAAGGGGTCCCATGACCAATCAATCTACAGAAGGCTGACAGGGACTTCACTCCAGGAAGGGGCCGGAAATAAGGCTCTCCATTGGAGACAGCTGTGGGGCAATGCATCCCCTGTGCTGGCATCATTATTTCTCATTACTAAGGTAGACAAAGAAAGTATTATCGGTAACCACACCTGCCTCCAGATTTCTCCAACAAATGTTGATTTGGTGCTTGATTTTACAGTCTCTGAATTTAATGTTATTTGTGATTCTTTTGCACCGTTACATAAATTGTGATTAAAAAACAGATGTCAAGAATGGATCACCTCAGATCTAATTACAAAAATGCAAGAAAGAGATAGTGTCTGGCATACCATTGTTAAATTACGTACTCCTGCATCTATTTTTAAAGTACAACTAGCTCAGAAATACGTGCAAACAACGTGAGAAAGACAAAGTCAGAGTACTTTTTGCAACATCAGTTCTCTTACATAAATAAACAGCAGGAAAATTGATCCATTCTCAAAAGGCTCCTTGGCAAAACTGACACAACTTAAGTGCCTTTGCTAGCAACAAGCATAGAAGATTTAACTGATCCAATGGCTATTGCTACAGAACTTAATAGTTTTTGCAGATGTAGCTAAACGTGCTACTCCTATTGCTACTTTTGTTAATGAGCCTATGGAATGTGCTGGTGATTTGCTGTGACAAATCTCAGGTTAAAATGTTAACTATGGAGCATACCTTGGGGCACTTAAAGGGAATGACCTTGAGGTCACATACTGTATCTGTGCTGAGTAATACTGATTTGTGTCTTTTGCCTTAGTTTTGGATCTAATGGCCTATCCTTTAAACACATTATTTAACTGTTCCTTGAAATATTCTGAGATTTCACGGTACTGGAGGCATGCGACAGTTATACCAATTTTTATATCTGGAGATTACACTTCGACAAAGAACTACCATCCCATCTCCCTCTTCGCTCCACTATCCAAGGTCCTTGAAAGGACGGTTTTATGACCAAGTAAAGGACTACATGGATTCTAGGAATTCATTGGTTCCTTTCCGGCACTACTTTAGGGAGAATCACAGTACACGTACAGCTGTGCTGGAGGTCACTAACGTTCTTCATCGGGCCTTGGACAATGGTAATTTGGTGGGAGCTTTATTTCTAGATTTGTCAGAGGCCTTTGAGCTCGTTAACCATGATCGACAGTTTACTAGACTCTTGAATCTCATTCTTTCTCCTGCAACTGTTAGTTGATTTCGATATTATCTTTCTTACAGAAGGCTATCGATTTTACTTGGTTCTGTGTTGTCCCCCTGACTGACAATAATATGAGTGTTCCGTAGGGCTCTATCCTGGGCCCCATACTTTTCTGCATCTTTCTGAACTCACTATCTCGTCATCTAGGATTCGGACACATACATTACCATGTATGCAGATGATATTGTTCTTTACAGTACAGGTCAAGATTCTTCTGAAAGTCTCTTGTCTTCGAGGGGACTTTAACAAGGTACAAAACTGGCTATTAAATAATGGTATGTTATTGAACACTACAAAAACAACATTTTTACTTTTTGGGTCTCTAGAAAAGTTGAAACAATTTGACTTCTGTGCTACCACACTGTGATCTGGCTACGGACAAACTGAACAAGTTAAAACTTTTCAGTATCTAGGATTCATTTTAGACCAGTCTTTGACAGATCAGGATCATATACAGCAACTAGTCAAATCAGTACATATGTGTTTGGGACAACTGTGTTGAAGAAAAAAGCTTGTTTGTCTTGCAGAGCCGCCCGGCAGTGGTAGGGTTACTGCTCATGGCGCCAGTGACCCGGTTCGAATGGACTTGGGCTGCTGGAGGGCTGGCCATGGGTAGGAGGACTGAGCATCCATAGGCTACTCCTCCTCCTCCGGGAGGGTGGGATGTTGCCTTGTTGCTCTACCACCACCTGGGTGACCACAGGAGGAGGTGCAGTGGGATGGCATGAAGAAGGAAGGGGGCGTCTGCTGGGAGTCAGGCGGTGGCATGTCGTGATGTGCCCTGCCCCCTGGGCTCCCCTAAGCGTGCAGACATCCTGTAGGAGGCACTAGAAAATGCAAAACCTTGCACCAGGCACCTGAAGACTGGGACCCGGCCACCCCGAGAAACCCATAACCGAGGTTCCATAGAAGGTCCGTGAGGCCTCTCGATCCACACTTAAGGGACTGGAGGGACTATGGGGGGGGGCCCTCTCCTCCCTGCCCAGGAGTAAGCTGAGGCAGGATGGGGCAGGCTCTCCGACACTCTGAGGGAGGTACCTGGGGCAGAACAACAGGGAGCGTGCACGGCCTAGGCTCTCCGAAGATAGGAGCCTGATGTGGTGAGTAAGGAGACATAAAGAAGAACTACATATATATAAAAAAAAAAATTGTTTGTCCCTCCAATCCAGAAATGTTTTGGCCCAGTCTTTATTGTTATGTGTAACTGATTATGGTTTCCCAATATGTTCATCAGCCACCTCAAAGATGCTAAGTTCAAAAGAGTAAAAAGTTTCACCATTCGGTTTGTTGTTTTGCTATTTCGCTCCTTCATTTTCTCATCACTGTGTTTTATACGTAATCTGGAATGGTTTCTTTTGAGCAAGAATCAATTATTACCGCATAACAACATTTTAAAAGGTTTTACAATTTTGTGGTACAATATTCTTTATGTCTGACTTATCCAAAAGCTCATATCAATGCCTTACTAGAGGAGAACAATCATATTTCTTGCATCCTCCTTCTATAAAATATTGTTAGGCCAGAAGTTTTTCATGTTCTGTGTCATAAAGCTATGCAATGCCTTGCTTAATTTATTACAATCTGTCAGCTCCATGTTTCTTTTAAAACAACTAAAACAATATTGTATGACTCTCTCACGTTATCTGTGTACTCTTATGATCTTTGATGTTTCATACAGTGGTGTCTTTTTTGTATTTTGGATCCTCCTTGAAAATGGGCATTTGATGCTCTTGGGGTAACGCAGTTAAATTTTAAACAAAATAAAAATAAATGTAATTCATACAATTCAATTCAGTTTTATTGGAAAGCAACTTGAGAGCAAACTCACTTTTACAATTGCATCCAATAAATAATGACAATACAAAACATAAAAACATACTATATGACAAATGACAACATAAAATGAGCAAATACATACAGTTGTTGCAAAATAGTTTAAAAGGAATCAGGTAAGTATAGGATAGTAAGTTCAGGAATGATTGCAGGTGCAAGATACATAATAGAACATACAAGTACAGGTATAAGGCACACAGCAAATGAGATGTGTCAAGTGCAGTTACAGTTTAGTTTCTTAAGGAAGATGCTTAATGCATGAGCTTTGAAAGAGACAAAGGAGGTGAGTGCAGTCACTTCCAGGGCTATTGAGTTCCATGCTTTGACAACTCTAGCTACAAATGATCATTGTTTCAGTATAATTTTCCTAAAGGCAAAACAAAACAGAAGACAGTGTGCTCTACTGTCTCCCATGGAGCTAAGTAGCATATTTATTGTTAACCAAGGTGAAGAGGTTTTGGGCGCAGTGGTGTTGATCTAAAAGTGATCTTTAGTATATTAGTGCCAACTGGAAGGATGATCTGAGGTGGAAAGAGAGCCAATTAGAGGCAGTGTAGAGGTCACACTGGTGAGTGACAGATTTCAATTTTCTCCACCACAGTATTATTAGCAGCCAAGCTGATCACAACGCCATAGTCTATGACAAATGACAAGACTAGTGACTACTGTTTACTTCACTGGTAAAGTTAAGTCTATTTCTATTGAGCAAGACAAGACATAGGTTAATATATTTAACTACCGAGTTCACATGAGGGAAAAAGGACAGTGAAGCATCCTGGTATATACCCAAATACTTGAAGACCAGGACTTGTTGAGTAGGTCTCCGTAAGCAGGGTGGTTCATAGCTCAGAGATCCTCATTAGGTTGTGGGTACTCCCAAACAGAACTGTTTTGTATTTTTACTGGTGTTATTGATGAGGATATTTAAGGTGAATCAGCTACACACCTTGTGAAAGTCATGTTGGAAATTTTTCTCAAAGGTAGCCAAGTCACAGTAGGAAGTAAAAATTACTATGTCATCTGAATACAGAAATGTTTTGAAGTGGTCACAGATCCCCAGGGACAATATTAACAAACAGGATGAACAGAAGGTGCCCCAAAATAATGCCTTTGAGCCGGTCCAGTGGCGCTGAAGGTTGAGGTGCTGGATGCCACACCTTGCGCCATGCCGGCGACCCGGGTTCTGTGACGGACTCGGGCAGCTGGGGGTCTGCAAGGGAGGGAGAGGACAGACGCCTGGAGGACAGCCTCCTCCCTGGGGTGGATCCAGGGATGCCTGTGTCCTGGCAGACCCATGGAGATCGGGGCACTGCAGGAACACCAGCCAATGTAAGGTATGGAGTCGTCAGACACCAGCAGGTCAGTCGTGCGCATGTGTCATTGCCCTTCGCCTCTGAGGGAAACCACGCTGGCGAAAATATGCAGCCTTGGGGATAGGGCAAAGGATACGAGAAGGCACTTCTGGTGCCACGGCCACGCTCTCATAGTCGGGCTCTCTTCGTCAGGGGTCCCCTTCCGACTTCGACATCAGATTATAGATAGAGTGCCAGGGAGATGGCGGCCCCACCGGGGGTTCAGAGCCGGGGAATCCACCGGCTGGAGTGGACCTGGCAGGAAGAGAGCTTCAGATGGGAGACAGAGCCATTGGTGAGTGGGGTTGCTGGAGAGAGAGAGTTCCCCGAGCCATAGCAGAAAAAGAATGCACAACAAAAAAAGTAGATAAATAGTGCCTTTGAGTACTCCTGCAACCAAAGGCTGTAACCCAAAATATGCACCACCACACCTGGCTTTCTGGGTTCTGTTTGTCATGTAGTCTATGAACCACACAGTAGCCTCAGTTGACAGACCCTGATCCAGGAGTTGTTTTTTATTTTTTTTTTGTAAAAGGTAATGATTTACTAACTCAAAGGCCTTAGATACAGCAGATCAAGGAATGCATACATGCAAAGTCCCTTCATTTGCCATCGACATTTGTCTCTGTTCCACTGCTTGCTAGTTTTCCTTTGCAGGAAGAAACAGAGACAAAGACAGCAGAAAAGACCAATGGTCCATCCAGACTGCCACAGTTCCCTATCAAACCCAGGGACCTACTGCCCATAGGGTACCTAACTTCAATATCCCCCATTCCCTTCCAACTGCTGCTGCCCTGAGTAACCTCTATAACCTTCACACTGTCCACAGCATGCTTGAAATCATTTATGGTTTTGGTGCCCACCACCCGGTAGGCAGACTGTTCCATAGTACCACTACCCCTTCAGCTTGGCTGCTAATAATACTGTGCTGGAGAAAATTGAAATCTGTCACTCACCATTGTGACCTCTACACCGCCTCTAATTGGCTCTCTTTCCACCTCAGATCATCCTTCCAGTCGGCACTAATACAAAAGATCACTTTTAGATAAAACTTTCTCATCTCCCTCTTGAAACCCCCTCCCATCAGTTTTCTCTTGTGCCCCCATGTCCTTAAACTGTTACTCATGCTAAATAGTTCCTCGCAGTTCACCTTGCTTATTCGTTTCAGGAACTTGAGGGTCTCTGTCATATCACCCCACTCTTGTCTGGTCTCCAGTAGTACACGCTCAGTACCTTGAGCTGATCCTCACAAGATCTGCCCTGCTGGCCCTGAATCATCCTAGTCACCCTTTGCTGAACTGTCTCTAGCCTGTCCTTATCTTTCCTGAGGGAGGACTCAGAACTGAGCATAGTACTCCAGGTGCGGCCCTCATGAACAATCTATGAAGAGGTAGTATTATCCTTTTTCTTCCACGCCAAACCCCTTCCAATACATCCCAGCATCCTATTTGCCTTACTTTTAGGCCTTGTTGCACTGGCTTGATATTTAAGAGAGTCACTAATGAAGATGCCTAGGTAGGTCCCTTCCTCAGCCACAATGCTCAGTTTTACCCCTCCCATTCAGTACTCTGTCCTGGGTCCATGTTGCCTAGGTGCATCACCTTGTACTTTCTGATGCTGAATTTCAACTGCCAACCTTAGAACACCTCCCTAGTCTAGGGAGGCAATTCTGCATCTCCCTAATTCTCTCATCACTATCTATCCTTCCACAGAGCTTAGTGCCCTGTGTGAAGAGACACAGCTTGTTCCCAGCAGCTGCAGTCCTAGCTGCAGCATCACAGGCATCCATAGAAGCCTTCAGTTGATGACTGTTGATTCTCATGCCCTGGTAATGGTCTATAGAAGCTTCAAGTTAACCTTGGACTCTGGGAGGGTCTCAACTATTGATTTAAGACTGTTCCACAGGGCATACTCATATTGGTAGTGACCCTGATAATGGCAATACACATTCTCAAGGTTGCAGCTGCAAAGGTCCATTTCCCAAAGTGTCACTCTTTGCAGGATTCCTTATTATTGTGGTCATGTCAAGTCTCCTCAGAAGGAAGACCTTACTATTCTCCGCAAGCACCACTAAAGAATCTGTACAGGTTGCGAGGCCAGGAAGGGTCTTTCTTTAGGAGGAGCATATTTCTGTCTGTGGCCTCAGCCACAGAAGGGATAAGCACCAGCCTAACCCATACTGCTTGTGACAAGGTCTCAAAAGGAGGGCACAGGAGGCGACAATTCATAGGAATATTGGGAACACGAAGGAACTCAAGATGTAAGAGCCTCCTGGGTCCACAGAGGAAGTTTGAAGGCCACGGTGGATCCTATATTCCTAAAGAGGGACTGGAAGGAAAGGTCTTTGACCAAGGATTCAGCCGAGACAGAAGGCTTGCTTTGCAAGTCATAGACTGAGTCATCTTCGACGCAGTCAGACAAAATCAGGTCAAGAACAGACTCATCATGTTCCATCTCCACCTCTGAGAGGCCAGGAGCTAATCCTGCAAGACCAAAGCCTGGTCTGGGCAAAGGATACACAGACGAACCCATATTGGCATTGAGGAACTCTGCACCGAAGCACCCGATGCCACATGTGGCACCAAAGCACTGACACTGCATGCGGCACCAAGGAACTCAACACCGCACATGGCACCGAGGAACCAGACACCACACACAGCACCGAAATACTCGCCGCCGCACACGTCACTGAGGAACCTGACACCACAAGTGGCGACAAAACACTAGACACCATACGTAGCACCAAAGCACTTGACGCTGCATGTAGCACATTAGAACTCGACGCTGAATGCGGCACCAAAGCACCAGTACCCCTGACAGACCTAGAGGAAAAGGGGGAGGAAAGTGGTGCCTGTGCTGGCCACTGTGTGGAAACCTGGTGAGGGGGTAAGGCACAAGGAACTGGCATAGGAGGCGCCGGACCAGAGAGGGATAAAACTCGGGCACCGCACTGGCGCACATCCTGTCCCAACTGTCCCGGCTTTGGCCCAGCGGCTCCAAGACCTAAGGGCCCAGGAACCGGATCCACCAGTGAGGGCAACCAAGAGAGAAGCCATACCTACTGCTCCAGAAGAGTGGCCCAATGATAAAACTGCTCATCGGAAACCCCATCAGAAGACAGAGAGGGGCTCCGGTGTTGGGAATCCCGGCTGTTAAAAATGGAGACCCCAGAGGGGTCGGGGTGGGTCTTCCACTCTCTACTACCGAAGACTCCCTCACAGATCTACTAGTGGGCAAAAATATATATTTTTTAAAATAAAGTAATACTAAAACAACTAAAACTTACCAAAACTGAATGACTATAGCTGCTGTTGTATAGACGTGAAGATTTGACTCCCGGCGAGCGATGTTGTCACTAATGCGCATTCGACCACGGGAAAAAAAGGAACTGAGGTGGTTGGAGGGTTGACACTCATACAGCCTACAAAGGCGCAAGTCAGTCTTGCAGTGCTGCCCATGCGTGGTCGTATCTCGGTGGCAACCCTCCTGAAGATTTTTGACTCCTGGTTGGTCCTACCGACTCCGGCGTAGTACCCAGCAGTATGAATGAATGATGAAGACTTTAAGTCCAGGAAGATCTACCACTCCCTGTTGTTCTTCAGGATTCAGAAGTAACTTGGGGGGAAAAAACCTTCCTTGACTAGGAAATGGGAACTTTTTCTATAGCACTTAAGCTGAGCAGCTTCTACACCACCAATATAAGCAGTCTTTTCTGCTGGGATAACACTTTGTTTTCTATAGCTTTTTCTTATCTGCTGTGATCTGCCCAGTACTAGTGGCTGGGAGCCATACTCCCATGGCACCCCTCCTAGCCCCATCATACACTAACCCCATCACTGGTGGGGATCCATACCTCTCAACCTCTTGCCTCATGAATCAGGGAAAAGGCTTAAAAAATCAGGGACAAAGACCCCAAATCAGGGACACATCTTAAAAACTGGTACTATTCACTCAGAAAGCTGACAGAATAAAGGGACGTCTGTTAAGATGCATTTTCTGAAGGAAAACAAGTCTGTAACTTTAATGCTTGACATTATTTTGTGCTTCTAATCCCTACTGTTCTGTCACAAAAACACAAATTTTACAAAGGACAGAGGAAGATTTTGAGGCCAAATCAGGGACGTCCCTGAAAATCAGGAACAGTTGAGAGGTATGGATCCATGGCTCAAGGACCAAGAGAACCACCCAATGTCATCCTGAAGACAGCATGGTTCCTCCCCCCAAACCCTTTTCACCCATGTCTTCTCGCCTCCCGGATGGCATGAGAGAATCTGACTGCTGGCCTCAAGCATGTACAGCATGCCCCAGGAGGGCAGATAGCCCCGTGGTCCTCCACATGGGTTGTTCTAGTGCCAGAATCTGCCACCAGCCCTCACCAGCTGAGGTGCACTGCCATCGGTAGTTGTCTGAGCTCAGCCTCCTAATGTGAATGACTTAGTTCAGCTACTGAACCCAGGTCACTGGTACAACAGCGCACTTGGTCACTGGGGCAGTCCTGTACACTTAAACAACATTCAGGTTCTTTTGAAAACACAGTGTTAGTCCCTCTTTTATGATCTCCATAACCCATCTGTTTACTGTAATCGTTTCCCATTCCTGGAAATAATAATAGAGTTGACCTACCAGAAGTAGATATGTAATGGCATGGACACAGCAGTCAATGATTCATCTTTGCTAATTCTGGAGGAGATGAGGGACTGCTACCTTTCCATTCACCTTTCTCTATCTCTTCTAGCACTCTTGTGGTAGAATAATCAGGCTGTGTATACTAGCTACTAAAGTGCTGTTCTCAGACCTCTACGTTTGTGGCATCTGTAAAATGTCTGCCATATATTCATTCTGCTAAGTTTTTGAAAGTTGATTTATTCTTATTAACCTTTTCCATACACAGTATGCCTTTGTTTTGCCCCCTAAAAAGGGAGGTACCTTTAAACTGAAAAGTGCAGCCTTTGCTAGACATCCACTGAAAGGCCATTTGTACTTTATATATACCACTAGGGAAAATAGCATTTGCTAAGGTCCTAGTGGCTATGCCATTTATATCGACAGCCATTTGGAGCTGGTACTTATCTGCCTTGAAACTGCCTTTTAAAGTATGCCTAAGGTGAGTTTTCTCCTTAAGTGGCAGACTGTCACACATGGGCATGATGGCAAACCACAGTGATTTCTGACAGTGAGCTGGGTAACTCATGCATGCTTTTTTCTTAGGTTTTCTTGTCATATAATTGGAGCCTAGAGATAGACACTTTGGAAACCAAGAGAAAAATGGAAATTACATACCTACCGTAATTCTTGATCTTCTTGAACGAAATCTCCACCACTCATTCACACCGATGGGATCTATGCCGGAGGTGCTAGGATCCAGCGGGAGCAAACTTTTTGCAAGAGGGCCGGTGCCAGAGATGGAGCCGCGAGGAGTGGCGCCGTTAGCCTCGGCTCGTGCAGCAATGACTATCTCGGCATTGACCTTCTACCCACCTCAATACCTTTTTTCTCTGAGGAGGTGCAGCAAATTAACCTAGAAGGATGCCTAACAAACAAACGGTCATAAGATAGTCCATGACCCATATAAGAAGGGTCAACAAAGAAGCCCTCATAGCCTAAGACTGAGGGAGTGAAGACCAACAAATAGGTGAGCTCGGAGGATGGAGGATGGAGGGAATGAGTGGAGAAGACTTTGTCCAAGAAGATCAAGAATTATTATGGTAGGTACATAATTTCCATATCTTTCTGGACATAAAGTCTCCACCACTCATTCACACTGATGGGAGAGTACTGAGCTAATAATACCCCGAGAGGGCGGCAGGAGAGACCAAGAGCTCACAAATTTAGGACAGAAGTCTGTTAAGGATAGTCCTGCCGAACGAAAGATGTTGCCTGGCATGGATATCCAGGGCATAGTGCTTGACGAAAGTATGCACTGAGCTCTAGGTAGCCACATTGCAAATGTTCGCAATGGCATGTTGATCTCCCGCCAGGGAAGCTGCAACTGCTCTAGTAGAGTGAGTGTACACTCTGTCTTCCAGCTTAACCTGCACCATGGAATAACAGTGGCAAAGGCATGCCACCAGCCATGCCAAAATGCATCTGATAGCGTCAGATTGACCCAGCCAGGTCTCTCTGAAAGAAACAAACAGTTGTTGAGCTTTGCAAATTTCTTTTGTTCTATCCAATTAGAAATGCAGAGCTCTTTTGACATCTAAAGAATGAATGGTACGCTCTCCTTCATTTTGGAAGTTCGCAAAGTAAGCAGGAAGGACCAAAGGTTGGTTTAGATGGAATTCTGAAACAACCACAGGAGAAACTTAGGATGGGTCCTAAGAACTACTTTGTTCTTTATGAAACACAGTATAATGGAGGGTCGTGACCAAGGCATGTATTTCAGAGACCCTCATGGCTGAGGTAATGGCCACCAGGAAGGCCATTTTCCAAGTGAGAAATTTCAGCTCACACGTAGCTAGAGGCTCGAAAGGCTTTCAGGGAGCATGTCTAGCACAAGGTTAATATCCCAGGCTGCAACTGGACGTCTGATAGGAGGTCTAGTATGCAGAATACCCTTAAGAAACCTCTTAACTACAGGCAACTGAGCCAGTGATAAGGAAAGTACTGGCTCATGATAGGCTGAAATGGCACAAAGGTGATCTTTGCCTATACAGTATTGTAGACCTGAATTTGATAGGTCTAAAAGGTACCCTAGAACTTATTTGGTGGGCAGGAAAAGGATTAAAGAGGATTTTGTACACCAGAGAGAAAAACACTTCCATTTGGCTGTGTGTTTTTTCTAGTGGGCTGGCTTGCAGACAGCCAAAAGAATATCTGAAACTCTCCGAGACATTGAACCTGTTCACTTCTATCTCTTCAGAAGCCAAGCATGAAGGTGAAGCGACATCAGATTGGGATGGACCACAGGCCCCTGGGTCAGAAGGTTGGTCTGAAGGGGAAGCGCTTTCGGAGCGGTTTCCGACATACTGTTGAGTAATGGAAACCATATCTGTCGAGGCCAGAAGGGAGCAATGAGGATCATTTTGTCCTCCTGGGACTCGAATTTGATGAGTACCCTTTGAATTAGTGGAAGAGGAGGAAAGGCGTTTAAAAAGCGTTTTGTCCACTGCAGCCTGAACACATCCTGACAGAAAATGCCAGGCCCTGGATTTCTGGAGCAGAAGAGAGGCAGTTTTGTGTTGAGTGGGGATACAAAAAGGTCCAGGTCTGGCATTCCCCACTCTGCGAATAGTGACTGAACTATGGTTGAGTCGAGAGACCACTCGTGAGGATCTGTCTCTGTTCTGCTGAGACGGTCTGCCAGTTCATTCTGCACTCCCGGCAGGAAGACTGCCTGAATTACAGCCTTCTGCTCTAGGCACCATTATACAATGGAAAGAAAGAATCCTGGTCTCTGATTGGTTAGTCTGAGACTGGACCCATGATGTTATCCCAGCACAACACCACGGGTCTAGTCTCAGAACCGTGAACCAATATGGAGCAGCCAATGATCCCTTTTTGCATCTCCTCTTAAGAAACAAAAATATTTTTCCACACTAATAAAAACATTCTTTAAAACTACTGTTTTTATTTTATATATTACAATGAGCCATTGGTTATAGTAATATCGCCTTCAGGGTGTGTTGATACGCTGGTCACACCTCAGTTGTTGCATGCTCAGCCCGCGGCCTCGCGCTCAACCACCTGAGGCGTGACGTTATCGCAGCATGACACACACCCCAGTCGGGCATTATTGCTTAATTCCCACACTCTCATCACTTTCCTGCATAAAAGGTAAGAGTGTGCACCGCCCTGAATGTTGAAGTAATACATCACTGCTTTGTTGTCTGTTTGAAAAAGAATGTTCTTGTGACAGAGAATGTCCTTCAGAGCCCGGACTGCATAAAGGATGGCTCTCATTTCTAGGACATTTATGTGAAGCAGGAACTCGTCCTGAGTCCACGTACCTTGGGTGCGGAGATTCTGACAGTGAGCTTCCCCAACCCATCAGGGACGCATCTGTGGTAATGGAAATCTGATGATCCGGGGAGAAAAGGGATACTGTTCCAGAAGATTGTCCTCTTGCAACCACCAGGTGAGTGACCTCTTCAGAGGTTTTGTCACCTTGATGAGAAAGGAATGAGGGGGAGTGGTTGGGGACCACTGAGTACTGAGCATCCACTGAGAGGTTCTCATGTGGAGGCATGCTAGGGGTACAGGGAACACTGAGCATGCCATGAGACCCAGCATCCGCTGCATCGAGATAGCTTGGTTCGAGCTGTTCTCTCTGGTGTATCGGGCCGTCTGTCCTTCTGTCCTCTGGTAGAAAAGCTTTCGCACGGGAAGTGTCCAGAAGAGTTCCTATAAAAAGGAGCTTCTGGGAGGGCTGCAACTGCGATTTCTTGAGATTTAGCAGGACTCCCATGGACGTGAGAAAGTTTGAGGTCGTGGCTACGGTGTCGAGAATTCCTTGCCTGGAAGGGTTTGCTAGAAGCCAGTCGTTCAGATATGGGAACACTTGAATTCCGATCTTTCTGAGATGTGCTGCAAGAATTGCACAACATTTTATAAAAACTCGTGGCGCCGAGGAAAGCCCAAAGGGCAGGACTCTGAACTGATAATTCTGGCCCAGTGCTACAAACCGAGGTTTAAATTACTTGTATAAAGATCTAGCAAGTAGGGGGAGTGGCTTAGCTAGCAGGAAGCGACATTTAAAGATTGCCTTAGAAAGATTCTGCTAGTAGCTTGACAGAAGACACCAGGAGAAAGGACTGCTGTGTGACTGGACTTCTCTACTGGGACTATATTGTCCTCCTTCCCTTCCCTCCACTCTCCCACCCAAAGCTAGTTCTACTTTTATAGGTACAGGATTTGACTGACAACAGGAACTTCCTGCTTGGGAGCAGGAAGTGAGTGATCACAGAGCCACCAAAGACCCACCATCCCAGAAGGTCAAGAGTAGCTCTCTGGCCCCCTCTAGCTGCTGGAGGGCTGCCTCTGAGCAAGTAAGGGGTCTACTGAGAAATATAGGATATTCTTGTCTCAGAACAGGACAATCAAGAGCTTAAAGGGCACACAGGCAGAAAGTAAGGAGAGAGAGAAAAAAAAAAACAGAGGAAAGAGTAAGGATTGCAAACAGTTAAGGGGCCAGAAATAAGACATGATGGGAGTGGCAATGCAATGGCTGTGGAGCAGCAGTCTTCCGGGAGACGTCTGGAGGATGCGGTGTTGTCCCATCTGCAGGCACCTCTTGGGCTGAGGGAGGAGGTTGCTCATCTCCAGGCTGAGTTGGCCAGGATTGTAGGACCTCCTTCCATCCAGGGACCACCAGTGCCACTGCCGCTGCCTCAGAGGTTGCCAAGAAAGAGGAGCAGTTGGACCACAGTGGGCTCAGGGAGGGTGAGGGTGGTGGAACAGAGGCGCATCCCTCCAGTTGTACCTCTCCACAATTCCTATGCCATTCTGGCAAAGTGCGGTTCCTCTATGGAGGCACCTGCAGTGGAGACCAAGGAGGATGCTGGGAACCTCCATAAAGGAGATCCACAGGAGGGTGGCAGGGGACCCCGCAGGGGAAGGAAACAACTCCTGGTGGGGGACTCCATTGTTAGGAAGGTAGAACTGGGGGAGGAAGGTAAGGTGCCTGCCTGGCGCCATGGCTTGAGGGACAGGGAGCAACCAGGATTGCCAGAGTAGCAGCACAGGAGAGGGAGCTGGATGTCATTGTCCACCTAGGGACAAATGACCTGGCTAAGAAAGGGATTAGAGAAGTGCAGGAAGAGTTTGTGGAATTGGGAGGGGCCTTGAACAAGTAGCAGGCACGGTAACCTTCTCGGAGGTACTGCCCATCATGGCGAGGAGATTTAGGGTGTTCCACACCAGGATTCAATCAGTGGTTGAAAACTGGTGTGGAGCTCAGGATTTGGCTTCATTGGGTACTGGGGTCCACCTGGAGGATGCAAGCCTATACTGGCATGATGTGCTGCATCTATCCAGGAGGGAACCAGGATCCTAGTGATAGGTTTAATGCTTCATTGGCAAGCATTTAAACTAGCCAAGAGGGGAGGCACTGGAAAGGAGCAGAGAAACTCTAGCCCCCAAAAAAAAATCAAGGTAGTAAGTGGCGTAAACACCAACATAGAGGTATCAATAGGGAGAAGGGCGGGTAAATGGAGAAAGTGACAAAGGCAAGAAGGACAGGATGGGGCAAATGGAGAAATGCCATCAGGAAATGGAGGGTAATGAGTACCAATGCCCATAGTATGGGCAGCAAGCTCCTGAGCTGGTGGCCTTGATGGAAGAGGGATGCCTGGATATTGTAGCAGTCACAGAAACATGGTACACAGAGAACCATGACTAGGATGTTAACATACCAGGGTACATAACCTACAGGAGAGACAGGCAGGGGAGGGGAGGAGTAACTCTCTGTAAAGGAAGGATAAACGCACTGAACAAAAGGGTAAACGGAGGAGAGGAGGCACTGTAGGTCACCTTGAGACTGGAAAGGGCACCACAATCCGCACAGGGTTAGTACAGACCCCATGTCAGGGGAGGGAATGGACAAGGATATGATACAAGGCATTCTTAGAATGGCAGAGAAAGGGGAGATACTGTTGATGGGAGACCTGAATATGCCAGATGTTAACTGGAGCACATTTGCTACTGCCACATCCAAGAGCAGGGCCATTCTTGATGCCCTACAGGTGGCAAGCCTCAGACAGCTAGTTTCGGAACCCACTCGTGAGGCAGCAATCTTAGACCTCATACTCTCAAACGAGGGCAGTGAGAGGATCTCAGATCTAGAAGTGGGTTGCCATCTGGGAACAAGTGACCATCAAACAGTGTGGTTCACGCTAACTCAGCTACAGAGTCAAGCCTATACAAAAGTGAGGGTACTGGACTCAGGAGGGCTGACTTTGATAAGATGGGAAAGTGCCTCAGAAAAGCACTAGTAAAAAGGCTAGAAGGAGGTGTGGAGCAACAACGGGGAATCATCAAAACTGCCATCACAGAGGCAACAAGCCTTTGTGTGAAGCAAATAAACAAATCAAAACGAAAGAAAAATATGGTTCTCAAAAGAGGTGGCTGTGAAAGTCAGGAAGAAAAAGATATTCCGGAAGTATAAGGAAACACAGAAGGAGCAGGACAGAGAGCTGTGCCAGTTAAGGCAGAAGGAAGCAGGGAAGGAAGTCAGAATAGCAAAGGCCCAAACTGAGGAAAAGATAGCCAACTCAGTTAAGAAGGGGGATAAAACCTTTTATAGGTACATCAGCAGCTGGAAAGACAAAGGGAGGGATAGTGAGGCTGAATAGAATGAACGGTGGGTGGGCAGAGGGGACAGTGAAAAGCAGGGACACTGAATGAATATTTCTGCTCAGTATTCACAAAGAGGAGGGGAAGTGCTAATCCAATTAACAGAAACACTCTTGATAGGGGGTCGATCCAGTCCTTTCACAGAAGAAAGGGTTCTGCAAGAACTCCTAAAACTGAAGGTGGACAAAGCAATGGGGCCTGATGGAATTCACCCCAGAATTCTAAAAGAAATAAGGGGGGAACTAGTGAAACCACTGGCTACTCTTTTTAATAAATCATGGGAGGATGATGTGCTACCCAAGGACTGGAGGAAGGCAGATGTGATTCCCCTCCACAAAAATGGGACCAAGACAGAGGCAAGAAAACTACAGACCTGTCAGTTTGACCTCTGTAGTAGGGAAAGTGATGGAGTCACTTCTGAAGGAAAGAACAGTTGAGTACCTAGAGGCCAGTGGGGCACAGGACCCAAGGCAGCATGGATTCACAGTGGGGAAGGTCACGTCAGAATAATCTATTAGACTTCTTTGACTGGGTGACCAAAGTAGTAGACCAAGAAGGGGCTGTGGACATGGCCTACCTAGACTTTAGCAAGGCATCTGACACAGTCCCACACAAAAGATTAATAGTCATATTAACCAGCCTGGGAGTGGGTCCCAGGGTGGTAGCCTGGGTAAAACACTGGCTGGACAACAGGACACAGAAAGTAACTGTAAATGGAGTCCACTCTGAAGAAAGAGGGGTTACTAGTGGGGTACCGCAGGGTTCAGTATTGGGTCCAGTCCTTTTTAATGTCTTCATAAGTGACATTGCAGAGGGACAGGAAGGAAAAGTATGCCTCTTGCAGATGACTCAAAGATCTGCAACAGGGTTGATACACAAGGAGGCGTGGAAAGGATGAGAAGGACTTGGCAAGGTTGGAGGAATAGTCAGAAGTGTGGCAGCTAGGATTCAATGCAAAGAAGTGCAAAATAATGCACCTGGGAAACAAGAACCCAGGGGAAGAATACACAATGGGGGGCAGGTAGTAACAACAACAAAAAAGGAAAGGGACCTGGGGTAATCATATCAGATGACCTTACGTTAGCAAGCAATGTGAGAAGGCAGTAGGGAGGGCAGGGGTATACTGGAATGTATAGGGAGAGGCATCAGCAGAGAAACAGGAAGTTGTTATCCTCTGTACAGACAGTTGGTGACACCCCATCTGGAGTACTGCGTCCAGTTTTGGAGACCCATCTCTGCAAGGACATAGACTGGATAGAGGCAGTCCAGAGGAGGGCAACTAAATGGTGCAGGGTCTGCAAGAGAAGCCGTGATGAGAGAGACTAAAGGAGCTTAATATGTACACCCTGAGGAAAGAAGGAGAGGGGACATGATATAAACTTTAAGCACTTGTGGAATCAACAAAGTCCAAGAGGGTAGCATCTTTCAGAAAAAGAGACTTGCAAGAACAAGGGACACAATTTAAAGATAGAAGGAGGGCGTTCAGGGGCAATGTGAGGAAGTATTATTTCACAGAGAGGGTAGTGGATGCTGGAACAGCCTTCCTGAGGAGGCTGTGAGGTCTAAAACTGTGGGGGAATTCAAGAATGCATGGGACAGACATAAGGCAATTCTTGGGGGGGGGGTAGGAAGAAAAAGGCTGTTGGTTAATTAGGATCTGCGGCCTATCCTGTAGGTAGGGAAATGGGCAGACTAGATGGGCCAAGCGGTCCTTATCTGCTGTCAAAGTCTATGTTTCTATGTTTCTATATTTGTGCTGCTTTGGGTGTATAGGAATATGTTGGTAAGCGTCCTGCATGTCCAGGGAAGCTAGCCAATCGTGTTGATGAAGCAAGGGTAACAGGGTCCCGAGCGAAATCATCTTGAACTTTTCCTTGGAAAGAAACTTGTTTAACTTTCTGAGGTCCAGAATGGGGTGCATGCCACCGGTCTTTTTCGGGACCAGGAAGTAATGGGAATAGAAACCTGTGTTTTGTTGATCCAGTGGAACTATTTCTACTGCCCTGTTGTTCAGAAGGCCTTGTATCTCAGAGGCAAGAAGGTCTGAATGTATTGTTGACAGCCTGGGCTGTCGTTTAGGAGGACGATCTGGAGGGATTTCTGAAAGGTTGAGGGAGTACCCCTCACGGATTATCTGGAGGACCCATTTGTCTGATGTTATGGACTTCCACTGGTTGTAGAACTGAGTCAGACGACCTCCCACCGCTGAGGAGGAGCCCCCCTCGGGCAGTTGAGGTGGGACCCGGGCCAGAAACTCAGAAGATGGCACTGGGCGCTTTGGGCCCTTGTGCCATCTGTTGCATTTTCTTTTGAGGCTGAGGAGCATGTTTTTTGTTAAAACCTCCCCTGCCCTTGCCCCAAAAGGACTGATGGTTGTGAAATTGACGCTTGTTAAGAACCCCCTTCCCCAAGAAGGGGTGGGAGCGGGTCGAGCCATTTTAATGGCTGACCTAGTCTTCTGTGTGGCCTCCAGAGCTTGCTCTACTTGAGGTCCAAACAGATACATACCGTCAAAGGGTAACACCATGACCTGCTGTCGGGCATCATTCGTGAAGCCCGAAGTGCATAGCCAGAAGTGATGACGGGTACAAATGTCTGCCGCCGCCGCCGGAAGCAGTATCGAAAGCGCCCATAGCTGCTTCCAACCTGCTGGTTGTTGGACCTATCCCCTAGTTATGGTCTGAAGTAGCTCTGAACTAGTGTCCAACTTGGGCAGAGCTCTACTATCTGTTTGAGCGAATGGCAAAGAAACATACTCATATTGAGAGAAGTAGCCCTGGTAGCTGGCAATACGATACCCAGGGTGGAGGCAGCAAAGACTCTCTTACCTAAGGTGTCTATCTTACGGGGTTCTTTGTTTATAGGCCGGTCTGTAGATGCCTGAGGAACAGCTGCCTTATCATTCTCTGCCAAGACTACAATAGGGTCTGCAAAGGCCTGGGAGGCCAAAATGGGTCAATCCTTGGGAGCAGCATACTTCCTGTTTATGGACTTAGCCACAGAAGGAATGAGAAATACAGGTTACTCACCTGTAACAGGAGTTCTAGGAATGGTATATGTTGTTCATCCACACTCATTGGCAGGTATCCTTGCCGCTTTAAATCTTGCCGGAAGGTCTTCAAGCTTGCTCCTCCCACCCACCCGGGTGGTATAACTCTCGGCTCCGCCCCATGACGCCAGATCTGGCCAGCTGGAAAGCTCAGGTTGTCGCGTCGAAGCCGAGGATACAGGAACAGGATGAACAACATATACCATTCTAGAACCCTGTTACAGGTGAGTAACCTGTATTCTAGGGACATGGATATGTTGTTCATCCACACTCATTGGCAGACTCCTAGCAGTTCTCCGGGAGGAGGAGGCAAGACGACACCTCAATACTTACTTGGGAAAGAGAGACTGAGAACTGAGGCCCCAAAACCAGCATCCCGCGTGACTCAAGGTCGATGTGGTAATGGGTAATGAAGGTGTTTGCTGACTTCCAGGTAGCAGCCCTGCAGATTTCCTGGATAGGGACATCCCTGGAAGCAGCCACTCGCTGCAGCAGTATGGTGGAATGAGCTCTTATCCTCTGGGAGGCTCCATGCCCGCCAACTTATAGCAGAGATCTATGCAGGAGGTTACCCACCTGCTTATCGTCCGCTTGGCTGCAGGTCTGCCAGATGCGGCTTCAGCGAGGTGACAAACAGCTGGCCGAACTCTCCCCGAATTTCAGCCGCGCCCTTATAATAAGCGGCTCTCTAGGGTCCAGAGTATGGAGCCTATATTCGCCTCCGAGGTGTGATTGGGGAACACCGGCAGAGTCAACACCTGGTTAAGGTGAAACTCCGACACCACCTTCGGAAGGAATTTCGGGTGGGGGCGGACAACCTTGTCCCTGTGGAAGACCAGGTAAGGAGACTCGATGGAAAGCACCTGGAGCTCTCCCATCCTTCTGGCTGACGTGATAGCCACCAAGAAGGCGGTCTTCCACGACAGGTGAGAGAGAGCACACCTGTGCATAGGTTCGAATGGCTTGCCCATGAGCTTTGCCAGTACCAGCAGTAGATCCCACGGAGGTGGGGGTTCCCACACTGGAGGAAATGTGATCAAGGCCTTTGAAAGCGCCAGACCACCTTCTCCTCATACACCGACTGCTTCCGCCCGCGCCCAGTAAGCAGAGATGGCTGCCAGGTGCACCCTTAGGGTCGCCGACCTAAGCCCTTGACTAGAAAGGGACCATAAATAGTCCAAGATGCTTGCCAAGGAACAGGAGGAAGGGTCCAAGCCCTTGTTTCTGACACCAAATGGAAAACCTTTCCATTTGAAGGCATAGCATTTTCTGGTCGACTCTCTACGGGACGCCTCAACTACATTGAGGACCTCGTCGAAAGACCCAAGGCCTGGAACTCTAGCCAGGAACCAGGCCGTCAGGTGCAGGGATTGAAGGTCCAGATGGAACACCTTCCCTGATTGACTGAGAGCAGGTCCGGTGAGCTGGAAGCTGCCATGAGTCCTGGAGCTGAGACTGAGGAGATCTGGTACCAGAACTGGCGAGGCCAGTCTGGGGCTATCAGAATCACCTCGCCTTGTCCCTCCTCGCTCTTGAGAAGCACCTTGTGATCAAGGGAAATGGGGAAAGGCGTAAAGAGGCCGGGTCCACTGCCTCGAGAAGGCATCCCCCTGCAGCGAGCCCTGCTGAGGGGGGCGGGCATGGAACAGACTCAGCTCGCTCTCCCTGGAGGCAAACAGGTCCACCTGAGGTGTGCCCCAATGGGAGAACAGAAGCTGTACTGCCTCCGCAGGAGAGACCACTGGGATGCAGCCCCTATCCGCCCAGGGCATCGGCCAGGGCGTTGGAGGCCCTGCCACGTGAATGGCTAGAGATCCGCCCAGGCTGCGCACTGTGCGACCAAATCGCGGAGAGCTCTTACATAGAAGCATGGAACGCGGCCCCGCCTCTGGCGGTTTAGATAGTACATGGTCGTGGTATTGTCCGCCTGACCGGACCACTTGACCCCGGAGGAACGGAGCAAAGGCGGTGAGAGCTAGGGCGGACCGCTCGAGCTCCAGCAGGTTGATGTGGCATCGACTCCTGCGGGGACCAGAGGCCATGAGCCCGGTGTTCCCCAGATGGGCACCCAACCCATCAGAGAGGCATCGGTCGAAAGAGAGACCGCTGCCTGGGTGGACGAACGGGATGCCCTCCTGCAAATGATCTGGAACGGTCCACCACTGGAGAGCGTTACACATCCCCTGTGTCACCGACACAAGCTGGTCCAAAGGATCGCAGCGTTGTGACCACTGGCTGGCCAGTCCCCACTGAAGGGGACGCATGTTCCAGCGGGCCCAACGGACCACGCTGGTGCAGGCCGCCATGAGACCCAGGAGGCGAGGAAGTCCCGGCAGGGCGAATTGCCCAACCAGAAATGATCGGGCAAAGGAGGAAAGAACCTCGGCCCTGTCCGGCGGGAGCCGCCGCCTGGCTCAAGAGAGTCGAGCTGCGCCCGATGAATAGAATCACCTGCTTCGCTCAAGTTCCGACTTGGCCTGCTGATAAGGAGGCCCAGTTGAGAGCAGACCTGAGGGCCAGATCTCTGGACCACTCCGCTCCTTCCTGGAGGGAGCTGCTATCAGCCAGTCGTCCAGGTAAGGGTACACCGACCCCTCGGCGCCGAGGAATGCTGTCACCACTGCCATGCATTTGGTGAAGACCCTGGGAGCTGGAGACAAGCCAAGGGCATGGCTTGGAACTCAAGAGGGATCCTTCCGCCGGAAGCGAAGGAATCTCTGGTGAGACGGACGGATAGGGACGGAAAACGCGGCCCCTGTGTCCAGAGAGCAGAACCACACACGGCTCAAGGATGGTATTATCTGAGCCAGAGTGACCATCCTGAAGGTTCGAGACCTTAGGAACTTGTTTAGGTCGTGTAGGTCGAGAATGGGGCGCCAGCCCCCCGTCCGCTTCGGAACCAGGAAGTACCTGGACACAAACCCTGGGTCTGAAGGAGGGTCCACCACCTCTCTTATCACCTCCTTCTGGAGGAGGACAGCGATGTCGGCTCGACGAGCCGCCAGTGAGGCTGGGGATCCCGAAGCCCCCCGAGGGGCGACGGCTCTGAAGGGTGGTGCCTGCTCGAATTCCAGAGGCGGGCCTCTTCCCACCACCTCCAAGACCCACCTGTCCGTGGTAACAGCGGACCAGGCGGAACGGAAGTGCCGGAGCCGTCCCCCCACGGGGGGACCCAGGGGTCAGGTGACGGGAATGGGGGCGACACCCCTCAGCCCGTCACTGGGCAGGCTTGGAGGAGGGACCGGCCGAGGGACCTCCTGGGCCTTTTCCTCCCTGCCTCCTGTTAGAGGAAGCCCGCGGCTTGGGTTTGGGATGCCAAGGCCGAGCCTGCTGGCCCTGACGCTGTGGCCAAGGGCCTGGGGCACAGAAGGATGAAAGGGCTTAGGCTGTGGCTTGGCGCCTTTGTCCTTCTGAGCTGGAAGAGACCGGTCCAAGGTAGCATTGACTTCTCGACCCTCTGCAGGTGACCTTCCACCCCAGGGTCAAGAGGTCAGTCCCTCAAAAGGGAACATCCGCCAACTTGTGCTGGGTATCCGGCAAAGGTGGATATACTCAGCCAAGCCGCCGCCGACGATAGCCACTGCGGCCGCCACCGATCTGGCACATGAGTCCCTATATCCAAAGCAGTCTGAGCTGCTGTTTGGCCACTGCCCTGCTCTGGTCCCGCACCTGCTTAACCGTAGTCTGCAGATCGGCGGAAGATGAGGGATAACCTCATCCAGGAGCCCAACAGGGCATGAGAAAATGTGCCATGAGGACGGCCGAACTGGCCTGACGAGGCGAGAGAGGACGAGCGAGACTTTTCGCCCGACATAGTCCAATTTCTGGACTCTTGTCAGGAGGTTTGTCCACATCCCTGGCGCAGCCGGGCGCCGGAAAATGCTGTCGGTAACCAACCCCTCAGCAGAGGGGTGTTCCAAACCGGACAAGGAACTGGCTGGGACCGTGATACTTCCTGGCTATCCTGGCCAAGGCGCAGGGCAGGAAGCAGGGCACTGCCAAAGCTCCAGTGCCGACCCACTATGGCCTCACCGCCACCGAAACTCCTCCAGAATTCCATGAGGGGATACTCACCTGTTTGGAAAACGGGTTCAGCCCATCCCGTGACTCCGAGATGAGCCGGGAGTCCCAGGAAGGATCGACGGCTATCGCCCATTGACTGACCTCTCCTGAAGACTCCAAGTCCAGTCGCTTGGAGAAAAGGAGGAATCATCTTCGACTCGGAAGAGTCCTCGAAGAGCTGCTCTGGCCTGAGCCACCCTTCACCTGCCGAGGTCGGTCGGGAGTGAGGGTAACTGACAGCCGATGGGTAGACCCTCAGCGGCTCGAGAATCCTTGGTCGGAGCTCCAATTGGTGGCTGTGGAGGCGAGGTTCCACCGAATCGGTGGAGCAGCTGGTTTTGGCCAACAACCGCCTGGTATAGGCTCTCGGATAAGTCGAGGTTGTAAACGGCCGCCCCGTGACAGCTCACTTAATGGCCGGGGAAGGCGACGGGGTCAGCTTACTCCCGGCCAGGAGGAGCTGTTGCAACATAAGGTCCTCGTACCGTCGACGTAATTTACGCCGAAGCCTCCCCTCGTCCGAGGAGGAGGACGAGGACGAGCGGCGACGCCGCTTGTCAGCGGTGCCGGTGACCGACCGCCTATGACGTGGGATCGGCTGGACCGCCAAGAGGTCCGAGACCGAGATCGAGAGTCCCGAATTTCCGAGGTCGGTGCGGGAGGTGTCGGCCGGATCCGCACTTCCTTCGCTCGGATGGTCCATCCGAGGGCTCGGAACCGGAGGCACAGGCAAGCCCATGGGATCCTCAACCCTCCCGGGAACCAGGAGAGGGAATTCGCCGTTAAAGGCGATAGCCTGTCCAATGGGTCGAGAAAATCTCGACTTCATCGGTGGGAGTCTCGGTCAACTGACCTGGACGGGGACACCGTGAGGCCAGTGGTCGGCGAGCGGTCGATCGAAGCCGGCGGCCCAGACGCCCGGAGGGACCTTCTCGCCCCAAGAGCCGACGGAGGGACTTACTCCCTGTCCTCTTTTTGGACCGAGAATAAGGTCTCGAGACAGGGCCCTTCTCCTTTAGTGGAGAGGGACAGACAAAGCCTTAAAGGAAGCCGTAAGAAGAGCCCAGAGAGAGCGGATAAATGCCGCGGCCGAGGAAGATACGTCGCGCCGCTCCTCTTCGAGGGGGCACCATCCGCCGAGCTGATCCGCCGAGCCCGCCGTGGGACACCGCCAACCGGGCCTCCTTGGACTTCACCGAGGGAAATGCTTCCGGACGGCCCAGTTGCAATCGGGCAGCACTACCGAGGACGAGGGCCGAGAAAGATGAGCACAGGTCGTAAGCCTGCGGGTCGTGCTCAAGGCCTAAGCAGTAGACACACGTGGAGTGTGGATCCGTCCGAGACATCTTCAGCTCCGCATGGGCATCTCCGAAACCGGGAGTCGATTGTCCATCGCAGTCACAGGGACAGAAGACCAGTCTTTATCGCAAAATTTATTTTAAATCCGCAAACGGAGAAATAGGAACCAGTCTCAAACGCAGAGCGTTAAGGAGGAACCTGAGCTTCCAAGCGGTAAGGAAGATCTGGCATCATCGGGTGAGCTAAGAGTTATACCACCCGGTGGGTGGAGGAGCAAGCTTGAAGACCTTCCGGCAAGATTTAAAGCGGCAAGGATACCTGCCAATGAGTGTGGATGAACAACATATCCATGTCCCTAGAACAGGATTATTCCACACCATCTGAGAGAGCATCTCAAAGGATGGTTGTACTGGGGGAGTCAAATCCATAGGGATCTCTGGTACATGTAGGTATTGGAGTCTCAAAAGCTTTCCAGGATCGATATCTGGAGCCTGGAGAGAAAGAGTAGAATTTAAATTTTTCAGCAGAGACTTAAATGACAGGTCTTCAACCACAGGCTCTGCGACAGGATTGATCCCTGCTCCTTCAACATCATCACCCAGTCGAAGATTTGGGTCAGGCTCAATATCATCCGACAGCCCCAGAGGGACTGTTTGGACAGGAAAGGAGGAAAATTAGTAGAAACAAAGAAGAGAAAGGATTCGAGTCAAGAATCCCTGAAGGCTGGCCGCATCAAGGTTCGGGCGCTGAGGAAGAATATGGCTCAGGCAAGGGAGACGGCGCCGCTGGAAACACCCCAGCACACGGCACTGACAGGTCACATTGGTGCCTGACACCATCAGAGCCAAGGTCAACGCTGACAGGCGCATCAACGCCCAAGGACGGGCTACCATAGGCGACTGCCAAGGACAACACTGAGAGCTCCGGACAGTGCCAAAACAACCCAGGGCCCCAAGACCCGGATTGAAGAAAAGGAGGAAGAATATCAGCAGATAAAGGCATCGGTGTGGCCCCCTGTGCTACAGCCATGTGAGGGGGGGAAAACACCAGAGCACAGAGTCGACGGCACCGAGGATGGCACCGTGCGACTAGGAAGGTCCAACCACCCTACCCACTCCCCCGAAGGGCCTGAGGGCCTCAGAGTGACCGGGCCAGGCAGCTGGACCAATCTCCAAGCCCATTGCTCCATAAGAGCAGCCCACTGATGAAACTGCTCATTGGAAGCCCTTTCAAGAGGCGGGGAAGGGCTTCGATGTCGAAGAGGTCGGTCACCGGAGACAGAAACCAGCCACTCCGGAGGAGGAGGCTTGCACCTGACCCCAACGACCGAATGTCGATGCACAGACATACCAGAAGGTGACCTCGAGTGATGCCTTCTCTTTTTTGACCTGTGGGCCGAAGAACAGTTTGAGGCCGAATAGTGCTGAAAGTGTGACCGTTTTCTTTTATGCGTACTCGTTGTCAGACCCTCCTCCGGAGATGGCGGTGAACCAGACCCAGCCCGGCTGACTGAACAGCTTATCGAAGTCTCCTGCCGTCACCTGACCCGCTTCATGGTCGCACCCGTCATGGAGGGCTGAAGACTTTTTTCAATAATATTTAAACAAACGGTACTATTCATAAATAAATACAAAACGAGCAACTGGAAAACTATGCTGCTAGTTTGAAGTTTGACTCTCAAGGCGATGGTTACGCCATCACTGAAGTGCACTCGACGGGGAAAAAGAAACTGAGTGATTGAGGGTCAATGCCGAGACAGTCATTGCCACACAAGCCGAGGCTCGCGGTGCCACTCCTCACGGCTCCAGCTGTGGCGCCGGCCCTCTTGCAAAAAGTTTACTCCCGCTGAGTCCTAGCGCCTCCGGCATAGATCCCATCAGTGTGAATGAGTGGTGGAGACTTTATGTCCAGGAAGATCAACACACTCACAGTTCCATGGAACTAACTAGAGAACTGAGAAAAGATGCAAAAATGCTAAAAAAAATACACCAAAAGAAAAATTACTTACCATAGTAATGTTGTTTCTTCTAATGGAGTCTTGCTGTATTCTGACAATGTACAGTATGACCGACTGGTTCAGCTGCCCTGGACAGTTAAGAGTTAAACCCTATGCAAATGCATAGAATATTGAGCTTGAGCTCAGTTTTCAAACCACTGTCCTCTGTACGCTCTATGTAACTGACCAGATTCACGTAGTTACTAATAAGAAAGCTAAATAAAATAATCCATAACTATAACTAACACCCCAAAGGTAAATACACACAATAATAGGCATAAAGAAGACTCAAGTCACTGATGCCCAGACAAAACATCACCCACTGGTGGGTAAAGGAGTTAACAACTGAGTGCAGAGACCCTGCTTCTCTAGGTTCCAGAGGGAGGCAGGGTGGAGGTCAGAATACAGCAAGACTCCATTAGAAGAAACAACATTACTATGGTAAGTAATTTTTATTCAAATAACATGAAGTCTTGCTGTACTCCGCCAATAAGCAGACTACCAAGCAGTGCCCCCATGGAGGTGGGCACAGAACCTACTTTGGAATATGCTCTGCAATACTGCTGTGCTAAACCTGGCATCACTCCCAGTCTGGTGTCCAGGCAATAGTGCTTGGTGAATGTGTGAACAGTTTTCCAGGTAGCTGCTTTACAGATGTCAGGCAGGGGGATATCTCTGGCAGTTGCTATGGAGGCGGCTGTCCCCCTAGTAGAGTGAGCCCTCAAACCCACTGGTGGCACCTTACCTAGTTTGCCATAACAGAACTGAATGCAAGCCACAATCCACCTGGCAATGGTCCTCTTTGTGGCTGGCCTGCCTTTACCCACTTCACCATAGATAAGGAACAACTGAGTACAATCCTTCCTATGTTCTTTTGTTCTGTCCATGTAATAGCTGATGGACCTTTTTACATCCAGGTTGTAGCTCATGTCACCTTGAACTGGAATGATCAGTGAAGAAGACAGGCAATGTTATGGATCGATCCAAGTGGAAGTCCGAGACTACTTTGAGAGGAACTTCCTGTTAGTTCATAGAACAATCTTGTCCCTGTGAGGGCAACGAGTTGGTTCTACTGACAAGGCCTGAAGCTCACTGATCCTTCTGGCCGAGGTGATGGCCACCAAAAACACAGTCTTCCATGTCAAGAATTTGAGCTCTGCTGAGGACATAGGCTCAAAAGGGCTACATAAGCTGAGCTATGCAGATATTAAGGTCCCAAGAAGGGGTAGGCCTCATGAGGAGGGTGAAGATGGAGCAACCCCGTGAAGAACTTCTTAAAGATAGAATGGGCGGCTAGGAGGAGCCCTTCCCAGCTGACAGACAGGCAGAAACAGCTGCCAAGGCACCTTCAGGGTGGAGTGCTGCAGGCCCAGGGACTGAAGGTGCACTTGAATCCAACAGGACTGCCAGGTCAGCCTCCTGTGGGTCCATGTCCTTCTGGGAATACCAGATGGAGAATCTCATCCATTTGGAGGAGTAAGTTTTTCTGGTGGAAGGTTTCCTGGAGACCCTAAGGATGTCAGGACTCCTTCTGAGAGTCTGAGCCTACATACTCCAAGTCTTCAAGAACTAAGCCTTGAGCTGGAGAGACTCAAGGTTGGGGTATAGGGATCCTCCCCTTGGGAGGATGTCAGCAGGTTGTGCCTCCTGGGGAGGCAAACTGGACTGGCCACTGACAGGGACAACAGCATCGAGTACCATGGCTGTCTGGCCCAGTCCAAAGCAATCAGAATCATAGTGGCTGACTGAACCCAGAGCTTGACTAAGACACTGGGTATCAGAGGGAATGGAAAAAAGGCATACAGAAATCTGCCCAACCAATCTGGTAGCAGAGCATCCAGAGGCACTGAGCCCAGTGCTAGTGGCCTGCAAAAGAACTGGGGAAGCTGATGATTTTCTGGGGATGCAAAGAGATCAATCTCTGGAGTGCTCCATCTCCTGAAGACTGTCATCAGAATTTGTCTGTTCAGGGTCCATTCGTGATGGCCCTGGTTGATCCTGCTGAGGCATCTGCCAGGACATTGTCCTTCCCTGGCAGGTGGACTGCTGACAGAGAGGTGTTTAGGGAGTAGGCCAAACTCCAGAACTTCATGGCCTCTGTGCATAGCACTGAGGATCTTGTTCCTCTTGTTTGTTGGATGTAGTGGTGGTGTCTGTTCTGACCTGCACCACCTTGCCCTGTAATATCTTGGCAAATGACTGAAGTGGTAGGAACACTGCCTGAGCTCCAGCAGATTTATGTGCGGAGAGATTCTGCTAGAGCCATGTTCCATGAGCAGTGTGTTCCCCAGGTGAGCTCCCCACACCAGTAGTGACATGTGTGGTCAGCACTACTGAAGGAGCTTGTTGCAGAAAAGGGACTCCTGCCCTGAGGCTGTCCCTGTCTTGCCATCACTGTAGTGCTTGCAGCAACGTGGCAGTTACTGGTGTTAGTTTGGACAGAGAATCTCTCTTCTGGGACTAAAAGGACCTCTGATGGAACTGGATGTCCTTCACCCGAAATCTGGCCCCTGGGACTACTGCTGTTGTAGCAGCCATGTGGCCCAGGAGCTGTAGAAAGTACCTTGCTGGACGAGGAACCTGAAGATGGAAGGACTCTGCTAACTGGATGAGGGCGTCCGCCCTTCCTGGAGGCAGAAAGGTCTTTGCTTGAATTGTGTTCAGCTCTGCTCCTATGAAATCTAGGATCTGAACGGGTTTCAGAACAGATTTCTTGAGGTTCACCAGGAACCCCAGTGATTGGAGGGTATCCTGTGTGACGGCTAAGGCCTCCTCTACCTGTTGTGGGGAATGACCCACTACCAACCAGTCATCCAGGTAGGGATAAACCGTGACTCCTTGCCTCCTTAGATATGCCACGACCACTGCTAAGCACTTTGAGAAAGCCCTTGGAGCACATGTCAGTCCGAAGGGCATGGCCTTGAACTGATAATGGCCCAAAGGCAGCCTGAATCAGAGGTATTTTCTGTGAGACTGCCTGATGGGAATGTGAAAATAAGCATCCTTTAGATCTAGGGATGCTAGCCAATCCCATTGTCTGAAGTTAGGTAGAATGACAGCCAGAGTGACCATCTTGAACTTTGGCTTAGTGAGATGCTTGTTTAGGTATCTCAAATCTAGAATGGGCACTCACTCCCCATTTTTCTTCAGGGTTAGGAAGTACCTTGAATACAATCCTTTTCCTCTGTGCTGAGAGGAAGAGGCTCCACTGCCCTGACTTGAAGTAGGGTGGAAACCTCCTTAGCAGGGCTGTTTCTGAGGGTGGCAGTTTGAATGATCTTGCTCCTGTTTTTGGGAACAGTTTGAAACTGAGAGTAGACCCTGGCCTACTACCGCCAGGACCCATCTGTCTGAGGTGATGGATTGCCAGGGCTGAAGGCAGTAGACCAGCCTGCCCCCTACTGGTGGTGGGGAGGAAGCCCAGACAGACACCTCAGGGTGTTTGTTTAGAGGGTGTAGTGGACTGAGAGGTGGAACCAGCACGGCCAGTGCCTCTTCTGCCTCTACCTCCAAAGTAACCCCTAGGCTGTTAGTAGAAAGGGAAGGCTTGAGCCTGATGGAAAGGCCTGTGGTAAGGCCTACCTCTGCCTCCTCTAGTCTGCTGTCTTTGAAGGGTGGCAGTCGCATTCTTGTAGACTAAACTGTATTCGTTCATCTTTTTCACATATGCCTCTGTTTGTTCCCCAAACAAATAATTTTGTGTCAGGGGAAAATCAATAGCATTGTTCTGCGTGTCTTGGGAGAAATTTGTACACCTTAGCCAAGAAAACCTCCTGAGGGAGATGGCTGAAGTCACAGAATGAGAAGCTGCATCATTGGCATCCACTGCCATGTGAAACTGGCATTTGAATGATTGAACCCCTTTACCGATGAGCTCCTGTAAGTCTGCTGCCAGTTCAGGGGGAGCCTTCTTGGCTAGCTGTCCCACTGACTCTCAGAGGGACTTCTGGTATCTAGATACATAGGCCATATATAGGATGTCTGCCTGATACCCAAGGAGGCAGCTAGATACCCTTTTTGCCAAGGAGTCCATTTTCTTGAGTCCTTATCAGGAGGATGAGAAGCAAGAGGGTGTCAGCTTTCACAAGCTGCAGCTTAGCCACTCCCCACATGACTGCAGTGGCTGCTTAAAATTCAGTGTCACTGGCAGCCAACACATATTTCCTGTCCATTTTCTTGTCCACTGGAGGGACAGAACTTGGGGTCTGAAGAATTCTAGAAGTCTGTTTTTCGAGAGACTTATGAATGGGAATCATAAGTCCCTGGGAGACAGGGAGATCCATAATCTCTTTGTAGTCATCCTCCTCCTCCTCCTCCTCCTCCTGTCTAGTCTCTTGGACAGACAACTGCAAAGTCTCTGCTACCTGCCTCATGAATGCAAAATGAGAGGTAGACACTCTTGTAGGATGAGGTGGAGACTCATACTGAGGATGTTCAGGAGAAACCTAAGGCTCAACAGGTTCTCCCAGATCCTCCTCTCATATTCTGACTCATAGAATTCCTCCAGATGCAGACAGCCTGAAGGAACCGAACCGACAGGCGTCTGAACCGAGGAGAGTTACCGATCGTTGAGCAGTTCACCCCAACCGGGCTGCAATGACTGGACAATGCGTACTGCTTTTGTGGTCTCCTCAGTGGTTGGAGCCACAACTGCTTGTTCACATGGTTCCAAACCGCTTTTCCTCGTCTTTTTCGCAGAGCCTGTATCAGGGGCTGAGTCTGCTTGTCTTTTCACCGACAGCTTACCTTGATCCGAAAGGTTTGGACGGTGGTTCAACTGGTTTGGCTTTTGAACCGGACCTCATCGGAAGGATTCTCCATTCTGTCCCTCAGTTTTCCCAAACGTCTATCTAGGGTAGATTGAGGAAATGTTTTTTTTACGGATTTTGCAGTCTGATTGCAAATGGTCAAACCCAAGGCAATACAGACACCCTAAGTGCAGATCAGCCTTAGCAAATTAATCCCGCACTTGGTGCAGTGTTGAAACCAAGTGGGACCGTTTTTCTCTTTAGGTTTTCAGTGCCATAACCCTCACTAACTTTGGAAGCTTAACCCAGAGGCTTAGTTAGGTTGGTTAAATCCAATTAATAACCTTTTATCCGAAGTGGCTTAGTCAGGTCCAGATAAGGAAAAGCAAAATAATGTATTTACCCTTGATGGCTTTAGTTAGGTTAGGTAAAAAGAGACAAAGTTTCTAGACAGCAAGCGTTCAGTGCCTGGCAATAAAACCCAGAAAAGTCTCGGTTTTAGCCCAAAACTTTGAATCAGATCCCCAAACACAATAAAGATAGACTTTAAATAACACTTTACCACAACAGAACTAAGAAATATCTTCGGTTTCCTCCCGATCACGGAGAACCATTTAGAAACTGGAAACTTACCAAAAATGAAGTAAACCTAGACTAGTCTAACCTGTAACCGCAGGACAGAGGTTTGAAAAACAAAATAAATAAATGGTTGTTTGAAAAACCGTTGATATTCGAAATTCAATGGAAGAAGTTGAGGAGCAGTTTCCAAGGCGTCTTCACAGGTGATTGGAGTAAAGAATCTAGTCAGTTACATAGAATGTATCGAGGACAATGGTTTGAAAATTGAGCTCGAGCTCAATGTTCTATGCATCTGCATAGGGTTTAACTCTTAACTCTCTGGGCAGCTGAACCGGTCAGTCATACTGCATATTGTCAGAATACAGCAAGACTTCATGTTGTTTGAACACAGTGCGGGAACCGATAAACCACAATAAATATAATTAAACAAAATATTTACAAGTTCAAGTCCAATTTCAGAAAATGTAACAAAGTTTTCCGCGGAGCTATCTTCTGGGGGTGAGTTCTTCTTTAGCAGAGAAAATAAATCAGCCATTGGGAGGTCAGGGGTTGTGAGACCAGCACAGTGCAAAGGGAAACATTTGAAAATACCAACAGTCTCCAGGGCATAATGCAGGTGTGTACTCATTGCAATCAGTGTGCCATTATACAGTATATCACATATCTGATGTTAGAATGATTTGTTGTTTGAATGAAGTATATGAGTAATTTAATGTACCAGTGAGGACAGGCTTTCAGTTAACTGCTCTGGCTCTAACAACTTTCAAGTTACTGTTGGTCTCCCTTGTAACGTTAATGAACTTTTTGATGGGGAGTGCACATGTTTCTTTGGGAGCTAAATAGTGGATATATTCTTTTTTTTTTTTTTATTATTCCTTTTAATCCCCTTACCCCTCCCCACCCAAAACTTACCCTCAGCCATCACAGCAGGGCCTTATGACTGGACCTTTACCCTTACCCAGCACAACAAGGCCTTATGACTGGACCTTTTTCTCCTAGGGAACAGGATATATCATGGCCTCTGACCCATCATCTTGCTACCATGAGATCTTCCTCCTTCATATCTCCTGGCACATCAGGATGCTGGCAGCAAAGGTTCCAGTGCGCACATGCCAGCGGCATATGCAGAGTTAGCTAATGTTTGCCCTCCTGCACAATGTCCTTCAGCACCACCACCTGCAGTACAGCAGCAGAAGCTGTCCTCTGGGATGCTTAACCCCCCAAACACCCTCCTGGGCCTACAAGTTCAATCCTGAACCTGGGTCACCACAAGCATCACCAACAGTAATTCTACTGCCAAAGAGTCAGCAACAGTTTACAGCATATATTTATAATAAATACTCTACTATTACTCTTGAAGAGTTAAGACAAGTTAAGGACAGATGTCTGCTGATGTACTTCTTGAAGATTTTGCAATTAAGTGCACTTGGAATGTGCTGCCAGAAGAAGTGGTCTCATTGAAGACAGTGGGCAGCTTCAAGAGAGGCTGGAATAGACATGGGGAAGGTAAAGATCATGGGTAGGGAGGATGGGAAGAGTGGGGGGGGCAGTAGCTCAAGCTGTGGACCCTGCAATACGAGCAGACTAGATATACCAATTGGCCTTCTTCTGCTGGCTGGCTTCTTCGTATGTTGTATGTGTATGATATGTAAGTGATGTATAATTAGTAGACTGCATTTGCATTTTAGGAAAAATCAATCAATAGAAAGTAGACAAAATGACTCACCTCAGCAAGACCGCTGTTGTCTCCAGTACTCAACAGCATACTGCTACGAGAGTCCAGCCGTGCTGGGGGTTCCAGATAAGAGCCACAGGAGCCACAGAAACGGGCATATGGATGACTACTTGCTCCACATTTGGAGCACGTGAAGTAGTTCATTGGTAGTCCAGGCTGCAATAATACAATAATATTTTTTTTACTTCAGTACAAGCAATTAAACAGTTAACCAAATCATGCTAACCAGCTGGTGATGGATTGGTACTATTAATCAGAATGACTGTGATTCTGGACAGTTCCTACCATGTATGTGTCATTGGAAGTACTGCAAGAGTAGTGGAAAAGCAGGAAGCTAATTTTGAGATCTGGATTTTGAATACTGCAGTTTTCTTAACTGGAGATCTGAATTTTGAATATTGCAGTTTACTTCTTATTTCCAACTCTACAGAGGCATTTACTTCCTCGAGAGAGACATACTACCTCTCAGACTTCCTATTTATTCAGGGCTGTTTAGAGTGATTCTGTCATTTTTGGGAAGTTTTTGTTTAATATAATATTTACACACTATTCAGCCTGTACTGGATAGATTTAATGACTTTGTCTTCCTTTCATTCTTCATTACTAAGTTTGATTACATAGAAACCGGACCCTTGTCCCCTAGAGCTGATCTACTCCTGCTCTTTAGTAATTTCCTGACACATAATGCTCTGTTTGCAACATCATAACCATTTCCACAGCAGCAATCAGTGATGACAAAAAAAAAAAAAACACTGTTCAGAGCCACTACAACTGCAAAATGATGATATTGATGCAGTCGTAAAAACTGAGAGACTGCTTCAGACCCAAGGAAAACTGAAAATTTCATCCATGTGTGAACAAGTGCAGATGTGCAGGGCCCCTGTGGGCAGTGCACTATGGGAAGCCTCCATCCGCCTACAGAAGTGCAGGGCCTGACACATTCACTCTTTACACATTCAGTACACATTCACTCTTTACACATTCAGCGCACTCTTGACACGTTCATTTTTTTTTTTTTTAATTTTGACCCCAAATTTTCAAGATAGTTGTTTTATGAATGCTTTATAAACATGACATGTAGCATTTATAGTATATTGACCGAAATGTCATTTTGCACAAGTGTGAAAAGGCGTCTTGTTCAGGACTTAAAAAATTATACCTATCACGTTTATGAGATGGTGTGAAAAATGGGTATGTTGAAAGTTTGGAATCAAAATACTGAAAATTAGCAAACTTAGGCGTGAAAGTTTGAATACGGCAATGTTCAGTCATAACCTGGACATTTTACTGTGTTTGTACACCAAATTGTTAGCACAGCCTTCTTATTACCTCACCTAATGAACTCACAGGTGAAAGGTTTTGAAATCCCTGCTGAAATGTGATTCTGCGCCACCGAAATGTCATTCTGCACCACAGGTGTGAAAACACATTTTGGCCAGGATTTGAAAAATGACAGCTGTCATGTTCATGAGATGGTGTGAAAAAAATGGCTATGCTGACAATTTGGGGTCAAAATATTTGAAATTACTGAAGTTATGAGCAAACTTAGTAAAATTTCAACAGAGATGCCAATTGGAAGGTGGGTGTGCCACTAGATACCAAGGAAACACGTAAATATGGGGATGGCAGGGAGGCTTCCACCCACTTCAAGAAACATGTGCTAGCTCTGAACATGGAAGTGAACCAGGAGTGAGCGTGGAGAAGGAAAATAGTGCACCTGGTGGGGGTGAGGAGCAAATAAAAATTACATACCGTAATTCGGGATCTTCTTGGACAAGTCTTCACCATTTATTCATACTGCTGGGTTTCAAGCCAGAGGTACTGGCACTCTGTGGGAGCAAAAATCTTCAAGAGGGCCAGCGCCAAGATAGGTCTGTGCATGCCCGGCACCGCAAGGCTGGCTCACGTCATATGGGCTATCTCGGCACTGACCCTCTAACTGCTTCAGTGCCTTTTTTTACCGAGGAGGTGCAGCGTCATCTAACTATGCAAACACCTAACTTAACAAGGACATAAGATAGTCCTTCTGACCCATATAAGAAGGGTCAACTAAGAAACACTGTCTTCACAGCCCAAACCAAAACAAGGGAGGTGAAGACCAAGAATAGACTGAGTGAGCTCGGGGGATGGTGGGTGGGCATATGAATAAGTGGTGAGGACTTGTCCAAGAAGATCAAGAATTACAGTGCATACGTAATTTTCATAATTTCCTGGACTTGCGTCTTCCCCATTTATCTATACTGCTAGGTTAGAGTACCAAGCTGAGACAAAAATCCCCCGAGCAGGGAGGCAGAAGACAGAGCTCACTTAGGACAGAAGTCCATTAAGCATTGTCCTTCCAAAAGAGGCATGCTGTCTGGCATGGGCATAATGCTTGACAAATGTGTGCACTGTGCTCCAAGTGGCCAATCTGCAAATTTCAGCAATGGGGACAGAGCAGATTTCTGCCAAGGATGTAGCCACCGCTCTGGTAGAGTGGGCGTAAACTTGGCCCTTTAATTTGACCTGCACCACAGAGTAGCAGTGGCGAAGGCATGCTACTATCCAAGCAGAAATACACTTAATGGTTACTGGCTGACCCAGCTGGGTAGCAGTAAAGGAGACAGAGTTGCTTGGATTTTGATGGGTGTCCTTAGTTCTATCAATGTAGAATCAAAGGGCTCTTTTAACATCCAGGGAGTGAAGGGTGCGTTCCCCATCATTCCATAAGTTAGGAAAGTAAGTGGGCAATGCCAAAGGCTGGTTCAAATGGAAATCCGAAACCACCCTAGGTAGAAACTTGGGGTGCATGCGGAAAACCACCCTGTCTTTGTGGAAAATGGTATATGGAGGGTCAGTGACCAATACTTGTATTTTTTAGAGACCCCGTGAGCAAAGGTGATGACCACCAGAAAAGCGGTTATCCAGGTCAGGAACTTGAGCTCACATGTAGCCAGAGGCTAAAAGGGTTTAGGAGTGAGCATGTCCAGCACAAGGTTAATGTCCCAGAGGGCACATGGTTTCCTGACCAGGGGCCTTGTGTGAAGAATGCCCTTCAGAAATCTCTTGAAAAGAGGTAGCTGGGCAAAGGTCAGTGGCTCAGCAGGTTGCACACTTGCCTCTGAGGCCAGAAAATCAGAAGGCTGTGGGTCCTATCCCCACTCTAGGCACTTGGGTTAAATCCTAATACTGACACTAGTGCAGCATGAGGGGGATGCTGCACTCCTGAGGTGCCGTCTTTCAGATGAGACATTAAACCGAGGTCCCATCTGCCTGTTCTGGTGGTAGCTCAGGTGGATGTTAAAGTTCCCATGGCACAAACAAAAACAAACTTTACAATATACAGACAATCACTTTATCATTCACCTGTACATAAGTACAAAATTAGTCCTACCTAATTCCTTCAAAATTCATAATTGTCCACTTTATACTTTCTTAGATACATAGATACATAGACAGTGTCGGCAGATAAGGGCCTATGGCCCACCTAGTCTGCCCATTTGAGCTTGTAAGTTCAGTTTGTTTTCCTAGAAGTCTATTTCCCCTTACCCCTGACCTCTAGAATTCCTTTATGTCTATCCCATGCATTCTTAAATCCTGATTGTTTCAGCTCCCACCACTTCCTCTGGCAGGGTGTTCCACTTGTCCACCACCCGCTCTGTGAAGAAATTCTTTCATGTTTCCTCTGAATCGTCCCTCCTCCAACTTCATCCCATGCCCTCTAGTCCTGAAACATCTTTTTCTCTTAAAAATAGTTTTTCCTGCACCCTGTTCCTCCCTGTAAGATACTTGTATGTCTCTATCATATCCTCTCTCCTCCTCTCCTCCAGGGAGTACATGTTCAGTTCCTTCAACCTGTCTTCATAGGACTTGTGATGCAACCCATGCACAATCTTTGTTGCCCTCCTCTGAACCTTCTCTACCCTGTCTATGTCCTACGTAGGTATAGTCTCCAGAACTGTACACTGTACTCCAGGTGGGGCCTCACTAGTGTCTTGTATAGCGGAATTATGACCTCCCTTTTCCTGCTGGTGATGCCCCTGCCTATACATCCCAGCATCCTATTTGCTTTACCTGATGCCTTGTCACACTGTTTCCTACCTTGAGGTCATCAGAGATGACAACCCCAAGATCCCTTTCCTGCTTGGTGCATGCTATATCCTCACCCCCAACTGATATATTGTGCCAGGGTTTTGTGCCCCTATATGCATTATCTTGCACTTCTTTGCATTGAATTTCAACTGCCAAACCCTTGACCATTCTTCAAGTTTCTGCAGGTCCCTTCTCATTCTGTCTACACCCTCTGGTGTGTCTACTCTGTTACAGAGCTTTGTGTCATCAGCGAACAGTGAAATTCTGCCTTCTAGATCCTGTGCAATGTCACTGATGAAGATGTTGAATAGGACCGGTCCCAGCACTGATCCCTGTGGTACCCCACTGGTCACTCTTCCCTCTGTGGAGTGACAGCCATTTACCACCACCCTCTGTGTCCTGCCACCCAGCCAGTTACCTACCCACCACACTACTGTCCTGCCCACACCCATATTCCCCAGTTTGTGTAATAGTCTCTATGTGGCACAGTGTCAAAGGCCTTGCTGAAGTCCAGAGAGGCCATGTCCACTGCCCTCCCCTGATCCACCTCCCTAGTCACCCAGTCAAAAAATTCAATGAGGTTGGTCTGACATGACCTCCCCCTGGTGAAACCATGCTGCCTTGGATCCTGTAGTCCATTGACAACCAGATGTTCCACCAATCTCTCCTTCAGCAGTGCTTCCATGATCTTTCCCACTACCGAGGTGATGCTGACTGGTCTGTAGTTCCCTGCTTCCTCTTTGTTCCCACTTTTGTATAAGGGGACTACATCTGCTGTCCTCCAGTCTTTCTTGTGATAATAACGTGTATAATTGACCCCTTAGATTTAGATATTGCTTGTTCTTTTGAATACGAGTCTTCTAATGCTTGTTTTATGTCATATTTAGTGTCTTCCCACCAGTCTAGTGCCGAATCATATACTTCTTTCACTGTTTCCCTTGCTAAAAAAAGTTCTATTATTTTATTATTACAACTTTCCTCTGACAATCTTTCCACATTCATTCTCCAGTATCCTCTACCAAATATAACTTGCTTTCTTAACTCTATCTCTAATTTAACCCCCATGTGATCTGTGAACTCCATAGGCATAGCTGAAATATTCTCAATTTTTGTCCCTTTCTGAACAATCCAAAAATCAATTCTTGTAGAATTATACCCTTTATAAAAGGTATGTTCTATGTTTTTTTTTTTTGCCTTATATGCTTCAACTAGGTTCCCTTTTTTTAATTTCTTTTAACCTACTGGTGTCACAAAATTCCTTTTTTTGTCTTTCTACCCCAGTCCTCCTTCCATAAACCACAATTAAATCCCCTCCCAATAGAACTAACTTAAGTGTGGACATGAGGCTCTATTAAGCCCATAATTCTATTCCTTAAGGCCTTAGTCTGAGGACTATATATATTAATAATTCTTGTAGCTATATCTTTAATCAAAACATCCATAATAAAAACTCTACCCAGAACTAAATCTATAATTATCAAAATTTGTATGTCCTTGGTGAAAAAAAAAAATTAATTCCTAACCCTGAGCACCGTTCCTCTTCTATTGTTCATCATGATGGCCCCCACCTCCAGTCTTTCTGAACCTGAGTAAATTCTTCCACAGTGTGCAACCTTGCATCTTGCAAAACAGCAACATCACAGTCTAAATCACTTAAAACTTGGAATACTCTCTGTCTCTTATGTTTACTTGTAATACTATTTACATTCAAAGTCAGACAGCTAATTTTATGCATTCCTGTAAATTTTTAGTCACACAGGGCTCCTTCTATGTTTTTATCTTTCTTTCTTTGACACTTGCGTGTCAGTTGTATCCCCTTCAGAGTCCTCTTCATTTGAAAGTTCCACACATGATGACATAGATTCCTCTTCCACAGATTCCTACTCCTTATCTTGAAAGACAATATATCTGTTTGTAAGCACAAAACCCTCTCTGTCTTTTTCTTTTTTTTTTTTTACTTATTATTTTTCTGCGCCTACTTGTCCCCCAACCACCACTCATTCAGGCCTCCAAGGAGTGACGCCCTCCCAACCCTACCGACTCTCAGAGTCTGCTCCTAGAGTGCCACACTCACCATCGGGGTCCTTGATGGCCCGGATTACCCCCCCCCGGGTGGGGCGAGGAGAGATCCCCCCTTAGCTTCCTCTTTTTCCCCTTAGGTGAGCTGCACAGCGGAGACTGCCCCGTTCGGTCAGTGGGTGGCGAGACTGGCTCTGTAGGACATCATCTAGGCGGCTGGAGGGACGATTTTCCTCCGAATTAGATCCCCGAAGTTGGCATGCAATGAGAAGCAAGGCTGCCAACATGCATATCGAAGCTAGTCCTCTGACACCATCTACCCTTACGTCAGGGCGTCTCTCAGCTGCACCCACCACCCTGAGTTTACCCCAACAGGTGGTGGTATCGCAGCGGAGAGCGTGGTCCCTCCCGAGAAGGAGAGCAGCCATTGGCTCAATCTTCTCCTCCGCCGACCCCATCGACCTCGAGTCCGCTCCTGAATCCGGGTCGCCAGTGGTATGAGGTGTGATGCCCAGCACCTCAACCCTCAGTGCCACCAGGCCAGCTCTGTCTTTTCAGTGGATAATTTTACTGTATTTTTAGCATATCTTTTTTTGTTCGACCTGGTCACCACGGTAAATTTTGAGTCTGCCTCTTTATTTTTTACCTTCTCTTTTTTTTGTGACTAGTCACATTCTCCTTATTTGTATTTAGTTCATCCTGGCTTTTTCCACTCTGTGGAGTAGGCACTGAAGGGCTGGGGTCTGTAGATGGCCCACCCCCTGCTTGTGTTATAGCTTCATCTTTGTTTCTGGCCTCAAAGATGATTTTCCCTTTTTTTTTCTTTGCAATGGCCAGATATACATCTTGCTCAGTAGATACACCTGGCTCCAGACTGCTGTGAGCCGCCCATGGGCAGTGCAAATAAAAGGGTCCTTTATCTTCACATAGGCTACATTTAATTTTGTTTTTACAGTCTGCTCCTTGATGACCTATAACTCCACACAAACCACATATCACTTGGCCACAGGCATTGCTCAAATGTCCTTTTTCACCACATTTAAAACAGGCCCGTGGCTGGCCTAAATAAAAAACTATTCCCCGATCTCTCCCATGGTAGAAGCAATTGGCCAAATGCTGAACTTCTCCATCCACTTGTTTTAAAGTAATTTTATACTTCCATCCCCCAGTCCAAAGACATTCCTCATCAAGGACGGGTTCTGGTGGTCCATGTACAGTACTTTTTTGCTTTAACCAGAAAGTTATATTAGATACATTTACGCCTTCATTCCTGAAGAGCATAGTCACAATTTTAAAAGCCGGTTTTGTCAAGGGTATTGCCACAAATTTGTTCCACAATTCGGTATTTTTTAACTGATGGTATAATTTCCAGACCCTATCAAAGCCTCCTGGATGCTTAAAGCTGACATCATATTCAGAGCTTCCTGGCACATGGATCAAAGCATATATTTCGTACAGATAGTAACTCATACTTTGTTTTAATAATTGTCTCCCGATACATATTCTGTCGGGCACATCTGCTGCAAAATCTTTAGATCTCAGTCTAATCGCATTTCTGCATTTTGCTTGTTGCAACTGCTGTTCTGGGAATAGTTTCTCTTTAGTATTACTTCCCCATACATTTTCTTTTTGTTGTACATTATCAAGCTCCTCTTTTTCAGTTAGTACTGTTTCTGTTCAATACCCATGACAGAGCTTTCACACTCATTATCTGATATTTCTTTAGTATCATCCACATTATCAGCTTCTGTGCCCATCTCATTCTTTATGTTGCTTGCACGCATGTGCAAGAAACACAGTGCCATCATCCGAGTTTTCGGAGGTGTGGCACCCATCTTCCAATTCAGTCAGTGTGTTTGCAGGCGCTGCCCTAGTTCCCCAATCACTGCTGCAGCTGTCTATGACAGCAGTTGAAAATGCAGTGGTCCTACAGTTGAAAGAGAGAGCTCCACTTCAGTGAGCAGAGCTCTCCCCTCCATACACACACACACGCACATACCGCGTGCTCATGAGCCTTCCTCCCCACGCACACACTGTATGGCCGATGGGGTGCCCAATCCCCATCAGCTCCACGCCCCAAAGCTTCCAGGTGCCACGCTGGGGCCCACCCCAGCAGTAGCAAATTTGTTATGGCTGTGGGGTGCCCAATCCCCATCGACTCCAGCCCCCCACAAACAGTCTTCCAGCTGCCACGCTGGGAGCCCACCCCTGCGGCAAACGCCCCTTGTCTTCTTATTAAAAAAATAAACCTGTAAATACAAAAACTGTCCTCTGCGCTTCTCCCTGCCCCTTCCCACAACCCGCACCCACCCACTGCACACCCTGCCTCCCCACACCCCCTCACCCCATACTTACCTCTGGACCTTGGCGTGAAGATTTTCGGTGGACCAGGGACATGTCTGCACTCTTCAAAGCTGACCGCGAACTGAGGAAATGCCAGTAAGCTGTATAATGGGATAGACAGGGTTTTTTCAACTTTGCTGCATATCTCAGGCATTTTTTGGAATGTTGGCACCAAATTTTCAACATGGGGTTTTTGGGACTCCTCCTGATGAATTCTTTCACTGTCATGGTGTTAAACGGGCCCGAAGGGTGATTTCGCAGTCACTGCGCGAAATCACCTTTTGGGACCGACAAAGAAACGACAGTGCCAGTGTTTATAAGGTGGCCTCTCAAAAGCCTATGTTGCAAATTTGGTGAAAACATTCCTAAAAATGACTGTTTTATGGGCGCATATGCGCAGTTCCTACGCACGCGTAAGTTCGAACATTTTTAATATTTGCACTCCGTATTTTCAACATTGCCATTTTACCACACCTCCCTATGAGCAGTACAGCTGTAATTTTTCACATCTCGCCCAAAATGTGTTTCCACGCATGTTATTTATTTATTTTTTTATTTATTTTATATTGCAATCAGTTTACAACCTTTGAGCCAGAGGCTCAATTCCAAAGGTACCTCGTTAAGAAAAGAGAAGATAATACAAGTACAAAATACATACTATAAGAGAATATATGCATAAAGATGCAGGCATACATGGATCCTAGGTACAGGTTACATTGGTTGCATTATAAGGTGCAGATTCAGGTATTATAGACAAAGGGGTTGGTTACAGGGTTTAGCAGCATAAATGTATGACATTTGCAAAACGAAACAGTCAAACAGGTTCCATGGTATTAGGTACAGAGATAGTAAAACATGTGACAAGGACAGCACAGCAGGTAGTTTGATTCGGTAACAGTAGTGCATACTAGTAGGACAATATAGCAAGCAGTATAATAAGATTCTATCATACATGGTACGTTCTTGACAGTAGAGAGAAGGTAGGCAGTTGGATATGGCAGTAATGTAGGTGGTAGGAATAAGGCGGTACGGAGAGGGTGCAGCCCAGTGGGCATTGTCAGGACAAAGGGTGCTTGTACACCCGTTATGCACAGGTGCAGCAACGCTTGTTGAACAGCTCGCTTTTGAGTGCAGTTTTGAATTTGGAGATAGTGGGGATTTCTGAGATGGAGAGAGGGAGCGTGTTGTACCAAGAAGAGGCTCTGTGGCAGAGAGACCTCTGTCCATGTGAGGTCCTAGATTGAGGAACCAGGAAGGTGGCCTTGCAGGAGGTCCAAGTACTGACTAGGGGTTGGGCTAGGAGGAGGGAGGATGTCAGGCGGGTGGAAAGTCCTAGCAGGGTTTTTTAGCTATAAAGGCAAGTTTGGTATTGCAGCCGTCAAAGGTTTAGCACTGTTGCTATTTCATAAAGCTGGCACATATGTGTGAGACTAGGGGCCCTGTGATTAGCCTGCATGTCTTTATTTAGGACGCAGGTGGCTGATTTTGTTTAGGGCAATGTAGTTAAGTGGTGCACTGTAGACAGGCAGCCGATAGTCAACTAGGGATAATATAGAGGATGTAACTGCAAGCCGGAGGGCATCGGGGGAGACAGTTTTTGTAACGGTACAAGATACCAAGCCGTATATCAGTAGCAGAGGCAAGTGCTTCGATGTGGGTGTGGTAGGTGAGGGCTGAGTCAAAGGAGACCCCTAGATACTTATAGGAGTGGACTTGCTTCAGTTGCTGTTTGGAGTTAGAGAGGATACGGAGAAGGGAGTTGTAAGCTTTGTTTTGAGGGTGGGCAAAGAGCATGGTTTTAGATTTTTTAAGATTTAGGACCAATCTATTCTCTTTAAACCAGGTTTCAGTGTCATTATAGGAACATTGCAGAGAAACCTGGAGGGAGGTGGGGTTACGGTTGGTGGTGAAGATGACGGCGTCATCTGCATACAGCAGAATTTTCCCAGTGCATGCACTGGGCAGGGTGTTAAGGTATAGCGAGAAGAGTAGGGGTCCCAGGATGGAGTCCTGTGGAACCCCAGAGAGGATAGGACGTGGATTGGAAAGTGTCCCACCAATACTGACACGTTGGGAGCGTGCGGATAGGTAGCTGGAGCACCAGGCAAGTGGTCAGTGGCAAAGCCAGAGTGACAGAGGGCTTTCAGCAGGAGGGGGTGTGAGACCGTCTCGAAGGGCTTTGATAGGTCGAGGAACACGGCCCCCACTAGGGAGCCAGCGTCCATGAAGGAGTGTAGGAAGGATGCGACCAACAAGAGCTGTGCTAGTATTGTGTCCTGCACGGAACGTGCATGTTCAGGGCAGAGGATGTTGTATTTGGTCAGATATTTAGTGATTGCATGGCAACTAGTTTTTCCAGGGCTTTGAAAGGGGTAGTATGGAGATAGGTCGGTAGTTCCCAGCTAAGGACCTGTCACCCCTTATGGATAGGAGTAACAGTGGCAGTTTTCCATGTAGTGGGGAATTGTCCCAGGCAGAGGGATTTGTTGAGAAGGCTGGTGAGTGGGGTGAGGACCTGATCCAGTACCAGCCGGAGAATTCTGTGGTCCAGGGAGTTGTCACCGACTGTTGCCTTTTAGTGCAAGGGTCAGGTGCGTCTGGCTTCCTGGGCAGTTACCCACGTGAGTGAAGCTAGGGCGATGGAGGGCAGGGGCAGGTTGGGAGGGTGGTTGGTCAAAGAAGTTACTGGGGAGGATAGGGCTAAGGTCAATAAAGGAGGTGTTGAGGAGGTTTGCAATGTCAGCAGGGTCTGTGAACGGTGGTGTTGTCAGTAGTAATCTGGGAAGGGGAGGGAGCGTGTTCCCATTCAATTGTTTGATGTTGTCCCAGAAGGTATGGGAGCACCCCAGGAGGCGGTGAGGGTGGCCTGATAGTGGTCGGCCTTGGCTTTCCTGATTGCCCATGTGCACTTATTCCGTGCAGCGTTGTAGGCCTGTCTGCCTGCTGGTCGCCCGGTTTCTATGGCACGGTGCCAAAGATTATTCCTGTGCCTGAGCAGCTGTAAAAGGGCAGGTTATGTTTTTTGGATCAGACAGCTGAGAGGGGAGCAAAGAGGTCACAGGCTTTACTAAAGGTTTGGGTAAAGAAGGCAAGGGCAGTGTCAATATCAGGAGCGCGGTGAATGGGGGACCAGTCTTGCTGGTCAAGGTTTTGTTTAAGGTATTTCAGACCACACGGCCTGAAACACCGGCGGGTTGTGCACCGGCAGTGGGTCGGGTGAGGTGGCCATCCAGCGGAACAGCACTGGGAATGGTCACTGAGTGAATCAGGAGGACTTGATGTCTAGAATGTTTTTGGGGGGTTTGTGATGATGACATCTAGGGGAGGGTGCTGGTACCCTCTTAGGTTCACTTGTGTGGTTGGGAGACTAGTTGGTTAGATCCAGGGCTGTGAAGGAGTCCCGGTGGGGAGGAGGAGGCTCAGCCAATTCACATTAGGTCCCCACAATGACTTGATCAGCTCTGTGAGGGAGGGTGGGATAGTCAGTTAATGATAACAGTGCTGGGTTTGGTTCCGTGGTATATAGGCAGCGGTGAGACAAAGGTGCCCTGGCAGGGTCCGAGGTAAGCTTAATGGTGAGGGCCTGAGCCCCACTTACAAGGTCCGGAGCAGGGAAGGCGAGACCAGTGAGAGAGTTCCGGTGGAGATAGCACACACCCCACGCTTATTACTCGATCCTCACGGTATAGGGTGTAGCCGAGGTGACAAAGGTGTCAGGGTGGATTTAGATAGCCACGCTTCCACCAGCGCAATGACGCCAGGTTTGTGCAGTGTGACCCAGCATTGAGGGAGTCAAATTTTCAAGACGCTGCATATCTGGTGGAGGCAATCGACAGACTGGGGCGCCCACCTGCTGTGGAGGTCAGGGTGGGGCCAGGGTAAGGATGGATATTGCCTGTTAAGAGTAGCAGGAGGACAACAGCTCTGGCCAGGGTGCAGTGATATGAATTTTGCCTGCAGTTAAGAGGAAATGGGGGTGGGACCATTTGGGAGCAGGGGATGGGCATGGATTGCAAGGTGGGGAGGGCAAAGTTGATGAGCCGCCCGGGATGGGCTGGGAGGGAGGAGGGGGAGTGTCCAGGAGATGGATGCTGTAGGTCAGTGCACATGGACATTGTAGGGTGAGTGCGAACTATGTTGGCGGGAATTAATGGTGCAATTTCCTGTGACCCAGGGGAGATATCAGGCTGGAGGGAGAGGGTACCAGAAGGAGGATGACAGGGAGGGAGTTTAGTAGGAGGTGAACTAGCATGGTTTACAGGTGGTAGTGGGGTAGGAGGTTGAAGTATCTGGGTTGCCTCCTAGAAAGTGTGGCTGCCACTTTGGATTAGTGGTAGTGACACAGACTCTAGTGGACAGGGTACAGGGTTCAGGTCTCTGCCAGGGCAGCAAGAAAAGTGCCTGGGAGAGGGCACAGACCCACGTCTCTAGGGGTCCAACGCAGGCTGGGATTGGGCCTCAGCAGGGGTGAGATATAGCGACTCCTAGTGGTCACTGGGTGTTGGTACAGAGGAGGAGGAGTGGGTCAGGAGGTGGATTGGTACAGAAAAGGAGGAGCAGGTGAGGGTGTGGGCAGAGGTGGGTATGTTGGAGGAGAGAAGCAGGAAAAGGCGATAGGAGGATACCAGGAAGAGTACAGGTTAGCGGACCTGAGGTGGAAAGGTATGGGTCCCTCTAGTGGCTGGCAGGTATAACCTGCAAATGGGAAAGTGGGGAGTTGGAAAATTAACAGAAGGGAAGTGATGTCATAGGCCAGTGCCTATATAGGCCACAAATCATAAGAACTTATGATGGCTTGGGTGAACTAGGATGTGCTGGTAGGCATCCTGCATGTCTAGGGATGCCAACCAGTCCTGTGGCTTGAAAAGTAGTAGGAGGGTTCCTAGGGAGACCATCTTGAATTTCTCATGGTACAGGAACTTGTTCACTTCTCTGAGGTCAAAAATGAGGCACATGCCCCGTCTTCTTTGGAACCAGAAAATAATATGAGTAGAAACCCATGTTGTTTTCTGCAAGGGGACTGCTTCCACTGCCCTGTTTCTCAGCAGGCCCACTATCTCTGAAGTGAGGAGGTCTGACTGAGCAGCTGACAGAGTGTGCTGCTTGGGTGAATAATCTGGGGGAATCTCTAAAAAGCTGAAAGAGTACCCCTCCTTAAAACCCACTTGCCTGTGGTGATAGACTTCCACTGACTGTTGAACACAGTCAGACATCCCCCAACGCAGAGGAGAGGTCCACCTTGGGCAGCTGAGGCAGAGCCAGGGCCGGTGTCTCACAGGGTAGCACTGGACGCTTTCACGGCCTGTGCCTTGTGCTGCGTTTTGTTTTGCAGCAAAGAAGACTGGTGTTTGGGCAGGGCTCCTCTGCCTCTTCCACAAAAGGGCTGTCTGTTACAAAAAAACTATGGTTTTTGCCCTTCTGTGAATGTGAAGGAGCTGGTCTGGCTGATTTGATGGCTGTTCTGTTTTTTTTTTTGAGAGGCCTCCATGGATTGCTCAACCTGTTAGCTGAACAGGTAAGTGCCATCAAAAGGAACATTCATCGCATACTGCTGGGCATCTGAGGAAAATCCTGAGGTCCGCAGTCAGGAGTACCTCCTGATACAGACTCCAGTGGCAGCAGTAGCTCTTCAAGGCAATCTCTGTCATCAGGTCACACTTACGGAACTTCGGCATCAGGATCACACAGAAGCCTTTTTCTGCAGCAGTCTATTAGGGGCCACCCACACTGACATTAGGCTCCGATGTCACATGCCCTATATAAGCACCGCTCCCACCTCAGTTCTTTCCCTAGCCAGAGGGCACAGGAGACGGGAGTCCCACCAGGGAACCAAGGAGAGAGAGAGAGAGAGAGAGAGAGAGAAGGTGCAAAGCTAGCAGAAAGGCTGGAGCAACAGGACAGCCAGGCTGTAGAGAGAGAGAGGGAGCGAGAAAAGGGGGATGGAGGGACGGCATGACCTGATGACAGAGATTCCCTCGAAGATCTACTGTTATGGTAAGTTCTTACATATGTAACCCCCTTGTTCCCAGGGGTTACTAGAATCCCATTAGAATCAGTTGCAGACACGGAGAGGCAGCTAGTGAAATGCCAGTTAAATGGATTTCACACTGTCATTCTCTGGTTTCATTCTCAGCTGAGCTGGAGGATGATGTAATTATGGAACTGTCGCAGCAGCATAAGCCATACTCGAGCTCGCTGCAGGGAGTTAGCTTTGGAATGTTCAGTTAGAGTGAGAGAGTCTGTAGAGTGGAGTTCCAGGAGGAGGCTGCAGCAGCTCCTCAGTTTTAGCTCTGACAGAGAGCTACCACTGTGTTTTGGATAGTTTGCTCTCACCCTAGAAGAAGAACATAGAAGACAGAGACTGAAGTGGTGGAAACCGTTCTGAGTGGGTTTTCTTTTGCCCCATCCCAGGAGGGATGGGGGCAATCTTCAGGGTTCAGGGGCAATACCCTCGTCCAGTCTGGACTGTGTTGAAACTGCCTGAGATTCAACTGCTCTGTGAGTACCTGTGACTTTTGTTTGGAAAAGCCCTGGGGCACCTGCATTCCTTGTGGTGAATTTTCTCTGACAAAGGGATCCTGTCACCTAGACAGTTTTCTGTTTAAAAGCGTCAGCTAAAGTTGGGGTCTAGTGAAGAGACAGTGCCAATTACAGAACTCTTAATTTTCTGACACCTCAGAGGTGTGTAATGTAGTATGCTAAGTGTGAAAGACATTTCAAGATAGCATCTAGAAGTTTTCTGTGATGGTGTTATTAACCAGATAAATGGCCTTGTATAAATTTGGAAGCAAAAGGTGGGAGACCCCCCCATCTCGAGCAACCAGTTTACCTCTCCAGGTTCACTTTGGGCACCTGTGTTTTCTCTCAGTGCATTTGGCCAGTGCCTGAAGAAAATAGTTTACCCAGATGTGGGTTGGATTTTCTATGAGGCTGTATGTGCTTTTTTGGTGGTCGAGGGTGCCACCAGTAATTCCTCATGAAATATGGGAAAGTCTCCTAGTACTGGCTGTGTGTGCCAATCTCCATTTCAGAACCAGAGAGTTCGCTGTGTAATTCAGAACCAGAGAGTTTACTGTGTAATTCAGAACCAGAGAGTTCGCTGTGTGTGCTCAGTATGCCTATGCTAAATGGGAATTCAGGAAGTCTGTACCTCAGCAATCTGCATTACCAGTAGGAGTAGCCCTGTGGGGGTCCATCTTCGTTTTGTGATTATTCTCTGTGTATGTGAATAAAAGCCACACTCTAGAATCCAAACCTGATTTGGACAGTACTGTTATTGCTTCCACTGTGTCTGGATTTACTTGGGTACCTACGGTCCAGAAGTGCAAACCTAGCATAATTGTGAGAAAACGTTTTCTCCCAGGGACCTAGGTTGATGGCCATGGTAAATGGTCCCACCAGGTGTGAGCCAGGTAGTTGCCACACTTGATTTGCCTGTCTGTGTATGGCAGGCTCAGAAGGAAATGTACTAGTAAACTGAACTGTAGTGACAACCCCCATCCCTCTCTTTGGTGCCATCTGGTGAAAGGAGCAGCCCTGCTAGTTAGACGGGGGGGGGGGTACATATAACTATTCTATCTTCTTCGGGGATATCTCTGTCATCAGGTCACACCTATGGAATGAGTCCCAAGCAGTGCTGAGAGCAAGGACAGTCTGGATGGCAACAGGCCAGAGGTCTAAGAAAGAAGGCCCTGAAGCATAGCTAGGCCAAAGCCTGCCCTTCCTCTGGAAGCACTGTCCAGACTGTAGTGTTTGGTGAATGTGTGGACAGTACTCCAAGTGGCAGCAGTGCAAATCATAGCTGCAGACATGCCTCTGAAACAGGCAACAGAAGTGGCCATATCCCTGGTGGAACGGCCCTTAACAACCCTAGGAAGTTCCTTACTGTACTTCATGTAACAAAAAACAATACAGTTAGCTAACCATGTGGACAGGCACTGTTTCCAAACTGGAGTGCATTCTCTGCCAGGAATGCAAGAAACAAGCAACTGACAGGACTTCCTGCAATCCTTTGTACGGTGTATACAGTAGCGCAGAATTCTATGCACTTCTAAAGTATAGAGCAATGCTTCCCGTGGATTGTCATGCTCTAGAAAATAAACAGGCAGGAGGATAAATTGATTTAAAGTAAACTCAGACACCACCTTAGGAAGAAACTTAGGATTAGTATGCAAAGAGACCCTGTCTTTATGAAAAATCAAATAAGGCTGCTCCCACCAGAGCCAGTAGCCCTGAGATTCTTTGAGCAGAAGTAATAGCAACTGAAAATAACACTTTCCACAACAGAAAGTGTTGCTCGCAAGATGTGGCTGGCTGAAAAGGAGGCAGGGTCAGCTTCTCTAAAACAAAATTCAGGTCCCAAGCTGGAACTGGATTACAGATAGGAGGATACAAGTGGAGAATGCCTCTCAGGAATGTACAGGCCACATCCAGCTGAACCACAGTATGGCCATCAATGGGAACATGAAAGGCTGCTATAGCTGACAGGTGCACTTTAAGAGAGGAGTATTTGAGACCTGCATCAGACAAGGTCAGGAGATACTCCAGAACCTGGTTTACCAGACTGGTGAAAGGTTTCAGGTGATGAGAAGCGGTCCAGATAGCAAACTGTTTCCATTTCATAGAATAAGTGACCCTGGTAGAAGGTTTTCTGGCTGCCACCAGGACATCAGCCACCTTCTGAGACACACCACACCGACCAATGGCTATGTCCTCAGGAGCCATGCATGCAAGTGGAGGGAGCTGAGGTCTGAATGGACCAGGGTTCCCTGAGCCTGTGTCAACAGGTCCTGGCAGAGGGGCAGGTGAAGGTACAATTACATAAGAACTTACATAACAGTAGATCTGAGAGGGGATCTCTTGCAGCCAGCCACACCTATGGAACTACAGCCACCAGGCACTAGGACCACACAAAAACTTTTCTAACTAGTAGCCTACCAGGGGGCTGCCCACTCCGACGTCATATGCTAATGTTGGCCTATCCTGTAATAATGGGCGGCCCCCATGCCCTCCTCAGTTCTCCCACCGGAGACCATAAGCCACTTAGTCCCAGCAGAGAGAACTGAGGAGGAACTGAAGGTTCTCACCAAAAATAAAATAATGGAGAAAGAGACACAGACACAGAAAGACCTCCCAAGTCCAGGGGGAAGGAGGGAGGGAGGGACTGCATGGCCTGTTGCAAAAGATCCCCTTGAAACACAGAAACATAGAAGTTGATGGCAGATAAGGACTGCAAGGCCCATCCAGTCTGCCCATTTCTTTTTCTACCTTATGAATGTGCCATCGGCATTTGCTTTGTCAATGGCCTATCTAGTCCTACTTATCTGTGTTGCTCCCTTATGCCTATCCCATGCCTGTTTGAAGCCTTGCACTGTATTCATATCCACCACTTCCTGAGGTAGGCCGTTCCATGCATCCACCACCCTTTCTGTGAAAAAGAACTTCCTCATATTACCCCTTAATCGGCCTCCCTCTAATCTCATGCTGTGTCCTCTTGTCCTGCTATTTTTCTTATATTGAAACATGTTAGACTCTTTCACCTTGTTAATGTCCTTAAGGTGTTTGAATGTTTCAATCATATCACCTCTCTCCCTCCTTTGCTCTAGGGTATACATATTGAGTTCGTTAATCTGTCCTCATATGTTTTCTGATGCAGTCCCTGCACCATTTTGGTTGCCCTTCTCTGGACTGCCTCAATTTGGTAAATGTCCTTGTGAAGGTGTGGCCTCCAGTACTGCATGCAGTACTCCAGATGGGGCCTAACCACTGTCTTGTAAAGAGGGATTATTACCTCCCTCTTTCAACTTGTGATACCCCTACTAATACACTCCAACATCCCCTAGCCTTACCTACTGCTTTAGTGGTCTGCTTGGATGATTTCAGGTCATCTGTGATGATGATACCCAAGTAAGATCTAAAGCAAGACCACATGCAGCATCCAGTCAAGATCCAACATGTGGATTCAGGACTGGCAATGGTGGCTAGACCCAGGGACACTTTCTGGGTGTCTCATTTACAGCGCCATCCCAGAGGCAATCCTCTTCCACAGACGCCTCAGTGCTGGGGGTGGGAGCGACCTGAACAGGGTGAGGTCCCAGGAACATGGACCCCAGGAAGCCTAACACCTCCACATCAACGTGTTGAGATGAGGGCGGTCCTTTACGCCTGCAGGCCTTTCGTCGAAAAGTCCCGCCCGAGTACTCTTCTGCTTCAGACAGACAACACGCAGTGATGTATTAACTCAACAAACAAGGAGGCGACACTCCTCACCCCTTTGCAGGAAGCTATGAGAGTGTGGGATTGCATCCGCTGACACGGCGTGAGCCTGATTGCAGTTCACGTTCCCGGAGTGGACAACACAATCGTAGATGGCCTGAGTACGTTCCCAGGCCAGAGTCCACACAGTGGGAACTTCTTCAGGAGGTAGCAGAGGATCTGTTTCTTCGATGGGCCACTCAGAGCTGGACTTTTGCTTCCCAAAGCACGATTCAAAACTGTCCAATTTCTGCTTGCTAGATCTAGGCCTGGTGTTTTCTGGTGAGGCAGCGTTGTCCCTCTCCCTGGGCAGCATTAGACTCTCCTTTCCCCCCTTCCCTCTGATCCAGAGATTCTTCAAACTGCACAGGAGCACGCACAGTGATCCTGATAGTGCCTTTCTGGCCCAGACAGATCTGGTTCCCTATGCTGACGCGAATGTCCCGGAACCGCCAGTTCTGCTGCCTTTCAGCTCCCACCTATTGTCTCAGGAGGATGGTTCACTAGTCCACCCGGACTTACGCCCCTGAACCTGCATGCATGGCTCCTAGAGACATAGCCATTTGCGCGATATGGGGTTCTCGCAGAGAGTGGCGGAAGTCCTTTCAGCGGCCAGAAAGCTTCAATTGATATGCGCGTATGCCATGAAGTGGCGCCCGTTTTGCTTATGGTCGCTGGCATTCGCCTTTCCCTTTAAAATGCCCGGCCAAGTGGTGCTAGAATACCTGCTTTCCGGTTTCATTCGGTCTCGCCACTTCCTCCATTAAAGTGCACCTCTGCGCCGATTTCTGCGCTACCACTTCCCAGTGGGACAACGACAGTGGCACAGCTTGATGTCTCGAGACTTCCTGAGAGGGGGTGTTAGCACCTTAGACCACCCATCAAGGGTCCTGCTCTCCTTGGGACCTACTCTTTGTCCTGGAACAACTCACGCTTCCTCCATTTGAACCTGCCGCGGATTGCGAGCTGCGTTTTCTGTCGTGGAAAACATTATTTTTAGTTGCTGTCGCGTCAGCAAGGAGAGTTTCCGAGCTTCAGGTTCTCATGTGCAAGGAGCCTTATTTAATTTTCCACCAGGACAGAGTGTCTGAGGACGAAGCCTAAATTCCTGCCTAAGGTGGTCTCTGCCCTCACTCTCAATCAGACATCGATCTGCTCAGGTACTTCCAAGTACTCTATTAGAGGAGAGAGCGTTGCTTCACCTTGGATGTTCACCGCCCTAAGGTTCTACTGAACAAAACCAAACAGCTTCGCAAGTCGGAGCAACTATTGCTTCCTTCACTGAGAGGATGCTGGGCCAACCAGTCTCAAAGCAGACCCTTTCTCGCTGGCTTGTCCAGTGTATTTCATTTTGCTACAACAACAAAAACAAGCCCCTCCCGGGTACAGTCTGGGGCCACTCAACAAGGGGGGTAGCTACTTCTTTCGCAGCCCTGCGCAACGTCTCCACCTCGGCCATTTGTGCTGCAGCTACTTAGAGCTCTGTGCACACATTTATTAGGCATTACAGCCTGGATATTACATCACGGCGGAGAGCCGGTTTCGGCCTGGCCGTTCTACAGGGTCTCCTGTCCTAGAATCAGGACTTGTCCAAGATCTCTCCTAATTTCCTCCTCCCAGAATGCTTACAAGCACTGTTGCTTAGGAATCAGTCCTAATGGTGTAACCTGCTGCAAGAGCTGTATCTCGAAGTAAGATAGTACAGTTACGTAAGAACTTACCGTAACAGTAGATCTTTGAGAACAGCTCTTGCAGCAGGTACCTTCCCGCCCGCCATTCCCCCTTGGAAGAGGTATGGCCTACCAGGCCTTGGCAGGAACTTATGCTCTCTTCTTCTGATGGCGGATCCTCGGTCTCCCCTTCTGATGTCAGCCTGCGGCTGGGAGTCTCTGGCGGGAGAGCCTGGTAGCCTCCAGTCCACACTTTGCTGTCTCTGCCAGGTCAGCTGCTAGTCCTGCTGGTGCCTTGTCCACCATGGACATGACTGACTGCCACAAGATTTTCTGGTATTGGACTCCATAAGGCATATAATTGGCTTGCCTTATGCCCAGTGATGCTTGCTAGACAGCCTTTCAAACACCATGAAGTCTTGCTATATTATGACAATTAGCAGTTAGCCACAGCACTTGAACTGCCCCGGAGAGGAAGGAGTTAACTCCAGGCTGACTGGAGTTCCAAGCGCGAGCGCTTTGCTGAAAGCTCTATCTGGCTAGTTTCAAACTGAAACTGTCAGATTCTTTACTCGCTTCACTGAACAGTCGCCCGAGATCTGCTCTTTCAGCTCGGTTCATTTCGGTTCAAACGAGTGTTTTTGGTTCATTTTAACCGCAATAAGTATTTATTTTACCGCATTTTGGTTCAAAGCTCTATCTGCTAAACCGTAGTACAGGATTTAAAGTCTGTGTGGAAATTAATTATCGGTTCGGTTTGAACCGATCGGTTTGCTAAAAAACAATTTTAAATAATAGCTTGGCTTAGAGGCGTTCTGTTCTTATCGGTTCTAAAAACCTATCTCTAAATTGGGTTTTTTAAATACCGTGACACGGTTAGGAACCCGATAAGGTGTCTTGCATGGCAGTGCGCTACAAAAGCAAAAGTTTTGATAGGCTGGCATTATGTCTGAGAAAACCCAAAAGAAAAACTGGGCCCACTGTTTCAACACTGTGATAGCTTGTGGGGAAGCCTTTGCTAAGGCTGACCCACACACCACATGTGTTTATTGTCTGGGCTGACCACCTCCTGTCAGACTGCCAGGTGTAAGAATTTCCCTGCAGCCACCCTGGAGAAAGATTAGTACGGCTCAGGGAACGAGAGGCCAAAAGTCCGCTGACCTGATGGCCAGCCCGTCCAGCACTCCACTGGACCAGAGGAGTGCCCTCTGACCAGGCGAGACTTCCTCAGGCAAAGGAAGGCTGGTTCTGAGGAACCAGTCCCAGTAAAAGAATCTAAGAAATCAGCAGGTCTGGAGTGCAAGATTGCTCTCTCCAACTGCTGCAGAGATAGCTAAAGCCATACAGATTGTCCAGTCACTGTCTCAGGGACCGCCGGAACCACCAACAGCTGGCAAAAGGTTGGTCTCGCTCGGTTCCAGTGGTTCAAGAGTATGATGTTGAGGAATTTTATGAACCACAGGAGGGAGAAGATTTTGATCATTATGTATGTGGCTGGAGGGTCTGACGTGCTCATTGAACCGACATTTCTCCAGACAGACCATTAGAATCTCCCTATGCTGTCTGAGTCCCTTCTCATTTTATGTTTTACAAAAGGTTGCAGAAACCTCCAGCTTCCCTTTGAAGAGGCTGTGGATGAGCAAGAGGAGCCTGATTATGTTGAGCTGATGGATATCCTAGAGTCTAGGAGGTTGTCTATTCCTTGCATAAGTCATTTAGGAAGCAAACAACAAAAATGTTAAAATCCTCATTCTGTCCCTCCTGTAGATAAAAATGGACAGAAGGTATACTTTATCAGGCCCTGATACAGACTTCCTCACTGAGCAGTGTAGTCATGTGGTGTGGTACAAGCTGCAGCCCAGTGACAAGGTTGATATCCCCTGGCCTCACATCCTCCTGATAAGGATTCCAGGAAGATTGATGCCATGGCTAAAAAACAGTATATGGCAGCTTCTTTGGGACTCAGGCAGGCAAATTATATGGCTTATGTGGCTAGATATCAGAAATCTAGATGGGATACAGTAAAGTTGTGAGTTAGCCAAGCAGGCCCATGGCCAGCTGGATAGTGAATTGGAACAGGTTTGCTGATGGCATTGAAGCCTCTAAAGTTAAATTTCATACTGCTGTAGATGTTAATGATGTTTCCTCTGGGTCATGGCCACTTCTGTAGCTTCTCAGAGGTTGGCATGGCTCAGGTGCACTAATCTGTCACAGGATACTCAGTCACAGGCTATGGATTTTCCTTGGTGGGAAATTCTCTGTTTGGAGAGCAAACGGAAAATTATATGAAAAAGATGGATGAATACAGAACTACCTACAAAAGTGCCCAGGCCAAGGAGCTGCATGCCACTCCACAGAGGCACACTCCAGAGGTAGGGGCAGGCCTTTCCACAGGCCTTTTATCAATCCCAAGCCTTCTCTGCTTTTGCACAGAGGGTTTTTTCAGAGGCAGAGGTAGCAGGGGCGAGGTAAACCGCCCCCCACCCCTCAGCCTACAATTACAAGCAGGCACCCTGATGGGGTGCCCAGGGCCGATTCTCCTGTGTACCAGTTGGAGGCAGGTTGGCTTATTTCAGCCAGAACTGGGGTGTCCCTAACTCTCGACAAATGGGTTCTGGAGGTAGAAAGCAGGGTCTGGTTCTCAGCTTCAAAAGGTTTCCAAAGATGAGAACCAGACATTTTCCACCTGCAAGCCCTTTAGAGGCCCTTGCTTTGAAGCAGAGGTCTCTTCCTCCTAGACTGCAAAGCAGTGGAAGGGGTTCTCCTTGTCACCGGGCAAGGGGCTGTACTCCAGATACTTTCTTACCCCAAAGACAGGAGAATGGGGCTCATTCTAGACTTAAGGTACCTGAACAAGCATCTTTGAAACCAAAGTTCAAAATGTTAACTCTGGCAATGATTTTGCCCTCCCTCAGGCCAGGACTGGCTAGCCTCCTTGACCTCTGTGATGCCTATTTTCATGTCCTGATCAGGCCTCTCACCTGAAAATACCTCAGGTTCGAATCTGCCCTCAGGTCACTACCAGTTCAGAGCAATGCCCTTCGGTCTTACCTCTGCTCCAAGGGTATTCTACAAATGTCTAGCTGTGGTAGTGGCTCATTTAAGAAGGCGAGGGTTGCTGTGTTTCCTACCTGGACGACTTGGCTCATTGTGGGTCAGTCCCCAGATCAGGTAAAATCCCACTTGCAAGTCACCCAGCAGCTTCTCACTTCCCTGGGATTCCTGCTGAATTTATCAAAGTCAGTTCTTAGAACCAGTTCAGGTACTAACTTTCATAGGTGCGGAATTGGATACAAAGTTGGCCAGGGCATTTTCCCCTGAAAGGGTAGAGAAGCTATTGCCCTGGCATCCTCTTTTCACTCTGGGGTCTCTCACCAGCAAGGCACTTTCTGCAACTTCTAGGGCACATGCTGCTCCACAGCTGTAGTGCAAGGAGCAAGATTCAGATGAGAACATTCAGTTTCATTTGAGGCCTATTGGTCCCTAAGGAGGGACCCCTCACTAAATTGGTCCCAGTGACCCCAACTCTGATTCTAGCTCTTCAGTGGTGGCAGGATCAGAGCAATCTAAGACGAGGGGTCCCCTTCATTCCCATTTCTCATTCCCTCACCCTCACCACGGATGCCTCCTTGCTGGGGTGGGGCGCGCACTTGGGCGACCTTTCCAGTCAGGGAGTGTGGTCCCCAGGAATCTCTGCTCCACATCAACCTATTGGAACTCAGAGCTGTCTTTTAGCCTTCAGGTTTTTCGCATCTGTCCAGAACAAAGTAGTTCAGGTCAGACAGACAATACCACAACAATGTGGTACATCAGCAAGCAGGGGCACTGGTCATCAGCCTTGTGCACCGAGGCAATGAAGTTGTGGTCTCTGGCTTACTCCTGAACACCTCCCTAGTAGCAGTTCACCTTCCAGGGAAGGACAATGTCCTAGCGGATGCCCTCAGCAGGATTTCTCAGGGTCATCACGAATGGTCTTTGAATCCCCTAGTGCTGGGGTCAGTCTTTGCCAGATGGGGCACTCCTCAGATAGATCTTTCGCAGCCCCAGACAACCACCAACTTACTTGTTCTGTTGCAGGCCTCCAGTAATGGGCTCAGTCCTGGACGCCTTTCTGTTGGATTGGGAAGGGAAGTTCCTGTATGCCTTTCCCCCCTTCACCCTTCTCTTCAGGGTGTTAGTAAAAATCAGATCCCAGCCCTGCAAAGTGATTCTGATTGCACCAGACTGGGCCAGGCAACCCTGGTACCCACTGCTTCTGTCCCTGACAGTCCACCCTCCCTGACATTCTCAGGGTCCACAACCTGCTGACTTGTGCCCAGGGAGAGTTTGGTATCCGGACCTCAATCCTCCACCCCAAGGCTTGGCTCTGAGGAGTTAGAATTTGCTGATTTACACCTTTCTCAAGGTGTCCTTGATATTTTAAAGGCCTCTAGGAAGCCTTCCACTAGGCCACTTATAATTCCAAATGGAAGAGGTTCTCCATCTGGTGTTCTGGAAGCAAATTGTCCCAGAATCTGCTGATTTGCCCATTTTGCTGGACTAGTTGGTCCATCTTAATCCTTAGGCCTCAGGCCAGCTACCTTAAAGGTTCATCTGGCAGCTGTCTCTGCTTATATCAGCAGGAAAGCCTGCCTCCTTTTTCTCACCCTGTGTTTTCTAAGTTTTTTAGGGTTACTCACACTAACTCGGCTCCTTCGGACCCAGCCCCTGCCTGGGACCTTAATGTTTGCATTGCTCAGTTAATGCAACCCCTTTGAACCTCTGTCTTCGTGCAGACCTAAGTTCCTAACTTGAAAGTTGTTTTCCAGTGGCCATCACTTACCAGACGAGTAAGTGAGTTACAAGCCCTGTCAGTGGAAAAGGATTTTATTTTCACAGAGATAAGGTAGTCCTCGACTAACAGAAAGTTTTACTAAAGTGGTTTCAGATTTCCATCTTAACCAATCCATCTCCTTCCAGTATTTTTCACTGAGCATTCTTCCTCGGTGAGAGGAGATTGCACAGTTTGGACGTCAAAAGAGCTTTAAGTTACTATTTGGAACGCACTAAGGGTCATCAGGTTCTAATCCTTCCAACTCTTCCTTACCTATGGCGAGAGTTGGCAAAGGAATCCTGCCACTAAGAGGACAATTGCCAGGTGGATTGTCTCTTGTATCCAATTTTGCTACCTAAAACTAGGTAAGAACCCCTCAGGACTGAGGGCCCATTCTCACCAGGGTACAGCTGCATCTCTAGCTGCTGCTAGAGATATTCCCTATTCTGGAATCTGTCAAGCTGCTACCTGGAAAACAGTTCACACCTTTACCAAGCATTACTCCCTGGATGTCCAGTCCAGGAGAGATGCTCGTGGTTTGGCACAGCCGTGTTTCAGAGCCTATTTCTAAGTAGGTTCTGGCCCTCCTCCATGGAGGTACTGCTGTGTAATTCTGTTAATTGTCATAATATAGCAAGACTTCATGGTGTTTGAAGAAAAATTACTCACCTTAGTAATTGCTTTTCTTCTCATGGAGTCTCTATATTATGACCACCCCCAACCTGCCCCTCTCAGAACTTCTACTTGGGTAGGGTTGGCAAATTAGTGCAAGCACTGTGTCATGTCTATAGCTCTTTTTCCTTTTCACCTTTCTTTAGGATTAGGAAAATTAGGTATTTCTGTTTTGGTTAGTTTTGGCCCCTCCTGGACTTCTGTCTTTGGGGAGGGGGGCCTAATAGTGCTTGTTAGGGGTGTTATTATTGTTGTTGTTGTTTCTGTTATTGTTATTCTACTAGTAGGTAGCATTTGACTAGTGTAGGGTTTTTTGTTTTTTTTTCCACACAGACTTTTGCTTCGTGTTGGTTCAGAAGATCTGACAGTTTCAGTTTGAAACTAGCCAGATAGAGTTTAGCAAAGCGCCGGCTTGGAACTCCAGTCAGCCTGGAGTTAACTCCTTCCTCTCCGGGGCAGTTCAAGTGCTGTGGCTAACTGCTAATTGTCATAATATAGCAAGACTCCATGAGAAGAAAAGCAATTACTAAGGTGAGTAATTTTTTCCTTTTCCCCATACTATCTAGTTTCCTAGAATCCTTCTCTGGGGTGTGTGAAGCCAGTGGCACACTGGCTCTGTCACAGGCTGCAGCCTGTACACTCTCCTTCATGGTCAGGGTGTGAAAAAGTACAGTTACGTAAGAACTTACCGTAACAGTAGATCTTCTAGAACAGCTCTTGCAGCAGGTTACACCATTAGGACTGAAGCCAGCCGGCGTCAGGACCCCACGAAAATTCCTAGCTAGTTATCTTCAGCGGGACCGCTCGGACGCCGGTCCCGGCCTCCAATGTCAGACATTACATAAGGCGGTCCCGCCGATTCCCCAGTTCTGTCCTCCGCCGACTTGCATGTCTCGACCTTCGGGTTCAGCTTCTAGCCGCCGACGCCAGGTTCGTTCTTTCCACGGGAAATTGATTTCTTCAAGCAAGTTTTTCTGATGTCCTCTCCGACTCTCCAGTCACTCCTCCAAGTGTGCTTGTGGGAAACAGATCCCCTTCAAGGACCCTCATGCGGCCTGCGTCCGGTGCCTTGGCCCAGACCACGACACCCAGGCCTGCTCCTTTTGCCAGGGGTTTAATAGCAGAACCCGGATCCATCGCCAGAAGGCCCTTCAGGCTTTTTTGCTGGAAGAAAAGCTCAAGACCATGTCTTCCATGGGGGACTCTTCAAAAGGCCCACAAGCACGCTGAAAACGAGCGGAGAAGGTCCCTTCCAGGTCCCCGCTCAGGGCCTCAGACTCACGCGGTAGCCCGGTCCGTCCGACCGCCTCCTCCCGGCCAGCTCTCAGCCTCCCCTGCTGCGTTAAGAAGTCTTCCTCTCAGGCCAAGACGACTCAGACCTTCTCGCCCCTCCAGGGCCTTGGTCAAGTCTGGGATCGCCACATCATCATAAGTCGGGTTCCCGCCCTTCTGAACCCGATGTCAGGTCAGCTTCCTTGCCTCCTCGCAAGACCTTGGAGCTTAACTCTCTTAAGAGACCACAGGACCCGACGCCGGTGCGCCCGTCATCGTCCTCTCGCCACAGATCCCCGGAGCCGCCGTCGGCCAGACGACCATCGCCGGCCAGGCCAACACATCATCAGACGCCAGTAGGGGGACCGGCGCCCGCTCCGTTTGAGAAGAGAACCCCGACGCCTCCGACCGACGTCGGTCAGGAGACCATAACCGAGGAGGAACTAACTCAGCCCGGAGGGACCAGACGGGTGACCCCGTGCCTGTCGAGACGCTCCAGGGAACCTCGCCAGTACCCGGTGCCTCTGGGAGCCGACGCCGACCCGACGACCGCCCACCGCGCCCAGACCATCGCAGGCCTTTCCATGGTAGATGTGAAGGAGCTGTTCACTTACTGGTGGGACACCATAAAGAAGGACATGGTTCCCACTCCACCTCCTTCTTCCTCCTCCTCCTCCTCCTACACCGACATTCCTCCTGTTCCTGCACCCCCCCCATCGGGTCGGCATGCATGTCAGTACCTCCGGGGAGCACAGAACACCTCCAAGGGGAGATCAGACAAACGGGAGACCTCCGATCCAAATCCTCTTCCAGGTCACCCAGCCCTAAGAGACCCAGAAGACACCGACGATCGCCTTCGACGGAGGACACGGGATCAGAGTTCTCAACATCCAGATCCCCATCTCCTCTCTCCATCCCTTCTCCGATCCACTAAGATGCCAAAGTCTCTCCGGATGACCCTTCTGCTCGGATATTATGAGACACATCCAAGAGAACATGGGATGGGATGCGAAGAGCTAGACCGAAAGGTTACGCGTTGGAGGTATCTTCGCAGAAGGACCCCCAAGCCTGTGGTAGTGCCACCTTTAGTAGACACTGCGGGACGCCACTAAGGCAAGTGGAAGCCGCCCACATTCGCTTCCCGGCGATGCCGAAGAAAGCTGATCACTTGTACAAGGCTCCCAGAGAAGACCAGTACTTGACTAGCAGCCTCAGGTCGACTTTCTGGTCATTACAGCTCACATGACCGGGTCCCAGAGACCGCAACACATCTGAGCACCCTGCCACCGGACCCAGAGTCCAAACAGCTGGACGCTATGGGTAGGCGCACGTATGCTTCCGCTACCTGCGCCATCAGATCCCTGAATTACTTGACCCACATGGTGCAGTTCCAAAATGCCTTGTGGGAACAGGGTCTGGATGCAGCTGAAAAACTGCCGGAAGGTGAGCAGAAGGAGGAGATGCTTCAGCTCCTTCGTACGGGATCGGACGTGGGAACCCAAGTGCTACAAGCCGCGTATGACTCCGCGGACTCTTCGGCCTGAGCAGCAGCTTCAGGCGTATGCATCCGGAGACACTCTTGGTTACGCGTCTCCGGCTTTACCCCGGATGTCCAGAAGAACATCATGGATGCCCCATTCGAGGGAGAAGTCTTGTTTGGTAAGCCCTCAGAGGAGATTATCAAACTCAAGAGGCCGGAAGCGGTGAGGTCGGTTCAGGCCATGTACCGACCCAAGCTTAGTTCCTTTCATAGGAACCAAAGCCGATTTCGTGGACGGACGCAGAGGCAACAGTCCCGCCCCATTCCACATCAGAGGGGTTCCGGCTTTCCCAGAGCCCAGAGGAAACAACCCGCAGGCCATAGCCAGCGTACTTCCAAGCTGGTCCAGCCAGCGGGACCCTCAGCCGCCACAGCCTGACTCCTTTCCGGCCCCCACCCCTCAGGATCAACGAGAAATCATGGTCGGGGGTCGCATTGCAAACTTCCTGCCGGGATGACAGGCTATAACCAACGACAGGTGGGTTCTGCAGCTGGTCGGAAGAGGCCACTTTATAGAATTCGCAGAGAAGCCACCCTCGAGGCCTCCTTTGCTCTCCCGGTACCCGGGTCAGCACAAGTCACTGATCTGGCAAGAAATACTCGCGCTCTTGCAAAAGGGAGCGATAGAGTATGTCCCGGAGAACCAGAGAGGACAAGGATATTATTCCCACTTCTTCCTGGTTCCAAAGAAAACGGGACCTCTGTCCGATTCTGGACCTCAGCGACCTCAATGTGTCGGTTGCCTACAAGAGATTCCACATGGTGACTCTTCCGGGTCTCATTCCCATGCTGAAGCAAGACGCCTTTTAGCGTCTCTAGACATGCAGGACGCATACCTGCACATCCCTATAGCTCAGGCGCACAAGAGGTTCCTGCGCGCCGAGTTTCTCGACCACCACCTTCAGTTCCGAGCCCTTCAATTCGGACTGTCATCCACACCCAGGGTTTTTACCAAATGCATGGCAGTCGTGGCAGCGCCTCTAAGGAGACAGGGCCATTATGTGTTCCCCTACCTGGATGATTGGCTTCTCATGGCCGCCTCCAGAGAGGCGTTGTTACGTGCGATCCAGAGCACCCAGGACCTGTTCCGATCTCTGGGCATCCTAATCAACCATGAGAAGTCTCTCCTGGTACGTCGCAGAAGCTGCAATTTATAGGCGCAGTACTGGACACCGTTCAGGGAAGAGCTTTTCTTCCAGACGACAGAGCGGAGCGCATCAGATCCCTCATCAGGGAGTTATCGTCGAACAAGACCATCCCTGCCAGGTCGGTCCTTCGCTTGCCCGGACACATGGCGGCGGCCATTCCTACCGTCCCTTTCGCAAGGCTCCACATACGGGTAACTCAGTGGATGCTCAAGGTGCAATGGGATCAAAGGCAAGACCACATGCAGCATCCGGTCAGAATCACGATAACACCGTGATTCGAGACTGGCAGTGGTGGCTAGACCCAGGGTCGCTCTCCACGGGCGTCCCGTTTGTATCGCCGTCCCCGGAGGTAATCCTCACCACAGATGCCTCAGGTCTAGGGTGGGGAGCACACCTGGACAGAGTGAAGTCCCAGGGTACGTGCACCCCTCTGGAGGCTCATATCAATGTACTAGAGATGAGGGCGGTCCTTTATGCCCTGCAGGCCCTTCAGTCAGAAATCCCGGCGAGTACTCTCCTGCTTCAGACAGACAACACGGCGGTGATGTATTACCTCAACAAACAAGGAGGCGCACACTCTTACCCCCTTTGCAGGGAGGCCATGAGGGTGTGGGACTGGGTAATCCGACACGGCGCGAATCTGATCACTGTACATGTTCCCGGGGTGGACAACACAATTGCAGATGGCCTGAGTCGCTCCCAGGCCAGAGTCTTCTTCAAGAGGTAGCAGAGGATCTGTTTCTTCGATGGGGAACTCCAGAGTTGGACTTGTTCGCATCCCCATCCAACGCAAAACGGCCCAATTTTTGCTCGCTAGAGCCAGGGCCTGGTGTTTTCTGGTGAGACGCGTTGTCCCTCTCCTGGGCGGACAGATTCCTCTACGCTTTCCCTCCCTTCCCATTGATCGAGAGTTCTTCTCAAACTGCGCAGGGAGCATGCAACAATAATCCTGGTGGCCCCTTTCTGGCCCAGGCAGATCTGGTTCCCCTTGCTAATTCAGCTATCATGGGAACCTCCGCTCCCATTGCCGTTCAGCTCCCATCTCTTGTCTCAGGAGGAAGGTTCACTGGTCCACCCGGACTTACGCTCACTGAACCTGCATGCATGGCTCTTAGAGACATAGCCATCTTGCGTCACGGGGTCTCACAAGAGGTTGCAGAAGTTCTTTCTGCAGCCAGAAAGCCGGCAACGCATGCGACGTATGCCATGAAATGGCGCCGTTTTTGTTTATCGTCGCGAGCATGTGATTTTTCCCCTTTAGGTTGCCCTGTGGGAGTGGTGTTGGACTACCTGCTCTCCCTTTTCTGTTCGGGTCTAGCCTACTCCTCTGTCAAGGTGCACCTCTGTGCCATCTCGGCCTACCACCTTCCGGTGGGACATCTCACAGTGGCACAATTAGACGCTTCTCGGGAATTTTTGAAAGGGGTGTTACACCTTAGGCCACCCATTAAGGACCCAGTGCCTCCATGGGATTTGCTCTTTTTCCTGGAACAACTCATGCTTCCCCCCTTCGAACCTGCCGCGGATTGCGAGCTGCGTTTTCAGTCGTGGAAAACGCTGTTTTTGGTTGCTGTTACTTCAGCGAGAAGAATTTCTGAGCTTCACGCCTCATGTGCAAAGAGCCTTATTTAGTTTTCCACCGGACAGAGTATCCCTGAGGACGATCCAAAATTTTGCCCAAGGTGGTCCCTACACTCACCTCAATCAGGATATTGACCTGCCGGTCTACTTCCCGAACTACTCTAATAGAGGAGAGGCACTGCTCCACACCCTGGATGTTCACTGCAGCTTGAGGTATTACCTCAACAGAACTAAACTACTTCGTAGTTCTGAGCAACTTTTCGTTTCCTTTTCTGAAAGAATGATGGGCCAACCAGTATCCAAACAGTCCCTGTCTCGCTGGCTTGTCCAGTGCATCTCTTACTGTTATGATATCAAACAAAAGCCCCTCCCGGGTACAGTCCGGGGTCATTCTACTAGGGGTGTGGCCACCTCCTTTGCAGCACTCCGAAACGTCTCCACTTCTGCCATATGTGCTGCAGCCACTTGGAGCTCTGTGCATACATTTATCAGGCATCAGCCTGGACATCGCCTCTCGGCAAAGAGCCGGCTTCGGCCTGGAGGTGCTACAGGGTCTCCTGTCCTAGATTCAGGACCTGGAATGTTTTTCCTAGTTTCCTCCTCCCAGAATTTTGGCAGCGTTACTGCTTGGGAATCAGTCCTAATGGTGTAACCTGCTGCAAGAGCTGTGTCTCGAAGTAAGATAGTACAGTTACGTAAGAACTTACCATAACAGTAGATCTTCGAGAACAGCTCTTGCAGCAGGTACCTTCCCGCCCACCTTCCCCCTTGGAGGAGGCATGGCTTTCGTCTTTACTATCAGGGTTTTTCTCTTTGACTTCTGACGGTGGATCCTCGGTCTCCCATTACGATGTCAGCCTACGGCTGGAAGTCTCCGGCCGGAGAACTGGAGAATCGGAGGACCGCCCCGCCATTACTCGTCTGGCGTGGGGCGGGACCGGCGTTGGGGGGCGGTCCCGCTGAGAATAGCTAATAGAATTTTTCCGTGGGGTCCTGACGCCTGCCGGCTTCAGTCCTAATGGTGTAACCTGCTGCAAGAGCTGTTCTCGAAGATCTACTGTTACGGTAAGTTTTTACGTAACTGTACTTTCCACCTCAGGGTACATTGATGCCAGAGGAGGGACTCTCACAAAACTGATACCAGTAACCAGAACACTATGCAGGCCTTGCAGTGGTGGCAAGACAAGTACAATCTAAGAGAAGGGGGTCTTTTCCAACAGGAATCTCCTTCCTTAGTTCTTAGGACAGATGCTTCCCTGCTAGGTTGTGGTGCACATCTGCAGGAACACAAAGTGCATGACACTTGGTCTGCCACAGTCACTCCTACACATAAACTTGCTGGAGCTCAGAGCAGTACTGCTAGCTGTGCAATCTTTTGCATCCCTGGTACAGGGAAAAGTGGTGCTAGTCAGAACAGACAATATCACTTCCTTGTATTACATCAACAAACAACCCCCTGTGCACAGAAGCAGTGAAACATTGGAGTCTAGCTTACTCACTACAGGCTTACTTAGTAGCCATTCATCTGCCAGGAAAAGACAGTGCACTGACAGATGGCCCTGAGCAGAATCAACCAAAACCACTGTGACAACCCACCTCTCGCTCTGGGCTGGAACAGCTTTTAGAGAGGTGTCTGTCCTCAGGTATTCACTGCCATCAGCTGGGTTCGCCCAGCGCCAGCCTCTCAAGTTTACAAAACTTGGTAGTCAAACATGCAGTTACAGAGATCAAAGCCTGGTAGTCTCTCTCTCTCTCGGATGGCGAATGCTAAACAGAGTTTACCTCAGCCAGTGGAAACCATGAACTACCTTAGAAAAATGACATCACAGCCACAACTGTTGAGTAAGTAAATAACGTTTTACTTAACAGAAAGTCAAAAGAAGCCTTACAAGATACCTATGTTTAACCCAAGAGGAAAAGTAAACAAATCTTTTTAAATAAGATGACCTAAAGAAAAAGGCTATTACTGAGATATGCTAGTATCAATCTTACACTTTCCCTGTCCTTCAAGAGACACTGGACCCTATGCTATCTGCCAGCTCCCACGGACATAGCTAGAAGGGTAGGCCCCAAGCTTATGTTTCTTCCTCCAGGTCCAAGAGTAACTCCCCACTCACCGTCTTTCAGCATCTTATATTCTCTCTTTAGAAACGGCAATTCGTATTCCCTCTTTAAATGCATCAACCATCTACCATGTATGTATTTAATTGTCTCAATCAGATTGAACACCTATCGGTGACCAATTATATTCCTTTTTAACCTTAAGTTTGAGTGAAACCATCCCTTTAAACTGCGAGTCTGTGTGGATGTGTTCACTCCCTTAGTCCCTGTCTCTGATATTTATGGCTCAGCTCTTATCTAGATGCTGGTGGGCAGTGGAGTCCCAGCCTGTGTGTGTGTGTTTTTTTTTTTGGTTTTTTCAGACTGCTAAAAAAATGTCAGCTGGAGAATCCAAACCATTAACTCCTTCCTTCCCATTTCTGTCACAACCACCACGAGTGGTCTCTAAATAGACAGGTTTTAGAGGTGGCATTCCACAGCTGGGGCATCCCAGAGATAGATCTCTTTGCCTCACAGGACAACCATCAGTTGCCAAAATTCTGCTGCAGGCCCCCAGCAAAGGGGCCAGTACTTCTGGGTGCCCTAGTGCTGGACTGATCAGGGAGGAAGCTATATGCATTTCCCCCGTTCTTCTTGCTACTCAGGGTCCTGATCAAGCTCAGATCCCAACCAGCTTCAATGATCTCAATAGCTCCAGACTAGGCCAGACAGCCATGGTACTCACCACTGCTGTCACTGTCAGTGGCCTCTCCCATATACCTCCTTTGGAGGCACAATCTCTTGACCTCCTCCAAAGGAAGGATCCTGTACTCGAACCTCAGGTCACTTGGGCTCAAGGCCTGGTTCTTGAAGACCTAGAATATACTGGTTTACAGCTTTCTGAGAGTGTCCTCAATAATCTAGGAAACCTCCCACCAGGAAAACTTATGCCTCCAAGTGAAAGAGGTTTTCTGTATGGTGTGACAATCGCAGCATAGTGCCTGCCCAAGCAGTATTGCCAGCTCTGCTGGATTATCTCACACATTTACATTCATTGGGCCTTCAGCCCACTACTCTTAAAGTCCACTTAGCTTCAGTTTAAGCCTATATTTTGGCTGGCAAGGGTGTCTAAATGGCATCGAATCCCATTTTTAAGAAATTCTTCAAGGGGCTGGCCCTCCTGCACCCTCCACACAGGGAACCAGTGCCAGCACCCATTTGAGCCTATGCCTACAGCACATCTGAAGTTTGTGACTTGGAAAACTTTTTCTGGTTGCCATGACCTCAGCCAGATGCATTAGTGAGCTCCATGCATTATGTACAGAGCTGAACTACATCTCATTTCATAGGGATAAAGTGGTGCTGAGGACAAATAGGAAGTTCCTACCAGAGATGGCCTCTGACTTCCATCTGATCCAGTCAGTCACTTTACAAGTTTTCTTCACTGAACATTCTAGTTCAGGGGCCGCAGGTTGCATAGCCTGACCGAAAAAGAGCTTTAAGCTATTACATTACTCAAACTAAGCCTCATAGGCAGGACAGACAACAGCTGTTCCTCACTTATGGGGATGTGGGAAAAGGAAAGCCAGCAACTAAAAGGACTATTTCACGCTAGATAGTGCATTGTAAACAGTTCACACACTGCACAAGGGGCACAGCTGCAACAGTTACAGCTGCCTGGGACATTCCCCTACTGGAAATATGTAAAGCAGCTACCTGGAGAACAGTGCACACTTTAACAAAGCACTGCTGCCTGGATACTCAATCTAGAAGTGATGCCAGGTTTGGCACAAGTTTTGCAGAGCCTATTTCCAAAACAGGTTCTGCGCCCACCTTCAAAGGTACTGCTTTATAGTCTGCAAGAGTTAAGCATATTGAAGAATTCCTGGGGTTATAAGAAAAAAGTTACTCACCTTAGTAATCTTATTTCTTCCAAGGTATTCTTTGGTATGCTTAACTCACCCTTCCTACCCCCCCTTGCAGAACCAGTGGCCTCTGCATAACAGCTGGATGTCTGACCTTAATGGGTTCATACCATGTTATGTTACAGAAGATTTTGAATCCAGGTAGGTTTTTGTTTCCCTCTTTGGTCCTATCTGACATTTTGTTAGTTAAAATTTAGAATGGTTTAAATAGCTTAGTTAGGGGTTCTTACCCCTTAGTCTGTCATGAAATATGAGCATTATAGAACGCAGCAGCTGACAAGGGCAGCAGTTTAGTGGCACGAGCCAATGATTGTTCCATCATTTGCATGTGTTCCATTCTCCAGGCAGTTCACCGTAGGCTGACTGCAACAGTTAAGCATACTGAAGAATACCCTAGAAGAAACAAGATTACTAAGGTAATTTTTTCTTTTGGCGGAATTAGAAAATTGTATCAACAAATAAAAGTGGAAGATGCTTGGAATCTTTGTAGTGAAAAGTAGAGTAAATTTTTTTGCCCAGTTTCATTGCACTGCTGCTTTAAAGGGGATGGGGTTTCAGTTCTGAGGCACACATAAAATTGGATACATGGGTCTGGCCATCAGTGTTGCGGTAGTGCTGCCGCTCCCGACACTGACAGCCCAGGTTCAGGAATGACCTTGGGTGGTTGAGCGTTCTGTAGGATGCTCGCCTCCTCTGGGGGGGGCCCATCCTCTGTTGCAACTCTGCCAGACCATCCTCTGTTGCAACTCTGCCAGCTGTGTGACCACGGGTTGCAGTGGTCTGTAGATGGAGAGTGGGGTAGGGACATTGCTGACATCAGCAGGTGGGTGTGCATGCAGGGCCCGCATTTATGTCCGCGCATGCGTTGTCCCTGGAGGCATACTGAAAGCAGGAAAAAGACTGCGGTGCCTTCTGCAGTGATGGTCTGAGGGAGCTCCCCCGGCCTCCATCATCTGTGGCGTGCCCTCACGAAACATAGAATTTCGGGGGGTTGTCTCCCCACCCTGACCCTGCCTGGGGGGTATAGCCAAGGCTCTGTGGAGGATGTGACCAGTAAGAAGGGGACGTGTAAACAAGAACAGTAATTGAAAAAAATAAATTGGATACAGTGGTATGTGACCTGATCCACCCAAAAAGTGTAACTGATGTGTATGACAAAAAGGCAGTCTGTGCAAAGCAGTGTCAGCTAATAGTGAAAGCTGTGAATGACCATCAAATGCAATACTGCCATCTAATGGTGGTCTATGGAATAGCAAGTGTGAAAGCCAAAAGGAACACTCGAACAGTTTGAAATAGATCCAGAAATATCCAAGGCTATCCTTTTGGATAGATAAGGCCACTGTCAGAACTATCCAGAATTTTTATAATGTAGACTGGTTTCTGTGAGAGTCCATCCTTTATGGGCCACAATTGGAAAGCAGCTTATCATAAGGGGATAGAGTCAGGCCCAGTTGCAGTGGATTGCTTGACTTGCCAGTACTTGCACTGATTCATGTGTTCCTATATGGTACCCCAGGTGTAGATTCCAGACAATGGAATTGTACTCTCAAACTTGTCAAACATGGTAACAGTAAAGCCCAAATGCAGGGCAGGTGGTACAGACTGGAATAACCTGGTTGCCATGTCACTTCAGCTATGGGCATCAATGCACATCTTAATGATTCGCGATACCTGTTATGTTAGTTGGTTACATTAAGCAGATTCGAATCCCGCAACAGCTACTGCCACACATTGACTATGAGCTAGTCACACGACCTTCCTCTGGCTAGGTCCTGCTTGCTATTAAATTGAATGGACGTACAACAGGGTCTCCATAAAAACAAGACATAGCATCAGGTTAGGCTATCCTGAGCAATTATTTACAAAAAAAATTCCAAATCATTTATAGTTTCTTAAAATGTATGTATCCCGGATCACCCAGCTGAGATGCGGTATCTTATTTTCAGTGGAATTTTTCTGTTTATATTTATTTAGTTATTTATTTTATTTCTTAGATTATAATACCATTGACCTGGAAGCTCATTTACAAAGGTTCCACATCATTAGGATACAAAACATTTAGACAACATACAATTGTTTACAAGCATAACATACCAATCTTTAGTAATTGTGGTAAGCAGTATTAAAACAGAGGGACAAGCGAAGACATAAAAGAACAGAGACGTAGCTGCTATGGTGGTGGACAGTGCTTTAGATGCAATCGAGAGGAGGGGGAACAGAGAAAATGATGGGATAACAATGTGAAAAATATCCGCCGCACTGGCTTTGTCCTAGGCAAGTGAGATAAAGATGAGGTGATGGAGGAGGGACAGGGTTGATAGGATGTGGGAAGCTGGGAGGAGGGGGTCCAGTTGCGTGGGGGTAGGGTGCAAGTGCGTAGGTGGTACAAATTTCCAGTGGCACGCTGTGACTATTTAGGAATAGCATGTTAATTGATTTTTGTTGTTGTTGTTACAGCAGGGCAGACTGATGCACTAATAGGTTAGGTAACTTCCTCAGAGTCTCACAACATGTGATGGGGTTTGGACTGGGGTCTCCTTACTCCAGTCCTGCGCTTTAGCCACTAAACCACCCTGCTACTAATATTGCTGTAATGTTACCTTTGCAAGTTACATATAAAGGCCACAGTGAAATAGGTAATCTCCAATAATTTCACTTTTGTGGCTTACTTAGGTGGGGGGGGGGGGCCAAAAAGACTTCCTACTCGATATACCAGTATGTCTCTCTCAATTCTTCTATTGTTCTGAACTTAATTAATGTAGTGTACGAATCAGTGAATTCCTCCCTTGCTTACTACTTGCCAGCAGAAACAGGCCACTTGGTCTGTCAAGTCTGCTTGAGTGTGCAGCTAGCACCCCACTTGCAGCTGCCCTCCCCCGCTTGACCCCCCCCAACACACACGCACACAGAGTGTCAGCTGACCTTGAACCAGATTAAGCTGTTGGTGGTATTTCCTGTGAATTAATGCAGTTTTTCATCAAACAGTTCTGTATATTTTTTTTTTTCTCTTACAGACGTGCATGGGGAAGGACGTGACCATCCATGTCTCTGCTAGTAACCCTGCTATGCTGTTGTATCAGAAGTTTGGGTTTCAGATCGAAGAATACATATTGGACTTTTACGACAAGTATTATCCTTTGGACAGCAAAGAGTGCAAGCATGCATTCTTCCTGCGAATGCGGCGATAGTGACATGAAAGGCATGTTGTGGCACTCCGAATGTACAGAGCTAGAGTACAGCAAAGAAGCTACAGGCCATGTCTCTGGAGATTAAAGAAAAGGAAAACCTCCTTGAACTAGCTGCTTTTTTGAAAATTGACATAACGGCAGTGTTCACAAATTTCAACCACATGTATATACATTTTGAAATAAACAGAAATTCACTGATCTGTAACCATGTTCACCATTGCCTGAATTGGCAGTTGAGAATTATTTGAATCTGTCTCATCGGGCTGTAATAAAAAAAAAAAAAAAATCTTAAAAGACTTGGTTGTGTTATAAATAGCTTTGTTTTATTTTATGTATGTATTTATTTATTGCCATAAAAGTTGTTATACGGTTTTTCAAACTTTCTTCAAATTACAGAGTAAATGCCAGGTAAAGACAAATACAGTTCCAAGTTGTGAATACATACTGTCTCAGTGTCAAGCGCATACATTATGCAGTACAGGTAACAGTACACTCAGGTCACATGTAACGATACTAAACGTTCGAGCGGTTAGTTCGGGAACAGTCCGCTGGACTAAATGAATAATCTATCAGAGTGTACTAGATAAGTACACAGTTACTGACTGTATTGAGGATAGAGGTACAGTAAAATCTAGTCATGAGAACGAGATGAACAGCAAATCAATTACATTACAGTAATGAGTCTCCCATGAGTGAAAGAGCACTTGTGCTGTCAAGGGTACCAAAAAAAAGATGGTTTCAGTCTGCAGTCACCTAATAATGTTATGGGGGCTGTGTACATGGGTAATCTGCGTGCCTGGGCCTCCATGCACAGCTGCAGTTCCTGGTACATAGGGCACCATGGGGGGAGAATATAGGGAGGCATGGGGGAAGAAGGGGGTAGAGAAGTAGCTGAAGGGGATAAGGAAGGAGGAAAGAAGAGATAGGGGATGAGGGATGGGGTAGCAGGAAAAAGGGGAGCACATCTAAAGTCATGAAAGCATGGTATTTTACCAGTGGTTGTCCATTGAAGGATGTAGGAGAGGTATAGAAACATAGACTTTGACGGCTGATAAGGACCGCTTGGCCCACCTAGTCTGCCCATTTCCCTACCTAGAAGATAAGCTGCAGATCCTATTTAACTAACAGCCTATTTCTTCCTGCCCCCCACAAAAATTGCGTTGTCTGTCACATGCATTCTTGAATTCTCCCACAGTTTTAGACCCCACAACCTCCTCAGGAAGGCTGTTCCACGCGTCCACCACCCTCTCTGTGAAAAAATACTTCCTCACATTGCCCCTGAGCCCCCATCTTCAGATTGTGTCCCCCTGTTCTTGCACATATTTTTCTGAAAGATGCTACCCTCTTGGACTTTGTTGATTCCACTGAGGTACTTAAATGTTTCTATCATGTCCCCTCCCTCCCTCCTTTTCTCAAGGGTATACATAATAAGCTCCTTTAGTCTCTTCTCGTATGGCTTTTCTTGCAGACCCTGCACCATTTTAGTTGCCCTCCTCTGAACTGCCTCCATCCTGTCTATGTCCTTGCGGAGATGGGGTCTCCAGAACGGGACGCAGTACTCCAGATGGGGTCTCACCAACTGTCTGTACAGGGGGATAACAACTTCCTGTTTTGTGCTGGTGATACCTCTCCCTGTACATCCCAGTATCCCCCCAGCCCTCCCTACCGCCTTCTCACATTGCTTGCCAACGTTAAGGTCATCTGATATGATTACCCCCAGGTCGCTTTCCATTTTTGTGGTGGTTACCTCCCCCCTCTCCTCCCCCACTGTGTAATCTTCCCCTGGGTTTTGTTTTCCAGGTGCATTACTTTGCCTTTGCATTGAATCAAGCTACCATACTTCTGACCATTCCTCCAACCTTGCCAAGTCCCTTCTCATCCCTTCCACGCCTCTTGTGTATCAATCCTGTTGCAGATCTTTGTGTCATCTGCAAAGAGGCATACTTTTCCTTCCAGTCCCTCTGCAATGTCACTTATAAAGACATTAAAAAGGACTGGACTCAGTACTGAACCTTGCGGTACCCCACTAGTAACCCCTTTTTCTTCAGAGTGGACTCCATTTACTATTACCTTCTGTGTCCTGTTGTTTAGCCAATGTTTTACCTAGGCTACCACCCTGGGGCCCACTCCCAGGCTGGTTAATTTGACTACTAATCTTTTGTGTGGGACTGTGTCAAATGCCTTGCTAAAGTCTAGGTAGGCCATGTCCACAGCCCCTCCCTGGTCTACTACTTTGGTCACCCAGTCAAAGAAATCTATTAGATTCGTCTGACATGACCTTCCCACTGTGAAGCCATGCTTCCTTGGGTCCTGTGCCCCTCTGGCCTCTAGGTACTCAAAATTTCTTTCCTTCAGAAGTGATTCCATCACTTTTCCTACCACAGAGGTCAAACTGACAGGTCTGTAGTTTCCTGCCTCTGTCTTGGTCCCACTTTTGTGAAGGGGAATCACATCAGCCTTCTTCCAGTCCTCGGGTACCACACCATCCTCCCATGATTTATTAAAAAGGGTAGTCAATGGTGTCACTAGTTCTCTGCTTAATTCTTTTAGAATTCTGGGGTGAATTCCATCTGGCCCCATTGCTTTGTCCACCTTCAGTTTTAGGAGTTCTTTCAGAATCCTTTCTTCTGTGAAAGGGTTCTGAAAGGTAGAGGAGCAGAAGGCCTCCTACTAACTCTCACTGTCTAGTGAGTGAGGAAAGTGTTCCCAACTGGTTCATCTCTATAGGTACCTAATAGGTCCCTGGTGGAGGTCTAGGAATGTACCCCACACAGTGGTATACTTTTGCATTTTGTGTTGCACTGCATGGGAAATATGCTCCTATTTGGCGGTCAAAACCAAAAGGTTCTGCTATTCCTTTTGTGTAGGGGTCAGGAACTCCCCCATCTGCGTAAGAAGAGCCGTTTTGCAGCAGAGAGGGCATTGTTCAGGGGGTCATGTGGGTATTGTCTAAGGGGATACCCAACATAGCTAGTTTAGGGTCTCTGATTAGGGGCATGGGCATTACTGTTTGGCAGTACCACCATATGCTGTCCCAGTAATGGTGCAGGGAAGGGCATGACCACAGAATGTGTGTTAGGGTCACCTGCAGTGAGGTGCATCTCCAGCAATCCATATGGTTGAGAAGCCACATGAAGTACAGAGCATGTTGTATCCTGTATGCCCTATGCAAAATTTTAAAACATACGGTTCCGGCCTGTAATTGACGGTTGGCATGGTGTGCCTGGTCTATACATCCCATTCCTCTGTAGTGATTGATAAATCTGGCTCTTTCTGGCACTGTTCCCGAGGGCCCAGTGTTTGGGACGGTGGAGTGTATATGGCCTTAAGCCTAGTTAGGTGAGCTGTCATGTGCCTAAGTGAAAGTAGGGTCTGTACTCAGTGGTCCATTGCATTAGGCTGGGAAAGTGTAAGATTGGATATGAGCTATGCTGTCAGAATACTTATTAGTTTGTTCAGATAACCAAGAGTACGGATAATTGGGGGTCCAAAACATTAGGCAAACCAGAATTGGGGGACGGTGTCTCAAGTTTGGATAATCGGCTTATGCCAGTCCCTTTCTACCCTTGGGGAGGGCCAAGAAGGACTCCAAAAGGCTAAAGTTAGTCTTGTTGTGGGATCGTGAACGTTCTTAGGCCTCAGATCCCTGCGCTACTGCTTCATTGATGTTCCTCGACGATTTGGCTTCAGCCAATGTTTCTATCCAGGCCACAAGCTCGGTGGTGTCCCTATCGGCTGAAACACAGATCGACCAGCCAGTCAAGATTTTTTCTCAACCCAGTCCTCCCCTTATCGCAGAACGAGGGGGATACCGCCTTCACCAGGATTCCAGTCCTGACTTTGCGGTCCCAGGGTGGGTCGGATCAGGCCCCTGATCCGGTCCCCAACCCTCGGGACACTGAGCTTGGGGAGGGGACAGGTGTCCCTCGCTGGTTCCTGCCTCCCTCTGCAGAGTAGTCCTCACCCTAATCGCCATATGAGCTCTCGGACAAGTGGCGTTGCCACTATTCCTCCTATTCAGGGGAGGAACAGCTCCACTGCAAGTTGCAACAGTGCTACGAGGAGCTTATGTGGCAGCAGCTTCCTTTGTGCACTGAACCTAAGCCTGTGCCTGCTCCCTCCCTGGCACTCCCTTGGTTCCTGCCAGCTTGATTGATTCCAACCTCTCCCACCTGGTGGAACCCTGCCGATTCAGCTGAAGGATGGTCCTCTGTCCAAGGACACACGTACTGCCCCCAGGCTTCCTTGGCAGCTGTCGGTCACTTGGACCTACTAGCCCCGCAAGGAGAGCGGTGACTGGGGGGGCATCACCCGGTTTTTGACAGCTCCTTGGAGTCTGAGGGTTCCTCAATACATTCCAGCTTGGTTGACCTGGAATCAGAAGAGGATCTGTCTACGGACCATGGTCCCACTTCCTTCATGGCCATGCTCCACCTCATCTCAGAGGCTACTGGGATCTAATTGGAGCCCATCTAGAAATGGGCTAAGTATCCCCTCACTGAGATCCTCAACCGGGATGACTCCCTGGTGGCCAAGGCCACTCTTGGGCCTGCGTTGGAGTTCTGGCAGCATCCAGCCTCCTGTCCTACTCTATTCAGCCTGTATGGCCCACAAGTATGCAGTCCACATGAGTTCCCCCTCCAGTTTCACTGAGCATCCCTCGACTGAGTGCTTAGTTGCTGACTTAGTGTTCTGCCAGATGGGCAATGTCGGGGATGCATATAAACCGCCTGACAAGGAATCCAAGAAATTGGATCATGCAGCCAAGAAAGTGTGTGCAGCCTCATCTCTCAACATCAGGCAGGCTAGCTCCACCTTAATGGTGGCCTACTTCACTCATGCCTTGTTAGGCACCCTGGACGAGGTGCTCCCTCGGCCCCCAGCTGACCTTCAGTGACAGTCAAGCAGGTCCGCGACCAGTGCCATGCTGTGGCCAAACAGCAGCTCCAGATGGCCATGGGCATCGACGATTCCTGCACTAGGCCTGTGGCTATGTGCCGCTGGGCTTGGCTGCGGATCTCAACCTTTACGTCGGATACCCCACACAAGTTGACAGATGTCCCCTTCCTAGGCACAGACTTGTTCCAGCCAGGTGTGAATGGTCATCTCGCTAGGATTAAGAAGTCCAGAGCCACCTTCGACTTTGTCACTTTGGCCCCAGAGGACAAGGGATCCAAACCACAGACAAAATCCTTTCGAACCCACTCAGCTCCTGCAGCTAGGTCTCCCCAGACCCAGGCTGGGCACCAGCAGTCCTGGCATCTCAGGACTAAGTTGGTTGCTTCTGTGGTCTGGAAGCCAGGTGGTTGAAGTCCAGCAGTGCCCTCAGCTGGCCCTGCCTTCGTCTCCAAGCCTGCCCAGTGACAGGTTAGGAGGTGTCCCCTCCATCCCTGTCCAACCTGTCTCCCCTGGATCTTCCCATGGGGGGCCAGCTCTGCCACTTGCTTTCCACCTGGTTCAGTGTTACTATGGACAAGTGGATGCTAGAGGTGGTCAGTCGGGTTTGCCTCTGGAGTTCGAGGTTCTCCCGCCCAATCGAGCCCATGCCCCTTGGGAGGATGTGTTATCTGCAGACATGTCCGTCCTTCAAGAGGACATCACCCAGCTCCTTCAGATGGAGGTGGTGGTTCAAGTCCCAGACCCACCAACAAATCCATGGTTTATCTCCAGATATTTTTCTGGTTCCTAAACAGATGGATTTGGCGGGGGGGGGCTGCCTCCCCGTCTTGAATCAGCATGACCTGAATACGTTTCTGCAGTCCTGCACCTTCAGAATGGTCGCTCTGAACCAGATCATTCCATCCCTGGAGCAGAACGTGGGGATACATTTTACACATCCCTGTCCATCTCAGCAGTGCTTCCTTCGGTTCCGCGTGAAGGGGACCATCTGTGAGTTCCAGGCCATACCCTTCGGCCTTTCCTCAGCTCACAGCAGCTTCATCAAATGCACAGTAGTGGTGGCAGCCTTCCTGAGGTGCCGAGGGGTCCGGGTGTATCTGTACATATACGACTGGCTGATTGCAGGGCCTACCAGGATGGAGGTGGAGCGGTCCAGGGACCTAGCCCTCCAGACCTGCTTTTGCCTTGGTTTCCTATTCAACAAGACTGGGGGGCAAAGCTCGACTCTTGCTGAGCCCAAGTCCGGCTCCCAGCAGACAGGGCGGAGGATCTTTCCTCCTTTGCCCGATCATTTCGGGTGATGTAGTTGCACCCTGCCACGGACTTCCTGCAACTCCTGGGCTTCATGACAGCTTTTGTCAGCACAGTACATTGGGCCTGATGGCAAATGCACTCCCTGCAATGGGGGCTGGCCCATCAGTGGTCTCCGCATCAAAGCCATTTCAACCAGCCGGTCTGGGTGACCCAGCACATGTGGGATGCCATCTGGCGGTGGTTGGTCCCAGAACATTTCCAGGAAGGAGTCCTGTTTGTCTGTCTGCCTGGAGCCAACGGTCACTCTGACGAGCAGCGCCTCCCTGAGGGGCTAGGGTGCCCACCTGGAAAACACAGGGTCCACAGCCTCTGGTTCCCTAAGGAGTCCTGATGTCATATCAAGCCGCTGGAGCTTCGAGCTTTTTGCCTGGCCCAGACTGCCTTTGCTCCTCATCTCCGGGGTCAGATCATCAAGGTCCAGAAGACAACAGGACAACCATGTACTGCCTCAATAAGCAGGGTGGGACACACTCCGTAACTCTGTTGAGGGAAGCACTCTGCATCTGGACCTTTGTGTTCAGCTTCAGGGCCTACCTGCTGACCATTCATGTGGCCAGAGTGTCCAGTTAGCTGTCGAACCCCCTTAGCCTGGTAAGCAAGGTGTCTAATGAGTGGTCTCTTCATCAGGAGGTAGTAGGCAGTCTGTTCTCCCAGTTGGGCACCCCTCAGGTGGACCTTTTCACCTCCTGGGAGAACGCCAAGCTGAAGCTGTTTTGTTCCTGCCCCCTCAGCAGGGAACGATGCAGGGGGATGCCTTTGCAAGGTCAAACTAAGATACATGCTGTGCTCTACAGCCAGGCAGGGTGCTAGTCCGGGGCTCCCACCCCAGTTTTAATCAGACAGAAAAATAGGTACCAGCACTCTAGAGCCAGGAGTTTAAACATTTGAACTCCAATGAAGGCGATCCATACAACTTTTGATGCTTCAAATCATGAATCTATTACGGAGAAATTACCCCTATGTAGAGCAAGACAGGTACAGGGGCACTGTTGAGCCATTGATAGAGCTAGACACATTTACTAGGAGCTCCGCAGTTTCAGACAGAACATCCTGAGCAATATTCTAAAAAGTTTACTCTCATTTGATTTATTTTCGCATACTTATTTGGATGGAATTTCCGTCTCCAGAGATGGAAAAATTGATACCCCTCAAACTAGCTGGAAGAGGCATTCCGGCCCGAGGGCCCGTTGGAGGGGCTGGGACAGGGGTCTCTCCCACTGTAGTAACCCGTTCAGATACGGGAGTAAAACTGAAGGTGTTGCAAAAGCCCACTCTTGCATCGATTCAAGCCTGAGTGAGTTTCAGGCTGAGGTGAGGCAGCCAATTTCCTGTATCGAGAGTTCACTTTTGGATATATCTGTTCGCTGTACAGCTGTGGAGACACTGATGGAGAAAGTGGAGAAATTGATTGAAAACAATGAAGGGGAGATAAAAGGTATTTCAGCTAGAGTTCTCACTTGCAGCTCTGCACGAGCAGTTGGAAGGGCAAGAGCATTTAGAGAATAGCATGTTTAGGAGAAATTTATGGCTAATTGAGGTCATAAACACTGAACTGAAAGAAGCTGTACAGAAAGCTTTGACTGCTGTAGTCTCGACTGAACCTTCCTTTGTTCTTGAATCTGTATTTCGCCCAGTTTCGTGTCAGACCAAAGATATAACTCAACAGTCTGGGGCAAAGTCCGAGGACTGGAGGAGGGCAGATGTGATTCCCCTTCACAAAAGTGGGAGCAAGGCAGAAGCAGGAAACCATAGACCTGTTAGTTTAACCTCAGTGATAGGGAAAATGATGGAATCACTTCTGAAGGAAAGAATTGTCGCGTATCTGGAGGCCAGAAGGGCACAGGACCCTAGGCAGCATGGATTCACAGCGGGAAGGTCATGCCAGACGAATCTGATAGATTTCTTTGACTGGGTGACCAAAGTAGTAGATCAGGGAGGGGCTGTGACATGGCCTACCTAGACTTTAGCAAGGCATTTGACACAGTCCCACACAAAGATTAATATATAAGTTAGCCAGCCTGGGAGTGGGTCCCAAGATGACAGCCTGGGTAAAGAATTGGCTGGAGAATAGGACACAGAGGTAATAGTAAATGGAGTCCCTCCAGAAGAAAGGAGGGTTACAAGCGGGGTACACTTGAGTTCAGTAATAGGACCAGTCCTCTTCAATGTCTTTAATGTTACATTGCAGAAGGACTGAAAGGAAAGTATGTCTCTTTGCAGATGACACTAAGATCTGCAACAGAGTTGATGCACAGGTGGGGTGGAAAGGATGAGAAGGGACTTGCAAGGTAGAGGAATGGTCAAATGTATGGCAGCTTAGATTCAATGCTAAGAAGTGCAAGGTAATGCACCTGGGAAACAAAACCCAGGGAAGAGTACACAATGGGAGGTGAGATACTAACAACAACAAAAATGGAAAGGGACCTGGGGTAGTCATATCAGATGACCTAAAGGTGGGCAAGCAATGTGAGAAGGCAGCAAGGAGGGCTGGGGGATACTGGGATGCATAGGGAGAGCGCCACCAGTAGAAAACAGGAAGTTATTATCCTCTGTACAGACAGCTGGTGAGACCCCATCTGGAGTACTGTGTGCAGTTCTGGAGACCCAATCTCCAAAAGACATAGACAGGATGGAAGCTGTCCAGAGGAGGGCAACTAAATGGTGCAGGGTCTGCACCGAGGACATATGAAGAGAGCTTAAGGAGCTTAAATATGTATAGCTCGAGGAAAGGAGGGACATGATAGAAACTTTCAAGTACCTCAAGGGAATCAACAAAGTCCAAGAGGGTAGCATCTTTCAAAAAAAGAGGTGTGCAAGAACAAGAGGGCACAATTTGAAGATGGGGGCGGCTCAGAGGTAATTTAAGGAAGTATTTTTTCACAGAGAGGGTTGTGGATGCATGGAATGGCTTTCCGGAGGAGGTTGTGGAGTCAAAATCAGTGGTGGAATTCAAGCATGCATGGGATAGTCATAAGGCAATTCTGGGGGGTTGGGGTAGGAAGAAGTAGGCTGCTGGTTAACTAGGATCTGCAGCTTATCCAGTAGGTAGGGAAATGGGCAGACTGGGTGGGCCAAGCGGTCCTTATCTGCCGTCACATTCTATGTTTCTAAGATATGTTATAATCACCTTTCAAACCCTTGCTGAGAGGAACAAAATCATTCAATTAACCAGACAAAAGAAACAGTTGTTTTTTGAGGGTCACCATTTGCATCTGTACCCAGATTTTTGTATGCAGACTCAGTGTAGGAAAAAGCATTTTTTGCCTATACTGTCTGAATTTAAGGAAGCTGGTATTATCATGGTTTTATATGCTCCTGCCCATTTGAAGGTTCATTTTCAGGGTAAGAATTACTTTTTTGATGACCCTGATGTTGCTAGAACCTTCTATGAAAGTAATATTAAAATCCCTGAAGATATTGGCTTGGACTTTTGAGGATGAGGAAATGACTGAATATCTTCCTGTTAAAAGTTTGGATTGTGTCCTAACATAAATATCAGTTGTAGATTTTGAATAATTCTGACTTGCCTATACCATGGATCTGAAACTATAACGGATTAAATGGGACAGGTGCCTTACTTTTGTTTTAAATATTTAGCAGGGTTGTTAAAAGCTTGGATCACAAGCAAACTTATTTTTTCTTTTTATGAATTGTCTATTAGTTTGGCTCATGTAACAATAATGTTGTTTATATAGGTTTTCATGGGGGGGAACCACTGGTTTTGCAATTTCTACTGCCTCTCCTTCACAACCATTCTCTCACAGGGGCCAGTTGGACAGGAACCAGGACCCTGGTATTTACCACCCAGGGGGCTAGACCTGTTTATACCTCATGTCCTGTGTCTTCCACAATCCCTCTGGTCTCCCAGAAACCACCTACCCTACCCCCTACATTTTCTCAGAAGAAGCCAGAAGGAGAAGGAAGGAAACATATATTCAATTCAGTGCTTTAGACTAGAGTAACTGGTAATTGCTATTTTTCTTTTAAACTTAGATTGTGGGCTTTTAGTGACACTATTACTTTCGTCGTTGTCTTTACTTATAATTGTTTTTGGGCTGTTGAAATTTTAAAACATAGTGGTGGTGTAATTCTGTGCTGTCTTTAATTGCTGCAAATTTTATCTTGGCTTGTCTGACTGCCCTGTAGTTGGGTGAAGGGTGTTAATTGTCTGGCCTCTGACCTCAGCTACGTGATAACTGGAGGTGGGGCTTAGTCAGAGTTGAAGTAGCAAGTAGAGTTTATTTTCTCAGAAGAAGCCAGAAGGGGAAGGAAATAAACATATTCAGTTCAGTGCTTTAGAGTAACTGGTAATTGCTATTTTTCTTTTAAACTTAGATTGTGGGCTTTTAGTGACACTATACTTTTGTTGTTGTCTTTACTTATAATTGTTTTTCGGCTGCTGAAAATTTAAAACATAGCGGTGGTGTAATTCTGTGCTGTCTTTAATTGCTGCAAATATGCCCTGTTAAATCTGATTGATAGGAGCTAAACACAGGGTATAGTAAGGGGTGTGAAGTAGGAGGGGCATAAGGGGGAAGAAGCCCACCCTCAGCACAAGTGTCTTGATTCATTTATTTATTTATTGGTTTCTTTTTTTAAAAAAAAAAATTATCTGAGGATCAGTGGCAGGATTTTAGGACAGTAAATTAATAAAAGGGAACTAGGAGAGCTTCAGTAGCAGACAAGTAGTGGAATTGCAGTATATGTGGAGTGGTGCAATGCAGTGGCTGGGCAGCCATATTTAGGCAGACCTTCTGGACACTGAGGTGCTGCCCAATCTGCATGCATCTCTCTGGACTGCGGGAGGAGGTAGCCAGACTCTGAGCAGAAGTAAACTGGGTCAGGAGTACCATCACCCCTATCCAAGGACCACCCAGTCCAATGCAACTGCCTCAAAGGATGCCGAGAATGAGGAGCACTTGAATGACAGTGGGCTCAGGGAGGGTTAGAGCGGTCAGGCAGAGGCACATCCCAGATCCTATTCCACTCAAGAACTCATATGCCACACTGGCAAATGAGGACAACCAAATAGAGGTACCCAGAGAAGTGGAAGGAAAGGATGTGGAGGTTAGCCAAGGAGGTGACCCCAGCAGGGAAAGCAGTGGACCCCAGAGGAGGAGGAAGCGAATCCTGGTGGGGACCCTCATCAAGAGGGATTCAGCTAGGAACACAGGAGGGGAGGACAGGGAGGTGAGGTGCCTACCAGGTGCCACGGCATGGAGGGATGGAAGGAAGATCCTGGGGATCACTGGGAAGGCAAGACGGGAGGGTGAGCTGGATGTCATTATCCACCTAGGTACTAATGACCTGGCAAATGGGGAGCCAAAGGAAGTTCAGGAAGAGTTTAGGAAACTGGGAGGGGTCTCAAGTAGCTACTTCTGTTACTTTCTCAGAAGTACTACCTGTGAGAGGTAAGGAGAGCATAGGAGTGCATGCACCAGGAACTTTAACTCATGGTTGAAGAACTGGTGCTGTGAGGAAGGGTTTGGATTCATTGGTGACTGGGGACCCACCTGGAGGGATGGAGGTTTGTTCAAGCCTGACAGCCTGCATCCATCCTGGAGGGGAATCCAAGCACTCAATGATAAGTTTAAATGCTACATTGACAAGCATTTAAACTAGCAAAGGGGGAGTGGCAGGCCAGCAAGGAGGGTACCTACTTGCTCACCCCCACAGCTAGCAGTGGAACCAGTGAACCAGAGGAGTGGCTATCTCTGCAAAGCAGTGTGCAAAAGATGGAGATTAGTGCCCAAGAGGTGGATAAGCAGAAAAGGGGCAAAATTCAGCAGAAGGGCAGACAGCAAGAACCAGGGATAAATGACAACCAAGGAGGGGGCTGGAGTAAAACAGTGAAACAGTCTAGGAGGTCAAATCATGGAAAGCCATGTGTGCAAATGCCAGAGCCTTAGCAACAAGATGGAAGATCTGGAGGCTGTCATGGTGCAGTCAGACTCTGGACATTGTGGCCATCACTGAAACCTGGTATAATGATAACCACAACTGGGAGATGGCCATACCTGGCTACAACATATTCAGAAGAGACAGAGCAGGCAGGAAGGAGGAGGAGGAGTGGCACTGTATGTGAAAATGACATAAGGGCCACAGAGATCCAGGAGGAACAAAATGGAGAGATACTGTGGGTTAAGCTGGAAAGGAAATGGGACAGCCATCCGCACAGGTGTGGTCTATAGACCACCAGCCCAGGAGGAAGAAACAGGAGTTGATTCTAGCCATCCAAAGGATGGCAGACAAGGTGAGGTAGTACTGGTTGGAGACTTCAATATTCCAGACGTGGACTGAGCATCCTAGCAGCAGCATCAACTAGAGCAGATTTATCCTGACTCCTTTCAGGGTGCCTTCCTCAAGCAACTGGTCATGGAACCAACTTGGCAGAAGGCAATACTGGACCTGTGCTCACAAACAGGGACAGTGTGATGGGGTAACAGTGGGGAGCACCTGGGAAACAGTGACCACCAGTCATTGTGGTTTGAAATCACAGAAAGAGCAGAACCAAACCACACAAAAACACATATCCTGGATTTTAGGGGGCAGACTTTGGGAAAATGGGGAGATACTTGAAAGAGGCATTAAGGGAATGGGACAGGAATCAGGGTTAAGGAACAGTGGGCAGTATTTAAAATGGGGATTACAAGAACAACAGAATTATGCATTAAGCAGGTTAGCAAGAGGAAAAGGAAGAGGAGACCATTATGGTTTCCAAAGAGGTAGCAAAGAAAGTGAAAGCCAAAAAGATTGCATTCAGGCAATACAAAAAGACACAGGCAGAAGGGGATAGGGAGAAGTACCAGGAGAAGCAGAGGGAGGCAGGGAGGTCAGTAAGGGAAGCCAAAGCGCAGACAGAAGAGCACATTGCAAAATCAGTGGGTAGAGGGGACAAAACCTTTTACAGGTACATAAGTGAAAAAAGAAAGACAAAGGGAGGGATAGTGAGACTGAAGGGGGAGGATGGGGGCCACGTGGAGGATGACAACAGTAAAGCTGACATATTGAACAGGTATTTCTGCTCAGTCTTTACTGAGGAAGAGGAGGGTAATGGGTCTGAAGGGAGTACAAGGGGTGAGAATGGTGCAGAAATGGGCACAAGTCCCATTACACAGAAAGGGTCCTGAAGGAACTGGAAGTAATGAGAGTTGATAAAGCAATGGAGCCAGATGGGTGCACCCCAGGGTCCTTAAGAACTAAGAGAGGTGGTGGCTGAACCTCTGGCTATCCTGTTTAGCCGATCACTGGAAACAGGGAGGTACCCAAAGACTGGAGGACAGCAGATGTAGTCCTTATACAAAAGTGGGAACAAAGAGGAAGCAGGAACTACAGACTAGTCAGCCTCACCTCGGTAGTGGGGAAGATCATGGAAGCACTACTGAAGGAGAGATTGGTGGAACATCTGGTTGTCAATGGACTTCAGGACCCAAGGCAGCATGGTTTCACCAGGGAGGCCATGTCAGACCAACCTCGTTGAATTTTTGACTGGGTGACTAGGGAGGTGGATCAGGGAGGGCAGGACATGGCCTATCTGGACTTCAGCAAGGCCTTTGACACTGTGCCACATAGAAGACTATTACACAAACTGGGGAATATGGGTGTGGGCAGGACAGTAGTGTGGTGGGTAGGTAACTGGCTGGGTGGCAGAACACAGAGGGTGGTGGTAAATGGCTGTCACTCCACAGAGGGAAGAGTGACCAGTGGGGTACCACAGGGATCAGTGCTGGGACCGGTCCTATTCAACATCTTCATCAGTGACATTGTGCAGGACCTAGAAGGCAGAATTTCACTGTTCGCTGATGACACAAAGCTCTGTAACAGAGTAGACACACCAGAGGGTGTAGACAGAATGAGAAGCGACCTGCAGAAACTTGAAGAATGGTCAGGGTTTGGCAGTTGAAATTCAGTGCAAGAAGTGCAAGATAATGCATATAGTACAAAAACCTGGCACAATATATCAGTTGGGGTGAGGATATAGCATGCACCAAGCAGGAAAGGGATCTTGGGGTTATCATCTCTGATGACCTCAAGGTAGGGAAACAGTGTGACAAGGCAGCAGGTAAAGCAAATAGGATGCTGGGATGTATAGGCAGGGGCATCACCAGCAGGAAAGGGAGGTCATAATTCTGCTATGCAAGACACTAGTGAGGCCCCACCTGGAGTACAGTGTACCGTTCTGGAGACCATACCTACGTAAGGACATAGACAGGGTAGAGAAGGTTCAGAGGAGGGCAACAAATATGGTGCATGGATTGCATCACAAGTCCTATGAAGACAGGTTGAAGGAACTGAACATGTACTCCTGGAGGAGAGGAGGGAGAGAGGGATATGATAGAGACATACAAGTATCTTCAGGAAGGAACAGGGTGCAGGAAAACACTATTTTTAAGCGAAAAAGATGTTGCAGGACTAGAGGGCATGGGATGAAGTTGAGGGAGGACGATTCAGAGGAAACATGAGAAAGAATTTCTTCACAGAACGGGTGGTGGACAAGTGAAACACCCTGCCAGAGGAAGTGGTGGGGGCTGAAACAATCACGGGATTTAAGAATGCATGGGATAGACATAAAGGAACTCTGGAGGTCAGGGGTAAGGGGCAACAGACTTCTAGGAAAACAAACTGAACTTACAAGCTCAAATGGGCAGACTGGGTGGGCCATAGGCCCTTATCTGCCGACACTGTCTCTGTATCTATGTAACCCCATTGGATGTAGCCACAGTGGTACAACAGGTTTTGGAAGTGATGAGGCGTTCTCAATCTCCCACTCCAGGGGAGGCAGGTCGCCCTTCCTGTTCTCCCACCCTTCCACCCAAATGCTTCCAAGGCGACAGAGAGCCCTCTCCACCTTGGTCCCCTCCCTCATATGAGGAAGTGTATTTTTCGGAAGAGGCAGAATTTCCAGAAGGTTTTCACGGAGATCTAGAGGATATTGACCTTCAGGACTTGGACTTCTGTCCTCCGTCCTCTCTTTTTACAATTTCCTCCTTGCATGAGGATGCCTCCTGACATGCAGCTGCCTCTCCTCCTGATGTCCCATCCTTTCATGAGATGATGGTCCAAATTCAAAAAATCATGGGATTTTCTACTACAGAACAAGGATATGGCAGATTATCTCGCACTGCCAGAAGATCCTGTAATAGTGGTACCCCCACTTGTACAAACTTAAAAAAATGCTGTATTGGTGGCTTGGAACCAACCCTCAGCTGTATTGGCCATCCCTAGAAAGGCAGATCGCCTTTACCAGGCTCCTCTTGACTATCCCTTTCTTTCTACAACCCCCACAGCGGATTTGGTGGTGGTCACAGCGGCTCATGATTGTACCAAACGACCAAAACACATGAACTCATTACCCCCTGATGAGGAGTCCTGCCGTCTCGATTACCTCGGGAAGAAGGTATTCCAGGTGGGTACCATGAATCTCAGAATTCTAAATTATATGGGACACATGGTTAAATACCAATGTACCCTCTGGTCCTCGGCTATAGAACTAGTCGATAAACTTCCTCCATGTCAGGAGAAGGATCAATTATTGGCAACAATTTCCACAGGCAATTCCATCTCTAGACACCTGTTCCATTCAGGATACGATGTGGTGGATACTTCTGCTTGCATGTCTGCCACGGGTATTACCCTGAGACGACACGCTTGATTACATGTATCAGGATTTACACCAGATATACATCATAAAGTGGTAAATGCCCCTTTCAATGGATCTAAACTTTTTGGTCCAGGTACCCAAACACTTCCAGATGATCTATAAGCCTTAGATCGGACCTTGTGTACAGTACTGGCATGTATCATACCTCACAGCCATCTTACCAGTACTGCTCCTACTCATCTTTTCAAAGAGAAGTGGCAAACATAGAAGTACCTACAGGAGCAGATTCTGTGGTCGTTCCCAGCCATCCTCCAGGACCGCCACTCCTACCTGTAAGGGCTCCCACCCCCGCGTGGACCTGGCAGGTGATAACATTGGACGAATGAGTGCTTCAGATTATAAGGATGGGGCACACGCTGGAACTCACCTCAGTGCCTCCTCCTCATCCTCCCTGCTCTGTCCATTACCCACTCAACCATATCCCCAGTATTCAAGAGAAACTTCAGGCACTTTTTCACAAGAATGCCATCTATCCAGGTCCTCCTCCAGAGTACCACCAGGGATTCTACTCCCATTATTTCCTAGTACCCAAATGCACTGGAGATCTCAGACCTATATTAGACCTCAGAAAACTGAACCTACACATTTAGTACAAAACGTTCTGGATGGTCACTTAAGCATCCATTATGCCAATGTTAAAACTAGGGGATTGGCTATGCGCATTAGGCATTAAAGATGCCTACCTACATATCCCCGCCCACCACTGGTTCCTTTGCTTTTACCTGCTAGGACATTACCAGTTTCGGGCACTGCCATTCGGTCTCTCATCTGCCCCGAGAGTGTTTACCAAGTGCCTAGCAATAGTGGTGGCGGACCTGAGATGGGACGGACATTTTGTCTTCCATACTTAAGACGATTGGCTCATAAAAGCAGACTCCAAATCCTCTCTGCTTTTGTCCTTCTAGGCAACCCTCACTCTGTTCCAGTCCCTAGGAATCACGGTCAACTGGCCCAAATCCAATCCAACTCCTACCCAGTCACTCCAGTATATAGGAACTGATCTTATTTGTGTCAGACTTCACCATTGGGTAATGTGGCTGGAGGTCATGACCCCATGGGAGCTTTTTATTTTGATGGGCGGAGTCGACGCACCATCGGCGCCACCCTCTAGGCAGATGCACTGCGTGGAGCTCACGGGTTGGCAGTTAGGTGCCGTCAACTCTGCCCTCCCGCCAGTTCTTCATCTCCCGCCATAGAGGTCGCACCTCATGAGGAGTTGCTGCGCAAGAGGGCTCGCTTATTCTAAAGCTTTCAAATCGACGCTGGAATCCCGGCTAACGAAATCCTTTCGATTCCTGCCGTTCCATTATCGCCTCCACTCAACGCCACTGGTAAGACTGTTCCTTTTCTTTATTTTCTCAGCGACGTCGAGGCTTGTTTTACTGTAGGTCATGTCTCGGTCGGGAGCAAGAAATCTTCGAAGACGGGACAGCCCCCTATGCGACAGTGCCTGTGCGGCCGTAAATACTCCGTCACCGACCAACATGACCGTTGCCTTGCGTGTCTTGGCCTGCTTCACGACATGGATTTGTGTGATGCCTGCTTCTCCATGGACAGTCATGTCATCGAGCAACGCGCGTTGAAAGTTGGACAAGCTCCGCCGACTTTTTGGGGACGGGCGCTCACTCGGGCAAAGCCACGGTCTCTCTGCTTTTCCTCCGGGTCCCCTCCCGGTTCTATACAGACCGTGGAGGAGGGGACTTCTGCTTCTAGTAGCCTCACTGTTGCAGAAGCCCCTTCTGCGGTGCAGGAGGCCCAGTCTGTTCCCCCCAGGGAGCAGACGGGAGGCACCGCATTGGCAATTGCCCCTTCGGGGGCGAAGGCTCCCCCGGTGTCGTTTCCTCGGGCTGGGAAGCCTGGGTCAGCACTGTCCTCAGTGCCGTCCATCAGCGCCGTCTTGGGCCTCTGTGCCGTTCGTGGCGCCGTGGGCTCTGATAGTGCCGTGGTCGGCACCAGTCCATCGCTCGGCACTGTCTCTACTTTTGATGCCATCCACATGCCGATGGTGCTGACGGCACTGTGAGAGGTTCTACGGCACCGTCTTCGACCGCTTCTTGCTTCGGCGTTGCTGAGGCTGAGGAAAGTGCCACGTCTTACTCTGGTGCCGCTTGTGGCATTTTTCCACACTTCCTTATGAACAGTACAGCTGTCATTTTTCACATGACCGAAATGTGTTTTCACACTTTCAGCGCAGAAATGCGTGGTCGCTGTGGGAAATCATTGATCGGGACAGATGAGGAAAATCACAGTGACACTGTTCATGATCAGAGGTCCCAAAATGCCTGTGTTGACAATCTGCTGTAAAAAAAAAAAAATATCCCCGAACTAATTACATTACGGGTGTGTGTTGCACGATTTCGACACACGCTCGTGACTTCACCAGTTTTTTTAAATATTTTCACTGCAGATTTTCAACATTGCCATTTTTTACACCTCCCCATGAACAGTACAGCCGTCATTTTTCACATCCTGTTCGGAATGCGTTTTTGCACCTGTGGTGCTAAATGCCGTAGTCACTGTGCAAAAGCAGCTTTTGGCTAACAAACTGGTATTGCCACTGTTCATGAGGTGGAGGTCACAAAAAAAATGTTGAAAATTTGGAGTGAAAATACCAATGAATGCCTGCGGCGTTAGGGTTTCCGACCACAACACCCCACCCTGTAGAGAATGACAGGCATCAGGGGTGTGACTTGGGATTCTCGCCTGTAATGCTCATACCATTCCACACCCTGCAGCCAGTGAGAGGCATCGAGGTGTGCCTTGGACTCTTCAGCCCCAAAGTTCACCCCATTCTCCTATACAGCACCCATCTCACCGTATTTCCTGATGAAATGGCATGCGCATAAGGGCCAAAGGCCCCAAGGCACACTGTGACACTTGTCGGCGTCTGCAGGATAGGGTTTGGTGAAATGGCGTGGCCATTATGCCTAACGACCCAAAGACACACCCCAATGCCTGTCACTCTCTGCAGGGTGGTGGTGGGGCTGGCTTCAGTTCAGTACTTCACTGCCATTCCTATTGTGCAGCTCTGTAACTTCTACACTACCAGTGCCAATGCCAGCAAGCAAACATTCGGCATTGTCAAATGCTTGTTTATTCTGTCAGTAGCTCACATGTACCTCAGGCATCGCCAGCATGATCTTTCCTTGCCAGTCTGACCACAGACACAGTATCCTGAAGGGATCCTAGCGGGAGGTTGTGGGGATTCTTGGCCTCTACTGAGTCACAGACTTATTTATACTTGCGATCCTCTAGCGTAGGGGCCACAGCAATAACACACTCAAATGTTAGGCAGAGAAACCAATGGTGTAATAGACATTCTCATTCCCTGTTTGGTAAAACAATAACCATCTGCATGAGCTGATGTCTCAGTTTTTGTCACAAATGAGATGCTTTATCAATTTATGTGTGCTGTTATCATGCAGGCTGATACTGGAATTGTGACACTATCTATTAAGTAAGGGAATGAGAACAACTATACTCCATTTGTTTCTCTGCCTAACATTTGAATGTTTTAAAGCTGTGGTCCTTACACTAGAGGAGCACAGGTATACTGTAAATAATAAGTCTAAATCAGTAGAGTCCAACAATCCTCACAACCTCCCATTAGAATCTTTTCAGGATACTGTCTAATGTTAGAGGTATTCCAAACACACAGACTATGAAAACAAAACTAACCTGATGGGAACATGCATGTGTGCTAAATTTGTAAGGTACACACTCTTATTAAAGGCACTGTATTATACTTAAAAATAAGTCACACATTCTGGTAATTTGTGCTGCACTTTGTAGGCCAGTGCTATGCATTTAATGCAGTAAAACAGTAGATCTTCCAATATGGTAAACTGGAACAAAGTGAAACACAGCAGAGAATGAAACTCCTCATTAGTGGAGATGAGACCACTGATGGGCATACATTTATTTAAGAGTTTCGCCAGGAGGGCACACTGAGCAGGGTACTGATTGATTCCAGTTGCATCCTGGGCGGAGGGGAGGGGAGAACACAATACAGAAATACAAAGCTAACAGACAGTAAATGTTAGACGTAGCTAACAAGACTAGGATGAGATTATGGCATCAGGGTGATAAATAATAGAAGTTATAAACTGTTAATGATGTGTGCTGTTTTGAAGGAAAGACAACAGGAAATGCTCTTCAAATGAAAACTCTAGAATTATATATGTTTTCTTTATTAACATTTAAAAAATATTAAAATAGAGGCAGGTTAAAGCTGGCCTGAGAACATGGAGCTTGAAGGTTCAACCCCCACTAGAGACAAATGCTTCAAGAGCTCATGACACAGTTAAGACAAACGATAGTACAGTTGTTTTACAAGAATGTAGGAGTCGTTATTGTACTGGCAGGCATTTCACACTGCTGTGTGACAAGTTGGGTCTTTTGTTTTCTAGTGTTGAGTGGGGCCTGGGCTATCTATTTGGCAAACATCAAAGAGGCACTGTAGCAGTGTGTAAAATATTACATTCTCCATAGCTTGGCTACAGCCCCATCCCATACCTTGCATCACGGTTATGCTACTTTTGGGTGGGACTGCAGCGCCAGGCTTTAGGAATGGAATATTTTAAAATCCAGGGCACAAAAATATATTGCTACCATGACTCACGCACATACCTTGAGTGGGGTTGTAAGGAATAGAGAGATATTACATCCCTGCCTTCCTCCAACGGTTATCCTGATCTCCTCATAAAGCCTAAGCATGAGAGCCACTTTAGCCTCTTCCATTATACTACCTAAGCAGACTGAGTAACTTTTGCCTGACATCTTTCCATGCCACGACAAGGGAAACTGTCTACCGAAATATTCTGTGGATCCTTCATTTTCTTGCTCTGATTTGATTTCTTACCAGGATACCTACTGATGCCGCAGGCCCGCCAAGAAAAGTAGCATCATTTTTTTTTTTTTAACTATGTTTATGCTCCTACCTGTCCCCACGTCAGCTCCTCTGTTCAGGGCCTCATTGATGACCCACCTCGAAGTCCTTCCAGGAATCACCCGCACATATTGGTGCCTCGCTCATTACCCTAGATACTCTGGATAACCCCTCGGCCTGGGTGGCAGAGTCCCCCATAAACTCCCCCAGACACTCATGGAGCATGCGACCTGCATGTGGAATCCCCAAGTGCTGTCCTCCAAGGCTCGTCTACCAGAGCCGACATGGGGAGCATTTTCCATTTTTCGTCCCACCCCCTGAGAATCAGCGTGCAATGAGAGCCAGTGAGTCGGGGGCATGCTGAGACGTGTCCTCCACTCTGGCTCTCTGCTGACGCTCCACCCCTAATCCGTGCTGCTTCCTCCTGCACCTACCACTAGGGCTCCCCCAAGGGGCAGTATTGCAGCAAGGTCTACAGATTCCCCTTCCCGGAGAAGGAGAGCAGCCGTTGAGCACTCAAGCCTTCTCCTCCCCTGCTGAACCCTGGCAGCCCGTGCTAATTCCCGAACACGGGTCACCAGCGTGGTGTGAGGTGTGGCGTCCAGCACCTCATCCCTCAGCCCCACTGGGCCAACGAAAAGTAGCATAATTCCGATACAAGATCTGGGAAAGGGCTGCTGGTGATCAATGGAGAATTTAATGTAATCGGTATGGGGCTCCCTAAATATATGAAGAGTATCATTGCTGGCATGTTTACATGTACTGGGCTACTATGTATTGGCCCAATACATGTAAACATGCCAGCAATTATACCCTTTGCTAATTTAGGCAGCCCAGTCACCCAATTACATTAAAATCTACATGGAAACTAGAGAAACCTTGTTTTGACCAGTAACAATTAAAGTTGTAGGAGACATCTTAGGTTGGAAAAAAAAATGACAGGCTCTCTAATTGCAGTAAACACTGGCAACAGCAGTTTGGTCAGACTGCCACTTCCCCGACCCGCACCCCTTCCTCTGCGCTGTGGAAAAAAAGGAGTGTTAGTGGCAGTTTCTAACTAGGGAAAGCCTTAAATACCCCCAATGCCTTTGTTTAAATTCATGCCTTTTTCTGCGATCGCGATTGGCTTCTAGGGCATCCTCATACAGTGTGATTGAAACCCTGGCTGCTCTTTGTATTCTCCGAAATCCAGTAATACAAGGACACTCCTGTAGTCCGAACGAAACCTCTGTTACTCTTAGTATTCTCTGGCATCTGGCAACACAATCAGGTCACTCCAGTACCTTGTGTTAAACATTAGCTCCCGATTTCACCCTCGGTGTATGAAAAAACAATCAGGTTACTCTCTTGTGGAAAACTAAATCTCAGCCCACACACTGCTTCCCAGTGCTGCTATACACTACGGCTGTTGCTCCCCAGCTCAGAATAATAATAATAATAATAACTTGTTCTAGGGACATGGATATATTGTTCATCCACACTGTCCGGCAGGTTCCTTGCCGCTTTAAATCTTGCCAGAAGGTCTTCAAGTTGGCTCCTCCCACCCACCCGGGTGGTAAAACTCTCGGCTCTGCCCCATGACGCCAGATCTTCCTTACCGCTTGGAAGCTCAGGTTCCCTCCTTAACGCTCTGCGTAATAGACTGGATCCTAATTCTTCGGTTTGCATGAAACTCATTTTAAAATTTTCAAGACTTCGGTCATCTTTCTCCCTCGCGGCTGCGATGGACAAATCGACTCCTGGATTCTGGCGGTGCCCTTGTGGGCAGAAGATGACCAGGATGGACCCGCACTCCATGTACGTCTACTGTCTCGGCCTAGAACATGACCCGCAGGCCTGCAAGTCATGCTGTTCATTCTCGGTCAACGTCCTGGAGGACCGCGCTGCCCGGTTAAAGCTAGGGCGCCCCGAGGAGCGCTACCCGCCGGTTAAGTCGAAGGAGGCCCATTGGGCAGTTACCATGGTGGCTGGCTCGGCTGAGCAGCTCGAGCAGATGATCGCCCTCGAGGAGGAGGCGGCCCAGGCCGCATCTTCCTGTTCCTCCGTCACGGCACTTATCCTGCTCTCTTTGGGTACCTCGTATTCAGCTTCGTTCAAGGAGATTTGCCAATCCCTTTCCACGAAGGGAGAGGGGCCATCGGGACATTCCTCTCGGTCCAAAAAGAAGGACTCCAAGGGTAAGTCCCATCGTCGGCATTCGTGGGAGCGGGAGAGGTCCCCTTCCCCGGACAGTCGACACTCTGCTTCGGTCGAGGTTGCGGCTAAGGCCGCAGGCTTCACAGCGTCCCCGTCAGGTCAGCCGGCTGAGACTCCCGTCGACGCGGTCGAGATTTTTCTTGACCCGTCGGACGTGCTGACGACTGGTGAAGCCGACAACCCTTCTTCACCGGTTCCCCGGTGGAGACCAAGGATCTGCCTGCGCCCCTGGTGCAGCAGTCCCTGGTTAAGGTGTCCGAGCTGAGGGAAGAGCGGGTGTCCCCCGCTCCTTCCCAGACCCGTCCTCGGAAACACCAAGGATCTCGGTCTCGGACTGCTTCTCGGTCCAGCGGATCCCGCCGACATCGGCGGTCTCGGCACCGAGGTAAGCAGCGCTGCCGCTCATCCTCGTCTTCCTTCTCTGAAGAGGAGAGGCTTCGGCGCAAATTGTGTTGACGTTACAAGGACCTGATGTGGCAGCAGTTACTTCTGTCCGGGAGCAAGTCGACGCTGACGCCTTCCCCGGCCATCAAGTGGCTGTCACCCGGGCGGCCAAAGCAACCCCTCGCCATAGTCAAGATGCCCAAGCCTGGGCCGGTTGTTCGGCCGGAACCTGCTGCCCTACCGATTGTGGTGGAACCTCCGCCTCCACAACCGAATCGGGGGCGCCAACCAAGGACTCTTGGTTGGGTCAAGGCCTGCCCCACAGGTTGTCAGTCACCCTCACTCCCGACCGTCCTTGGCAGGTGGAGGGTGGCTCAGGCCCTAGGCAGCTCTTCACGGACTCCTCTGAGTCCGACGACTCCTCCTCCCTGTTCTCCAGGCTGGTTGACCTGGAGTCCTCCGGGGGCCAGTCGTTGGACAAAAGCCCATCGTCCTTCATGGGTTTGCTTCGGCTCATCTCGGAGTCCACCAAGATGCAGCTCGAGCCCGTATCCAAATGGGCCAAATATCCCCTGACGGAAATACTGGACCAAGGGATTCCCCCATGGAGGCCTTTCCGGTGGCTGAAGCCATTGTTGGCCCAGCCTTGGAGCATTGGCAGTGGCCTGCTTCCTGCCCTGCACCCTCGGCCAGGATGGCCAGGAAGTATGCGGTCCCTACCAGCTCTTTGCCCGGGTTTTCGGAATCCCCCTCTGCCGAGGGATTGGTCACCGACAGCTTTTTCCGGTGTTCCAGGAACGCTAGGGACGTGGACAAGCCCCCTGACAAGGAGTCCAAAAAGCTGGACTACGCCGGGCGCAAGTTGTACGCTGCATCCTCCCTTGGCCTCCGCCAGGCCAGCTTGGCCGTGCTGATGGCACACTTCTCCCACGCCCTCATGGGCTCCCTGGATGAGGTGATCCCTCATCTCCCAGCCCGACCTGCAGACCATGGTCCAGCAGGTTCGGGACCAGGGTAGGGCGATGGCGAAGCAGCAGTTCCAAATAGCTCTGGACATAGGAGACTCCTGTGCCAGATTGGTTGCGGCCGCAGTGGCCATGCGCCACAGAGCATGGCTGAGGATATCCATCTTCACAGCGGATACCCAGCACAAATTGGCGGACATCCCCTTCTTGGGGACCGACCTCTTCGGCCCTGGAGTGGAAGGTCACCTCCAGTGGATCGAGAAGTCCAATGCCACTCTGGACTCGGTCACCTTCGCCCAGAAGGACAAAGGCCGCCGACAGCAGCACCACAAGTCCTTTCGTCCTTCTGCGCCTGCGGCACGTCCAGCCCAACAGCACCAGGGCCAGCAGGCTCGCGCTTGGCATCCCAAACCCAAGCCCGCGGCTTCCTCTAATAGGAAGCAGGGAGGTAAAAGCCCAGGAGGTCCCTCGGCCGGTCCCTCCTTCAAGCCTGCCCAGTGACGGGTTGAGGGGTGTCACCCGCAACCTCGTCACTCCCCTCCCCGGGTTCCACGGGGGGGACGGCTCCACCACTTCCTTTCTGCCTGGTCCACTATCACCACGGACCGTTGGGTGTTGAAGGTGGTAGGAAAGGGCCTGCCTCTGGAGTTTGAGCAGGCCCCCACCCTTACAAGCCGTCGCCCCTCGGAGGGCCACGGGGTCCACAGACTTGCTGTTGGCCCGCCGAGCCGACATTGCCCTGCTCCTCGAAAAAGAGGTGATCAGGAAGGTGGCGGATCCTCCCCCAGACCCGGGGTTTGTGTCCACGTATTTTCTGGTCCCAAAACGGACGGGGGGCTGGCGCCCCATTCTCGACCTGCACGACCTGAACAGGTTCCTAAGGTCTTGGACCTTCAGGATGGTCACTCTGGCTCAGATAATCCCATCCTTGGAACGAGGCGTGTGGTTCTGTTCCCTGGACCTTCAGGACGCGTTCTTTCACGTCCCAATCCGTCAGTCCCATCAGAGATTCCTCCTCTTCAGAGCGGAGGGATCCCTTTACGAGTTCCGGGCCATGCTCTTCGGCCTCTCCCTAGCTCCCAGGATCTTCACCAAATGCATGGCAGTGGTGACAGCATTCCAGCAGCACCGAAGGGTCCAGATGTACCCCTACCTGGACGACTGGCTGATTGCAGCCCCCTCCAGAGCGGAGGTGGAGCGGTCCAGAGATCTGGCCCTCCAGGTTTGCTCTCAGATTGGCCTCCTCATCACCGAGGCCAAGTCAGAACTCATGCCAAAGCAAGTGATACTTTTCATCGGGGCAGAGCACGAATCTCTTCGAGCCAGAGCACGGCTCCCAGTGGACAGGGCCAATGTTTTTTCCTCCTTTGCCCAATCATTTCAGGTTGGGCATTCGCGCCCTGCCTGGGACTTCCTGTGCCTCCTGGTGGCCTGCACCAGCGTGGTCCGTTGGGCCCGCTGGTACATGCGTCCCCTTCAATGGGGATTGGCCAGCCAATGGTCACAGCACTTCGATCCGCTGGATCAGCTAGTGACAGTGACACAGGGGATGTGGAACGCGCTCCAGTGGTAGATCGTTCCAGCACATCTGCAGGAGGGCATCACGTTTGTCCGCCCCAAGCCGATGGTCTCTCTTATCGACCGATGCCTCTCTGATGGGTTGGGGTGCCCATCTGGAGGAGCACAGAGCGCACGGCCTCTGGTCCCCTCGGGAGTCCCGATGCCATATCAACCTGCTGGAGCTTCGAGCGGTTCATCTAGCCTTCACCGCCTTCGCTTCGTTTCTACGGGGTCAAGTGGTTCAGGTCCAGACGGACAATACCACGACCATGTACTACCTAAACCGCCAGGGCAGGACGCGCTCCATGCCTCTGTGCAGGGAAGCTCTCCGAATCTGGGCTCTCGTGCTCAGCCTGGAGGCGGATCTCCTCGCCATTCATGTGGCAGGAGCCTCCAACACCTTGGCCGATGCTCTAAGCCGGATAGGGGCTGCATCTCATGAGTAGTCTCTCCTGCTGGAGGTAGTACAAGATCTCTTCTCCCACTGGGGCACGCCTCAGGTGGACCTGTTTGCCTCTTTGGAGAATGCGAAGCTGAGACTGTTTCATGCCCGCCCCCCTCAGCAGGGCTCGCTGCAGAGGGATGCCTTCTCGAGGCCATGGACCCCGGGCCTCTTCTATGCCTTTCCCCCATTTCCCTTGATCCACAAGGTGCTTCTCAAGGCAAGGAGGGACAAGGCGCAGGTGATTCTGGTAGCCCCAGACTGGCCCCACCAGTTCTGGTATCCAGATCTCATCAGTCTCAGCTCCAGGCTCCCGAGGCGGCTTCCAGCCCACCCAGACCTGATCTCAGTCAATCAGGGGAAGGTATTCCATCCAGACTTTCAGTCCCTGCACCTGACGGCCTGGTTCCTGAGTGGCTAGAGTTCCAGGCCTTGGGTCTTTCCGACAAGGTCCTCAACATCGTTGAGGCGTCCCGTACGGAGTCTACCAGAAAATGCTACGCCTTCAAATGGAAGAGACTCTCCATTTGGTGTCAGGGCAAGGGCCTGGACCCTTCCCCCTGTTCCTTGGCAAGCATTCTGGACTACCTGTGGTCCCTTTCTCAGCAAGGGCTTCGGTCGATGACCCTTAAGGTGCACCTGGCAGCCATCTCTCCTTACCGGGCATGCGCCAGGAAGCAGTCAGTGGCACAGGAGAAGGTGGTCGGGCGCTTTTTCAAAGGCCTTGATCACATATCCCCTCCGGTGTGAGAACCTCCACCTCCATGGGATCTACTGCTGGTTTTGGCCATGCTCATGGGAAAGCCATTCGAACCGATGCACAGGTGTGACATCTCTCACCTGTCATGGAAAACTGCCTTCTTGGTGGCTATTACATCAGCCAGAAGGATGGGAGAGCTCCAGGCGCTTTTGATCAAATCTCATCTAGTCTTCCACAGGGACAAGGTTGTCCTGCGCCCCCACCCGAAATACCTTCCGAAGGTGGTGTCGGAGTTTCACCTTAACCAGGTGTTGACTCTGCTGGTGTTCTACCCCAATCACACCTCGGAGGCCAAATATAGGCTCCATACCTTGGACCCTAGAAGAGCGCTCACTTATTATAAGGAGCGGACTGCTGAAGTTCGGGGAGAGGTTTGCCAGCTGTTTGTCACCTACACTGAAGCTGCACCTGGCAGACCTGCAGCCAAGCGGACGATAGGCAGGTGGGTCACCTTCTGCATAGATCTCTGCTATAGGTTGGCGGGCATGGAGCCTCCCAGAGGGATAAGAGCTCATTCTACCCGCCATACCGCTGCATCGGTGGCTGCTTCCAGGGATATCCCTATCCAGGAAATCTGCAGGGCTGCTATCTGGAAGTCAGCACACACCTTCATCACCCACTACCACATCGACCTTGAGTCACGCCGGATGCTGGTTTTGGGGCCTCGTTCTCCAGTCTTTATTCCCTAAGTAGGGGTGTGCTTGCCTCTCTCCTCCTGGAGAACTGCTAGGAGTCTGCCAGACAGTGTGGATGAACAACATATCCATGTCCCTAGAAGTACAGGTTACTCATCTGTAACAGGAGTTCTAGGAATGGTATATGTTGTTCATCCACACGACCCCACCCGACCTCCCGGCCTCGACGCACAACCTGGCTTCCAGCGGGCTAGATCTGGCATCATGGGGCTGAGCTGAGAGTTTTAGCACTTGGGTGGGTGGGAGGAGCCAGCTTGAAGACCTTCCAGCAAGATTTAAAGCGGCAAGGAACCTGCCGGACAGTGTGGATGAACAACATATACCATTCCTAGAACTCCTGTTACAGGTGAGTAACCTGTATTTACTGTGCTACAAGTTAAAACAAGCCTCTGAGTACTTGCTTCGCGATACTGCCCTACACTGTGACTGTTGCTCCCTGGCTCCTAAAACAAGCCACTGTGATTTTGTTACACTGATGTGTAGAACATTTTTCTTCTAACTACTTTATACAATTACTGGTTATTGTACCTCTTTCGACTTAAAGGCACAGTAACTAGGGTCAGACAAGTTTTAAATAGCCATTATAAGAAAATATTTATGTGCAATGTAAAGATAATCTGAACCCTCTTTAATATTCCTTGTCTTGCCACCAATGACCCTGGCCTAAGAATGTGTCTTAGAGGACTTTAGGGCTTCAGAGGCATTCACTTTCTCCATTGGTACTGGAGGAGAGCACTTCACCAACACAGTGGCTACTGCATTTCTGTCCCCCAGTTCGATCGCTACTGCCTCACAGCACTCACACAACTGACAGAGAGACAGACACACACACACACACACACACACACACACACACACACACACACACACACACAACTTTGGAATTCTGCTGTCAATCTGACCCTGCCTGCATCTCCGGGGACAGCCATGCAAAGAAGGAAGGAAGTTAGTGCGGGTTATGGGTGGGCACAAAACAAATGGGAGGCATTTTATTCGAGTTTTAGGGGCTGGAGCCGCATGTGCAGCTTGCTCCCCTCCCAGTGTCGCCCGTCACATTCTTTTGGCCACCAGGGCTTTGAGCAGGATTTTTTTAACATGGAGAGGACACTTCACAGCAAAGAAATTTAAGCATTATTGCTTTCTACAGCTCAAGGTGCGGTAACGGCAGGATTTGTTTTGAAGTAAGGGGACGGGAACAGAGCGGTGGGGCGGGATAGTGGGTGGTAACGGGAGAGTTTCTTTTTAGAGCAGGGTGGAGTGGAGCAGGGCAGCGCTTGGTGGGGAGGAGCTGCTGTAGCACTAAAAACATAATTGATAAGGGACACCAGGGAGGGGGTAGACTGGTAATGGGCAGAGAAAGGGTTGGGAGGAGCTGTTTGGATAGCAGTAGAGCACGGGCACCAGAGAGGGGGCCGGGTTGTCAAGGGTGGAGAGAATCCGTTTGTTTTTTTAATTAAGGAAAAAATGCAGAGTCCTCACTCTGTGATCGTTAAAGGACTGCAGGCTCTGCCCACTGCAGACCTAAAAATTGGGAGGATCATTTTGACAAGCAGGTCCTTGCATACATCAGCAGTGAGACAGTCCTTGTTTTGGTAGAGAATATCTAGTTTGGGGTGAACTTTTGAGTGTATAGCATCAGTGTATGCTGAGAAGTCTAGGTTGCTGTCTAGCCACACACCGAGGTATTTATACATGTGGACAACCTCCAGTTGAGTGCCATCAAGGATGGAGAAGACAGGGAGAGGAGATAGTCTTAAGAGTTTTTGACTGGTGCCAAAGGTCATTGACACTGTCTTTTTATGACTGCATGGGCAGAGCCATGCAGAACTATTGCTGTCTTCAGAAAAAAGGGGTCTGAATTGCTAATGCAGCACAACTTTTGTTCTTACAAGGGAGTGGAGAATCAAAGCACAACTTCCTGAAAATCTCCTCATCCCCATCCATTACAATATGCCCACACACACTATTTCTTCAGCAGAGCACCATGTGGTGCTGCTATTAACCATTAGGCTGCCAACAGAATTAGGACATAAAGGAATTCTGGACTGATATATCAGTATGTGGCACAACAAGGGTTAATGTGCAGAGAGAAGAAACTGGGAATGCGCTTTAACATAAATCTGCATCTGTCACAGATAAAACGTGTTCATCTGTGTTTTCACATAAAGAATGCTACAAGGAAGATGCCTGTCTTTAGTGTGCATTCCACTCACATCAGGATATCGGCAATTTGAGTACTGAAATCCATTTGCATTTGCCAGTGACAGATCATCTGTGTACCGTTTATTTAGTGCATGGGGCTGATTCCTAAAGCAAGTTCTGTCATTCTCCCAGATATTTAGGAATGGCTGGAAATGCTGACTTGAGAAAGAAACTGGTGCCTTTCACACACTTATACATTTCAGGCTTCCAGACACTGGCTGTCAGCTCAACTGTCCACATAATCCCAAACATTCTCCCTCACTCTGTATCTCCCCCTTCCCTAAACATGCTCTCTCTTCTCAGTTTCCTGCCATAAAAAAAAAAAATTAATACATTTGAGGAACAATATATAAAAGTGCATATCGGAATCATGCTTGTGGTCTCTCTGCAAATTACTTTTCTTACATCATGATATTCTTAAAAAAAAATGTTTGCCAAGCATCCTGTGTCATCAGCTAAATTGGAAAGAAAGTACCAGTAACTGTAATCTGATATCAGGATGACATAGTATGATTCAGCTCCCCCCCTTGACTTTTGTGGGTTTCATATTGCTTTTTATCCTCCACAGTGGGCTGTTGATCGCATTGGCCACCCTTACCAGTCTCCGAGGGTCTTTCAGGATCTTATGGACGCCTTGCATATTCCGACGGATTCCCGGAGGCATCACCATCATGCTGCAACCCCTGTATTTCTCCATTTGCTCCCCTTAACCCTGAGGCCCCAGAATATGGATGTGCATAGAGGCGTGCACGTGCACCGTGGCCCTGGTGATGTACCCTTCCGCCCTCCCCTTGGCCTAGTGCCAGGACTCATCGACGTGATGCTGCCCAGAGGGGGTGACCAAGTGCTGAGGAGACCCTTGAGCCCTCACCGAGAAGGAGAGCTACCCCCCAGAAGCTCAGTCAGCTCCTCACTGTTCCCTAGCCGATGACCCCTGGTGACCCAAGCACGTGAATGAACCCGGGTTGCTGGCATGGCGCGAGGTGTGATGTCCAGCACCCCAACCCTCAGTGCCATCGGGCCGCCCCCCCCCCGACTTTTATCTATTGCTCAGATCATAGCCAGGACTAAACAGCATTGCTGCATCTCTGTCAATGTTTGCTAGCACTTAATGCTCATAGTTGGATCCATATCTTTTAACCTCCTGCCTCATAAATCAGGGGAAGGCTTGATGAGCAACTCTGCACTTCATATGTGCTTTCATACATAATATGTTTCAGCTGTTAGAATTTACTAGAGAATACATTTTTTTTCATTTTCAGTGTTCCTTTCTAAGATTTTACAGCATATCTTGGAAGTCTGTCTAAAAAGTGTGTATAGAAAACATTTGCCTCTCCCCTGTTATCTTCACGGTGCTTTTGTTTATGACTTCATAGTGCTCATCATGACAGCAGACTGTGGTATCACAAATGACAATTGTGTGGTTTTCAGGGGACAGTCATACATTTTGAAAGACTCAGTGAAACAATTGCAGCATTATCTACAATATTTATTATAAAAGGGTCTCAGAAATGCTGCAATCTGATTGGCTGTTAGGATTTCAACAGCCTTATATTAATCTCTGTTACACTGTCATGTACAGCCCGATCACCATGGCACATGGATTGTTCCTGCCAGCATTTCATCCTGTAGCACTGCTGAATGACTGGAATGATGCATTCTGATTTTGAACCAGCATTTTTTTTTTTTTTTTTTTTTGCATGCTATGTTTATTGCCTTCCTGTGCCACACTGGCCCCCACTCCTTCGGGCTCCTCGACCCCACTGGCCTTTATCCAGCCCCCCTCAGGTCCTCAGATCGCGGCCGATCCCCCGGGACATCCCAGTGTATCCCTATCACTGGGAGGGTCCCCCTCCTCCGAGGGGGAAGGGCACCGGAAGGAGAATCCCCGGCACACACTTATACTAGAGCCCGGGGGATGCTGCTGAGGAGCAGGAGGCCCTGGACAGGCACTGGAGGTACCCGACAGAGCAGGGAGCCGTCATCTAGGCGGCCAGTGGGCAATTTTTCTGGTTTTCTGTGGGGGAGGCAGCATGGTGACGGCAAGGCGTACGCCGGCATCTGCTCCTCCCCCAAGTAAGTGGGCCGTATTTGTCTGCCCTGCTCCCAGCCTCCGCTAGGAGCCAGCAAGATACCGGAGAAGGAGAGCTGTCACGGGATGCTCAGTCCTTCCCTTCCCCGGCCGGCCCTCCAGCGATCGGGTCCGTTCCCGAACCCGGGTTGCTGGTGTCGCAAGCGGGAATCCAACCGCTGCGCTGACGGGCCGGCAGAGCATTTTTAAACTGTTGATGGAAGAAATTAAAATTACGTACCTACTATAATTCTTGATCTTCTCTTGTATCTTTACCATTCATTACTGCTGGGTGTAAGCCAGAGGCGCGCACCTGTACAAGGGTTTTTTTGGGACTCTGTGCCGCACACGAGGCTGACGCATTGCGTAGCATACAAGGGTTGGCCATTAGGTGCCGCAGATGACTCCTCCACACCAGTTCTGTCCTGCCAGAGAGGAGAGAGGAAAAAAGGGGATAGAGAAAACCAAGGTGAGGCAAGAGAGCCAAGAGATAGGAAAACGAAAGGATATAAACTGAAAAATGATAAGCTGACCAGAGGACAGAGGGATTGGACTTTTTCCCTAAGTGGCCATAGGGCCCCCACCCTTGGGCAGCAGCACAGGAAAAGGAGAAAAAAGAGAGAAGGGAAAGATACCACATATGTAGGGGAAGAAGGAGGGCCCTCCGCTGTGCCGTGCTGAGATGGAAGACCATTGGCTTACTTTAGCCTCAAAAAACCCAAAGGTATGAAGATGCAGGTGCAAGGATCCCATCAACTTCAGGGACCACTGGATGGAGGTCCAGAACAGGAGAATTTGACATGGTCTTGGAGGATATAAAGCATGGTGGAGTCAGCCCCTGCCCCTAAACCCATATTTGGGATGAAAGTCCTGAAGCATGGCCCTCTACAGTTTATCACCTGATGGCTTAGTCAAGGGGGAAAGAACCCTTAAACAGGAGAGGGCTTTGTCCAGAATGGCCTCTAAAAGTAGAGGGGAAGCGAGAAAGAGGAAGACAAATCCCTATGGGTCCTCCCAAGAGATGCACTGAGGCAGTCCCCACTTCAAGAAGATGAAAACAGATGAATTAAGATCCATGCCAAATTATGGAAGACACCACAGTGCACCCCCTTGAGAATCCCATGGAGTTCCCTCCGAGGCCAGGGCAGAGACCCTACTCACAACCCTCCTAGGATGAGCGTTCTTTGACTTTAGAGAAGGAAACAGAGGGCCCTGAGGTACAAGGGGGCCGCCTGGAAGAGGGGGAGGGCGAGCAGGGTGGAGGCGGTGCCCAGGAGCTGAGGCCCAAGAAGGGAAGGGAAGGTGGCCGGGAATCAGTAATGAATGGAGAAGATACAAGAGAAGATCAAGAATCATGGTTGGTACGTAATTTTCATATCTTCCCCTTGTCAGTCTTCACCATTCATTACTGCTGGGTGAGTACCAAACCCCCCAGAGGGGACCTGGCACTGCCCTGAGGGAACAGATTCCCTCAGCCTCCTGCGGAGGAGACGCAGGAGGGCCAGACCCTACTGCCATTCTAGGTCAACATGGCCTAATGCTTGTCAGGCCAAGGAAGTGTCCCCCATGGCCGGGGGATGGAAGACACCCCAGAAGATTCCTCCTCACCCTGCATGAGAAAAGACAGGTCCTCCAGAAAGCAGAGGGAATCACCCTACACTGGGAAAAAGGTGACAGTCTTGACAGGCAAAGCCATGCCATCCAACTGATGCAGATCAGTTTCCCTGCCGGTCTGGAAGCCACCTCACTGGTGTTGTACGATGCCCTTGCTTGGTGCCTTGCAAGCTCCAGACCCTTTGCAGAGAGGGCAATAGCTTGACTAGATTCCTCCAAATCTGGCAAGGATGCTAAAACCTGCACCAGCATCGACTACAGGTGCCTGTTGTAGACAGCGTGGTGAGTCTGATGTGAGCTAATGCAGAGTAACACACGAGCTGAGGAGAAAATTCTTCCCCGCCGGTTGAACTCTGCAGAATCCGGATTCGGTGGTCGGTCGTGTGCCGGGTGTTGAAGCCTGGAAGGAGTATCTACAGCTGTCAGCCCCAAGGGTGGGTGAGGCAGAGAATCAAGAGACTCCTGGGGAGAGCAGTACCTCCTCCTGCAGTCGACCGGGGATAAGGCGGCTGGTGACTGCCAGGTGCAGATTTACACTTCCTGGAAGGGAATAAGCCAGGAAGGCAGCACTAGGTGGTTGGCACTAAACTCGCTCCGAAAAGAGCGCATCTCCCACTCGATATTGTGTCTTATCACGTGGGAAATATGGAGCTCCTGAACTAACCTTGAGAGGAATTGCTGATATTTGGTGAAATCAGCATCGGAGAAAAGGTTGACAGAATGTTCCTCTTCCTCAGATGAGGAAGTAGAGGAGGTCGGATTTTCAGCGTCCTCCTGCAGCAGGGGAGACAGGCGAAAGGCCTGCTCATCCATAGCTCTAACATACCTAGAGAAGGCCACCGCAGTGGCTCTGAATGTCTCCCAGGTTATAGGTCCCATAGGGCCCACATGGCCTGGGAGAGGGGTGGTGTCTGCAGAGGGATTGGGGAAGGGCACCCGACCAAAAGTGCCTGACCTGTGCCAGGGCTCTGAGACTCCATAGTAGATCCTCCCACATGCGGGGATCTGGGAGTCGATCCAGTCAGCAGATGTTGCAAATGTGAAAACAAATTCTGGCTGAGCCCCAAGGAGAATCTCCCCTATGGTGTGACTGAGGTTGAATGGTTCCAGAAGGGCAACCCTCAGAGATGCCCACTAAGCGCGCCTCTGAAGTCCCAGAGGAGGAGAAGCAGGGCTTAGCACTGTGGCTCCTCCCCAACCCCTGCAGAGTAGTAGAAGAAGGCCTCCACACCTCACCCCAGCCTCTCAACCCCTCGGACTCCAAGGCTGCCCTCTTCCTTGAACCCAGTGCTAAGGAGTCCTCCAATCCCGCAGGCCCCCCGAGGAAGGCCACAGAAGAGGAAGTCCCCATCCCCACCAATGAGGCCACGGCAGCACCAGAGATGGCAGCTGCCCCAATCCCTGAGGTCAAGACTGCCACACCAGCCCCCAGATCCGCTGTCCACCGCAACACCCTCAACACCAGAGTCAGTGTGAGGGGCCACAGAGAACACAGACTCTGGGGAGCCTGGGAGGTGAACACTGAGTTGCCTGGTGCCACATCCAAGAGGACTCCCTGATTCCAAGGAGTTGGGGTGCTAGTCTGGATCAGCCAACGAGTCATCTGCCTCCAAAGAAGAGGAGACCACACATACCACCAGACTAGTGATCCCAGGAGCTCTCCTGCCAATGGCGCTGCCATGGGACACGGCACCACCTTGATCACCGGCACCATGAACAGCGCCGGGATCCGAAGCTGCACCAGCAGGCAGGGTCAAGGATTCACCGGTACCTGGCCCAGCCTCCATGGGCCATAACACCTGGGGAGCCTGCACCTCCAAGGAGGTGACTGCCATAGCTGTGCTGTCAACCCGGCTCCACCAGGAACAGAGACATTTCTCCAGCACCACAGAAGAAACATCCTCAATGGCAAGGCTGTAATCCGAGGAGGTTTCCTCCTCACCAAGCCATATAGACCCGGGAGAGGACCTGGAGGCAGGGTCAAGAGATCTTGCCATGGCATCCCTAGAATGATGCTGTCCTCCGATAGTTGATGATGCCCTGCCAGCTTTAAATGCACTGAGCTCAAGAAAATGGCAGTCTAGGGAGAAAATGAAAATTACGTACCTACCGTAATTCCTGATCTTTCTGTGTGTCTTCACTATTCATCACCTGTGGGTTCTGCCTGGAGGTCACAACCCCATGGGAGCTTTTTTTTTGGGATGGGCAGAGTCAACACACTGTCGGTATTCCTCTTGTGGCTGACGCAGTGCGTGGCACTTGCGGGTTGGCCATTAGGTGTTGTCAACCCCGCCCTCCCACCAGTTCTGAGTCTCCGTAGAGTAAGAAAGGGTTGGGAGTGAGGGACAAGGAAGTCCAAGGGACAGACAAAGGAAAAGATATACAAAAAAAAAAAGGAGAAATAAATGACTGAGAGGACAGGAGAGTTGAAAATCTAAGGGGATTGGGAAGGGGCCCCAATCTCTGGAAGTAGAAAAGGAGGGAAGGAAAAATCAGAATAGTGAGGGGGAGGACATACCATGAAGCTTAGATCTGTCTCCAGATTGTATAGGAACTGCGAAGGAGTAGCCAGAAGGCTAAACTGCCAGGATTCAAGGCACAGAATAACTGGCAGTAAACTCTGACATGAGCAGAAGCGGCTATTCTGAAGAAAGATAGGATACAGGGCTGTACTCCCTCGGAAACCCTCTGAGAGGAGTGAGACACAAGGTTTAATTAAAATAATTTGAGGGATAAGTCCTAAAGGACAAGGACAGTGCAGGTTAGAGGAGGAGAGAGAGAGAGAAGGAAGAGAGGGTAGCCACCAACTTCCACCCTAATGGGGTGGAGCCGAAGCATTAAGAAGAAGGTGCCCCCTCCTCTGACCCTTCCCCCCGGACAGGGAGTATAAATTCCCCATGTGTTGTGCCCCAGGTCACTCCACTCCTGACCAGTGAAAAGGGAGGGGGGCACACAGAGGGAGGGGGGCACACAGAGGGAGGCCCCAGGGGGATGGAGGGTGGGATTATGATGAATGGTGAAGATACACAGAAAGATCAAGAATTACAGTAGGTACATCATTTTCATATCTTATCTGTGTCAATCTTCACCATTCATCACCTATGGGTGAGTACCAAGCCCCCCAGAAGGGGGCCCTAACCCTAAAGAATAAAGTCTCTTAGCCCTCAGTGGGTGAGACACTGAGAGGGAAAACCTTTACAGGCCTGGTGAGGCCTGAGAGTGGGGAGAGTGAGACGAGGAGCCCCCAGAAGGGGCAGGAAGTTCCCCAACAGACGTGGCCTCACCCTGCGGGAGAAAAGATGGGTTCTCTGGTAAGGGGAGGAAATCACCCTACGCCAGGCCAAGAGTGACAACTGGGAAAGATGCAGCCATGCCGATCGACTAGTGCAGATTGCTGTCCCTACGACCCTGGTAGCTACCTCGTTGGCATCATAAGATGCCTTTGCTTGGTGCCTTCCTAGCTCCAGGCCATGTGCAGAGAGTACGATGGCTTGTCTGGTTACCTCCGTATCAGGCAAAGAGGCTAGGAGTTGACCTATCCTGGACCATAGAAATCTATCGTAGGTAGCATAGTGGGCCTGATGTGCTGAAATCAAAAGAAGCAACCGTACCAAGTAGAAAATCCTCCTCCTCCCCAGAAGTCAAAATCCATAGAATCTTGATCTAGGGGCCAGTCATGGTGGGGGGCGTGAAGCCCATCAGGAGTATCCAGCTGCAGCAATCCTGACTGAGGATGAGGCATATGACCTGGAGACTCGGGGGGGGGGGCACAATACCTCTGGCTCGGATCCCTAGGGGCTGGGACTACGGAAAAGGGTCTTTGCCAGAAGAGCAACGACTCCACCTGAAAAAGAGCAGGCTAGGCAGGTACCACAAGGGTATCTGCACTGAAATCACCTAGGAAGGCACGTGTTGAGTGCTCCGGATTGTGCTGAGTGGGTGGGGTGACATGCAGGTCCTCCATCATCCTCACGAGGAAACGTTGATACTCTGTGAGATCAGCAGCAGGAGAGATGTGGACAGAGGGCTCCTCTCCCCCTGAAGAGAGGGATGAAGAAGCGGAGGTCGTCGGAGATCCAGGGGTTGGCTGCTCAGGCTGATGGTGAAACACCTGTCTGTCCATGGCCCTGACATAGGAAGGGAAGTGAGCAGCCACACCCCTGAATTGCTCCCAGGAGAGAGGTCCCCTAGGACCAAGAATGCCTGGGAGTGCAGGCAAAGGTGACAGAGGAGTGGGGACAAGGCCAACGGTAAATGGCAACAGTTCTCTGTCCGGGCAAGAGAGTGCACTAGGGGCCCCAAGGGTAGAGGGGGCTCTGGAAAACCCTACAGCCAACAGCTGATTAACCATACTGGAACTGCCCAGGCTGTGCCCTGAAGACTCCCCCAGTGAGGTGAGGGGGACCATGGAATTCCAAAAGGACAGTCCCCACCCTCCAAGGACCAGGGCCCTCTCGAGGAGACCGTGAGAGAAGGATGAGGGTCTGTGCTATGACTGCTTCCCGAACCCAGGTGGGTCCCAGAAAAGGGTTGCTGCATCAAACCTCGAACCCTTGGATTCAGAAAGAGCCCTCCTCCTCCTTGCCTAGACCAGCCTAGGCTGCTGACAACCCTGGTCAGTCCCTGAAAGGACCACCCAGGGAGTAGCACTCTCCCCTCTTTTGGGTGCTCCGATCAGACCCAAAGTTGGGCGATCCAGGCACACCACCTGAGGGGGTACCACAACTGAGGGGGCAGAAAACCCTCTGAGACCAGGATGCAGAGCAATAGTGGTCTGCACCACTGCCTGCTGGTCATCATCCCTGACCCTGGACACTGGGGCAACAGCCTGCCCCTCAGAGGGGGGCTGGCTCCAGTCAGTAAAGAAAACTACCAGAGTGCCGACGTGGGCCGCCAACTCCAAAGAGTCAGACAGCCTGTCCGAATCAGACTTCTGACTCTGTCTTCGAGGAGATAGACCCCAAAGTCCGATGCCAGACAGTACGCGGGTGCCTGCTGCCATCCCGACTGAAGGGGGTACCAGTCCGGGTGTCTGCAGCAGAGCCGGTGCCGACGTCTCCAACCATACCACGAACAACGCCCAAAGACACAGCACCGGGGGGGGTAGCAGAAGCGGAGTCAATGCCTGCCACAGTGCTGTCTCAACCCACGGTGCTGCAAGTGGCACCAAAGTTGGGGACGGTCCCGATGATGGCACTGACAGCTCCCTCAGTGCTGAGAGCAGTGTTGAGGATGACACACCCCACGGCGCCATGTCACTTGGCACTGCAAGCGGCACCAGAGCTAGACACAGTGCTGTTCTCAGCCTCAGCGCCGTGAATGGTGCCGAGGCAAGAAGCGGTTGAGGATGGCACCGTAGAACCTCCCACAGTGCCATCAGCACCATCTGCACCATGAACAATATTGAAAGCAGAGACGGCGACAGACTGGCACTGACCATGGTGCCATCAGGGTCCACGGCGCCAAGGCCCAAGACGGTGCCAACAGACGGCATCGAGGACAGTGCCGACCCAGGCTTCCCAGCCCAAGGAAATTACACCGGGGGAGCCTTCGCCCCTGAAAGGGCGATTGCCAGTGCGGTGCCTCCCATCCGTCCCCTGGGAGGACAGACAGGGCCTCCTGCACCATGGAAGGGGCTTCTGCAATGGCGAGGCTACTGGAGTAGAAGCCCCCTCCTCCAAGGTCTGTATAGAACTGGGACAGGACCTGGATGAAAGGCAGACAGAGCTTAGCCTGACGAGTGTCACCCATCCCCTGAAAGTTGGCGGAGCTCGTCCAACTTTCAACACTCGTTGCTTGATGACACAACGGTCCATGGAGAAGCAGGTATCACACAAATCCATGTTGTGAAGCGGGCCAAAACACACAATGCAACAGTCATGCTGGTTAATGATGGAGTACTTACGGCCACACAGGCACCATCGCATAGGGTGCTGCCCTGTCTTCAATGATTTCTTGCCCCCCGACTAAGACATGACCTATGGTAAAACAAGCTAAACAAAGACTCGACATCGCTGACAAAATTAAGAAAGGAACAGTCTTACCACAGCAGCATCGAGTGGAGGCGAAAACTGAACCTGCAGGATAATAGACGGTGGCGAGACTTTTCGGCATCGAGACATTTTTGGGACCGAGCACAGGAAAAACTAGGCCTCTTGTAGAGAAGCTCTTCATGAGGTACGACCTCTATGGCAGGAGATGAAGAACTGGCGGGAGGATGGGGTCGACGACACCTAACAGCCAACCCACGAGCGCCACGCAGTGCATCGACCTTGAGGGTGGTGCCAACAGTCCATTGACTCCGCCCATCCCAAAAAAAAGCTCCCATGGGGTCACGACCTCCGGCCAGAACCCACAGTTGATGAATGGTGAAGATTGACACAGATAAGATCAGGCATCGCAGTTGTCCATATCGTGGTTGGGACCCAAGCAACACAGACAGACATCATGTCAGTCCATCACTGAAAAATGTCGACCACGGGGTTACCGACCCATTGGGGGCATGGCCCGCTTTGGAATTTTTCTTAGCCCCCAAACCATACATGACATGAAAAAGGACTCTGCGCCATCGATAAGAAATAAAAGGAACCTGCTTACCAGTTTTCAATGGCGTCTGGAGATATTCAGAACCGGGATGGGGTCGGAGATAGCAGGAACGGCGTTGAACTGGCGAAGGCCTGGTGATGCAGCAGTAAACATCTGAAACTTGCACAGCAAGTGTAACCTCGACGGCAGGAGAAACAGAACTGGATGGAGGAGGAGTCTGCGGTGCCATCAGCACTGACTCCCCCCCCCCCAAAAAAAAAAGCTCCCATGCAGGTGCGTACCTCCAGCTTATGTCACGCAGTAATGAATGGTGAAGGTTGACAAGGGGAAGATCTATTTTATTAAAAATTGAAATGAGGAAAACATTCAAAAAGTATACTTTTAAAACTTTTCATTTGCAATATTTTTTATAAAAGCAATAAGGCACTCTCAGGAGTGAGATTAACAGTCAATCACCCCCTAGAGGCAGTATGGCACTCAGCTGCACTTCTTGCCACATTATACCCTAGGGGGTGATTAACAGACTGTAAATATAGCCCCTAGTCATGCCTTATTGCTTAAGTAGACTAACAAGGGGAATAGCAAAAGAAATAACTTGAAAACAATAAAGTGATAGCATTACTGGTACAAATCTAGTGTTTGTAAGCATTTTATTACAGTAGAGAGTTGCTATTTAAAGAAATCAGAGTCAAAGAACCAAAATTAGAGACACGTCTTCAGATTTGGATTAATACCCTTTGAGCCTATGGGCTCTTGTACAAAGGTTAAGTCGAAGTTAGGACACGTAGTACAATAACAATAGCAAGTCACAGAAAACATATACATATATTGTAAAGGAATATGTTGAGTCAGAAGTTTTAAGTGTACATAGAGTTACAAAGCAGCAACATTTTGTAGCATCTAATAACACATTAGTAAAGAGCCTAAAGGCAATGTCAAAAAGGACAGTACCATAAGATTGCAAGGTAAGTTATACAATATATACTCACATGAGGTTAAGGATTCCATTTTGTTGGTAGCTTAAAAGGTGCATAGAGTTATAAAATAGCAACAGTAGTGGCATCTAATACACACTTACTAGAAGTGGCACTTGCCAGTTGTGAGACTAGAACCATAGTGATTACCAGGAGCAAGTCAGTTGGTGAGTAGCTGTCTGAGGAGACTTTGTCAGAAGAGATTAGATAGGTTAAGCAGCTGCTGGAGTAGGCATTGTTTTAGAGGGAAGATGAAAGGTGGATGAATTAAGAGTTGCAATCACAGTGCATAGATTGGTGATATTCACTCAGGAAGCTGGTAGAGTAAGAGGCTTAGTGTAAAATGCATTTAGTAAGGAAGACCCTATAATCTTTCCTTGTATGTAAGCTTTGAAAGCTTCCCAGATAGTGGAGGAAGTACATTTAGTGAGAACTATTGTTCTGTTTCTTTCTTGACCCGTGTCTGAAAGTCTGAAGAAGCGGCCAAAAGTTGGTCTAGTCTCCATCTGGGAGATTTCTAAGTAATTCCTAAATTCATAAAAAGACGAGATGGGACTATGGTCAGAGACTGCTATGACCCCTATGTGATTACTCTCTATGCCTGTGAGTACTTGTTTGTTAGCTAAAACATTATCTATGTGACTGTAAGTCAAGTGATAAGGAATAGAATGTAAAATCCCTTCAGGATGGGTGTTCTACCCTCCAGGAATCTGTTAAATTCCATTCTTGCGTTAATGATTTTAAACGCCTCCTTGCTCTTACATGGGTTTCCCCTCTTGGATTACTTCTGCCTAAATAGCCATCTAGGGCCAACTTGAAATCCCCAGTAAGTAAAGCTGCATTCACATTAATGTTTCCATGCAGAGCATGATTAAATATATTAACAAATTCAGAGTCATCACAGTCAGGACCATACACATTACCTATCCATAAGGGTTTAGCATTTATTTCAGCTTGAACTAAAACCCACCTGCCATTCTTATCTTTTGTAGGTGTTTAAGATAATGCAATTAAGTTTTTTATGAAATAAAATAGGCACTTTTTTCTTTTTTGTGGAAGAGCTATGTACAATGCCTCCTACCCACATTTTCCTTAGTCATTCAGTATTTTCTGTTACAAGATAAGTCACCTGGATCAGTGCTATGTCTGCATGTACAGATTTTAAAGGAAATATCTGATATAAGGGAGCTACTCACATATCATTGTAGCTGCCCTCAGCGACAGTTATTTGTAGCCAGGTTTTAATTATTAATTGTAGCCCATACCTTTGAAATATTGCTCATAACCTTTTTGTTGAGATGGGCTGCCCGATGACTTCTGAGTGCTGCAGTCCTGCTGCCACACCTCCGCACTCAAGCACTTAATGACATGTGACCAGGAAGAGCGTGGGGGCACACTCCATTGAAGTGAATGGGGGTTCTCTTTCCTGTCATTTTTATGCCTCAGGATGGCCAACTGGACAGTAAAGGGGGATACCACTTGACTAACAATGTCCTTGTTAGTCAAGCGGTGTCCTCCTTTACTGGCCATCCTGAGGCATAAAAACGACAGGAAAAAGAAGCCCCATTCACTTCAACGGAGTGTGCCCCCATGCTCTTCCTGGTCACACGTCAGTACATGCTTGAGTGCAGGGGTGTGGCGGCAGGACTGCAGCACTTAAGTCATCGGGTAGCCTATCTCAACAAAAAGGTTACGAGCACCCCCTCTATAATGCTTTCTGCTGCTTTGCACTTGATGCTCCCCCCATCGCTCCCATCATTGCAAGCTCTACTGTTCACTGGCCCTGCCATACCTGAGTAATCGGCACCTGATTCATAGTGTCAAATTCGCATCCAACTTCTGGCTCGGCTCCCTCCCACCCTACATCGCATCTTCTCTGTCTTCCACCCACCCCCACCCATGCCCTCAGGTCTAATGATGCTAGGCTGCTAGCCATCCCTCACCGAAGGACCACAGCCGGCCAATCGGCCTTGTCTTACCTCTTCCCTAAACTCTGGAACAGCCTACCTGCCCAGATCCGCCTTGCTTCATCAAAAAACTCCCTATCCTCTGCCCTCACTAACTTCCTTGTCCCAAATTGCAACTGCCCCTGACCTCCCCCCCCGATACCTTCTCCTCCCCCGTTCCCCCATAGTGCCTGACCAGCAGCTTGGCATCAGCCAAATTGCCTGGCTTATACCATGCCCTACGCACTTATACTCTCACACTTTCACTCACTCTGCATCTCCTTCTTTTCACTCCTACATCTCTCTTCCCTCCCTCCTTCTTATATTACCTACTCTCGTGAGCCTTACTGACAGCTACAAACTTCCCTCTCCCCCCACCCCCACCTAACCCCCCCAACACCGATGGTCCACTAGCCCACTCCTTCCCTCCCTCTATCTCCACACTCCAACTCTAACTGTCAACCTGGCGCATCTCGCTCAGCCCAGGCTCTGTTACTGGCACTTAAGTAATCATTTATTACGTTCATTGTCTACCTATTAAATGTATACCTTGTCCTTGAAGATCATGTACTGTACTCCTGTGTAACAAAAGTCCAAATGTATGTAACAAAGTCCAAATGTAATCCCACCCAAAATATGTACTTTATCTGTATATTTTCTACTTCTAAACTCAACTGTTGTATGCATATCTGCCTCCTCTGTAACCCCCAATTACGCACCATGAGACGAGGATCTTTTTGCTCAGTGTGCCTTTTCTGGTGAAATATTTTCAATAAATAAATATTTCAAAGGTATGGGCTACAATTAATAATTAAAACCTGGCTACAAATAACAGTTTCTGAGGGCAGCTACCATGATATGGGGGTGGTGGCTGCTTTCAGCCAGGTCAGAAAATCACTTTAAGTATGATAAGGCTTGTTTTCTTTGACAGGTTGATTTAAGTCTTTAACATCCCAAGAAACAATTTTGAGACCCAAACAATGTACATTACTCATTGAAAAGCCTAGAGACTTTATCATAGTGGACAATACTTGTTTCTTCTAGGTTAAAACAACACGTAGCATATTAGGTGTATAGAACAGATTATATGAATGTAAGTATAGGGCATAGTAGTGTTTGAAGCATAGTACATAGCTTTGTTTCATAGTGTTAAACTGTTCATATTTGTCTATTTATAGTTTTATCTTCACCTTCACAGTATTGGCAAGCCCATAACTGGTTGAGACATAGAATATCAGAGAGTAAGTTAGGCTGTGAACATTTTTGGAACACCCATACAAAAACTCTTATCTAAGTGAGGCCATTCTGTAAATACATCAGTGTTTTTTTCTAAAGTCAAATGAATTCTGCGGAGACTGTACTGGCTGCCGGTTCAGTGGCGGATCACCTTTAAAGTCGGTTTGTTGACTTACAAAGCCCTGCACGGTTTGAGCCCTGACTACCTGAAAGAGCTCCTGGTTCCCTATCTCCCGGAGTGACCGCTCCGCTCGGCCAGCGAGGGGTTGCTAGAGATTCCAAGGGCTGTTCTGAAATCTTCAGGTGCCCGGGCTTTTGCGTTCGTGGCTCCCACCCTCTGGATGACAGTAGGGGATTTTAAACAAGCATTAAAATCCTTTCTATGGACTAAGACTTATGGGGAAGAGGTTGATCAGGTTTGATTTTATTATTTCATCATGCTGTTTGATGTGATGTATTTTACTGGTTTGTATTGTAATGTTTTATCTTGTTGTGATTTTATAATCTGTTCTGCTCCTTGATTTTTGAAAGGCGCATTAAAAATAAAGACTATTATTATTATTAATTCTAACTGTTGAAAGTTAAAAGTGAACTCAGAATGATAAGAATAATGTAAAATCTAAACACTTGAGATAACTACAGAAGTAAAGCTTAAACTCGTACTGTATTTTAGATCTGTAGGCATAAATAGTGTAGTCATCAATTTATCTGCATTTTCTCTTACTATCTATGCCAGACAGCACTGTCAAAAGCTAATTCATAGAAAGTGTGATTCGCTGGTAGACCATACACCTTGGCCTGAGGTGCCATATCAGGAAAAATAATAGTATGGGACAAGGATTGTAAGAAGGTGGGGGGGGGAAGGGAAAAAGTTACTATGCATAGTATTTAGGTGGGAATGTATATGGTAATATAAACATTCGAGAATTCTTCATTGATTCACACCCAGGTAAACTGGAGAGGAAACAGCCACTACAACTCCAACAAAATATTTTGAACAGTAAGGTTCAGTGGAGTTCTAAAATAAGATGCAATGGTTCCCTTATTAAGAAAGACAAATACATACATTCACATTCCTTTTAGTTGCATCTCCTGTTGACTAATTTAAGATCAGGCAATATAAGTTTCTCTTGAGAAGAGATCAGTGACCTTTTATTTTGTCCCTCAGACAGAGGGAACTCTAGCAGAATCTGCAGAAAGTCACTAATGGTCCACTGATATGAAAGCTCTTTACAAAACCTAACCTTTACCACACCTGTTAGTGTAGGGTGAAATAACCATGAAGCATACTAAAAAAGAAAAAGACACAGAATAGAGTTGGAAACTGAAATGCAAAGTCTTGAAGCTGAACACAAAACAGGAAGAATTAAGACTGAGGAGTTTAAATCCAAAATTAGGGGGAAAATATGAATTAAATCTATTATATAAGAAAGCAGTGACATAAAACTGAACACCTTTATTGGGAATCGGGATAAATGTGGAAAATGACTTGCTTGTGAACTCAAAAAACAAAAAGCAGCTTCTAATATTACTGCTCTCCAAGATAAATGTGGTAAAACCCAAACTATTCCTCAGAAAATTAATGACATCATGAAAAACTTTTATCAAAATTTATACACCTTGAAAATTACTTTTAATCAAAACAATATTAATTACTTTCTGAAGGGGGTTTATATCCCTCAAGTGATGCCTCAACAAAATAAGACCTTAGAAGCACCTGTTTCAGCCATGGAACTCCAAACAGCTATCAAAAAATTAAATAAGGGCAAAACACCAGGCAGAGAGGGATTCCCACCTGAATTCTAGGAACCCCTAATGCCAATAATTACACCACTTTTATGCAACATGTATAATGAATCCTTACCTAACAAAACTTTTCCACCTACATTTAAAGAAGCTATTATAGTACTGTACCGCTACCAAAGAAAAGCAAAGATCAGTTAAAATTTGAACCAGCCTATCTCCCTGATAAATACAGATGCCAAATTAATAACAAAGGTCTTAGCGTTGCGTCTAGAGAATCTATTACGAGTTGTTACACGAATCTCAGACAGAATTTATTAAGGGACGAACTTGAGCAAGTAATGTTAGAATTCTTATTGACTTAATCCAGTATTCTCAGCCAACTAAATTAGATGCATCAACAATTCTAATTGATTTCAAGAAAGCATTTGACTCTGTTGAATGGTCTTATTTAAAATGAATTTTGGCAGTTCAAAGCTTTGGTACTGCTTTCTTAAACTGTATAGATGTCATATATAATGAACTCACAGCTTCAGTATTGACTAGCCAAATTATCTCTTCTCCTTTTATGTTAGAACGAGCTACTCGGAAAGGTTGTCCCCTATCACCCTCTTCCTACTAGCAACTGAACCCGTTACTTAAAATTCGATCTGACCCAAACATATGAGGTATTAGAATAAATAACTTACATTACAAAATTTTAGTCTATGCTGATGACTTATTGGTTCTCTTATCAAATCCTAAACAATCACTTTTCACAGTCAATATCAACTCTAGACTCATTTGCCTTATGCTCTGGACTCTGTATCAATACAAACAAAACTGAGGTATTACCCTTGAGCTCCTATAGCAATAGTGAGCCATATTTACAAGTGGGACTAAACTGGAAATAAAATATTACCTATTTAGGAATTATTATTACCACACAGTTATTAAACATACCTAAGATGAATATACTCCCAGTCCTGCAGGACATCAAACTATCAGATGGTCCAAAATTAATTTATCTTTTCAAGGAAAGATATCTATTAAAATGATGACCATGCCTAAAATTGCATACCCTCTATTCTATATTCCATTAAAGATAACATAGAGGATAATGTATGGTCTTTGGTTAATAGCCACACTGTAAACACTTTGAGAGGTTGCCATGACATCACTGTAAGCCTCAAGAGTGCAGCTAGAGAGGTTTACAGATGTCATGGCAACCTCGAGAAGTGTTTTCAGTGTGGTTGTTAACCAAAGACCATGCATTATATTTTGCAGCGTATGGGCTGCCAAGATTGTGTAATTGCTGACTGAATTACTTTAGTTTACTGAATTACTGTAGAGGACAATGAATTTGCATTCCACTGAAATCATGCTTACAGCTGGCAAAACATTTTCGCAGCTTTGAGAATTAGCGCACACGCCTTGGCATCACATCTGGCTAATTAACATGCAGTCCCATTTTAAAGTGTCCTGAATCAGTCTGCAGCCTGCTAGTACTGCTGCTATTGCTGCATGTTCCTTACTGGCTGCATTCTTAGCTGATTTTCAGTAATGTCTTTGTTGTCCTGGTTGAAGGTTAAGCCGGAGAAACCCAATAGCCCAGCAAAGCAGAGTTACCCGCTTGATGTAGCTGAAATTGACCCTGACAGTCCTGCACAAATATCTGGTGTTGCTACACCAATTGCTTCAGCGGTAGCCCAGGAACTGTCATGTGCCCCCCCGCCTGCCAAGAAGAGACATCCGGAGACCTATCAACAGTACGCTACGGAGACACGTTTCGAATTTGGCAGGTATGCGACTGATAATAGTGTGATGGCTGCTGTGTTTCTATAAGTCAGAAACTAAAAACAACATAAACAAGAGCACAATAAGGAAATTCAAATAGGACTACCTGGACCATCTAAAAACTACACCAAACCCTGCACACCTTACTGCCAGAAAGCCCAGAGGTAGACCGATGTCACTGAACAGCTCAAGAAAAGTGTGTGTACTCTGCTCTCTGAGGGAGCTGTAGTTAATGTGCATGTGATTCTAGCCATTGCCCAGGGAACTGTTATCAAGTGCCCCTCAACTATTGAAAGAACACGGTGGAACAATAGAACTGACAGAGAAATGGACTTGGAAACTCCAAAATTGGGGTACAGTAAGAAAAAAGGCACCAAAACTGGTCGAAAAACCCCATCCGATTTCCTCAACCTGAAGGCTTCATTTCTAAGCCGAATTGCTAAATGCATGTCACAGGAGCTCATCCTCCCAGAACTTGTAATAAACATAGACGAAATCAGTGTCAGCATGATACCGGTGTCCAAGTGAACCATGTCAGCCACTGGTTCTCATCAAGTTTCTGTAGCCAGGCTAGGGGCAAGCAGCAGATATCAATGCTACTGGGGTGCACACTATCAGGTGATTTTCTCCCCTCTCAGGTAATATACAAGGGGAAGACAATGGCATGCCACCCTACCCATACATTTCCACTTAGTTGGTTCATTACACACTCTACCAATCACTGAGCCAATGAGTTTATGATAGTGCAGTGCATCAAAGATGTCATAATACCATACTTCTCAGCAGTGAAAAACAACACTTGATTTACCAAATGAACAAAAAGCTCTGCTGCTGATGGATTTGTTCAGAGCACACATCACCAGCTCTGTTTTGAATCTTTCAGAGGAGGCAAGCATCATTCCTATCTTCATACCTGCCTCCTTCACTGATCTATTGCAACCCCTCAATATCAGCATGAATAAACTGCTTAATGACAGCCTGCAGCGATGTTTTACAAACTAGTATGCTGGGCTGGTAGCTGAGACTGTTGCCAAAGGGAGTCAGGAGTTTAAAATAGACTTTAAACCCACCATCTAAAAGAAAGGCACTCACTGTGGTTAGAGCCAAGTTTTGTTGAATTGTGTGGATGGAGAGATGACTGCATTAGAGGTTTTGTCGAGGCTGGCATTTGAGATGTTCATACCAACTGTTTAATGTGGGGTAAGTACTGTATACAGTAAACTGTATTGTTATGAATCGTACCTATTGACGTCTGTAACATCGTCCACATTTTTTATAGCATGAGAGAACAGCAACAAGTGCAATGGGAGTGATGGGAGCAGCAGTGGGAGCATCTGGAGTATCGGGGGTGAGCGTAACATCAGACACCGACAGGAAGGACAACGCAGTCGGGAATGTGGAAGCCCCTAGGACTACCGACAACTCCAACGAGTCTGATTGAAAGGATTACTTGAATTCTACTTTGGACATTAATTTTTTCAGTTCAGTTCTTGTGTTTGCACAAATAAACTTTGATTTGGCATCACACACAATGTCGTCGACTTTTTTGACTTGACCATCCATCTGCTACAACGATCGTGGCGTGCTGTTCATCATGCTGATCATTCTTTCCAGACCTGGGGCATAAGGTACTGTAATAAAGTTTGCTTGTGGTACTAATGGTGCTGCATTACTAAAACAACCAAGTCTAATAGAGTAGCAGTTGTGGTACTAATGGTACTGTATTACTAAAACTACTGAGTTGAATAGAGTCTGTATTTTAAGTATCACTTCACTCAAAATGTACCTTAATATTTACTGCCCCTTAAATTTCGCTGATCAATCAGAATAGTGAATATAGCGAAAATAAAGGGTCAGCGAATATTTTGTCCTCTACAGTACTTTACAGAACATTGATTGTTGTGAGCATTCCATTTTGTTATACCATTGATATGACATACTCAAGAAGGGTTAACAACAGAATGATGTCATAATGATGGCATAACATAGAGGATAATGTATGGTCCTCTATCATTAACCGGTCAGTTAACAGTTGAGAGGTTGCCAGGGCGACCATGTAAACCTCGAGAGCGAAGCTCAAGAGATTTACGTCGCCTTGGCAACCGCGAGACGGTTAACATTGACCAGTTGCCAACAGAGGGAACATACATTATTTTTTATAGTGTATGGTCCCACGTAAAAAGGCTGCTTACTTTTTAATAACTAGTCACCGCCGCGGCCATTCAGTCCTTCCCTAACTGCTGCTGTTCATCCGTTGGTTCCCCATTGAAAAAAAAGCACGCACATGCGCAGACCAATTGCTGTTGTTAACCTATCGATGTGACATAGCATCGATAGGTTAACAACATATCTACGTCACATCGATAGGTTAACAACCTTAGGAAATCATCATTTCCTAAGGTTAACAGCATTCTACCATACATTATAAGATTGTAATCTGCTTGATTTCAGTTAATAATAAGGGCTCCCCATACATTATAAACAATTATTTCAATAAATATTATAAAATGACTTTTAAAATTTATATGGGAAAATATAACCCCATGTATTAACTGTAAAAAAAACTACTCATGCACTGGAAACAAGGAGTCTGGAGTTTACCATGGATCAAGGATACTACTGGACATATTTATCTAAACAAGCTCTACAGTGGTTATATTGGGACCCAGTACAATCCCACATATGGGAAAATATGGAAAAAGATATATCCATAACATTCCACCCTGCCAGCCTCCTATATAACACCTTAACCCCTTCACAACAACATTTTGAGACTATTACTATCACCAGAAAAGCATGGCAGCACTGTTTATCCGAAAGTTTTGGAAACAATAAGATACTACCTCCTCTAGAACTAATGCCACTGTGGGACAATAAATATATTCAGTAAACGGTTCTCCATTATATTGGCACCCATGGATTAAGAAAATCTGGTTAATCAAACATCTTTTGGACCCAATTACTGGTACATTTAAATCCTTTGAACAGAACAAAACAGGAATGTTCAGTCTCCAGTGGTGATGTCTGGTGTTACTTACAAATCAGAAGTTCCTTATTTTTATTATTAGCCTCCTGCATGAAAATGCTATATAATCCTAGTACAAAGATTGTAAACATATGGAATTCTAAAAATAAAGGAAAAGCAGGCCTTCTCACCCCAGGACTCCTTTAGCATCAGTAGCAATAGCAGTAAACTGACCAGGTTGAACTGCCTTGGAAGTGGACCCATGAATATTTATTAAAATAGATTGGCCAATCAGAATCAAGCAGGAATCTGTGCTGAGTGCAAAGAGCCCACAGGGCTTCAGAATTTTTTCTCTGGCTGACTGAGAGAAACACTGCCTCTGAGGTGCTCTTTCTCATTCTTGAGAAACAAACTTTTTGTGCCTAAATCTTTACTTTTGTGCTGAGTTTGTAAGTATTTTACATTTTATTATCATTTTATGGGTTTTTTAGTGGTTCCTTGCCAGTTTCCAGGAACCATACTTTCCACCTTTTTCCTCTGTTCCTTTTAAAGCAGCAGTACTAGATAATCAGGAAGTGATTATCAAATTCTGCCTTTTGGCTGGAAGCATGTAGCCATAGTTCTGGTTTCCATATCTGTAAATATTTTTTTCTAGCGCTCTTTAGACATTTAACATTTATTTCCATTGTAGTAGATCCACAGTAATTATGGCTGCTGACTAATTTGCAGCTGAGCTCCCCCCTCACATTGCATCACATCTTTTGTTTACGTCCATGGGACCCTGTGCTGCACATTCCCACTGGCCCTGTGTAGTACTTCGAGTCATGTGCGTGCGCAGTTGGCAGCAGAGGGTTCCAGTTTAATATGGCGGGTGAGAGAAATGTAAACAAAAACAAAGAAAAACAGAGCAACTTACGGGGTGATAGCACAGTGAAAACAAGAAAGATTACCAGGTAAGTGCTCAACAGAGCAAAGGAAACAAACTGTTACAAAAGATCTGATTTTTTTTTTATCTAGTACTGCTGCTTTAACTTTTCTGAGGTAAAAAGGAAAAAATTACTCACCTTAGTAATGTTGTTTCTTCTAATGGAGTCTTGCTATATTATGACATATGCAGTATAACCCCAGGTTAGAACTGCTCCAGAGGTGAAAGAGTTAAGTGCATGGAATCTTGAGCACGAGCTCGGTTGAACACTCTGTCTGTGCTGCTTCAAACCTTAACTGTCAGATCTTTACAAGCAAAACTCACTTAAAGGTTCTGTGTGGAAGCTGTAAACCTACACTAGCCAACTGGCTACTAAATACTAACACATTTTATGGTCCCAACAACAAGACTCAAGTCAGGGGACCAAAGAATGAAATATAACAGCAAACAAAATGGCAAACACTAGGTGCCAACAGGTCACTACCCACCCACATCCCAAAAAACAAGAAGAAGAGGTTCTGAGAGGGGCAGGTGGGGAGGTCATAATATAGCAAGACTCCATTAGAAGAAACAACATTACTAAGGTGGAGTCATTTTTCTTCAAACAACATGAAGTCTTGCTATATTATGACTTTATACTGAACTACACAGCAGTACCTCCATGGAGGAGGGCAGAACCTACTTAGGAAATAGGCTCTGAAGCACAGCTGTGCCAAATCCGAGCATCACTCCTAGCTTGGGTGTCCAGGGAGTAATGCTTTGTGAAGGTGTGAACTGTTTTCCAAGTAGCTGTTTGACATATCTCTAAGATAGGAATGTCCCTGGCAGCAGCCAAGGACGCAGCTGTACCTCTTGTAGAATGAGCCCTCAGACCTGAAGGGGGAACCTTACCCAGTTTTTGGTAACAAAATTGGATACAAGAAACAATCCACCTGGCAATGGATCTTTTAGTGGCAGGTTTCCCTTTACCTACCTCACCGTAAGTGAGGAAGAGTTGGAGGGAATCAAACCTGTGACCCTTGGTATGCTCTATATAGTAGCTAAGGGCCCTTTTGACATCTAGACTGTGCAATCTCCTCTTACCAGAGGAGGAATGGTCAGTGAAATACACAGGAAGAGACATAGATTGATTCAGGTGAAAGTCCGAGACCACCTTAGGCAAGAACTTTCTATTAGTCCTGAGGACCACTTTATCTCTATGAAAGGAGATAAAAATCAGGCTCCACTGACAATGCTTGTAGTTCACTTATGCGCCTAGCAGAAGTGATGGCTACCAAAAATACAGTCTTCCAAGTCAGGTACTTAAGCTCTGCTGAAGACATGGGTTCAAAGGGAGGTTGCATAAGCTGGGCAATGCAAATATTAAGATCCCATGTGGAAGCAGGATCCCTGAAAGGAGGGTTGATGTGAAGCAACCCTTTGAAAAACTTGGAGAACACCAGATGAGCTGAAAGAGAAGAGGGTTTACCTGCTGATAAAAAAGCAGACACTGCTGCCAGGTGCACTTTCAGGGTGGCTGTTCTCAGCCCTAAAGCATTTAAATGCACCATATAATCCAGAACTACGGGCAAGCCGGCAGACTCTGGAGAAATACCCTTGCCAGAGCACCATATAGAAAACCTCTTCCATTTAGAGTTATAAGTAGCTCTGGTGGAAGGCTTCTCTTGAGGCCTTCAAAACATTGAGCACACCCTGAGAAAGGTGTAAGTCAGCAAACTCTAACTCTTCAAGAACCAGGCCTTGAGATTGAGAGATTTTAGATTCGGGTACTCAAACCTCCCTGTGCACAGGTTAACAGATTGTGATTCCTGGGAAGGCACAGTGGAAGTTGGACTGCTAGGGATAGCAGAAGTGGATACCAGGGTTGTATCGCCCAATCTGGAGCAATCAGGATCATCCTGCAAGGTTGAGATCTGATCTTGACTAGCACCTTGAACAGGAGGGGGAAGGGGGGGAACGCATAGAGAAACTTCCCTTCCCAGTTGAGGAGGAAGGCATCCAGAGGGACTGAGCCCAACACTGGGGGCCTGCAACAGAAAAGAGGAAGTTGGTGATTGTCTGGGGCTGCAAAAAGATCTATCTGAGGAATGCCCCACCTGGCAAACACCACCTTCAGGATAAGGGGATCCAGAGTCCATTCGTGATGGCCCTGGGAAATCCTGCTGAGAGCATCTGCCAGGACATTGTCTTTGCCTGGGAGGTGAACTGCCAAAAGGGAGGTGTTCAGGGAATAAGCCAGAGACCACAACTTCATTGCTTCGGTGCACAAGGCCAGAGACCGAGTGCCCCCTGCTTGTTGATGTACCACATTGTAGTGGTGTTGTCTGTTCTGACTTGTACCACTTTGTTCTGAACAGATGTGGAAAAAGCTTGAAGTGCTAGAAAACTGCTCTGAGTTCCAGCAGATTGATGTGGAGCAAAGATTCGAGGGACCACAATCCCTGAGTGGTGAGGTTGCCCAAGTGGGCTCCCACCCCAAGAGGGATGCATCTGTAGTGGGTCAAGGAATGAGACTGCGGGATAAAGGTACCTTGTCTCAGGTTGGTCTGATCCTGCCACCATTGTAGGGCCCGGATCGGGTTCGAGTTCCTGGGATCAACTTGGTTAGAGGATCTCTCCTTTGAGACCAGAAGGCTCTCAAATGGAACTGAATGTCCCTCATTTGAAATCTTGCTCCCTGCACTACTGCCGTGGAAGCAGCCATGTGCCCTAGGAGCTGCAGAAATGCCTTGCTGGCCGAGAGACCTGCAGAGTGAAGGAGGAGGCCAGAGAAACCAGGGTCTTTGCCCTTTCCAGAGGAAGGAAGGCTCTGAGCAGTTGTGTGTTCAGTTCTGCACCTATGAAGGTGAGAAACTGAACAGGCTGTAGAACTGACTTTGGAAGATTGAGAAGGAAACCTAAAGATGTGAGCAGCTGCTGGGTGACTTGAAGGTGTATTTCTTTGATTCTGGGGACTGGCCCACTATGAGCCAGTCGTCCAGGTAAGGAAAGATGGCAATCTTTTGCCTTCTTAAATGAGCAACTGCTACTGCCAGGCATTTTGTGAATACCCTTGGGGCAGAGGTGAGACCGAAGGGCATTGCTCTGAACTGGTAATGGCCTGAGGGCAGTTCGAATCTGAGGGTACTTTCAGTGGGAGCTTCTGATGAGGATATGGAAGTAGGCATCCTTGAGGTCCAGGGACGCTAGCCAGTCCCCTGGCCTTAGAGAGGGTAAAATAACTCCCAGAGTCACCATTTTGAATTTTGGTTTTAAAAGGTGCTTGTTTAGGTATCCGAGATCCAGGATGGGCTGCCATTCTCCTGTCTTTTTTGGGGTAAGGAAGTACCTGGAATACAACCCTTTGCCCTGGTGTAGGGGAGGAACCCTCTCCGCAGCTCTGAGAGCCAGGAGGGGTTGAGACTTCTGTTTCCAAGGCGAGAGCCTCTAAAGGATTTGCAGGTGGAAAGGATCTGGCTCTCATCCTTAGAAATTTTTTGAAGCGGAGAGCCAGTCCCTGGCTTACTACTTCCAGGACCCACTTGTCTGATGTTAAAGACATCCAGTCCTGGACAAATTAAGCCAGTCTGCCCCCTACAGGTAGTGGAGAATCGGCCCTGGCTAACCCATCAGGGTGCCTGTTTGGCAGGAGCTTTAGGCTGAGGGGTGGGAGCGGGTCTGCTCGCACCCCGTCTGCCTCTCCCTCTGAAGAACCCCCTCTGGGCATAGACTGAAGAGGAGGCCTGGGTTTGGTAAAAAGGCCTGTGAAGAGGCCTGCCCCTGCCCCTGGAAAACTGCCTTTGAGGAGTGGCCTGCCTTTCCTTGGCCTGTGCACTCCTATAGGTAGTCCTGTACTCATCCATTTTCTTCATATAATTCTCTGTCTGCTCCCCAAACAGAGAGTTATCCACAACAGGAAAATCCATGGCCTTAGCCTGGGTATCCTATGACAGGCTAGTACACCTGAGTCAAGCCATTCTACGAAAAGCCACAGATGTAGCCATGACTCTGAAAGATACATCATTAGAGTCCACTGCAGCATGGAATTGCACCTTGGATGCCTCAATACCATCAGCAGCCACCTGCTCCAGATCCCTGGCAAGTTGTTCAGGGAGCTGCTTTGCAAGAGCCATAACAGTATCCCATCTGGATTTCTGATATCTTGTGACATAAGCCATATAATTTGCCTGTCTGAATCCCAAAGATGCTGCCATGTACTGTTTCTTTGCCATGGCATCAATCCTCCTGGAGTCCTTATCCGGGGTGGGGGTGTGAAGCCAAAGGAATATTTGCCTTGTCACAGGCTGCAGCCTGCACTACCCCAACATGGCTGCATTGTTGTGAGAGGAACTCCATGTCAGAGCCTGACAAGGTGTACCTTCTGTCCATTTTCTTATCCACAGGAAGTACAGAATGTTTTTTTTTTTAAATCTTTACTGCCTGTTTCCTGAAAGATTTGTGCATAGGAATAGACAGTCTTCTAGACTCTGGGATATCCATCATTTCCACACAGTCAGGCTCTTGTTGGTCATCTACAGCTTCTTCCATAGGAAGCTGGAGGGTTTCATCCACTTTTTTATAGAAAATAAAATGAGAAGGAGAGTCAGAAAGCCTAGGGGGAGAAACTTCTATAGGTCTGTCTGGAGAAATGTCCGGTTCAATGGGCACATCCAGACTGTCAAAATCACATTCACTCTCTTCATAATCTTCCTCCCCCTCCTCCGGTACATAAAAATCCTCTACATCATACTCCTGAACCAGAGGAACTGACCGAACCGACCGCCTGCCTGATGGTGACGGTTCGGTCGGAACCGTGGAAAGTGACTGGACAATTTTGATCGCTTTGGCTATTTCTGCAGCAGTTGGAGAAGGGATTTTTGGCTCCAGACCTGCTGACTTCCTAGTCCTTTTAACTGGAACCGACTCATCCGAGTCAGCTCTCCTTTGCCCGAGGAAGACTCACCTTGTTTAGGGACTCTCTGGTTCGTTGGCACCGAACCGGGCTGGCTATCTGGATCAGCGGACTTCTTAGCCTCCTTTCCTGAGCCTACCAACTCTCTTATCCCGGTAGCTGCAGGAAATTGACACAAATCTGGCAGTCTGAATTGAGGTGGTCAAACCACAGACAATAGACATATGTGGTGTGTGGGTCAGCCTTAGCAAAAGCTTCCCCACAGACATCACAGTGTTGAAACCCAGTGGGCCCGGTTTTTCTTTTGGGTTTCTCAGACATAATGCCAGCCTAACCAGAAAACTTGCCCGTTACGGCCCTTAGCCAAGCAAGACACCCTTATTGGTTCCAGACCGTGTCACGGGTCGTGGAAAAAACCGTAATGAAATCCGTTTTTTTTAGAACCGATAAGAACCGGGAACTGCACTTCTAATGAAGTTTAAACTAATTTTACAACAACCTGATCGGTTCAAAACTGAACCGATAATATCGTTTACAAGTTCCACACAGAATAAATGTAAAAGCTTAATTTACTTACAATACCACAGACAGAGCTTGAACCGACCGGTTGCGGTTTGATTTTAAAACAAATGCGGTTTAAAAACCGAGAAATACACTTTAAAACTGACAAAATGAACCGAGCAGTAGGAGAAATCTCCGGAGCGACTGTTCAGTGAGGCGGAGTAAAGAATCTGACAGTTAAGGTTTGAAGCAGCACAGACAGAGTGTTCAACCGAGCTCGTGCTCAAGATTCCATGCACTTAACTCTTTCACCTCCGGAGCAGTTCTAACCTTGGGTTATACTGCATATGCCATAATATAGCAAGACTTCATGTTGTTTGAATATACCATGTTTTGAGAATTTCAATGGTTTTCAAGGTCTTTTTAATAGAGGCTCCTTTATTTTGCTGGGAACTACAATTTTTTCTGTATTTCTAAAGAGTTTTGTTGTTTTAAATCACGGTTCTTTACTGCGAGGGAACCGACTGCATTTACAATTTTTCCATTTTGTGAACCGAAGATCTTACTTCGAGAGGGCTCCTGCAGTAGATAATCACCTTGAGGACTGCACCCCCTGGCATCAGAACAACATGGAAACTTTAGCTAACAGTGTCTGATGAGGGCCCTCCCACCCGACATCATGTGATGGATGTCAGCGTGACACTATATAGTGGGCGGTCCCCACGCCCACCTTTCAGTTCTTTCCTGCCCTTGACCTGAGCATGTCTGACCTCAAGAAGATCAATGCTGCTGTTCGACCGCTTTCTTCAGATGAGTATCCATTTCTTTTTTTTCAAAATCGAGTTTTATTTGGTTTTTGTGCATGTTGTCACCGTCTTCCATCAAGTTGCATAAAAATAAGTGTGCTTCATGCAGCGCGCAGTTCCCTCACAAAGACTCTCACACCCTCTGCCTCTTCTGTCTAGGCCTGGAGCACAAGGTTGAGGATTGTGAGGCCTGTTCCAGCGTCAATCAGGCCACATGGAAGCATTGCCAGCAGGCCCTCGAGGCCCATTTACTGAAACAAAAAAATGACCACGATGGAAAAAGAGCTCCAGAAACTCGGAAGCACTTCCTCCTCTCCGACTGATATCTCCAGGCACAAGAAGAAGGAGAAACATCAGGACCAGGACAGGTCCTCCTCTCACCCGCAGCTGCACCCAGGTCCGTCGGGTGAGCAGTGGCCTTCTTCTTCCGGGAAGTCGGCTGCTGCGGCCAAGCCTGCCTCACCCCAGGAGCAGTCCTTGGACCCCCCTCCACCACTGGTCACAATGGCCGCGGGTGCGTCAGCTATGTCCAAGGCCACTGCCGCTCTTAGGCCCCTTTCCATCAGCAGGCCTAAATTGCTTGGCGGGGCCGATAAGCTGCCCGTTGGATCCTCTGACTAGTGCCTGGCCCAGGCTGTGTCAACGGGTTCTACAGGCTCCAGAGTCTGCCCAGCAATTGTTGCCAAGTCAGGTGTCGGTACCTCTGACATCTGCCCAACCAGGCTGATCGATAAGTTGGGTGTTGGTTTACTTGACGTCCGCCCAACCGATCTGGCGTCAGGGTCCGGCAAGGGCCCAGATGATTCCCAGTTGCCAGATTTACCATAGCTCTCCCCGGTTGGGTCCCCCCATGGGTCACCCCCTCCTCCTCTGTGGAAGAGCTTCCTCCACTCTCCCCTGACGAGAGAGGTGCGGAGAACGGTGGTCATCCATCAGGTGTTTTTTTTTCCCCGGCCCATCTCCAGATCTGATGTTGGATGTCTCAGGGACCCCTGCTGCCAAATTTTCTGATACAGACACCGACTCCAGAGCTACATCTACCGCTTGCCAGTCTGACGTTCGACCCGGTTCTTCCAGGTCCCTTGGGGTCAGGTTTTAGGGTTCCTCAGGTTCTTCTTTCAGGCCCTCCAGCGCTGCTGTTGGGTCCTCCATCAGGCTTCCCGATGCCGCATTTTCCAATGTACACCCCACCGGGCTACCCACCATCAAGATACCAGATGCCAGGATATTCACCCACTTATCTGCCACCGGATTACCTGATGCACACTTATCATACACTGGGCTCCCCGATGCCAGTGTTTCCTGCGGGATACCCACCGGCCTACCAGCCTCCTCCATCCCCTCTGCCTCCTCCTCAGCGTCAGGCAGACTTCCAGGCTGTCCTGTAGTCATGGTGGTCAGAAACTAAGGCTCAGCTCATGTCAAAGCTTGATAGCCACCACCCTCCTTGGGAGGTTCCCCAAGGTCTGGTGGGTCAGCCACCCAGGCCTTCGCCTACACCGGGCACACCACGACCAACGGCAAGCCCTCAAACAGAGCCTTCATCAGGGTGGGCGCCAGGTAGAGCACACCCTGACACCTGGGAACCTTCCCGGCCTGACATCCAGTCCTCAGACTCAGATTCTGACTCATCTTCCTCTTCTGCATCAGGGTTCGAGACTCCTCCCACAGAGGAGTCTCAGCTTTAGAAGTCACCAAAATCTCCACTGGAGGACCATTCTTTTGCTGACCTTCTCAAGAAAATTGCTGAAGTCTATGAATGGAAGTCCGATGCTCAGGATCCTAAGTGCCAAAGGCTGGCGGAGCATCTCGACATGCAGGAGGCAGCTCCAGTCCTCACTCCTCCTAGGTTGGAACCACATGAGGATCTGGCATCCACCATCTGGATGATGCCCTGTTCGATACCAGCGGTAGCCAAAAAGGCCAACCGGACGTATCGGATGACAGAGGGAAAAGACCACCTTAGCATCAACCCCAAGGTGGACTCAGTAGTCATCACAGTGGCCCATGATAGGACATCCAAACCTAGACATATGAGCACTTCTCCTCCCGATAAGGAGTCAAGACAGCTTGACCAATTTGGAAGGAAGTTCTGTTCCTCCTCCACATTGGTCATACGTGCCTTAAACTATGTAGCCCATATGCTGGTCTACCAAAAGTTTCTGTTTAGTCATCTGGAGCCGGCCATCAAGGTGCTGCCCGACTCCGAGGTCCAAATCCATTCTGACAGACTCCATTAGGTCTGCCGAGATTACCTGTAGGCATTCATTAAGGGCCACTTATGATGCCGTAAACTCCTCGACCGGGGCACCACCACGGTGGTTAGCCTCCGGAGATTTTCCCAGCTAAGGATCTCCGGTCTGGTACCAGACGTTCAGGCGGCCATCCAGGATGCTCCCTTCAGGGGCTCAGTTCTCCTTGGTCGGGCGATGCCCAGGACATCATCACCAGTCTGCAGGATAAGGGCAAGGCCCTTAGGTCAGTTCATACAATGTACCGCCCTAAGTTTCAGGCCAAAAAGCCTTTTCATCACCAAGCGAAGCAACAGACAAAGCAACAGCAGATGGCCAGACATCAGCCAAAACATTGGGCTCTGTCAGCTACAGCCTCCCCCTGCAAAAGCCCAAAGAGCCTCTGATGCAGCTCTCCCCACCCCCTCACTTGACTAGCGAGCTGCCCTCCCTCCTCCTCCCAGTCTCTTGGAGGAGCTGGTGGGTGGAAGGTTCGCCAGTCATTTGCCAGGATGGTGGGCAGTTACCATCAACTTGTGTGTCCTTCAGTTAGTCGGACAGGGCCACCCCCGGAGTTTCTGGAGAAATCTCCAGACAGGCCCCCAGTAGTGTCCCACTATCCAAAGGTGCACATCCCCCTCTTAAGGGAGGAAATCAAGGCTGTGTTACAAAAGGAAGCAGTAGAGCCTGTTCTGTCCAACCAGGTAGGAAAGGGGTATAATTCCCACTTCTTCCTGGTACCCAAAAAGATGGGAGACTTGTGTCCCATTTTGGACCTCAGCGCTCTGAGCCTGTACATAGAGTACAAGTGGTTTTGAATGCTGACCCTACCAGGTCTGCTACCCCTTCTGCATGAGTGACAGTGGCTCTGTGCCCTGGATATGCAGGATACCTACCTGCATATCCCAATCTTTCAGGCCCATCGTTGCTACATTCAGTTCGCCTTTCAAGGGGAGCATTACCAGTTTAAGGCCCTCCCCTTTGGCCTGTCCTCGGCACCATGGGTGTTTACCAAGTGCCTGGTGGTAGTGGCAGTGGCCCTGCAGCGCCAGGGCCGCTGTGTCTTCCCCTATCTTGGCGACTGGCTTCTGTCAGCCCCATCGAAGGAGCAGCTGGAACTCTCCGTCTCAGCTACCCTGGACCTCTTTACGCAGGTTGGGATCACTGTAAACCTGCCAAAATCCCAACTCAACCTTTCTCAGTGCCTCCAATTCATTGGAGCAGTGATGGACACAACCCAGGATATGACTTTCCTCTCTCTGGACAGGGCAGAAACATTGCAGAGGCAGGCTCGCCTGATAGCCTCCAGCAGGCGGGTCTCAGCCAGGTCAATTCTTCGACTGCTTGTTCTTATGGCAGTGGCCATCCCCACTGTTCCTTTAGCCAGGTTCCACATGCAAATCTCGCAGTGGACGCTTAGGGCACAGTGGGATCAGAGGCTGGATGACCTGGACCAGATGGTCATGGACTTCAGTTTGATGTAGTGGGATCTCCTATGGTGGCAAGATCTCAACCTCACCAAAGGGGCCCCCTTCCAGTCCCCTCCTCCCACCCAGACCCTGACCACAGACACATCAGGGATGGGTTGGGGTGCTCACCTTGGGGATAACAGAACTCAAGGGCTGTGGTCTCCATCAGAAATCTCTCTGCACATAAATGTGTTGGAGATGAGGGCAGTGCTGTATGCCCTTCAAGCCTTTCAGCACCTGCTTGGCTAGGGCACTTTATTAGACCAGTCCGATAATATGTGTGTAGTATGGTATCTCAATAAGCAAGGAGGCACTTGCTTATATCCCCTCTGCAGGGAGGTGATGCGGGTGTGGAATTGGGCAGTTCTGCATCTAATTCACCTCACAGCTGTTCACGTTTGAGGTATGCAAAACATTCTAGCAGACAGTCACAGCTGCACTAGAGTACGAACCCACAAATGGGAGCTCAAGCAAGAGGTGGTTGACCACATTTTTGACCTGTGGGGTCATCCAGACCTGGATCTGTTCGCCTCCCTATACAATGCAAAACTACCCAAGTTTTGCTCGCTCGCTCCCAGGCATGGTGTTTTTTGGTGAGACACGCTATCTCTGTGCTGGACGTGGAGGTTTTTGTACGCCTTCCCTCCCTTTCCAGTTCTACAGAGGGTGCTGCTCAAGCTTCAGGCGGAGAGGGCCCACATGGTTATGATTGCCCCATATTGACCTCGCCAAGTTTGTTTTCCTCTTCTACAGCAGCTAGCAGTGGAAAGTACGGTTGTGTAAGAACTTACCGTAACAGTAGATCTTTGAGACTATCTCTTGCAGCAGGCCATAACACATGGGATATCAAGCCATAGGCATCACTTCCTCCGGATGATTTCCCAGCAGTGTCTTCCAGGGGTCTCCCCTTCCTGTTATCTGATGTGCTTGTGCACATTTATTTATTTATTTATGTTTTTGATACTCGGGTGAACAAACTGATCCAAAGGACCATTTTCAGTTGAGACCCGGACCGTACAGTGACACAGACAATAGGTACAAGTTATAATACAGTAGGTACATATAATACAGTGAGTACAGTGGTATCAGAAACAGTGATACATAAACATCATATCTTAAAAATAGGGGTTAAGGACATGCTTGCAGAGAACTAGGACATACACTTACAGCAAATCAAGACATTATTCAGCCAGTCCAATGTTTATAATAATAATAAAACGCTACTTGTGAATTTTGAAAAAAATAAATAAATAAATACAATTTTTCAGAATAACTATTTACAAAGGCAGTATAAACAGAAAAAGTCCACCTGGGTTTCTTCTCAATTTCCAATCTCAGTCTCTGTGTTTTCTCTCTTTTGCAAAAAATTGCAGCTCTGTTTTTATAAGTCTTTGCAATCCCCGCTCGTTAAGAAAACAGCATGCTTCTCACACAGTGTTCTTTAAGTTTCAACAAATGCAGCAAAAAGAACATTGTGACCCAGAACTGACCTCTTGCTTACAGCTTCTCAGAGAGTTTGCAAACAGGTTAACCCCTTGAGCTCCAAACAGCTTTTTGCAATCATTTCAACAGTATAACTATATACATTTCAACGGTAAAACTATATACATTTCTAAACAAAGGGATCCCAGTATGAGTACCATTTCCACAAAAAGATTCACATATATTTTTATACCTGCAAGGAAGGAGAAAAGACAGAACAGCAAGTAAGGGTAAAGACACAGTGAGATGCAGAGAATTGCAAGACCATCAGGGTGACCAAGTCCTAAGTCTCTTGAGAAAATTTGGGTTGCCCAACCAGACAGAGAAGAGACAGAAAAGGAAGGGATAGAACAGGGCCATGCATTTAAACATTTAAACATTTTCTGCATAACAACTGGGACAGGGCCATATTCAACCCTGTCACAATGCCACAGCAGAATCGCAAGCTCTCTCAGCCACAACTAAACTGATTCAAGACCATGCCCAGCTCCGGTTCTGTTTAGAGGCATTAGAAAATACTCATCATGCCTCTAATATACTCATCATTGGTCTGACAGAAGGACAGGCAGCTCCAGATCTTCTTGCTTTCTTGAAGAATTGGCTACCAGGGACCCTACATTTACCATCAAACTAGGCAGATCACTTTACCCGGGCCTACCATATCTCTCCTCGTTCCACAGAGGCTCTGCAGGACTTACCTCATACTATTCTACTCATTGCCGATGGAGTTACCACACCCAACCAGTTGCTACAAGTAGCCCATAACACTGACCAGCTTAATTACAATGGGCAGACTATGCATCTTTTTCCTGATTTATTATATGCTACGAGGACCCGCTGAAAGAAGTTTGATGGTGTCCGGGTGAAGTTACGTAGCCTTGGGGTGGTCAAGTCCTTATTGATGCCAGCCAGTTTACATATTTACGATGGAGGTCACACGTTTCAATTTACTGACCTGGTTGAGGTTGGGAAATGAGTCAAACAGATTCAGCAGGAATTTGAAGCAGCTTGTGGGACCGCTCCAGCTGCTCGGAGTTTGGAGGAAGAAGACACTTGAAGTGGAAAGGTATTGGGACTTTACCTGAATCAGATTGTTTGGGACTTTGTTCCTTTTTCTTGCAGTGGGATTTTATAATTGAATTTATTTTATACTGAAAGGTCTTTGGGCTAAAACCCATTTTCACAGACTTCCAGTTTAAACACATTAGACATAAAAAGCCATCTTAACAAAATAATACACACATTTACAAATTTACAGGCTAGCCAGGACAATGTAAAGCAATTACAGCATAATTAGAAACTAGGTAAAACACCTACAGACAGAGTTAATAAACATACTCCTTCTAAGTGCTGTCTTGAAAATTGAAATTTTTGAACAACATACAACATTGCTGGGTAAATCATAAAGTTTTGGCACTGCAAAAGTCACAAACTTTTGGGCAAACACAGTACGATAGAATGGAATCTGAAAGGAATTTTTAATTTGCAGACATGTATTGGAAGTTAGGGGGATAACATGAAACAAACTAGAAATACTGTTTGGGAGTGGCCCCAGCTTGGTTTTATGTAAAAAGATTAGGGACCTAGAATTAAGCCTCTCAATAAGTGATGGACATTTGAATGAATTATACAATAAACAGTGGTGCGTCGATCTAGATTGGCCAGTGGCAAAATGTATAGCTGAATGATAGGTTTTCTGGAGTTTGGTTAACAATCTTTCTGTGGTATGCGAATAAACTATCACACTGTAATCAATAATAGAGAAAAGAAGACTATGAGTTATCATATTTCTGGTTTCAACCATGAGATGTTTTCTTATTCGGTAGAGGAAACCCAATCTTTTATGAAGTCTACTGATTAAGTCCAAGATATGGACTTCAAATGAAAGATAAGAATCCAAAATTAGCCCCAAATATTTAAACTCCTTGACCTGCTCTATAAATAAACCATCATTATCCAAAATGTTAAGTTCAAGAGATGGGAGTTTCCTGTGTATAGAAAAAACATAGTTTTGGTCTTGACAGAGTTCAAAACCAATTTGTGTAGATCAAACCAGTGATGCAGTAGGCTGAAGTTGGTTTGTAGATACTCTGAGAGATGGTAAACTGGTCCTTGTACAAAACAATACCGCATCATCTGCATAGAGAATTAATTCTGTTTTGGAGAAGACAGTTGATAATGAATTCACAAAAACAGAAAATAAAAATGGCCCAAGTATGGAGCCTTGGGGGACTCCACACCTTAACTGAGACTGATCCGAAAAGGAACCATTAACCACCGTGTTTTGACTTCTAAATGGAAGGTAATTTCCAAACCAGGAAATCACCTTCGTAGAGAAAGAAACTCCAGGTAAACACTTAAGGAGTTCAGTATGGTCAACCAGGTTGAATGCCTTGGTGAGGTCCACAAAAGCTACTGCAACATATTTCCCTTCATCAATAGCTCTAATAGCTTGGCTTGTGAACCTCACCAAGGCAGTCTCCATATTATGGTGGGGTCTAAACCCATGTTGAGAGTCGGTACCTAAATTGTACTTTTCCAGATGTTCAGTAGCTTGGTTATGCACAACTTTCTGTAAATGTTTTGAGAGGGGAGCCAAGAGAGAAATCAGATGATAATTATTGATATTGGACCTGGAACCTAATTTGAAAATAGGTTTAACAATGGAACTTTTCCAAGTCCTAGGGTAGACACCATGGCAGAGAGAATAAGTAAATAATTTAGTCAATGGTTCTACTATCAAATGTATAACCTTTTTGATGACTCTGAAGTTCAAATTATCAGGGCCAAAAACTGGCTTTGGGTTCATTTTGGAGACATAGTTGATGAGGTCAACGGGTTGTAAAGACCGAAAATAAAAATCAGGTATTGTATTATTTGCTATATTATTTGTTAGTTTCTGATGTAATGAGTCAGAGATAACCCCTGTCCTATCCTTACTCTTAAACCTTTCTCTATATTGTTCAGAACTGGAAAAATGCAAATTAAATGCTTCTGCCACTTTTTTTGAGTTGGTGACTATATGGCCATCCAATTCCAAGGCAAAGTTTTCTTGTATTGCATCTTTCCCATTAGGGTATTTAACATTTTCCAAGTGGACTGCAAGTTTCCTTTGGATTCCATTAGTTTTTGCTTGTAAAATTCAACTTTAGCAACTCAAATGGCTTTCTGGCATTTATTCCTTAGCTTCTTAAACTTTAGTTGGTGGTCATGTTGTTTTGTTTTCCTGAACATTTTCCAGGCCTTATTTCTGGTTCTTATTAATTTTAGCAGGCCGGGGGTTATCTAAACTTTATTGTCCCCTCTAACTAACTTTCTTGAACTGAAGAAGTCTTTCACAAATACCAATGAAATATTCACAAAAAGTTTGATAAGCTACATCAATATCAATAATGTTGTCTAAGAATGACCACTCAAGAGATTATATTTCTTCCATAAATTTATGCTCATCCAAATAATTTATTTTACTGAAAGTTATAGTCTTGTAGGTCTTCTTAACAGCCTTGACCAATCAATTAAGTAATAGGGGGCAGTGATCACTTATACCATCTGGGGAGACCTCAAAACTGGCTATATGTGAGGAATTGTTGGTAATAACCCAATCCAGGGTTGACTCATGACCTGTTTTGTAGTTAGTCTTTTTGTGGTATCTGTGATCAATTGGTGAAGTCCTAAATCAGTGACCCTCAGGCGGTCATGCAACACACAATGGTCCACCGTGTCAAAAGTGAAAGAGAGATCAAGGATCAAGGAGAACGAGAATTGTACATTCTCCTCGATCTCTTACCCTGAGGAGATCATTGTGCATCCAAACTAACACGGTTTCCATACTGTGCCTGGCACAAAACCCAGACTGGAGAGGCTCATAGATATCAAAGGCCACGAGGTGTTCTTCGAGCTGCTGTGCCTCAATCTTCTCTACTTAAAAAAAAATTATATAAAATAACAAAAAATAGAGAGACAGGAAAGTGTAAGTATACAAAACAATAGTTAAGGGGCCACAAATAAGACATGATGGGAGTGGTGCAGTGCAGTGGCTGTGGAGCAGCAGTCTTCAGGGAGACATTCTGGAGGATGCGGTGTTGTCCCATCTGCAGGCACCTCTCTGGGCTGAGGGAGAAGGTTGCTCATCTCCAGGCTGAGTTGACCAGGATTTGGGGGACCTCCTCTGCCACCCAGGGACCACCAGGGCCACTGCCGTTGCCTCGACATACCAGGACACACAATCTACAGGAGGGACAGGGAGTGTAGCAGAGGAGGAGGAGTAGCTCTCTATGTAAGGGAAGGGATCAAAGCAACGGAACAAAAGGGTAAACGGAGGAGAGGAGGCACTGTGGGTTACCCTGGAGACTGCAAATGGCACCATAATCTGCACAGGGGTTGTATACAGACCCCCCGTCTCGGGGAGGAAATCGACAAGGAAATGGTAGAAGGCATCCTTAGGATAGAAACATAGAAGTTGATGGCAGATAAGGACCGCTTGGCCCACCTAGTCTGACCATTTCCCTACCTGATGGATAAGCTGCAGATTCTAGTTAATCAACAGCTTACTTCCTCCTACCCCCCCACTAGAATTGCCTTATGTCTGTTCCATGCGTTCTTGAATTCTCCCACTGTTCCTGACTCCACAACCTCCTCAGGAAGGCTGTTCTAAGCATACACCACCCTCTCTGGGAAAAAATACTTTCTAACATTACCTCTGAGCCATCCCCCTTCTAGCTTCAAATTGTGCCCTCTTGTTCTTGCACATCTCTTTTTCTGAAAGATGCTACCCTCTTGTAATTTTTTAATTCGCTTGAGATACTTGAAAGTTTCTATCATGTCTCCCCTCTCCCTCCTTTCCTCAAAGGTATACATGTTAAGCTGCTTTAGTGTCTCCTCGTATGTCTTCAGGTGCAGACCCTGCACCATTTTGGTTGCTCTCCTCTGAACAGCCTCCACTCTCTCCATGTCTTTGCAGAGATGGGGTCTCCAGAATTTCACACAGTATTCCAGATGGGGTCTCACCAACTGTTTGTACAGAGGGATAACAACTTCCTGTTTTCTACTGTTGATGCCTCTCCCTATGCATCCCAGTATCCCCCCAGCCCTTCTTACTGCCTTCTCACATTGCTTGCCCACCGTTAGGTCATTTGGTATAATTACTCCTAGGTCTCTTTCGATTTGTGTTGTTGTTATTATCTCACCCCCCACTGTGTACTCTTCCCCTGGGTTTTTGTTTCCCAGATGCATTACCTTGCACTTCTTTGCATTGAAACTGAGCTGCCATATTTGTGACCATTCCTCCAACCTTGCCAAGTCCCTTTCATCCTTTCCACCCCCACCTTGTGTATCAACCCTGTTGCAGATCTTTGTGTCGTCTGCAAAGAGACATACTTTTCCTTCCAGGTGCTCTCCAATGTCACTTATAAAGACAGTAAAGAGGACCGGTCCCAGTACCAAACCTTGCGGTACCCCACTAGTTACCCTCCTTTCTTCACTGTGGACTCTGTTTACTATTACCCTTTGCGTCCTGTTGTCCAGTCAGTTTTTTATCCAGGCTACCACCTTGGGACCCACTCCCAAGGCTGGATAACTTGTATATTAATCTTTTGTGTGAGGCTGTGTCAAATGCCTTTGCTAAAATCTAGGTAGGCCATATCCACAGCCCCTCCCTGGTCTACTACTTTGGTCACCCAGTCAAAGAAATCTATTAGGTTCATCTGACATGACCTTCCTGCTGTGAAACCATGCTGCCTTGGGTCCTGTGCCCCACTGGCCTCTAGGTACTCAACAATTCTTTCCTTCAGAAGTGATTCCATCATTTTCCCTACCACTGAGGTCAAACTAACTGGTCTGTAGTTTTCTGCCTCTGCCCTGCTCCCACTTTTGTGAAGTGGAATCACATCTGCCCTCCTCCATTCTTCAGGTACCACCCCATCCTCCCATGATTTGTTAAACAGAGTAGTCAGTGGCGTTACTAGTTCTACCCTGAAAGTGGACATCCTGTCCGAGAAGAACCGAGCAAACTCATTGCATAAAGCATCTGAAAGAGCAGTTTTCGGCTGTAGACAAACTGGATGTAACAACCTGTCCACAGTCTGAAAAGCAAAGCAGTTCTTCCCAGCGGCAATCTCCCTGGACAGGAACACTTCCTTCTTACAGTTGATTTTCCCCTGGTACACAACATAATATGCATGCAGAACCAGTCTGTCTGCCTCCAGCCTGGTCTTCCACCAGCAGCACTCTAACCGCCGACCCTTGATCTTTATTGTCTTGAGCTCCCCATCAAACTAGGGGGAGCTCAAGTGAGAGGATCTGGGTCATACACGGACCGGTGCAAAGGAGTTGAGTGCCCCAGACATCGCCCTATTATAGGCAGTGACTGCTTCACCCATACCCCCATGCATGCACTGCTTACACTAGATAGGTCTACCACTGCCAGAAAACCCTCCAGGGTCAAACCCCTCAAAGCAAAGGGCAGTAGCAAACCATCTCTGCAGGGGGGGGGCTCATGGGGGAGTGAGTAAGAACTCCAGCAGTGATCAGACCAGGCGACCCGATCAACCTTGAGATTATTAATCTCAAGCCCCAGAGAGAAGACCAGGTCCAACATGTGACCGTCCCCGTGGGTTGCAGAAGAAACTTCTTGCAACAGGCCCAGAGATGGCATCATCTGGAGGAAGTGGTAACCTTATCTAGACAATTCATCGTTGGCCCAAACATTGAAGTCCCCAGAACTAAACATCTGGGGGCCTCCAATATTTCACTGGCGATGAAATCGACTACCTCTTGCTGCTACTGGAGGGCGGTAAATCAGGAGGATCCTGCAACCTGCGCCCGGACCATCCCCGGACTGCCACACATTCAAACAAACTTGGTGTTCTCACTGGGTGCACAGCGAAGCCTAACTCAGCTCTAAAACAGATGGCCACTCCACTGCCCCTGCACTCCACTCTGGGTAGTGCACTACAGAGTATCCAGGAGGGACGGTGGCCTCTAAAATCGGGCTGGCATCATCACCTTCCCAGGTTTCCGTGATGCAAGCCAGATCGACTGATGAAATCAGGTCTGCTATAATTGCGGTCTTGTTTCTGATTGATCTGGCATTGCAAAGCACTGCTCTCATGGGATTGGTGAGTTGTGCAGCCCCTCTAGCTACCTGCCCACTTGGTCTAGTGAAGACCCTGGGGATGGGAAGCAAATACGTCTGGCCTCTCCCAAGGACCCATCAAAACCCGTGGTGCCTTCTACACCTGACAACCTCTATCCTACCCCCCCTCCGATGTGTCCGAGGCACCCTGCCATAACCTACCAATGCGGCACCTCCTAATCCTGACCTCCTGACAGTGATGAGCTGTGGCGGCAGAAACTGGGAGGTCGGTGAAAGGTGGCAGGTCAAAACTCTGAGATGCCTCGTACATGATCCTGGCCCGCCCCAGACTCCTAGGCATCCCCAGACACATGTTAAAGAAGTTTAAAGCCCCAAAACTATCAACTAAAACTAGTTAGCCCAGACTCTTACACACTCACACACACACACACAACATCACAGCCAGTCACTCCACACACAGCCACTAAAACAATCTCCCAATCCCCACACCCCCAAGCCTCCCACCCACCCTCACCAAGGGCAGCAGAAAAATGCAGCTGAGTAAAACTTAGTATCTAGGTGAGCACTGTCCCATGGATCTCACAAATAAAGCCCCAGCACACAGCATGAAACTGGAGAAAAAAAAGAACAGTCTGCAGAATTAAAACCTCACAGTCCTGAAGTTTAAGAGACCGGGGGCACTCTCACCAACCCCGGTCTCCAGGCAAAGAAATTACTATGAGGCAAACAATACAACAGGGTGCTTTAGAAAAAGGAGCACTCCCCAGTCTCGAAAGTGCCCCTCTCACCAGCTCAAGGGGACCTGGGGAGGAATTACCAGTTCTCTAAGGTCCCAAGACACAGTCACCACCAGTACGGCCCCCCCTTTAACGATAATCCTGGGAGGGAGAATAGTCGATAGACAGTCTCCATTAACAGGTAGCAAACCACCCGAGGAAACAAGCCGGGGGCCAAAACTTTCACTCAGGCATCACACATGACATCTCACCAAGCAGGAGTCAACTTTTTCCCCAGGAAATCAACACGGCAGCACCCTCTACATCCACATATTCCCGGGAAGGAATCCAGACGACCACCAGGCTCCACAGTCCAAGAGACCGACTCGTTTGGTGGAAACTATCATAAGCTCACATAATTAAGCACATTTCCCACTGTGTTCAGCCTACTACCTAACTGAAACATTTATGACTGACTGTTTATTGATGGACTAACTTGCCATAGGGTGTCTATTGATGGGCTATCGTGTCCAAGGTTCAAATACCCATTTAACAGATCACATATAGACTAAATGTGCCTAACATACTAAAATTTTCTGTATAGTGTATCCTTAATAGTATGCTAGTATGCTAGATCCATGACATTATATACTGAAATGAGTATCCTTAGCAACCTAATTGACTAATGCCAATGAATAATGTCCAGTCAGTAACTCAGTCTCAGGGTAGTGTCTAGCTGACTTTTACCTTGTGCTACTGCTTTATTGCTCTTACATATCAGCGTTAGTAACTAACACTACTAAGAAGCCTAAGGTTTAACGAATTCTGGCGTTTTAAACGTAGACAGCAAAGTTTTGAATCTCTTCGATCCTAAGAGCCTCCAGATAGTTGTCTGTCCTGGTACCCCCAGTATATAGACTGCTTCTCTGCCTCTTGCTATGAGACCAGGCTCCCTCAGCCTAATATCCCCAAATAAGATCATAATGCCAGAAATAGGGTCCCAGATGACCGGTACTTCGGGCCTACTCAGGTCAAACAAGGGTCTCCTCCTGGCGGCTCTGTTCATAGCCACAATACTCTGGGTCGACTGGGTAGCTGGTGGACAAGGAACGACTGAGCAGCCTCCTAATGGACCAGCATCTCACCAGACCTTGTACGATTGTAGCCCACCCCTGGCTGACAACTTAGCCATCCTACTTGTCGCCAAGCTCAGTAGGAGCGGGATTTGCTACAGGACTATCCTCCTATTGACCCTCAAACAAAAAAAAAACTAGGTTCCCACTTCTAACCCTTGTTCTCTGACTCCTGCTAACTGCCTTGCTATTAAGGGCTGGAGACATTCACCCTAACCCAGGGCCTGGTGTTGTCAACACCTCTATTTCCAACTCTCATGACCTGAACTGGACTTCACCCAGGGACATGAGGTTAGTACACATGAATATTTGCAGTCTTAGGCCAAAAATTCATGAAGTACAAGCATGGCTAGCCCTTTTTAACCCGGATGTGCTTGTGGTCTCCGAGACCTGGTTAAAACCATCGATCCTAGACCACGAGTTTGCTGCCCCAGGTTACAACTGTTACAGGAAGGACAGACTCCTGAAAAGAGGGGGTGGGGTTCTCATCTACGTGAAGGCTTCCCTGATCTCTTCACAAATTAACCTGCAAGTTACTCTGCCCCCCGAAATTGAAGCTATCTTTGTACGCATTACCCTCGGTGGCGCCAAATACCTCAACGTAGGGTGTTTATATAGTCCACCAAAGGATGCTCTCCAATCCCTCGAGACACTCTCTAGAACTCTAACAACTGAGTTGGCAGCTGAACTCATCATCCTCGGAGACTTCAACCTGGACTTGTCCAAAGAGGCAAGGTCCTCAATACCAGGTTTGCTACAAGAAGCTAACCTCTCCCAAATTATCACCCTGCCTACAAGGTTGAATTACAAAACGGGTAACCACTCAATCATTGACTGGGTACTGGTGTCCAACCCTCTAAATGTTCAAGCCGCTGGCACCTTGTCGGATGCTCTCAGTGACCACTCACCAATCTTCTGTGTCTGGAAAAACAGAGCAGTAAAAGTCCTGCCTAAAATACTCACTGCCCGAGACTTTTCTAAGTTCTCCCCGGAGCACTACAACACTCTCCTGGGCAACCTGGATTGGAGCCCAATAAGAAGTCTCCCCACCTTGGAGGGGGCAGTGGACTTCTTTAATAGGTCTATCATGTGGGCTGCGGACCTCCTGGCCCCTAATAAAACCTACCGGGTAAAAGGCCACTGCTACAAGTGGATTACCCTCCCCAAAGGCCCTGATGACCAGCCAAGATAAAGCCTGGAAAAAGTCCAAAGACTCGGCTCTCCTAGCTGACCAGGTTACCTATAGAGCACTCCGAAACCAGTGTAAAAAGGCCACCAAAGTAGCAAAAATGGAGTATCTAAACCACCTCCAGAAAGCAAACCTAGGCAACCCTAGGACTTTCTGGTCCCACATCAACGAACTGATTAAGGGCAATTCAATGACGGTCTTGGGCCCTATCACAGCTCATGGACAGGTACAACACGACGCCTCACTAATCACTGAGACCCTCAATTCCTACTTCACAAACCCTCATAACCATCAGGCAGGGTTATCGGTACCCAACTACCAGTCTGCTCCTTTGGATCCCTCTACCCTTGGCCGTCCACCCTTCCATTTAAGGCTGGTTAAGGTCAAAGAGGTCCTGGCCCTCTCTAACCACCCTTAAAACAAGAGGATCTGGAGGCCTGGATGGACTCAAAGCCAGGTTGCTAAAAGATGGGGCTACGGCTCTCGCGCTACCACTCACCTGGCTGATCAATAGGTCATTACTTGAAGGATCTGTCCTGGAGTTGTGGAAGCAGGCGCATGTGGTCCCAATTCATAAAGGTAGGCCTGCAGAACCCATAGAGAACTACAGGCCTCTCTCCCTGCTGTGTGCCCTGGCTAAAATCCAGGAGAAGCTCATCTATGCCCAACTTAAGGAATACCTGGAGGCGCACATGCTGTTGTCCCCATCCCAACATGGCTTTTGAAGTCAAACACGGGACAGACACTGCCCTAACCAAATTCTCTACAGACGTACTCAGAAATCTAGACTCAGGCTCCATTACAGGGGCAGTTTTTATAGACCCCTCTAAGGCCTTTGACCGGGTGGATCATGGATTATTACTCCAAAAACTCCACGCTATAGGCCTCGATGCCCACGCCCTCAAATGGGTTGAAAGCTACCTAGTCGGACGCTCACAGAGAGTCAGGTGGCTAGAGACACTCTCTAAACCATTGTCCCTTAAGGACGGTGTACCCCAGGGATCTATACTTGGGCCACTATTGCTCTCGTTGTATGTAAATGAACTGCACAATCATTGTGGAAGCAGCAGTGCCATCCAATACGCTGATGATGTCGTCATCTATAAAACCTCAGTCAACTTGAATGACCTTAGCACCTCTCTCCAAAAGGATATTCACATCATGGAGAAGTGGCTCATCAAGAATAAAATGGTCCTTAACACCGTCAAAACCAAAGCCATGCTGTTAGGACCAAGAGCCCTTGGACTAGACAGAACACATCTACTCCAACTCTCGTCCCTTGAGGGTAACAAGCTCGAAGTGGTCTCCTCGACTAACTACCTTGGCCTTACTATTGACCAAGGTCTCACGTTCAAACAACATGTGGACCAAGTCACGAGAGCAATCCATACAAAACTTGGATTACTGTATTGGCTCAAGGAATCGCTGACCCCAGAAGCTAGGACTGCTATAGCAACTAGTGTCCTACTTCCAACTCTAACATATGCTGCCCTGGTCATTCAGGGTGTCGCAAAGCTTGAGTTTGGAAGACTACAGACCCTATACAACAAGGTGGCCTGCTTTGCCACCTCATCCCACGCCAGGAGCCACCACTGCAGGGCATTGGCAAAGCTTAATTGGCCAACTTTCGAATCTCGCCTCAGTTACTCTGTACTCTGCCTGGCAAAGAAGATAATTAGCCCTTCACCTCTCCCGAGTCTTGGGGGACTCCTCACAGCAAAAATAAACCAGCGCAGCCTTAGCTCCTTGGGTCACACGTTACTGGAGGTCCCTAAGGTCAGGACTAAGGCAGGACAAAAATCATTCTCTCATACTGCCCCTTCCTTGTGGAATAACCTCCCTGTGGAGATACGAGACACCCCATCTCTGCCGTGCTTCCGCACAAGACTCAAGGCCCATTTTCTATCAACAAGCATATGCCATTGCCTCCGCCCTTGACACTACTGCAGTGACTTCTGCAGACTGTTCACCTAACTATAAGTGTTAGCCCCTAACAATGTTTGCACTATCTCTTTCCTCCCCCAATCTGAACCTATTAACGCTCCTGAACTAGGTTACCTAGGGAATCTACAGTACTGTCTCAATAATGTCTCTGTCAATGGACAATGTAATGTAATGAACAACACTGACCAATCAGATATACCAAACCAATGTCATGTCTGCTATGTGTAAACAGCTGAATACTGTATACCCATGTTAACCTGTACTCCCATATGTTTTTCTACTGTATGTTATCTCTTAATGTTATTCCCGGGTCACCCCTGAAAAAGGGACCTTCGGGGCCCAGTGGGATTACCAGGTCATCAAAATTCAATAAATAAATAAAAGAGGCAACTCCACAGGATGAGTAGACCTAGGTACCGGCTGTACCTAGGGACAAACTTCCAGTTGGGTCCAGGTCCATTGTGTATGAGAGGCAGTTTGTAAAGTAAACCCCTCCATAGCATAGAGCACCTTCTTGAGCTAATGCACATTCGCTTCAGTTCCACAGTTGTTGCAAGGGACAAGGCATCCCAAATGGAGTCAAAATGGGCACGGGACACCAGCCAGCAGCTCCTTTCCTGAACAGCACCCACAGCAGATAGTGAGATCCAAGAGAAAGACTGCCCTGTGCTATTTCACTGCCCAGCCCTGTCTAATGCTAAAAACCCTAAATAACAGCCTAAACTTCCCAGGGACTGCAAATTCAATTTAAGATCACCAGCCAAAATACTGACCAGAGATCGAGAGAAATTTCAGATTTCAGATTTAGCTCTCCTATTAATCTTCAAAACGCAAGCCAGCAAGGGGGGGGGATTGCTCTCCTAATAGGGAGCTTGCAGAGGCTAGAACAGCTCTGCCACCATCTTGCTGTCCACCCTCACCCACCAGTCCTGTCAGCTAGTACCAGGACCAGACCAGAGTATCATTGGGAAGAAATGTAAATTACGTACCTACCGTAATTCTTGATCTTCTTGGACAAAGTCTCCAGCACTCATTCACACTAATGGGACTACGCCAGAGGCACTAGGACTCAGCGGGATCCAAAAATCTTCAGGAGGGCTGGCACCTAGGTAGGTTTGTGAGGAAGCGCACCGCGAGCTCGGCTCACGCCGTATAGGCTACCTTGGCATCAACCCTCCAACCGCCTCAGTACCTTTTTTTTACTGAGGAAGTGCAGCGTAAACTAACCTATATCGGACATAAGATAGTCCGAATGACCCGTGAAAGAAGGGTCAACTCAACAGAGTCTTCACAGCCCAACAACGAGGGGGTGAAGACCAGAACAGTATGAGTAAGCTCGGGGGATGGTTGGTAGGCATGTGAATGACTGGTGGAGACTTCGTCCAAGAAGATCAAGAATTATGGTAGGTACATAATTTACATATCTTCCTGGACATAAAGTCTCCACCACTCATTCACACTAATGGGAGAGTACCGAGCTAAAATAATCCCCCGAGATGGGCGGCAGGCGAGAGGAGCTCACTTAGGACAGAAGTTCATTAAGGATTGTCCTGCCAAAGGACTGATGCTGCCCGGCATGGACATCCAAAGCATGATGCTTTACAAAAGTGTGCACGGAGCTCCAAGTGGCCGCATTGCAGATGTCTGTAATAGGCACGTTCTGGATTTCTGCCAGAGATGCCGCAACTGCTCTGGTAGAATGAGCGTATACTCTGCCTTCCAGCTTGACCTGTGCCATGGAGTAGAATTGGCAAAGGCATGCCATTAGCCATGCTGAAATGCATCTGACAGCAACAGGCTGATCCAGCCAGGCCATGATGAAGGAGACAAATAGTTGTTTTGACATGCGGATTTCTTTAGTTCTGTCTAAACAGAACAGCAAAGCTCTCTTGACATCCAGAGAATGCAGGGTATGCTCCCCCTCATTCTGGAAGTTTGCGAAGTATGTTGGAGGGACCAAGGGCTGATTCAGATGAAATTCTGAGAAAACCTTGGGTAGAAACTTAGGGTGGGTCCTAAGAACCACCTTGTCTTTGTGAAATATAGTATACAGAGGGTCTGTGACTAAGGCATGTATTTCAGACACTCTGCGAGTGGAAGTGATGACTACAAGGAAGGCGGTCTTCCAAGTCAGAAACTTCAGCTCACAAGTAGCTAGGGGCTCGAAAGGTTTACGGATGAGCATGTCTAGCACAAGATTAATGTCCCAGGTGGCTATTGGTCATCTGACCGGTGGCCTAGTATGCAGAATGCCCTTAAGAAACCTTTTGACCACAGGTAGCTGAGCCAGAGACACGGAGTGTATGGGCTCATGTTACGACGAGATCGCGAAAAGGTGAACCTTCACAGTTGAGTATTGCAGGTCTGTGTTAGAGAGATCTAGAAGAAAAAATTACTCACCTTAGTAATGTTGTTTCTTCTAATGGAGTCTTGCTATATTATAGACATTAGCAGTTTGTTCCAGCTCTAGAACTGCCCCGGAGTGAAATGGTTAAAACCATTCCAAAATAGAATTTTGGCACGAGAGCAGCTCTATCTGTGTCATTTCAAACTTGAACTGTCAGATCTTTATGAGCCAAACTCACTAAGGTCTGTGTGGAAGCTGTAACCTACACTAGCCAATTGGCTACCTAAATAATAACAACCATTGATGGTCCCAACACCCAAGACTCAAGTCAGGGGACCAGAAATACTAACACTATTCTAATAATATGAAAATGGAACATAAGTATAATAAAACACACACACGCGTACACATACACACCCCCAAAGTCCCAAAGGGGACAAAATGCTAACAGGACATAAGTAGTGCCCACACTAAGTTGCCCGCACCCCACCAAGTAGAGGTTCTGAGAGGGGCAGGTTGGGGGGGAGGTCTATAATATAGCAAGACTCCATTAGAAGAAACAACATTACTAAGGTGAGTAATTTTTTCTTCAAACAACATGAAGTCTTGCTATATTATAGACATTAGCAGAATACACAGCAGTACTTCCATGGAGGAGGGGCAGAACCTACTTAGGGAATAGGCTCTGAAGAACAGCTGTGCCAAACCGAGCATCTCTCCTGGCCTGGACATCCAGGGAGTAATGCTTGGTAAAAGTGTGTACCGTTTTCCAAGTAGCAGCCTGGCAAATCTCTAATAAAGGGATATCTCTGGCAGCAGCTAGAGATGCAGCTGTACCCCTGGTAGAATGAGCCCTCAAACCGGGGGCTCTGCCCACTTTCTGATAACAAAATTGGATACAAGAGACAATCCACCTGGCTATTGATCTCTTAGTGGCAGGTTTGCCTTTCCCAACTTCACCATAGGTAAGGAAAAGTTGGAGGGATTCGAACCTGTGACCTTTGGTACGCTCTATATAATAACTAAGAGCTCTCTTAACATCCAGGCTGTGTAACCTCCTCTCACCCGAAGAGGAGTGATCAGTGAAAAATACTGGAAGGGAGATAGATTGATTAAGATGGAAATCTGAAACCACCTTAGGCAAAAACTTCCTATTAGTCCTAAGGACTACCTTATCCCTGTGGAAAGAAATAAAGTCAGTCTCCACTGACAAGGCTTGCAATTCACTTATGCATCTGGCAGAAGTGATAGCCACTAGAAAAACAGTTTTCCAAGTTAGGTACTTAAGCTCTGCAGAAGACAAAGGTTCAGAAGGGGGTTGCATTAACTGGGCAATGCAAACATTAAGGTCCCAAGCAGGGGCCGGTTCCCTAAAGGGAGGATTAGTATGGAGTAACCCTTAAAAACTTGGAAAACACAGGATGAGAAGAAAGAGGATGACTTTCCTGCTGACAAAAGCAGACACAGCTGCCAAATGAACTCTCAGGGTAGCTGGTCTGAGACCCAAGGAATTAAGATGTATCATGTAATCTAACAAAAAGGGCAATTCAGCAGATTCTGGGGAAATATTTTTCCCAGCACACCAAATGGAAAACCTTTTCCATTTAGAACTATAAGTAGCCCTAGTGGAAGGCTTTCTGGAAGCCTTTAGGCTCTCAAGAATAAATCAGCAAACTCTAATTCCTCAAGAGCCAGGCCTTGAGGTTGAGGGATTTGAGGTCCGGATACCAAACCCTTCCCTGGGCACAAATCAACAGATTGTGATTCCTGGGAGGCACAGGGGAAGATGGACTGTCAGAGACAGAAGGAGTGGGTACCAGGGCTGCCTGGCCCAATCCGGGGCAATCAGAATCACCCTGCAAGGCTGAGATCTGATTTTGACTAGTACTTTGACTAGGAGAGGAAAGGGGGGGAAAGCATAGAGGAACTTCCCCTCCCAATCCAGAAGAAGGGCATCCAGGGGAACTGAGCCCAGCACTGGAGGCCTGCAACAGAACAGAGGAAGTTTGTGATTGTCTGGGGCTGCAAAAAGATCTATCTGAGGGATGCCCCACCTGGCAAAAACTATCCCCAGCACTTGAGGATCCAGGGACCATTCGTGATGGCCCTGGGAAATCCTGCTGAGGGCATCCGCTAGGACATTGTCCTTCCCTGGAAGATGAACTGCTATGAGGGAAGTGTTCAGGAATAGGCCAGAGACCACAACTTCATTGCCTCGGTGCACAAGGCCAAGACCGAGTGCCCCTGTTTGTTGATGTACCACATTGTTGTGGTGTTGTCTGTTCTGACTTGTATCACCTTGTCGTGACAGATGCAGAAAAAGCTGAAGAGCTAAAAAGACAGCTCTGAGTTCCAGCAAATTGATGTGGAGCAGAGATTCCTGGGGACCAAATTCCTGAGTGGAAAAGTCACCCATGTGGGTCCCCCAACCCAGAAGGGAAGCATCTGTAGTGAGAGTCAAGTCATGAGAAGGGGAAATGAAGGGACCCCGCTCTTAAATTGCTCTGATCCTGCCACCACTGGAGAGCTAGGATCAAGGTTCGAGTCACTGGGACCAACTTGGAAAGGGGGTCTCTTCTCTGAGACCAAAAGGTTCTCAAGTGAAACTGAATGTCTCTCATCTGAAATCTGGCTCCCTGCACAACAGCTGTGGATGCAGCCATGTGCCCGAGGAGCTGCAGAAAGTGTCTTGCTGGTCGAGAGACCTGCAGAGTGAAGGAAGAGGCCAGAGCCACTAAATTCCTTACCCTTTCTGGGGAAGAAAGGCTCTGGCTAGCTTTGTGTCCAATTCTGCCCTATAAAGGTGAGTACCTGGACTGGTTCCAGAACCGACTTTGGTAGGTTTAGCAGAAACCCAGGGAGGTGAGAAGCTGCTGGGTGACCCGCAGGTGAGATTTTACCTGTTCTGGGGACTGGCCTACAATGAGCCAGTCATCTAGATAGGGAAAACAGCAATCCTCTGCCTCCTAAGTGGGCCACTGCCACTGCTAGACACTTTGTGAATACCCTTGGAGCAGAGGTAAGGCCGAAGGGCATTGCTCTGAACTGGTAATGACCTGAGGGCAGTTCAAATCTGAGGTACTTTCGATGGGATCTTCTGATTAAGACATGGAAATAGGCATCCTTGAGGTCCAGGGAGGCTAGCCAGTCCCCTGGCCTTAGGGAAGGTAAAATCATTGCCAGAGTTACCATTTTGAACTTTGGTTTCAAAGATGCTTGTTCAGATATCTGAGATCTAAAATGGGCCGCCATTCTCCTGTCTTTTTGGGTAAGGAAGTATCTGAATACAGACCCTGCCCTGATGCAGGAGAGGAACCCTTCTACTGCTCTGAGAGCTAACAGGATGAGACCTCTGTTTCCAGAGCGAGGGTCTCTGAAGCACTTGCAGGTAGAAAAAGTCTGCTTCTCAACTGGGAAACTTTTTGAAGCTGAGAACCAGACCCTGGCTTACTACTTCCAGAACCCACTTGTCTGAGGTTAAAGAAGCCCAATTCTGACTGAAGTAAGCCAGCCTGCCCCCACTGGTACAGGAGAATCGGCCCTGGGCACCCCATCAGGGTGCCTGTTTCGCAGGAGCTTTAGGCTGGGGGGTGGGAGCAGGTCTGCCCACCCCTCATCTGCCCCTGCCTCTGAAGAAGCCCCTCTGAGCAAAGGCAGAGGAGGCCTGAGTCTGGTAGAAAGGCCTGTGAAAAGGCCTACCCCTACCCTGGGGGCATGCCTTTGAGGAGTGGCTTGCCGCTCCTTAGCCTGGGCACTCTTGTAAGTAGTCCTATATTCATCCATCTTCTTCATGTAATTCTCTGTCTGCTCTCCAAACAGAGAATTTCCCACCACAGGAAAATCCATAGCCTTAGTCTGGGTATCCTGTGACAAACTAGTACACCTGAGCCAGGCCAACCTACGAAAAGCTACAGATGTGGCCATGACCCTAGAGGAAACATCATTAACATCCACAGCAGCATGAAACTGAACCTTAGAGGCTTCAATGCCATCAGCAGCCACCTGTTCTAGTTCACTAGCCAGCTGGCCATGGGCCTGCTTGGCCAATTGCATAACAGTATCCCATCTAGATTTCTGATACCTAGCTACATAAGCCATATAATTTGCTTGCCTGAGTCCCAGAGAGGCTTCCATATACTGTTTTTGCCATAGCATCAATCTTCCTGGAATCCTTGTCAGGAGGATGTGACGCAAGGAATATTAGCTTTATCACAGGCAGCAGCCTGAACTACCCCAACATGACTGCATTGCTGAGAAAGGAATTCTGTATCAGGGCCTGACAATGTATACCTGCTGTCCATCTTTTTATCTACAGGAGGCACAGAATTAGGAGCTTTTAAAATTTTAATTGTTTGTTTCCTAAAAGACTTATGTAAAGGAATAGACAATCTCCTAGACTCTACAAAATCAGGCTCCTCTTGCTCATCCACAGCCTCTTCTAAAGGAAGCTGGAGGGTTTCAGCAACTTTTTTATAAAACATAAAATGAGATGGAGACTCAGACAGCACAGGGGGAGATTCTAAAGGTCTGTCTGGGGAGATGTCCGGTTCAATGGGCACACCCAGACCTTCCCAGCCACATTCATACTGTTCATAATCCTCCTCCCCTCCTCTGGTTCATAAAATTCCTCAATATCATAATCCTGAACCACTGGGACCAGGCGAACCGACCTTTACCAGATAGTGGTGGTCGGACGGACCCTGAGACAGTGACTGGACAATTTGTATGGCTTTGCTATCTCTGCAGCAGTTGGAGAAGGAATTTTGGACTCCAGACCTGCTGATTTTCTTGTTTTCTTTACTGGAATTGGTTCCTCAGAACCAGCTTTTCTTTGCCCGGGAAGTCTGGCCCTGGTCAGAGGGCACTCCCTCTGGTTCGTTGGCACCAACCAGGCTGGCCATCGGGTCAGCGGACTTTTTGGCCTCTCGTTCCCTGAGCCTGCCCAATCTTTTTTCCAGGGTGGCTGCAGGGAAATTCTTACATACCTGGCAGTCTGACTGGAGGTGGTCAAACCCCAGACAATAAACACATGTGGTGTGTGGGTCAGCCTTGGCAAAGACTTCCCGCAACCATCACAGTGTTGAAACCAGTGGGCCGGTTTTCTTTGGGTTTCTCAGACATAATGCCAGCCTCAACCAAAACTTGCCTTTAACGGCAGTGCCAGGCAAGACACCCTTATCGGGTTCCTAACCGTGTCACGGGTATTGGAAAAAACCGTAATAAAACCGTTCTTTTTAGAACCGATAAGAACTGGGAACCCCACTCTAAAATAGTAACTTTTAGTTTTAAATGAGTTTTAAACCCACTGATTGGTTCAAAACCGAACCGATAACTTACAAGTTCCACACAGACAAAACCTTCATTTACTTACGGTTACCACAGATAGAGCTTGAACCGAACGGTTTTGCGGTTAAAATGAAACTATTCTCGGTTAATCCAACGAGAAAACACTTTTAAACCGAGAAATGAACCGGAGCAGAAGGAGAAATCTCCGGAGCGACTGTTCACTGAGGCGGAGTAAAGAATCTGACAGTTCAAGTTTGAAATGACACAGATAGAGCTGCTCTCGTGCCAAAATTCTATTTTGGAATGGTTTTAACCATTTCACTCCGGGGCAGTTCTAGAGCTGGAACAAACTGCTAATGTCTATAATATAGCAAGACTTCATGTTGTTTGAAGATACTCCAGGACCTTGTTTGGTGGGCAGGAAAAAGGATTCCAGGAGGATTTTACACACAAGATGGAGAACCGTTTCCACTTAGCCGTGTAAGTTTTTCGAGTAGCTGGCTTGTGTGTAGCTAAAGAAATATCTGAGACCCTATGTGAAACGTTAAACCTGTTCACCTCTATCTCTTCAGGAGCCAGGCATGGAGGTGAAGGGACTTCAGGTTGGGATGGACCACAGGGCCCTGGGTCAGCAGGTTCGTAAGAAGTGGAAACTGTTTCGGAGAAGTTTCTGATAATCTGTTGATTAATGGAAACCAGATCTGACGAGAACCAGAATGAGACGATGAGGATCATTCTGCCCCCCTGCACCTCTAGTTTGAGCAGCACCCTCTGAACTAGGGGAAGAGGAGGAAATGCGTACAGAAAGCGTCTTGTCCACCGCAGTCTGAATGCATCCTGACAAAATATGCCAGGTCCTGCATTTCTTCTGGAGCAGAAGAGAGGCAGTTTTGCATTGGTGGGGATGCAAAAAGGTCCAGGTCTGGAGTTCCCCACTCTTCGAAGAGTGATTGCATGATGTTTGTGTCGAGAGACCAGTTGTGAGGGTCTGTCTCTGTTCTGCTGAGATGATCCGCCAGATCATGCTATACTCCCGGCAGATAGACCACCTGGCTCAGTGCTTTGTGCTTCAGGCACCATTCCCACACTCTCATCACTTCCCTGTATTTTTTTATTTTTTTTATTTTATTGAATTCTCGGATTACAACATTTGAGCTACAAGCTCATTTACAAAGGTTTCACTTCAGGAAGAAAAAATGTGAACGTACAATAGTAAAACACAGGGTTACAATGAACATTAAACAATTGTCAATGGTAATATGACTGACGTAGTTCATGGGATAGGGATTGTGCCTTAACAAACAGGCAATGTCAGAGCTGCAGCAGTAATTAGCATGAGAGAGTGGGGGAAGGATGGAGGGAGGTTCAAGAGTGAAGGGGGATGGGGAGGTGTTCAGTTTGTGGAAACTACTGGCTCAGGGTCACATTGTCAGGAAAGGGTGGGGGAGTGGACGGACAGGGTGTTATGAGATAGATGGGGGCATAGATCCCTGGGGAAAAGGGGGGGTGGGACTGGGGCTGAGGTCAGGAGGAAGGGGTTGGTGGAGGAGGGTAGGAGTGGGAAGTAGCAGATTGGATGATTGCTAAGTGCGCATTGTTGGGATAGTCAGAATTTTTAAGCAGGTGGGTTGGTCAGGTAGGGCAGGTGCATTTCCCTTTGCTGGACAAGTGGGATCTAAGTGCAGATTTGAACAGGCTGATTTTGCTAATAGTGGCTAGCTCTGGTGGGAGTGAGGTAAGCCATAGCGGGGGCCTGGTATTCAAAGGATCGCTGTTACCTTGGGTGGTGTGACAGTAGGGGATCTTGAAGAAGATCTTATAGGATGTCCTTGTAGCCGTTGTTGGTGTGACCTGGTGTATGAGGGAGCAGGGTCCCGGAGGTAGTAGGCCCAGAGTTGCCTTTTTGGCAAGGAGACATGTTTGATAATGGGCCCTGTCATTCAGATTTAGCCAGCCGGTTTGCTGGTAGAGGTGGCAGGTATGGGTCAGGCGTGGGGCTCCAAGTGCAAGTCTGCAGGCTTTGTTGAGCACGGTGATGAGTCACCTGAGGGTGCTGTCAGAGGCTGCACTGTAGAAAGTGAGGCCATAATCAATGGTTGAGAAGATTGAGCTGGTTATGGCAAGCTGGAGGGCTTTATCAGAGAAGCAGCTTTGTTGCTTATATAGCAGGCCGAGCTTCCTGTTAGCTGTAGTGGCCACATGATCAATATGTGCAGCGCATGAGAGAGAGCTGTCAAGGGTGAAACCCAGGTATTTGAATTTGGGGACCATTTCAATGGCAATCTTTTGTAGATTCTGGATGTTCAGGACTGCAGCCCTGTGGCGGCTGAGCGCAGGGGCAAAGAGCATGGTCTTTATCTTTTCATGGTTGACTAGGAGTTTAGCTTTGTTAAACCAATCTTTGACATTGTAAAAGTCCTGATGAAGATGCTGCTCCAGTGCAATAGGGTCAGAATGACTGGAGTAGATCACCGCATCATCAGCGTAGAGAAGGATTTTTTTGTTGACAGGCTAGTGGAAGGTTGTTTAGAAAGAGGCTAAAGAGGAGGGGGCCCAGGATGGATCCTTGGGGGACTCCAATGGACACTTGAAGAGGGTCAGAGAGAACATTGCATATTTTTACCTGCTGAACATGTCCAGAGAGGTAGCTCCGGAACCAGCACAGTGAGTCAAAGGAGAGCCCAATTACCTCTAATTGGACCAGGAGGAGGTCATGGTTGACCATGTCAAAGGCCTTGATGAGGTCAATAAAAGTTGCCCCCACCAAGTGCCCCTGGTTGAAGGCTCTGTGAATGTAACCTGTAAACTTAAGAAGCGCTGTGGTAGTACTGTGGTGTTGATGGAAGCCATACTGCTGCTGGCATTGTAGTTGGTATTTGTCAAGGTGTTCCACCAGCTGATTGTAGACTATAAGTTCGAGGGCTTTTGAGACAGGTGGTAGGATTGAAATTGGATGGTAGTTGGCATGGTCAGACTTACTGCCTGCTTCATGAACTGGGGTTATGATTGCAGCTTTCCAGAATTTTGAGAAGGTACCTGTGGTGAGGGACAGATTTATGATACAGGTCAGTGGGGTTAGCAGTTTGTCAAGGGTAAGAGAGATTAATTTTAGATCGAGGCCCTCAGAGCTGTGCCTGGACTTCCCAAGGACTTTGGAGAGATATTTTTTTTACCTTAACTTTAGATACTACTCTGAGGTAGAATGGGGGGGCTTGGAACGTTGTGGGGAACTTTGGTTGCTGGGCTGGTTGGTATCAGCTTGGTCTGGGAAACTGGGTGGGAGCACTGTACTGAGGTCAGTGAAGGCTTTGTTGAAGATGTCTGCGATGGATCTGGGGTCTTGTGTAAGGGATCCATTGTGGCTCAGCATTGTGGGTGCTGAGGTATCTCGTTTCCCAATGATTGCATTAATGCTATCCCATAAGCGGCGGCTGTTCCCCCAGGTGGAGTTGAGCTCGAGTCTGTGGAAGTTAGCTTTAGCCTGATGGATTGCGATGGTGCATTTATTCTGTGCAGCCTTGTAGTTTTGCATATCCTGGTCAGAGAGAGTATTTTTGTACTTATACCATAGGCGGTCCCTGGTGCACATCAGGGCAAGGAGGTGAGGGGTTATCCACACTTTTTGTGAGCCACTGATTTTCCTTTTAGATAAGGGGGCAAATATATCACAAGCAGTATTGAAGCTAGCTATAAATTTACTCAGAGCTGTGTCAACGTCTTTGGAATTTAGGATAGGTGCCCAGCTCAGTTGCAGGAGGTGTTGCTTAAAGAGCCCTAACATGCCCTTTTTTAGCATGTGGGATGTTATCAACTTAGCAGGCGGTTCAGGGGCCTTGTTGGACCAGGCGAAGATGATGGGTGAATGGTCACTTAAGGAGTCTGGGAGCACTTTTAGGCCAGAGATACGTTCGGGGTGGTTAGTTAGTACCCAGTCTAACAAGGTACTGGTGCCTGATCTGTAGTTTGTACGGGTGGGTTGTTCCACAAGCTGAAGGAAGTTGATTGAGGAGACCGTATCCTTATATGTGGTGGAGTCCTGAGACAACCAATTGATGTTGAAATCTCCCAGCACTATGACTTTGCTACTAGAGTGGATGTCGGCTAGATCCTCATGCAGCACTCTAAATCCCTCAGCTACTTCCCCTGAGGGTAAGTAGGCTGAGATGAGAGTAAGGCCCTTGCCCTTGGTGCTCAGGGATAAGCACACAGAGAGTAAATGGAAATTACATACCTACCGTAATTCTTGATCTTCTTGGATGAAGTCTCCACCACTCATTCACACTAATGGGATCTACGCCGGAGGCGCTAGGACCCAGCGGGAGCAAACTTTTTTGCAGGAGGGCCGGCACCAGAGATGGAGCCATGAGGAGTGGCTCCATGAGCCTCTGCTCATGCACCAATGACTATCTCGGCATCGACCTTCCAACCACCTCAGTACCTTTTTTTCCGAGGAGGTGCAGTGTAACTAACTTAGAAGGATAGCCTAACCAAAAACCAGATATAAGATAGTCTGGAAGACCCGTATAAGAAGGGTCAAGAAAGAAGTCTTCACAGCCTAAAGATTGAGGGAGTGTGAAGACCAACAACAGAGGTGAGCTCGGGGGATGGTGGGTGGACGTGTGAATGAGAGGTGGAGACTTCGTCTAAGAAGATCAAGAATTACGGTAGGTACGTAATTTCCATATCTTCCTGGACATAAAGTCTCCATCACTCATTCACACTAATGGGAGAGTACCGAGCTAATAACCCCCGAGAGGGCGGCAGGAGAGACCAAGAGCTTACAAATTTAGGACGGAAGTCCATTAAGGATGGTTCTGCCAAACAAAATATGTCATCTGGCATGGACATCCAGGGCATAGTGCCTTGACGAAAATATGCACTGAGCTCCAGATAGCTGCATTGCAAATCTCTGCAATGGGCATGTTGCAGATTTCCACCAGGGATGCTATGACCGCTCTAGTAGAGTGAGCGTACACTCTGCCTTCCAGCTTAACCTGTGTCATGGAATAACAGTGGTGAAGGCATGCCACCAGCCATGCTGAAATGTATCTGATAGCGACATGTTGACCCCGCAGGGTCTCGCTGAAGGAAACAAACAGTTGTTGAGCTTTGCAAAAATCTTCTGTTCTATCTAAAATAGAAGTGCAAAGCTCTTTTGACGTCCAAGGAATGAAGAGAACGCTCCCCTTCATTCTGAAAGTTCGCAAAGTAAGTAGGAAGGTCCAAAGGTTGGTTTAGATGGAATTCTGAAACAACCTTAGTGAGAAACTTAGGATGGGTCCTAAGAACTACTTTGCCTTTATGAAACACAGTATACGGAGGGTCTGTGACCAAGGCATGTATCTCAGAGACCCTGCGGGTCGAGGTAATAGCCACCAGGAAGGCCGTTTTCCAAGTGAGAAATTTCAACTCACAGGTAGCTAGAGGCTCGAAGGATTTTCAAGTGAGCATGTCTAGCACAAGATTAATGTCCCAGGCTGTGACTGGACGTCTGATAGGAGGTCTGGTATGCAGAATTCCCTTAAGAAACCTCTTAACCACGGGTAACTGAGCCAGTGACAAGGAAAGTACTGGCTCATGATAAGCTGAAATGGCACAAAGGTGAACCTTGGCTGTAGAGTATTGCAGACCTGAATTTGAGAGGTCTAAAAGGTACTCTAGAACTTTATTTGGTGGGCAGGAAAAAGGATTCAAAGAGGATTTTACACACCAGAGCGAAGAACGCTTCCATTTGGCTGTATAAGTTTTCCTAGTGGCTGGTTTGCGTACAGCCAGAAGAATATCTGAAACTCTGTGAGAGACATTGAACCTGTTCACTTCTATCTCTTCAGGAGCCAAGCGTGAAGGTGAAGCGATCTCAGATTGGGATGGACCACAGGCCCGTGTCAGAAGGTTCGTCTGAAAAGGAAGCGCTTTCGGAGGGGTTTCCAACATACTGTTGAGTAGTGGAAACCATATCTGTCGAGGCCAGAAGGAAGCAATGAGAATCATTTTGTCCCCCTTGGACTCAAACTTGAGAAGTACCATCTGAATTAGAGGAAGAGGCGGAAAGGCATATAGAAAGCGTTTTACCCACTGCAGCCTGAACGCATCCTGACAGAAAATGCCAGGCTCTGGATTTCTGGAGCAGAAGAGAGGCAGTTTTGTGTTGAGTGGGGATGCAAAAAGGTCCAGGTCTGGAGTTTCCCACTCTGCAAATAGTGACTGAACTACGGTTGAGTTGAGAGACCATTCATGAGGATCTGTCTCTGTTCTGCTGAGATGGTCTGCCAGTTTGTTCTGCACTCCCGGCAGGTAGACCGCTTGAATTAGAGCCTTGTGCTCCAAGCACCATTCCCACACTCTCATTGCTTCCCTGCATAAAGGGTAAGAGTGAGCGCCGCCCTGCTTGTTGATGTAATACATCACTGCTTTGTTGTCCATTTGAAGGAGAATGTTTTTGTGACAGAGAATGTCCTTCAAAGCCCAGACTGCATAAAGGATGGCTCTCATTTCTAAGACATTTATGTGAAGCTGGGACTCATCCTGAATCCACGTACCTTGAGTGTGGAGAGTCTGACAGTGAACTCCCCACCCCATCAAGGACATGTCAATGGTAATGGAAATCTGATGATCCAGAGGAGCAAAGGGATACCCTTCCAGAAGGTTGTCCTCTTGCAACCACCAGGTGAGTGACTTCTTCAGAGGTTCTGTCACCTTGATGAGAAAGGAGTGAGGGTGAGTGGTTGGGGACCACTGAGTACTGAGCATCCATTGAGAGGTTCTCATGTGAAGGCATGCTAGGGGTACAGTGAACATCGAGGATGGCATGAGACCTAGCATCCGTTGTATCGAGATAGCTCAAACCGAGCTGTTCTCTCTGATGTATCGGGCCATCTGTAGGATATTGCTTCTTCTGTCCTCTGGTAGAAAAGCTTTCGCACAGGAGGTGTCCAGAAGAGTTCCTATGAAAAGGAGACTCTGGGAGGGCTGCAGCTGCGATTTCTTTAGATTTAGCAGGACTCCCATGGACGTGAGAAAGTCTGAGGCCGTGGCAACGGCGTCGAGAGTTCCTTGCCTGGAAGGGCTTGCTAGAAGCCAGTCGTCTAGATATGGGAACACTTGTATTCCGATTTTCCTGAGATGTGCTGCAAGGATTGCACAACACTTTTTAAAAACTCACAGCGCCGAGGATAGCCCAAAGGGCAGGACTCTGAACTGATAATGCTGGCCCAAAGTCACGAACCTTAGGTATTTGTGGTGCCTTGGGTGAATAGGAATATGTTGGTAAGCATTCTGCATGTCCAGGGAGGCTAACCAGTCATGTTGATGAAGCAAAGGTAACAGGGTTCCTAGCGATATCATTTTGAATTTCTCTTTGGGAAAAATTTGTTTAATTTTCTGAGGTCCAAAATGGGGCGCATGCCCCTGGTTTTCTTTGGAACTAGAAAGTAATGGGAGTAGAACCCTGTGTTCTGCTGATCCAGCGGAACTACTTCCACTGCCCTGTTGTTCAGAAGGCCTTGTATCTCGGAGGCGAGAAGTTCTGACTGATGTACTGACAGCTTTGGCTGCCATTTGGGGGGACAATCCGGAGGGTTCTCTGAAAAATTGAGGGAATAGCCCTCACAGATTATCTGGAGGACCCATTTGTCTGAAGTTATGGATTTCCACTGGTTGTAGAATTGAGTCAGACAACCTCCCACCACTAAGGAGTCCCCCTCAGGCAGCTGAGGTGGGACTTGGGCCAGAAACTCAGAAGGCGGCACTGGGTGCTTTGGGTCCTTGCACCTTCTGTTGCATTTTCTTTTGAGGCTGAAGGGCTTGATTTTCATTAAAACATACCCTGCCTTTGTCTTGAAAGGACTGATGGTTATGAAACTGGCGTTTGTTAACACTCCCCGAGAGGGGGCAGGAGGAGGTTGAGCCAATTTAATGGCTGACTTAGTCTTTTGTGTGGCCTCTAGAGCCTGTTGTACTTGAGGGCCGAAGAGATACACACTGTCGAAGGGTAATGCCAAGACTTGTTGCTGGGCATCATTCGTGAAACATGAAGTGCACAGCCAGAAATGGCGGCGGGTACAAATGCCCGCCGCCACCGCTTGGGAGGCAGTATCGAAGGCGTCTATAGCTGCTTTAACCTGCTGGTTGTTGGACTTGATACCCCTGGTTATGGTTTGAAGAAGCTCTGTATTAGTGTCCAACTCCAGTACAGCTTCAATCATTTGTTTGAGTGAATGCCAAAGGATATACTCATATTGAGAGAAATAGCCCTGGTAGCTGGCGATACGCATACCCAGGGTGGATGCAGCAAAGACTCTCTTACCTAAAGTATCTATCTTATGAGATTCTTTGTTTATAGGTCGAGCTGTAGTAGTCTGAGGAAGGACGACCTTATTCTCTGCCAAGACTTCAACAGGATCTGCAAAGGCTTGGGAGGCCAAAATAGGTTGATCCTTGGGAGCAGCATACTTCCTATCTATGGACTTAACCACAGAAGGAATGAGAGCAGGATTATTCCATACCATTTGTAAAAGCGTCTCAAAAGAGGGTTGTACCGGGGGAGTTAAATCTATAGGGATGTCTGGAATGTGAAAGTATTGGAGTCTTAAAAGCTTCTCAGGATCGATGTCCATAGTCTGGAGAGAAAGAGTGGAATTCACATTTTTCAGCAGAGACTTAAATGACAGATCCTCAACCACAGGCTCTGTGACAGGATTAAGTCCTGTTCCTTCCACATCATCACCCAGTCTAAGATCTGGGTCAGGCTCAATATCATCTCCTGACAGTCCAGGAGGGACTGCATGGACAGGAAAGGAATGAAAATCAGCAGGAAAAGAGGAAGGGAAAGAATTCAAAGAAGAGAAGTCCTGAAGATTGGCAGATGAAAAGCCAGGCCTCAGCGCCGAAGAACAGCATGGCCACACAGCGCCGAGAAACTCAATGGCGCAGAAAAGCCACACATCACCGAGGATGGCACCAACAGGTGCATCAGTGCTGAGGACGACACCGGGAGGTGCATCAGTGCCAAAAATGGCACCGAGCGACCCACCAACGCCGACGGCACCAAAACCAACCCTGGGCCTGAAAAATTAGGATTTGAGGGAAAAGAAGGAAGAATACCAGGAGATAGAAGCATTGGTGTGGTCCCCTGCACCATATCCATGTGAGGGGGGAAAACACCTGAGCGTGGAGTCGACGGCACCGAAGAGGGCGCCGCACGACTAGGGAGGCCCAATCACCCTGCTCAATCCCCCAAAGAGCCTGAGGGCCCTGGAGTGACTGAGCTAGGCAGCTGGACCAAAGTCCGAGCCCATTGCTCCATCAGAGCGGCCCACTGATGAAACTGCTCAACGAAAGCCCTACCAGAAGGCGGGGAAGGGCTCCGATCTCAAAGAGGTCAGTGACCAGAACCAGAAACCGGCAACTCCGAATGAGAAGACTGGCAACTGACCCCAATGACCAACCGTTGATGCGCAGACATATCAGAGGGTGATCTCGAGTGATTCCTTCTCTTTTTTGACCTATGGGCCAAAGAAGAGCTCAAGGCCGAATGGTGCCGAGAATGCGACCGTTTGCTTTTATGCTTCCGGGGGGACCACCCATCCCCTTGGGCATTGGACCATCCATTGTCAGACCCCCCCCTCTCCGGAGAAGGTGGCATACCAGAACCAGCCCGGCTGACTGAACAGCTTTCTTACGAAGTCTTCCTACCGTCACCTAGGATCTACACCTATACCGTCAAAGTAGGCTGAGATTTCTTTCCTTAATAAGAATAAATTATCGTAACAGAACTTTATTCAAAAAATATACTACAAAATAATAAACTGAAAACTATACTGCTAGTTTGAAGTTTGACTCCCGGCGGGCAAGCAACATCATCACTGAAGTGCACTCGATGGTGGGAAAAAAGGAACTGACATGGTTGGAGGGTCGACACCGAAATAGTCATTGCCGCATGAGCAGAGGCTCATGGTGCCGCTCCTCACGGCTCCTTCTCTGATGCCGGCTCTCCTGAAAAAAAGTTTGCTCCTGCTGGGTCCTAGTGCCTCCGGTGTAGATCCCATTAGTGTGAATGAGTGGTGGAGACACAGTGGCCAGGAAGACCTGAATGTGTTTTCCCGCACTTAAATGTGGGAGTGCTATCTCCTGCAGGTAGTCTTTTATATAGATTATGCAGCCTCCACCCCTCTTTCCTAGTCGATCATGGCAGAATGGGTGTACCCGTGGAGCTGGACTTGGCTGTCCTTGGTCCTGGGAGTAAGCCATGTTTCAGTTAAGGCCAGAATGTCTGGGTTGTGTTGCACTACCCAGGCTTGCAGCAGGTCAAGTTTTGGCAGCAGATTGCAGATATTAAGGGATGCTGTGGTGATCAGACTACTTTTCCTAGTTTGCCCTGAGGAATTGTAACCAGGGCCAGGGTTAGGATGAATATCACCCGAGAGCATTAAGAGTAGCCAGGCTACTCTGATTGCAAGGAGTTTGAGTTGCTTGAGTGAGCGAGATGGAAGGCGTTGGGACCGGGGTTGGTTGCTAGTGTTGAAGGCAAAGTGACTTGTTAGCGTAGTAGGTGGCGGGATAGGGTAGTGGTGGTCAGCGGTTTGCGGACACAGTGACCCTAATATCCAGGGGGCTTTGGTCATTGGGATACCAGACCCTGTTGTGGAGTTAGGGATCCCATCCCTATATATAGGAAGTGGTCCCAGAGCTGTATTACAGCTGGCATGTGGCAAGGCAGTAGGAAGTAGTAGAAAGGCCATGAGAGATGTTACTAGCCAGACTACATGTGGTGGCATTGCTGGTTTTATAATGTCAAGCATTTCTGGTTGGGGTGGGTGCATTATGGGAGTTTGAATGCAGTTCAGACAGTGTGAGTTTTTATTTTATTTTTTTTTTGTCTTGGTGCATCTTTAGCAGCTCACTGGGTTGAGTGGGATGCATATACTTTATGGGTTAGATTGGGATTGGATCCTGGGCAACGTCCATTCTCCGGAGATAATACGTATGTTCCTGGGACTGCTGGGTGCAGAGCCACCCTGTGCATAGACGATCTACAGGTGGTGCACCCGGTGAGATAGGGTACCATTTGACTTTAGGGGCAGTGCCTGCTTTTGGTGAATTACTCAGATGGGCAGGGGTGCAGAGAAGAGGAGTGGTAGAGAACTGAGTGAGAAGTAATAGTGTATTTAAAGGAGGCCTGGGAAGGGGTGGGGGTGGAGAAAAATACCAGTGCTTTAGCAGCAGACAGAACAAGCAGAGGTGCCCAAGTCCTATGCAAAAGTCAGTACAAAAGGCGCCCAATCGGTGGTGACACTGAGAGAGGCCTTCAATCAGGATTCAGCCTGAAAGTTACCGCATCAATCGAAGTGTCAGCTCCAGTTAGACCTGCTGGCGGCAATACCTGGGGTAGTGATCCGACGAGGAGAACCACAGGGGCGAGCGGAGAAGCTGGAGGGTGGTCGGGCGGCGGCTGTGGATGCAGCCGGTGATGCCGCCTTTCGGCTGTGGTGTGCCACTTCTGGTGCAGGACCCTGGGGAGGAAGAGGGAGAAAACACAGGGAATTATAGACTCTGAGACAGAAGGGCGGGTTCCTGGCAGCAGTTCGGCAGTTGGGGGGGTGATTACAGGTAGACAAAGGCAGAGAAGATGCAGAGTATAGATGGGAGGAGGTGTTGTGGGGGACAATAATAGATAGGGGAGGGGGTACCTAAGGGTGATTAGAATTACGTGAAGGAGTAGTGTTACAGGGAGCAGGGAATAGCTAACTGAGAGTAGGGGGAGTGTGCAGGGCAGGGAAAACAGCAACTATAGATATGTGGCACGGAGGAGCAGCACAACAGCGGAGATTTAGCAGAAACTAGGACTAGAGTAGCTATAGGCTGAAAGTTGTGAGAGCAAGGCTAGAAACAGAAGGGGAAACTCTGGATTTACACTATCAGCAAGCAAGCAGTTTTCTAAAATACAATAATAAAAAGGTGCACTACTGGTTTAAACACTAGGACAGCTTATTTCAGGCTAATTATACTACATGCAGCACAGTTAGGAGATTAGGCAGCTATACAGTATCAGACAAAATACCAGTGCCTTAGTGGCAGACAGATCACGCTTAGGGACCCAAAATCCTATGCAAAAGTCAATACAAAAGGTGCTCCAATTGGTGGTGACACTGAGAGGAGACCGTCCAATCAGAATTCGCCTGAAAGTTACCATGCCAATCAGAAGTGTTGGCTCCGTTAGACCTGCTGGCGGCAATACCTGGGGTAGTGATCCGACCAGGAGAACCACGGGGCAGCCGGAGAAGCAGGAGAGTGGTAGGGCGGTGGCCATGGATGCAGCCGGTGATGCCGCCTTTCGGCTGTGGTGTGCCACTTCTGGCGCGGGACCCTGGGGTAGTGATCTGATGAGGAGAACCACAGGGGTGGCTGGAGAAGCAGGAGAGTGGTCAATCGGCGGCCGAGGATGTAGAAGGTGATGCCACCTTTTGGCTGTGATGCGCCACTTCTGGCACGGGACTCCTGCATAAGGGGTAAGAGTGTGCTCCGCCCTGCTTGTTGATGTAGTACATCACTGCTTTGTTGTCCATTTGAAGGAGAATGATCTTGTGACAGAGTATGTCCTTCAAGGCTCAGACTGTGTACAGGACAGCTCTCATTTCTAGAACATTTGTGTGAAGCTGAGACTCATCCTGACTTCATCGACCCTGGGAGTGGAGATCCTGGCAGTGAGCCCCCAAGTAGGGATGCATCTGAGATGATGGATATCTGGGATTGTAGAGGGGTGAAGGGATAACCTTGCAGAAGGTTGTCTTCCAGAGTCTACCAGGTGAGTGACCATTTCAGAGGTCCCATCACCTTGATGTAGAAGGACTGTGGGTGTGTGGTTGGTGACCAATGAGTGCTGAGCATCCACTGAGTAGTCCTCATATGAAGATGAGCCAGAGGCACAGTGAAAACTGAGGAGCCATAAGACCCAGCATCTGCTGCATCGAGAGAGAGTTCGAACTTAGTTGTCCTCTCTGATGAAGTGGGCCATCTGAAGGATGTCATTCCTTCTGTCCTCTGAAAGAAAGGTTTTTGTGCTGGAGGTATCTAGAAGGGCTCCTATAAAGAGGAGCCGTTGGGAGGGCTGTAGCTGAGACTTTCCCAAATTTAGCAGAACTCCCATGGACGTGAGGAATTTTGAAGCCATAGCCATGGCTTTCTGGGTCTCTTGTCTGGAAGGACTTGCTAGAAGTCAATTGTCCAGATACGGGAACACCTGAATTCTGAGCTTCCTGAGATGCGCTGTGAGAACAGCAAAGCACTTTGTAAAGACTCAAGGCACTGAGGATATCCCAAAGGGCAGGACTCTGAACTGGCAGTGTTGACCCAATGCCACAAATCTGAGGTATTTGTGGTGGTTTGGGTGTATGAGAATGTGCTGATAGGCCTGCTGCATGTCCAGGGAGGCTAGCCAATTGTTTTGATGAATCAGAGATAAGAATGTACCAAGTGATATCATCTCGAACTTTTCCTTGTAAAGGAATCTGTTTAACTTCCTGAGATCGAGAATTGGGCACATGTCACCTGTTTTCTTCGGAACTAGGAAGTAATGGGAGTAGAAACCTGTGTTCCACTGATCCAGTGGGACTACTTCTACTGCCCTGTTGTTTAGAAGGCCTTGAATCTCAAAAGCAAGAAGGTCTGACTGAGAGACAGCTTGGGCTGTCTTTTGGGTGGGTAATCTGGAGGGGTTTCTGAAATATTTAGAGAATACCCCTCATGGATTATCCTGAGTACTCACTTGTCTGATGTGATTAACTTCCACTGGTCATAAAACTGAGTCAGATGCCCTCCTATTGCTGAGGAAAAGCCCCCTCGGACAGCTGAGGTGGGACTTGGGCCAGAGTCTTAGAAGGTGGCACTAAGCGCTTTGGGGCCCCTGTGCCTTCTGCTGTGTTTTCTTTTGCAGCTGAGGGGTTTGGTTTCTGTTGAAGCCCCCTCTGCCTTTACCATGAAAGGACTGACTGTTATGAAACTGATGCCGATTCTTGCCTCTTTAAGGGGCTGCAGACGGTGGTCTGACCATCTTGATAGCTGTTCTAGTTTTCTGTGTGGCCTCTAGCGCCTGCTCGACCTGAGGACCAAACAGGTACGTATCATCAAAAGGCAAAGCCATAACTCTCTGCTGGTCATCATTTGTGAATCCCAACGTGTGCAACCAAGAGTGGCATTGGGTGCATATACAGGCCGCTGCTGCTCTGGAGGCAGTGTCAAAAGCATCCATGGCAGTTTTGAGCTGCTGGTTATTAGATTCAATGCCTCTAGTAATGGTTTGAAGAAGCTCTGAGTTAATTTTTGAATCTGGGAGAGCTTCTACTGTGGCCTTGAGCAAATGCCAGAGTGTATACTCATGCTGAGAGAAGTAGCTCTGGTAGCTAGCAGTGCACATGTCCAGCGTGGAAGCAGCAAAGACTCGCTTTCCCAAAGTGTCAAATTTGTGACATTCCTTGTTTATCAGATGTGCCATAGATTCTTGCAGAGGAACGGCCTTGTCATCTCTGCCAGGACAACTATGGCATCAGCAAAGGCTTGCAAGGCCAGAATGGGTCGATCCTTGGGAGGGGCATAGTTCCTGTCTATGGACTTAGCCACAAAGGGAATAAGCACCAGATTATCCCACACCATTTGAGAGAGAGTCTCAAAAGAGGGTTGCATGGGGGCAGTCAATTCCAGAGGAATGTCCGATACGTGCAGGTGCTGCAGACGTAGCAATTTCCCAGGATCAATCTCCGAAGTCTGGAGAGAGAGAGAGAGTGGTATTCACATTTCTAAGCAAAGACTTAAAGGAAAGGTCCTCCACCAGAGGCTCTACTGTAATAGAAGGTTTATTCACCACCCCTATGGAGGAATCATCGTCAAAATCGTCCTTCAATCGAAGATCAGGATCAGGCTCAGTATCATCTCCTACTAGTTCCAAAGGGACTGTATAAATAGGAAATGGAGGAAAAGACGGAGGAGGAGCACTACGAATCGGAGTTGAAAACCCCAATGTCGCATGCGGCACCGCAGGTGCTCCTGGCGTCAGAAGAGAAGGCAGCACCGAAAACACAGGCGGCGCTGGCACAGGATGCAGCGCCAGGTATGGCACCAGCAGAGTCAGTGCCGGAGCTGGCGACGCCGAAGAAAAAATTACTCACCTGTAGTAATCTTGTTCCTTCCAAAGGGATCCACTAATATTATTACTCTTGCAGTGCTCCCTTAAGTCAGCACTGCCCCAGAGTGAATAGAATGCTATGCTGATCATGGAATGTTTAGCTCATGCATCTATTTTCAAACTGCCCAGTGTCAACTACCTACATTCTACCTCAGATTTCTTAGAAGCCTGCAAAGAGGCCATAACAACATGTGAATCGCTATTTAAATAATTATAGAAAAATAATGCCCAACTGGGCAAATAACAACATTAACCAAAGGACTAGTATAAACAAATGTCCTCTTTCTTTTCTGAAGTCAGATATGCCATTAGAAAAGAACCCAGAAGTTAAGACATTACTAGAAGGTGCCAGCAGGTGGCATGCCACTCCAACTATACATCTTATCAGCTGTGGAGAGTATTTTTCTTGTTACTGATTCTGAAAGAGGAGGCAAGGGTGGGGAGTAATAATATTAGTGGATCCCTTTGGAAGAAACAAGATTACTACAGGTGAGTAATTTTTCTTCTAACCCCAGGAATCCACTGATATTATTATTCTTGCAGACTATGCAGCAGTACCTCAAGGAGGTGGGCCAGAATCTATTTAGGAAAAAGACTCTGCAAGACTGCTGTGCCAAACCTGGCATCACTCCTGGACTGGGTGTCCAGCCTATAATGCTTAGTGAAGGTGTGGACTGATCTCCAGATAGCTGCTTTACATATTTCCATTAGAGGTACCTCTCAGGCAGCTGCAATAGTGGCAGCTGTGCTCCTTGTAGAGTGGGCCCTAAGACCAGAGGGAGGAACCTTGCCTGCCTTTGAGTAGCAAAACTGAATACACTGGACTATCCATTGAGAGATAGTCCTCATTGAAGCAGGAGTACCTTTACCTACTTCCCCATAGGTGAGGAACAGTTGTCTGTCCTGCCTATGATCTTTGGTATGAGTCATGTAATAATTCAGTGCTCTTTTTACATCTAAGCTGTGCAATCTACACTCACCTGAGCTAGAGTATTCAGTAAAGAAGACTGGCAGTGTTATAGACTGGTTCAAATGGAAGTCAGAAACCACATTGGGGAGGAACTTTCTGTTAGTTCTCAACACTACCTTGTCCCTGTGGAAAGAAACATAGTCCTTTTCCACACAGAGGGTCTGTAGCTCACTTATCCTTCTGGCAAAAGTGATTGCTACCAGAAAAACTACCTTCCAGGTAAGAAATGTAAGCTCTGCAGATGCCATAGGCTCAAAGAACAAAATTACTCACCTTAGTAATGCTGTTTCTTCTAATGGAGTCTTGCTGTATTCTGACATATGCAGTTAGGTCTTACCGTTCAACTGCCCCGGAGAACAAACAGTTAAACTTTCCATGGCCAGCATGGAATGTTCACCACGAGCTTGGTTGAAGCCCCTGTCTGCTGTTGTTTAAACTCCAACTGTCAGATCTTTATGCGCAATACTCACTAGAAGTTCTGTGTGGAAACTATAAAACTCAAAACTAGCCAACTGGCAACTACATCTATATAAAAGGTTTTTTTTGTTTCAAAAAGAGGACTCGAGTCAGGAAACCCAAAAAAACAAAACACATCCAAAACACAGTCACTCACCCAAATTAAAAGAGGGTGAAAAGGACACCCCTAGGGTGCCAACACTGCTCCTGCCCACCCACATCCCAAAAATAGGTTCTGAGAGGGGAGGTGGGGAGGACAGAATACAGCAAGACTTCATTAGAAGAAACAACATTACTAAGGTGAGTAATTTTTTCTTCAAACAACATGAAGTCTTGCTGTATTCTGACATATGCAGACTACCAAGCAGTACCTCCATGGAGGAGGGACAGAACCTACTTTGGAAACAGGCTCTGAAGTACTACTGTGCCAAACCGAGCATCACTCCTAGCCTAGATATCCAGAGAGTAATGCTTGGTGAATGTATGGACTGTTTTCCAGGTGGCTGCTTGACAAATTTCTAAGACAGGAATATCCCTGGCAGCAGCCAGGGAAGAAAAAATTACTCACCTTAGTAATGTTGTTTCTTCTAATGGAGTCTTGCTGTATTCTGACTATTGCAGTTAGGTCCTGCCTTTCAACTGCCCCAGAGAACAAAGAGTTAAACTTTCCATGGCTAGCATGGAATGTTCACCGTGAGCTCGGTTGAAGCCCCTGTCTGCTGTTGTTTAAACTCCAACCGTCAGATCTTTACGAGCAATACTCACTAGAAATTCTGTGTGGAAACTGTAAAACTCACACTAGCCAACTGGCAACTAAATTTACTAAAAGGGTTTTTTTTTGGTTTCAAAGCAAAGACTCAAGTCAGGAAACCCAAAAAACAAAACACAACACACACCCAAAGTAAAGGAGGGTGAAAAAGGGGCACCCCTAGGGTGCCAACACTGCTCCTGCCCAGCCACATCCCAAAAACCAGGTTCTGAGAGGGGAGGCAGGGGAGGTCAGAATACAGCAAGACTCCATTAGAAGAAACATTACTAAGGTGAGTAATTCTTTCTTCAAACAACATGAAGTCTTGCTGTATTCTGACTATTGCAGACTACCAAGCAGTACCTCCATGGAGTTGGGACAGAACCTACTTTGGGAATAGGCTCTGAAGTACTGCTGTGCCAAGCCGAGCATCACTCCTAGCCTGGATATCCAGAGAGTAATGCTTCGTGAATGTATGGACTGTTTTACAGGTGGCTGCTTGACAAATTTCTAAGATAGGAATATCCCTGGCAGCAGCCAGGGAAGCAGCTGTACCTCTAGTAGAGTGAGCCCTCAGGCCTGACTGTGGAGTTCTACCCAGTTTTTCATAGAATTGTATACAAGAGACAGTCCAGCTGGCAATAGATCTCTTAGTAGCAGGTCTGCCCCTGCCTCTGCCTCTGGACTGCTGCCTCTGAGGAGTGGCTTGCCTTTCTTTGGCCTGAGCACTCCTGTAGGTGGTCCTGTACTCATCCATCTTTTTCATGTAGTTCTCTGTCTGCTCCCCAAACAGAGAATTACCAATAACAGGGAAATCCATGGCCTTAGCCTGGGTATCCTGTGATAGGCTAGTACATCTGAGCCAAGCCATCCTCTGAAGGGCCACAGATGTAGCCGTGACTCTTGATGAAACATCACTGGAGTCCACAGCAGCATGAAATTGCACCTTGGATGCCTCAATCCCATCTGCAGCCACCTGCTCCAGCTCCTTGGCAAGCTGGTCAGGGGCCTGGTTAGCCAGAGCCAGCACAGTGTCCCACCTGGACTTCTGGTACCTAGCTGTGTAGGCCATATAGTTAGCCTGCCTGAGTCCCAAAGATGCTGCCATGTACTGCTTCTTTGCCATGGCATCAATCCTCCTGGAGTCCTTATCTGGGGGGTGTGATGCCAAGGGTATATTTGCCTTATCACAGGCAGCAGCTTGCACTACCCCAACATGGCTGCATTGTTGAGAAAGGAACTCCGTGTCCGAGCCTGAAAGGGTGTACCTCTTGTCCATTCATCTGTCCACAGGAGGTATGGAGTTAGGAATCTTAAGAATTTTATTTGTCTGTTTCCCAAAAGATTTATGGAGGGGAATAGACAGTCTCCTGCACTCTGGGATGTCCATCATTTCAGCAAAATCATGCTCCTCCTGATCCTCTACTGCTTCTTCCATTGGAAGCTGCAGGGTTTCAGCCACTTTTTTGTAAAACATAAAGTGGGAAGGGGACTCAGAAAGCCTAGGAGGAGAAACACCTGAAGGTCTGTCTGGGGAGATGTCTGGGTCAATAGGCACATACAGATTTTCATAATCACCATCATCATCCTCATACTCTCACTCCTCCTCCGGTTCATAAAATTCTTCTGAAGTGTAATCTGGAACCAAGGGAACCAACCGAACTGAGCCCCTGCCAGATGGTGCTGGTTCGGCCGGAACCGAGGTTAGCGATTGCACTATTCTTATCGCCTTGGCTATCTCATCAGTGATCGGTGTATGAATTTCTGGATCCGAACCGGACAATTTATCTTTTCTCTTCCTTTTAACTGGAACTGACTCCTCAGAATCAGCTCTCCTTTTGCCCAAAGAAGTATCGCCCTAGTCAGAGGGCACTTCTTCTGGTTCAGTCGGAACTGAACTGGGCTGGCCATCCGGGTCAGCGGACTTCTCGGCTTCCCTTTCCCTCAGTCTACCTACTCTCTTATCCAGGGTAGCTTTGGGAAAATTCTTACAAATTTGGCAGTCTGAATCAAGGTGGTCAAACCACAGACAATAAACACAGGTGGTGTGGGAATCAGCCTTAGCAAGGGTTTCCCCACACACACTGCATGTTGAAACCCAGTGGGTGATTTTTTTCTTGGGTTTCTGGAACATGACCAATCCTATCCAAAATGTACCCTTCTTTCGCCAATCCACCAGGCAAGACTCCCCTATCGGTTCCTGACTGTGTTATGGGTCTTGGAAAAAAACGTAATAAAATCCGTCTTTTTAGAACCGATACGGACCGGATACCACACTCTAAGTAAATTCACAAACTTTTTTAAACTAAACTGATCAGTTCAGCTGAACCGATCCGAAATTTACAAGTTCCACACAGAAACTAAATGTAAAACCTATCTAGTACTCACGGTACCACAGACAGAGACTTAAACCGACAGATTCGGTAGCAGAAATTTGGTAGAAACCGAGCAAAAAATGACACTTTAACCGACTTTTTTGAACCAAGCAAAGGAGAAATACCCGGAGCGACTGTTCAGTGAGGCGAAGTAAAGAATCTGACAGTTGGAGTTTAAACAACAGCAGACAGGTGCTTCAACTGAGCTCTCGGTGAACATTCCATGTTGTTCTCTGGGGCAATTGAAAGGCAGGACCTAACTGCAATAGTCAGAATACAGCAAGACTTCATGTTGTTTGAAGCTGCTGTACCTCTAGTGGAATGAGCCCTCAGGCCTGAGGGTGGAGTTCTACCCAGTTTTTCATAGCAGAAGTGTATGCAAGAAATAATCCACCTGGCAATAGACCTCTTAGTGGCAGGTTTGCCCTTACCAGCCTCTCCATACGTGAAGAACAACTGGAAGGATTCAAACCTGTGACCCTTGGTGCGCTCTATGTAGTAGCTCAGGGCCCTTTTAACATCTAAGCTGTGTAGCCTCTTCTCTCCAGAGGAGGAATGGTCAGTGAAGAAAACAGGGAGAGATATAGACTGGTTGAGGTGGAAATCTGAAACCACTTTAGGCAAAAACTTTCTGTTAGTTCTGAGGACCACTTTATCTCTATGGAAAGAGATGAAATCAGGTTCCACTGACAGGGCTTGCAATTCACTGATACGCCTGGCAGAGGTAATGGCCACCAAAAACACAGTTTTCCTAGTCAAGTACTTAAGTTCTGCAGAGGACAAAGGCTCAAAGGTGGTTGCATAAGCTGAGCAATGCAAACATTAAGGTCCCAAGCAGGAGCAGGATCCCTAAAGGGGGGATTGGTGTGAAGCAATCCCTTGAAAAACTTACAAAACACAGGATGGGATGATAGAGGGGAAGGCTTGCCTACTGACAAGAAAGCAGAAACAGCTGCCAAATGTACTTTAAGGGTAGCTGGCCTGAGGCCTAGGCCATTAAGATTGACCATATAGTCCAGAACTGTAGGCAACTCAGCAGAATCTGGAGAAATATTTTTCTTAGAACACCAAATGCTGAATCTATTCCATTTGGAGTTGTAAGTCTTTCTGGTGGAAGGCTTTCAAGAAGCCTTAAGGATATCCAGAACCTCCGTGGGAAAGATGCAGATCTGCAAACTCTAACTCTTCAAGAGCCATGCCTTGAGATTGAGAGACCGAAGATTTGGGTACTAAATCCTCCCCTGAGAGGATGTCAACAGGTTGTAATTCCTGGGAAGAGACAGGGGAAGGTGGACTGCTAGGGACAGCAACAGGGGATACCAGGACTGTCTGGCCCAGTCTGGAGCAATCAGAATCACTTTGCATGGTTGTGACCTGATCTTGACTAACACTTTGAACAGGAGAGGGAAGGGGGGGAAAGCATACAGAAATTTCCCTTCCCAATTCAGAATCAGAGCATCCAGGGAGACTGAGCCCAAGACTGGGGGTCTGCAACAAAAGAGAGGAAGTTGGTGATTGTCTGGGGCTGCAAAAAGATCTATCTCTGGAGTGCCCCATCTTGAGAAAATCACTTTCAAAACTAGAGGATCTAGGGTCCATTCGTGATGGCCCTGGCATATTCTGCTCAGAGCATCTGCTAGGACATTGTCCTTCCTTGGGAGGTGAACTGCTATCAGAGAGGTTTGCAGGGAATAGGCCAGGGACTACAACTTCATTGCTTCTGTGCACAAGGCCGTAGACCGAGGGCCTCCCTGCTTGTTGATGTACCACATGGGGGTGGTGTTGTCTGTTCTGACCCGGACCACCTTGTTCTGCACAGATTTGGAAAAGGCTTGCAGTGCCAGAAACACCGCTCTGAGTTCCAAGAGATGGATGTGAAGCAGAGATTCCTGAGGTGACCACAGTCCTTGGGTGGTAAGATCCCCCAGATGGGCTCCCCAGCCCAGCAGGGAAGCATATGTGGTGAGTATCACTGAATGAGACTGAGTGACAAAAGGAACCCCTTGTCTCAAATTGTCCTGATCCTGCCACCATTGCAAGGCCTGGATCAGGGTTCGAGTCACTGGGACTAGTTTGGTAAGGGAATCCTTTCTTTGGGACCAGAAGGCTCTTAAGTGGAACTGAATGTCCCTCATCTGGAATCTTGCTCCTTGGACCACTGCTGTGGAAGCTGCCATGTGGCCCAGAAGCTGAAGGAAATGCCTTGCTGGTCGAGACACCTGAAGGGTGAATGAAGAGGCTAGTTCCATGAGGGTCCTTGCCCTTTCCAGGGGAAGGAAGGCTCTTGCCTTTACTGTATCCAGCTCTGCCCCTATGAAGGTGAGGGCAGTACTGGTTTGAGAACTGACTTAGAAGGTCGAGAAGGAATCCTAAGGAAGTGAGCACTTGCTGAGTCACTTGCAAATGTGACTTGACTTGGTCTGGAGACTGACCTACTATGAGCCAGTCATCCAAGTATGGGAAGATGGAGATCTTTTTTCTCCTTAGGAAAGCAACCACTACTGCCAGGCACTTTGTGAAAACCCATGGGGCTGATGTAAGGCCAAAGGGCATTGCTCTGAATAGATAGTGGCCTGAGGGCAACTCGAACCTGAGGTACTTTCTGTGGGAGCACCTGATGGGAATGTGAAAATAGGTATCTTTGAGGTCCAGGGAGGCTAGCCAGTTCCCTGACCTTAGAGAAGGAAGGATTATTCCCAGAGTCACCATTTTGAACTTTGGCTTTAAAAGGTGTTTGTTCAGATATCTTAGGTCCAGGATGGGCTGCCATTCTCCTGTCTTTTTGGGGGTTAGGAAGTACCTGGAGTACAATCCTTTGCCCTTGTGTAGGGTGGGAACCCTCTCTATAGCTCTGAGAGCTAGGAGGGAAGAAACCTCTGCCTCTAAGGCAAGGGTCTCTGATGGATTTGCAGGTGGAAAGGATCTGGTTCTCATCTTGGGAAATTTTTTGAAGCTGAGAACCAGCCCCTGGCTTACTACTTCCAAGACCCACTTGTCTGTTGCTAGAAACTTCCAGTCCTGGACAAAGTAAGCCAGTCTGCCCCCTACTGGTATGGGAGAATTGGCCTGGGCAGACCCATCAAGGTGTCTGCGTGGTAGGGGCTTTAGGCTGAGGGGTGGATGCATGTCTGCTCATCCCCCGTCTGCCTCTCCCTCTAAAGAACCCCCCTGAGAGTAAGAAGAGGAGGCATGAGCTTGGTAAAAAGACCTTTGGAAAGGCCTGCCCCTGCCCCCGGACTGCTGCCTTTGAGGAGTTGCTTGCCTTTCTTTGGCCTGAGCACTCCTGTAAGAGGTCTTGTACTCATTCATCTTTTTCATGTAGTTCTCTGTCTGCTCCCCAAACAGAGAATTACCAATAACAGGGAAATCCATGGCCTTAGCCTGGTTATCCTGTGATAGGCTAGTACATCTGAGCCAAGCCATCCTCCAAAGAGCCACAGATATAGCCATGACTCTTGATAAAACATTATTGGAGTCCACAGCAGCATGAAATTGTACTTTAGATGCCTCAATCCCATCTGTAGCCACCTGCTCCAGCTCCTTGGCAAGCTGGTCAGGGGCCTGTTTAGCCAGAGCCAGCACAGTGTCCCACCTGGACTTCTGGTATCTAGCTGTGTAGGCCATATAGTTAGCCTGCCTGAGTCCCAAAGATGCTGCCATGTACTGTTTCTTTGCCATGGCATCAATCTTCCTGGAGTCCTTGTCTGGTGGGGTGTGATGCCAAGGGGATATTTGCCTCATCACAGGCAGCAGCCTGCACTACCCCAACATGGCTGCATTGCTGGGAAAGGAACTCCGTGTTTGAGCCTGAAAGAGTTTACCTCTTGTCCATTCGTCTGTCCACAGAAGGTATGGAATTAGGAGACTTAAGAATTTTATGTGTCTGTTTCCCAAAGGATTTGTGGAAGGGAATAGACAGTCTTCTGGACTCTGGGATGTCCATCATCTCAACAAAATGAGGCTCCTCCTGATCCTCTACTGCTTCCTCCACAGGAAGCTGGAGGGTCTCAGACACTTTTTTGTAAAACATATAGTGAGAAGGGGACTCAGAAAGCCTAGGAGGAGAAACACCTGAAGGTCTGTCTTGGGGAGATGTCCGGGTCGATAGGCACATCCAGACTTTCATAATCACCATCATCATCCTCATACTCTCCTTCCTCCTCCTCTGGTTCATAAAATTCTTCCAAAGTGTAATCCGGAACCGGGGGAACCGACCGAACCGAACCCCTGCCAGATGGTGCCGGTTCGGTAGGAACCAAAGTAAGCGATTGCACTATCCTTATCGCCTTGGCTATCTCATCGGTGGTCGGAGTATGAATTTCTGGGTCCAAACCGGATGATTTATCTTTTCTTTTCCTTTTTACCAGAACCGACTCCTCAGAATCGGCTCTTCTTTTGCCCGAAGAAGTACCGCCCTGGTCAGAGGGCACTCCTTCTGGTTCAGTCGGAACTAAACCGGGCTGGCCATCCGGGTCAGCGGACTTCTCGGCCTCCTTTTCCCTCAGTCTGCCTAATCTTTTTTCCAGGGTGGATATGGGAAAATTCTTACAAATTTGGCAGTCTGAATCGAGGTGGTCAAACCCCAGACAATAAACACAGGTGGTGTGGGGATCAGCCTTAGCAAGGGCTTCCCCACACACACTGCAGTGTTGAAACCCAGTGGGCCCGGGTTTTTTCTTGGGTTTCTCAGACATGGCCAATCCTAACCAAAACTTACCCTTTTTTCGGCAATCCGCCAGGCAAGACTCCCCTATCGGTTCCTGACCATGTCACGGGACTTGGAAAAACCGTAATAAAATAAATTTTTTTTAGAACCGATACGGACCGGTTACCACACTCTAAACAAATCACAAACTTTTTTTTTTCACCTGAAACTGATCGGTTCAGCCGAGCCAATCCACAATTTACAAGTTCCACACAGAAACTACACAGAAAACCTATCTAGTACTCACAGTACCACAGACAGAGACTTGAACCAACTTAGCGGTAACAGCAATTCAGTAGAAACCGAGCAAAAAAACGACACTTCAACCGACTTTTTTGAACCGAGCAAAGGAGAAATCTCCAGAGCGACTGTTCAGTGAGGCGGAGTAAAGAATCTGACGGTTGGAGTTTAAACAACAGCAGACAGGGGCTTTGACCGAGCTTGTGGTGAACATTCCATGCTGGCCATGGAAAGTTTAACTCTTTGTTCTCCAGGGCATTTGAAAGGCAGGACCTAACTGCATATGTCAGAATATAGCAAGACTTCATGTTGTTTGAAGGGCAGAAGCATAAGCTGGGCAATGCAAATATTAAGGTCCCATGCTGGCACTGGTTCCCTGTGAGGGAGAAACAAATGAGAGAGCCCTTTAAAGAATCTTTTGAATATAGGGTTTGATGCCAGGGAGGTATCCTTTCTAGCTGAAAGGTATGCTGAAACTGAAGCCAGGTGCACCTTCAGAGTTGAGTGATGCAACCCCAGGGAGCGCAGATGAGACAAATAATCAAGAAGAGTTGGGATCCCGGCCTGAGGTGGGACTATACCCTTGTCACTGCACCAAATGGAAAATCTTTTCCATTTTGAGGCATAGGTGTTCTTGGTGGAAGGCTTCTTGTAACCCTTAAGGACTTCTAAAACTGCTTCAGAGAGTTGGCAATCTGCATATTGTAAGTCCTCAAGAGCTAGGCCTTGAGCTTCAGAGTCCTGAGATTGGGGTACACTGCCCTCCCCTGAAAGGAAGTCAGTAGATTGTACCTCTGAGGGAAGTGAATCAGTTTGCACGACAGACATTGAGAGCAGCAGGGAGTACCAAGGCTGTCTTGCCCAATCCGGGGCTACCAGAATCATCGAAACTGGTTGTGACCTGAGCTTGATGAGCACCTTGAGTAGCAGAGGAAAAGGGGGAAGGTATAGAGGTACCTACCTGTCCAATCCAGAATCAGGGCATCCATTGGAACTGTCCCCTTCACTGGGGCCCTGCAGCGATAAAGAGGTAAGTGGTGAGTTTGGTGGGAAGCAAAAAGGTATATTTCTGGAGTCCCCAACCTCCTGAATAGAGCATTCACCACTTGCTTGTTCAATGCCCATTCATGATGGACCTGGTTTATCCTGCTCAAGGCATCTGCCAAGGTGTTGTCCTTGCCTGGCAGATGAATTGACTGTAGAGAGGCATTTAGAGAGTAAGCGAGGCTCCATATCTTCATTGCCTCTGTACACAGAGGAGTGGACCTTGTCCATCCTTGTTTGTTGATGTAATGCATTGTTGTGGTATTGTCTGTTCTGACTTGTACCACCTTTCCCTGTATGAGATGAGAGAAACCCTGAAGGGCCAGATAAACAGCTCTTAACTGCAGCAGATTTATGTGCAGGAGTGAGTCTGCACTCTTCCAAGTACCATGGATGGTGTGATCCCCTTAGTGAGTACCCCAACCAAGTAGGGAAGCATCAGTTGTGAGAACCTGGGAGGGAGGCTCCTGCAGAAATGGAACTCCTTCCCTTAAATTTTCCAGTTCCTGCCACCACTGGAGGGCCTGTAGTAATGTTTGTGTGACTGGTACTGGCTTTGAGAGGGGGTCTCACCTTTAGCACCAGTGTGTTCTGAGGTGGAACTGAAAATCTCTCATCTGAAACCTGGCACCTATGACTGTGCTTGTTGCTGCAGCCATGTGCCATAACAGTTGAAAAACTGTTTTGTTGGCTTTGGACTGCCCAGGGCAAATGAGCTTGCCAGAAGTTGAATGTTTTCTGCCCTCTCCTGAGGGAGAAAAGCTCTTCACACTACTATATTCAGTTCTGCACCTATGAACTGCAGAACCTGCACAGGGGCAGGACTGATTTTTTGGTATTGAGAAGGAATCCCAGGGAGAGCAGCATATCCAGGGTTACCTGAAGGTGGTCTGACCCCTGTTGATGGGATTTCCCTATGATTAGCCAATCATCCAGATAAGGAAATATTGTGACACCCAGTCTTCTGAGGTGTGCCACTACTACTGCTATACACTTGGTAAAGACCCTTGGTGCAGAGGTAAGGTCGAAGGGAGGTGTTGAGAACTGGTAGTGGCCTGAGGGGAGTCTGAATCTGAGATACTTTCTGTATGATTCCCTTATGGGAATATGGAAATATGCATCCTTTAGATCCAAGAAGGCTAGTCAGTCCCCTTTTTGCAGAGTTGGCAAAATCATGGCCATTGTGACCATTTTGAACCTGGGCTTTACTAGGTACCTGTTTAGCAGTCTGAGGTCTAGTATAGGCCGCCACTCTCCATTCTTTTTTGTTGTTAGGAAATATCTGGAATAGAACCCTTGCCCTCTTTGGTTGTGGGGGACAGGCTCCACTGCTTTTGCCAGCAGTAGGGCCTGTACCTCCTGCTCCGGTAGTTTTCTTTCTAAAAGGGAGCTGGAGCAAAATGTTTTAACCTTGGAGGAGGAAGGGACTTGAAACAAAGGGAGAGACCCTGACTCACTATTTCCAGGACCCACTTGTCTGTGGTTATTTTTAACCATTCCTGGAAATAGTGGGTGAGTCTGCCCCCTACAGTATGTGGAGAGGCAGCCTGAAGGGAAAAATCAGGGGTTCTGTTTTGCTTCCTGTTGAGGATGAGCAGATTGGGATCCTTTCTAAGAACCCCTTCTACCTCTAGTTCTGTAAAATCCAGTCTACTGTGGTTGGTACTGCTGCTGGGAAACAACCTGTACCAGAAAGAAAGGCCTCCTTAAAGAGGACCTGCTCCTGCCTCCCCTAGAATAAGATGAACCTAAAGAATAATAATCAGCATTTATATAGCACTTTTCATACACAGTGTATCCCAAAGCGCTTCACAAGCAATGCTAGACTGGTAGTGAAGTGACTGAATGTGTAGTGGTGGCCATATCGCACATCATCACCCACACACAGCCTGAATAATTGCATGAACCAGTTTATGGGAAGGGGAATGTTGGCCAGGACACCTGGAATGTCCTCTACTCTTTGTGAGGAGTGTCCTGGGTTCTTTTACTTGAAGTAGATGGCCTGTTTCTGGTCGAGTTGCTTCTAAAAGTAGCTTTATATTTGTCTGCTTTTTTTATATATGCCTCAGTCTGGGCACCAAAAAGAGAGTGGCACTTGACAAGAAAGTCCATTGCCTTAGTTTGGGTGTCCTGGGTGAGGTTGGTAGCCCTCAGCCAGGCAAATCTTCTTAGAGCAATGGTACCAGCCATCCACCTTGCAGCTGTATCATTGGTGTCAGCTGCCATCTGTAATTGGTATTTGGAAGCCTCCAAGCCCAATTTTGCTGTGTCTAGCAGCTCTGACACTGTTAAAGAGAGGTTAGCCTCAGTATTGTCCACTACTGACTGCCAGAGAGCTTTTTGATAAAGGGCTGCATAGGCCTGGTAGCTGGCTTGACGAATTGCCATGGATGCCGAAAGGTACACCTTTTTTGCCATGCTGTCCACCTTTCTTGAATTCTTCTCAGGGAGGTGAGAGGATAAGGGAGTTTTGGCTTTCTCACAGCAGCCTGCTGTACAATACACTGGTGGTCTGGGTAACTAAAAAGAAACTCAGTACCAGATCTTTCTAACTGATACTTCTTGTCACACTTTTTGTCCGTGGGTATGACTGTATTGGGAGCCTTTAGAATTTCTAAAACATCCTTCTGAAAGAATTTGTAAACAGGCAAAAGGAGCCTCTTTGAGGGTGTCAGCCCCATAAGCTCCATGTATTGTGCCTCCTCTTCAGCTGTTTGCAGATCCAGGGTCTCTACCATTTTCTTAACAAAAGAAAAATAGGACGAGAAATCCTCTGAGGGTCTGGGAGGGGAGCCAAAATCCTGTTCTGGTGACACCTCAGGTTCAATGCCCTCTTCATCTTGGTCATCCTCCTCATATGCCACTGTAGCAGTAGGCAAAAGAGGGGTAACAACAGTTGCTTTTTTAGCAGTAGTAATCGCAGGCTGCTGAGAGGGTAAAAAACCCTGCAGCACCTGGAGTAAGGTGAAAGCTTGTGTCAACTCAGCAGGGAAAGGAGCATTAATAGGCACCTGAGGGACCCCTTGAGGCGTTTCAGCTGGGGTGTCAGCTTGTTTGGTTTTCTTTAATTTTTTGGCAGGCACCGGGAAGTCAGCTGGTTGATTGCTTCTCTTGCCAGAGCCCTTACCCATATCAGGGGTGGATTTAGAGGCTCTGGAAGGAACTGCCACAGTTCTAGAGGAGGTGGACTGGTCAGAGCCCATGGACCCCTCCTCTAGTTTTCTTTTAAGCCTCTCCCGGGTTTTTTCCACTGTCTTAATAGGGAAAGTCTTACAAATATCACAGTCTTCATTGAAGTGCTGTTGCCCAAGGCAGATCAAGCAAAGCTCATTCTTGTCTGCCTTGGCAAACATCTATGCGCACTTCAAGCAATTCTTGAACCCAGGGGGTCCTGTTTTCTTTTTAGGCTTGTCTGACATTATATAAAACAGAAACCAGTAACCGACTAAAAAACAGACTAAATTTAAATATCTGCAGTCAGTTTCAATAAAATAACGTTCGGTTCAGGAACCAATAAAGTGAAAAAAACTATCGGTTCCAGTCGGATCCGGAACCGAGAAACCGCTGAGGAAAACCGATAAACCTCGGTTCAAAAGCGGTTAAAATTAAATAAAATTAAAGAATAAAATAATCAGAACCCTCTAAAAAGGTTCCGATTAAATAAAAAAAGAAGGTCGGTTGCCCCTCGGTTCAAAGGAACCACTGGGAACCGATAAACAAATTTAAATGTAAAACTAATGAGGTATAAAATGCTAAAGAACAGTAACACTAGGCAGTAATGAAAAATAAAACGAAAATACTTAAGTTTTTTTGCTCCATGCACTAAAGGAATCTGTCTTGATTGAGAGAGATTTCCAGGGCATCTGATCTTTGCAGCAGAGAGAAGAAATCTGAGGTAGAATGTAGGCAGTTGATACTGGGCAGTTTGAAAATAGATGCACGAGCTAAACATTCCATGATTAGCATAGCATTCTATTCTCTCTGGGGCAGCGCTGACTTAAGGGAGCACTGCAAGAGTAATAATATTAGTGGATTCTTGGGGTTAGAACCAGAGGTTCTCAACCCCCGACTCACTGAGGAAAGCTGAAGAAATTCAGCAGGAGATAAAGGCACTGGTGTAGACCCCTGTACCACAGCTGTATGAGTGGGGAAAAACACCAGAGTGTGGCATCAGCGGCGCTGAAGGAGGTGCCGCATGACTAGGAAGCTCCAATCACTCTGCCTGCAGGTCCAAAACCAAAAGGCCTGAAGGCCCCGGCAACAGACTCACTGGCTCGGGCAGACGGGACAACCACCGAACCCATCGCTCGATAAGAGCAGCCGAATGATGAAACTGCTCACCGGAGGACCCTCCAGGGGGCGGGGAAGTACTCCAGAGTCGAGGATGCCGGTCACCAGAAACAGAAGCCAGAGAATACCCCAGAAGGGATGGAGTCGGGCCCCTGCCACCAGTAACCGATTGATGCACAGACGTACCAGAAGGTGACCTCGAGCAGTGCAGTTTCTTTTTTGACCAGGAGGCCAAAGAAGAACTCAAGGCCGAGTGGTGCCGAGTTCTCGATGAGGACTGAGAATGCGACCGCCTTTTTTTGTGCTTTTGGGAAGACCGCCCATACCCCCGAGCACTGGACTGCCTGTAGTCAGATCCCCCCTCCATAGAGGGCAGTGGATCAGATCCAGCCCTGCTGACAACACAGCTTTCATGCAAAGTTTTCCCACCATTACCTGCCCTGTTCATGGTCGACTCCACCAAAGGAGGGCTGAAGACTTCTTCTTACAAAAATTCACTTACTAAATTTTACTTCTTTATCTATTCCTTAAATTGATAATAAAATAATCAAACTAATCAAATAATCAAAACTGAAAAGACTAAAGCTGCTGTTGTAGAGACGTGAAGTTTTGACTCCCGGCGGGCGAGAGAGGTTGTCACTGAAGCGCACTTGACAGCGGGGGAAAAAGTAACTGAGGTGGTTGGAGGGTTGACACCAAGGTAGCCTATATGGCATGAGATGAGCTTGCAGTGCCTCTCGCTTGTGGCCCTACCTAGGCACCAGCCCTCCTCAAAATGTTTGGCTCCCGCTGGGTCCTACCGCCTCCGGCGTAGTCCCATTAGTGTGAATGAGTGGTAGAGACTTAATGTCCAGGAAGATACAAGATTACTATGGTAAATAATTTTTTCTTCTAACCCCAGTAATACTCAGATATACTTAACTTTCTGTAGACTATGAAGCAGTACATTTGGAGATGGGCATAGAACCTTATTTTGGAAATAGACTTTGCTGGGGTGCTGTGCTGAACCTAGCATCACCCCTGGACTGAATATCCAGATTGTAGTGCTTTGTAAAAGTGTGTACTGTTTTTCAGGTAGTTGCTTTACAGATGTCCACTAGTGGAACATCCCTGGCAGCTGCTAAGGTAGCAGCTGTCCCTCTTGTGGAATGGGCCCTCAATCCTGTTGGAGGTTCTCTTCCAGCTTTAGTGTAACAGAACTGGATGCACTGGACTATCCATCAAGAAATGGACCTTTTCGATGCTGGTTTACCCTTTACATCATCTCCATAAGTCAGGAACAGATGTTTTCTGTCCTGCCTATTGTTCTTAGTGGCTGTCATATAGTAGCTGAGAGCTCTCTTGACATCCAGACTGTGAAGCCTTCTTTCACCAGAGGTGGAATGCTTAGTGAAAAAGACAGGTAGGGTAATGGTTTGGTTCAGGTGAAAATCAGAGACCACTTTAGGGAGAAATTTCCTGTTTGTTCTCAGGACCACCTTATCCCTGTGGAATGAGATGTAGTCCTGTTCAATGATGAGAGCCTGGAGCTCACTGATTCTTCTTGCAGAAGTCATTGCTACCAGGAAAACTGTTTTCCAAGTGACATATTTCAGATGAGCAGAGGACATGGGCTCAAAAGGAGGTAGCTATGCACACATTAAGGTTTCATGCTGGCACCGGTTCCCTATGGGGTGGGGGTGCAATGGGCCAAACCCTTGAAGAACCTCCTAAAGATTGGGTCTGAAGCTATTGGCACATTCCTTCCAGCAGAAATGTAAGCAGATGCTGCAGCCAGGTGGACCTTGAGGGTACTGGACTGCAATCCCAGGGAATGTAAAAAGAGGTAATCAAGAACAGATGGAACCCCAGCTTGTGTTGGTACCAGCTCCCTAGATGAACACCAAATAGAAAACCACTTCCATATTGAAGTGTAGGTTTTCTTAGTGGAAGGCTTCCTGTAACCTCTTAGGATATCCAAAACAGCTTCCGAGAGGTGTAAACCTGTATATTCTAGGTCTTCAAGAGACAAGCTTCGAGATTGAGAGACCTGAGATTTGGATACAGGAGTCTCCCTTGGTTAGAGGTTAACAGATTGTTCCTCCGAAGGAGGTGTATTGGCTCGGCTACAGATATGGAGAGCAGCAGAGAGTACCATGGCTGCCTGACCCAGTCTGGAGCTATCAAGATCATTGATGTTGACTGGGACCTGAGCTTGAGCAATAACCTGCACACCAGCGGGAAGGAAGGAAAAGCATATAGGTGCTTCCCTGACCAGTTCAAAGCCAGAGCATCCAGGGGTAGTGTACCCTGATCTGGTGGTCTGCAACAGTACTGTGGCAGGTGATAGTTCTGTTGGGATCTGAGCAAGTCTGTCTCTGGTTTGCCCCACCTTCTGAAGATTACCTCCACCACTTGCCTATTCAGGGTCCATTCATGATGGACCTGGTTGATTCGACACAGAGCATCTGCCAGTGTGTTGTCCTTCCCTGGCAGATGGACTGCCTGTAGGGAAACTCCCAAGGAGTATGCCATGCTCCAAATTTTCATGGCTTATGTGCAGAGCGGACCCGACCTGGTACCTCCCTGCTTGTTTATGTAGCACATTGTTTTGGTATTGTCTGTTCTGACCTGTACCATCTTTCCCTGTACCAGTGTTGTGAAGACTTTCAGTGCCAGAAATGCCGCTCTGAGTTCCAGCAAGTTTATGTGCTGGAGTGACTCTGCACTTGACCAAGTGCCCTGGGTTGTGTGGTCCCCCAAAATGGGCGCCCCACCCCAGTAGAGATGCATCTGTTTTGAGAACAACTGATGGGGACTCTCGTTGAAAAGGAACCCCTTCCCTTAGGTTGGATTCCTCTTTCCACCACTAAAGTGCCCATAACAAGGTTTTTTTACTGGGATCAGCTTTGAGAGGGAATCTCTTCTTTGGCACCAGTGTGCCCTTAGGTGGAACTGGATGTCTGTCATTTGGAACCTAGAGCCTAGGACTGTGCCTGTGGCCACAGCCATGTGGCCCAGGAGCTGTATGAACTACCTTGCAGTTTTTGGCTTGTGCAGGCTGAATGAGTCTGCAATCAGCTGGATACTTCCTACCCTGTCCAAAGGCAGGTAGGCCCTGCCCTGCACGGTGTTGATCTCTACTCATATGAACTGCAGCACCTGTGCAAGTAAAAGGATGGATTTTTTTTGTGGTTTATCAAGACCTCCAGGGACTCCAGAAGCCCCTGGGTGATCTGCAGACAGTGTCTGACTTGCTCTGGTGATTTTTCCATCACCAGCCAGTCTTCCAAACATGGAAACACCGTAACACCTTGTCTTCGAAGGTGTGCCACAACCACTGCCAGGCACTTTGTGAATGCCCTTGGAGCTGAAGTGAGACCAAATGGAAGGGCTGAAAACTGGTAGTGACCTGATGGGAGTCTGAACCTGAGGCATTTTCTGTGAGACTCCCTTATGGGGATGTGGATATAGGCATCTTTTAGGTCCAGTGATGCCAACCATTCCCCTTTTTGGAGTGTTGGCAAAATCAGTCAGCCTCACCTCGGTAGTGGGGAAGATCATGGAAGCACTACTGAAGGAGAGATTGGTGGAACATCTGGTTGTCAATGGACTACAGGACCCAAGGCAGCATGGTTTCACCAGGGGGAGGTCATGTCAGACCAAACCTCATTGAATTTTTTGACTGGGTGACTAGGGAGGTGGATCAGGGGAGGCCAGTGGACATGGCCTATCTGGAATTCAGCAAGGCCTTTGACACTGTGCCACATAGAAGACTATTACACAAACTGGGGAATATGGGTGTGGGCAGGACAGTAGTGTGGTGGGTAGGTAACTGGCTGGGTGGCAGGACACAGAGGGTGGTGGTAAATGGCTGTCACTCCACAGAGGAAGAGTGACCAGTGGGGTACCACAGGGATCAGTGCTGGGACCGGTTCTATTCAACATCTTCATCAGTGACATGGCTGGGACCTAGAAGGCAGAATTTCACTGTTCAGCTGATGACACAAAGCTCTGTAACAGAGTGGACACACCAGAGGGTGTAGACAGAATGAGAAGCGACCTGCAGAAACTTGAAGAATGGTCAGGGTTTGGCAGTTGAAATTTAATGCAAAGAAGTGCAAGATAATGCATATGGGGCACAAAAACCCTGGCACAATATATCAGTTGGGGGTGAGGATATAGCATGCACCAAGCAGGAAAGGGATCTTGGGGTTATCATCTCTGATGACCTCAAGGTAGGAAACAGTGTGACAAGGCAGCAGGTAAAAGCAAATAGGATGCTGGGATGCATAGGCAGGGGCATTACCAGCAGGAAAAGGAGGTCATAATTCCAGCTATACAAGACACTAGTGAGGCCCCACCTGGAGTACAGTGTACAGTTCTGGAGACCATACCTACGTAAGGACATAGACAGGGTAGAGAAGGTTCAGAGGAGGGCAACAAAGATGGTGCATGGATTGCATCACAAGTCCTATGAAGACAGGTTGAAGGAACTGAACATGTACTCCCTGGAGGAGAGAGGAGGAGAGAGGATATGATAGAGACATACAAGTATCTTACAGGGAGGAACAGGGTGCAGGAAAACACTATTTTTAAGCGAAAAAGATGTTCCAGGACTAGAGGGCATGGGATGAAGTTGGAGAGGGACGATTCAGAGGAAACATGAGAAAGAATTTCTTCACAGAGCGGGTGGTGGACAAGTGGAACACCCTGCCAGAGGAAGTGGTGGGGGCTGAAACAATCACAGGATTTAAGAATGCATGGGATAGACATAAAGGAATTCTGGAGGTCAGGGTTAAGGTGCAACAGACTTCTAGGAAAACAAACTGAACTTACAAGCTCAAATGGGCAGACTGGGTGGGCCATAGGCCCTTATCTGTCAACACTGTCTATGTATCTATGTATCTATAAAGTTATCATTTTGAACTTTGGTTTTGACAAATGCTTGTTTAGTATCTGAGGTCCAAGATAGGCTGCCACTCCCCATTTTTCTTTGTAGTAAGGAAGTACGATGAATAGAAACTCTTTCCTTTCTGCTGAATTGGGACAGGTTCCACCACCCTCGACAGTAGCAGGTTTCGAACCTCTGCATCCAGCAGCTTTTTTCCTGCGAGAGAGGATGGTCTGAACACTATGATTCTCAGAAGAGGAAGGTATTTGAAACTCAGAGACAGTCCCTGACTCACCACCCCCAGGACCCACTTGTCTGTGGTGATCTTTTGCCAGGCCTGCAGGTAGTGAGACAGTCTGCCTCTGACAGGTATCGGGGAGGTGACCTGTAAAGACATGTCAGGGTGTTTGTTTACTCTGGGGCTGAGGCTAGGTTTGGGATCCCCACCTGGCACCCCTCCTGCCCCTACCTTTGAAGTACCCCCTGCTGGGGATACTGTTGGTATTGGGGTGCAGCCATTGGCTGGAGAAAGGGCCTCGTGTGAAAGGACCTGCCCCTGCCTCCCCTTCCATAGGGTCTGGTGGATGGAGAGGCTTTCTCTTTAGCAGAGTTGCTTTTGAAGATGGCTTTATATTCATCCATCTTCTTCATATAAAAGCCACTGTTGTTTCTCTGAAAAGGGAATTACCCTTCAGAGGGAAATCCAGAGCCTTTGTTTGAGTGTCCTGGGTAAGATTTGTGGCTTTTAGCCAGGCAAACCTTCGCTTGAGCAACAGTATTTGCCATCCACCTGACTGCTGTATCATCGGTATCAGTAGCCATTTGAAACTGATACTTGGCTGCCTCTAAGCCAAACCTGGTAGTTTCTGCAAGGTCATTAGACAACAGTGAAGGGGCTTTGTTTGCCATGGCCAGTACAGACCGCCATAAAGACTTCTGATACTGGGCCATATAGGCTTGAAAATTAGCCTGCCTGATGGCCAAGGAAGCTGAAAAGTATCCCTTTTTGGCCATACTATGAAGCTTTCTGCACTCCTTATCTGGTGGGTGAGAAGCCAAGGGCACCTTAGCCTTGTCACAGGCAGCTACCTGCACCATCCCCTGGTGATCAGGGTGGGAAAACAGAAATTCTGCACCCTCCCTTTCCAACTGATATTTCTTGTCCAGTCTCTTGTCAAGAGGGGGAACAGAATTAGGAGTCTGTAAAATCTTCAATGCGTCTTTTTTGAAGAATTTATTTACAGGCAAGAGGAGCTTTTTTGTGGGGGTTAACCCCATCATCTCGAGGTATTCTACCTCTTCTTCATCATCCTCTGTTTCTTCACTTGTGGTGATGTCCAGGGCATCAGCCGTCTTCCTCACAAAAGTGAAATGTGAGGAATAATCCTCAGTGATTCTAGGAGGTGAACCAAAATCCTGCTCAGGGGAGACCTCAGGTTCAATAGGTTCCCCTTCATCTTCATCCTCACATTCACCATACTCCTCTTCTTCAGTAAATGAGGATTTACCTGTGCTGCTAGTCTGTCCAGTTGGGACTTGAACAGGTGGCTGCTGGCCAGTGGGGAAAAGACCTTGTTAAGCTTGCACCACTTTAAAAGCCTGAGCTATTTCTTGAGGAGAAGGAAGAGCCAGAGCATCCACAGAAGTCCCCTTTTTTCCAGTAGTGGGTTCTGTGTGCTTTACTTTCTTTGTCTTTTTAGAGGGAACCAGAGAGTCAGCCAGATCAGCAAACTTCTTAGTGCCCTTATCACCTATTCCAGGGGTTGAAATAGTCACTGCAGTAGTTTCACCCACAGCAGAAGAGGGTGTCGACTGGTTAGAGCCAGAGGGACCCTTGAGTGGAGGAAGTTTTTTGAAAGCCGTTCCATGCATTTCTCCACAGTTTTCTCTGGGAAGGTTTTAGAAATATCACAATCTTCCCTAAGGTGATCATAGCCCAGGCAGGCAACACACAAACTGCGCTTGTCTGCCTTGGCAAACACTTCCCCACAATCAATGCAATTTTTAAAACCAGGTTCACCGGTTTTCTTTTTAGGTTTTTCTGACATTTTATTGGGAACCGATAAAAATGTGAACCACTAAATAATTTTCAAGTTTTAAGTAAAGTTTAACGGTTGCAATCAGTTCCAGATGGGACCTGGGACCAAAGGAAAAAGTGAACCAAGGTTATCGGTTCAGTAATCGATAAAGCGGTTACAAAAATAAAGTATTTAAAATAAAATTAAACTAAACTAATGGGGTTTTTTAGTCAGAAAACCCTGGGATTAAGAAAATTAACTCAGTTCCCCAACAGTTATGCCGAGCTGGGAGGAATCGATAAAAAAACAATATTTAACTCTAAAACTAAAGTTTAGCTAAAAATAACAATGAGTAAAAGGCAGTAAATGAAAGGAAAATATACTTACATGAATTTATATGTTTCTTCACATCACAGGTACAAGTTGAAGAGAGGAACTCCAAGCAACTAGACTTTATAGGTGGAGAGTGAAATCTGAGGGGTTTAAGAACTAAGGCAGTTAGTTCAAGGCAGCATTTGAATAGTTGTCATGTGCAAAGCGTTCCATCATTGGCATGTGTTCTATCCTCTCCGGGCAGTTCTGGCTTAAAAGGACACTGCAGAAAGTTAGCAATACCTGAGTATTACTGGGGTTAGAAGATCAAGAATTACGGTAGGTATGTAATTTCCACATCTTCCTGGACTAAAAGTCTTCACCATTCATTCACACTAGTGGGAAAGTATTGAGCTAAAAACCAATCCCTCAAGCAGGGCGGCACAAGATAGAGCTTGCTCAGGACAGAAGTTCATTAAAGACTGATCTGCTGAAGGACGTGTGCTGTCTGGCATGAACTCCGAGAGGACAGTGCTTTATGAAAGTGTGCACTTAACTCCCAAGTAGCTGCTCTGCAGATATCTGCAATGGGTACGTTACAAATCTCTGCCAGGAAAGCTGCTACCGCTTTAGCAGAGTGGGTGTAAACTCAGCCTTCCAGTTTGACCTGCGCCATCGAATAGCAGTGTCGGAGATAGGCTACTAGCCACGCAGATATACACTGGATGGAGACAGGCTGACCCAGCCGGGTCAGACTGAAGGACATGAAGAGTTGTTTAGATTGACTGATCTCCTTAGTCCTGTCAATGTAAAACCGCAGAGCTCTTTTCACATCTAGAGAGTGAAGGGTGTGTTCCCCTTCATTCTGGAAGTTGGCAAAGTAAGTCGGAAGCACCAAAGATTGGTTCAGATGGAATTGCAAAACCACCTTTGGAAGAAACTTAGGGTGTGTGCAAAGAACCACCTTATCCTTGTAAACACCATGTATGGAGGGTCTGTGACCAACACGTGGATCTCAGAGACCCTACACGCGGAAGTGATGGTCACCAGGAGGGCAGTCTTCCAGGTCAGAAACTTCAAATCACAAGTGGATAGAGGTTCAAATGGCTTGGGAGTGAGCATGCCTAGCACGAGAGATTAATATCCAGTGCAACCACTGGTCTTCTGACCAGGGGTCTGGTGTGAAGAATGCCTTTAAGGAATCTTTTGACCAAAGGAAGCTGAGGCAGTGCCAGTTTATGCACTAGCTCATGGTAGATGGAAATCTCCCAGAGGTGTACCTTTACTGTGGATATTGCAGCCCTGCATTCAACAGGTCTAGAAGGTACTCCAGCACCTTGCTTGGTGGGCAACAGAAGGGATCCAGGTGGGACTTAACACACCAAATCAAGAAATGCTTCCACTTTGCTGTGTAAGTCTTCCTAGTGGAAGGTTTATGAGCCAACAGGATTTCCAAGATCCACTGGCGAAATCTAGAATCTACTCATTTCTATCTCCTCAGGAGCGAAGTATGGAGATGTAGTGAACAGAGATTGAGATGGACCAGGGGTCCCTGTGTCAGGAGGTCTGTCCGAAGGGGTAGTTGCTTCAGAGGAACCTCTGACAATCTGTTGATCAGCAGGAAGAAAAAATTACTCACCTTAGTAATCTTGTTTCTTTCAATGCATTCTTCCATATTCATTACTCTCTGCAGTTAGCCTGCTCAGTAGAACTACCCGGAGAATGGAACTATATGCTAATGATGGAATCATTGGCACATGACAATTATTTAAACTGCTGCCCTCATCTGCTGCACATTCTATCAACATCTCAGATTTTGAGGAAGCCCACAAGGCAACCTATTAAAATACTCAAGCCACTCTGCTTGATACAAACAACTATAATCTATACCTGCACACTACAGCTGATACTAATGATTATGGTATCAGACCTACCTCAAAAAGACTAGAATCACCTGGGAAAAAAGAAAGGTAAAATAAAGACCCCACAGGATTAAGGTAAATGTGCCTGTGTTTGGGACTGTCAGGTAAGAAGACCATTCAGAGGCTCTGGTTCTGGAAGGGGAGGTAGGGAGCAAGAGTTATGAATATGGAAGAGTACATTGGAAGAAACAAGATTACTAAGGTGAGTATTTTTTTTCTAACCCCATGTATTCTTTTCATCTTTTCATATTCATTACTCTCTGCAGACTTCAAAGCAGTACCTTTGGAGGTGGGCAGATAACCTATTTAGGAAAGAGGCTTTGCAGAACTGCTGTGCCAAACCTGGCATCACTCCTGAACTGCAAGTCCAAACTATAATGTTTAGTAAAAGTGTGTACTATTCTCCAGGTAGATGCTTTACAGATCTCCACCAGAGGGATATCTCTAGAAGCTGCTATAGAAGCAGCCATACCCCTAGTAGAGTGGGGCCCTGAGGCCTGCTGGGGTCTGCTTTCCATTTTTTTGTGTAACAAAACTGAATGCATTGTACTGTCCAGTGAGAGATTGATCTCTTGGAGGCTGGGGTGCCCCTTTCCACATCCCCATAAGTGAGAAAAAGTTGTTGTTTATCACCTCTGTGATCCTTGGTGAGGGTCATATAACAACTCAATGCCCTTTTCACGTCCAGACTATGGAATCTGCACTCTCCTGAACTGGCATGTTTTGTGAAGAATACAGGCAGTGTCATGGACTGATTCAAGTGGAAATCAGAAATCACCTTAGGGAGAAACCTCCTATTAGTTCGAAGTACAACTTTATCATTATGGAAAGATAAATAATACTTTTCTACACATAATGCATGCAATTCACCTATTCTCCTAGCAGAAGTGATTGCTACCAAAAACACAGTTTCCACGTGATATACTGTAAGTGTGCATAAGACATTGGCTCGAATGGAGGTTTCATGAGCTGAGCAATACAAATGTTCAGATCCCGTACTGGAACTGGTTACTTAATTGGAGGGTACAAGTGACATAGCCCTTTAAAGAACTTTTTGAAAATGGGATTAGAAGCCAGGGAAACAGTTTTCCCTGCAGAAAGAAAAGCTGAAATTAATGCCAAATGCACCTTCAGAGATGTATGTTTTAAACCTTGTGAGTGCAAATCAGTAAGATAACTAACAGCACTGAGATTTCTGCCCGGGAAGGAGAAATATGTTTGGCATCACACCAGACAGAAAACCTTTTCCATTTAGCATTATAGGTTTTCTTAGTAGATCGTTTTCTATATATTTTTAGGATATCCAGAACAGCTTGTGGAAGTTGTAAGTTTGCAAACTTTAAATCCTCAAGAGCCAGGCCTTCAGCCTGAGAGACATGAGGTTCGGATACAGGATCTTCTTTTGGTGGGAAGTCAAAAGATATTGCCTCCTGAGTAGGAGTATTGGAGTGGACACTGACATTGACAGCAGAAGGGGTACCATGGCTATCTGGCCCATTCTGGTGCTATCAGTATCATGCACGCAGACTGTGACCTGAGTTTGAGTAGTACCCTGAAGATGAGAGGGAAGGGAGCAAAAGCATACAGATGCTTTCCTGACCAGTCCAGGGCCAGGGCGTCCAGGGGAATTGTGCCCCTGATTGGTGGCCTGCAACAGAATAGGGACAACATGTGATTCTCGTGAGAGGCAAAGAGATCTGCCTCTGGAGTGCCCCATCATCTGAACACTGAGTCCAGTACCTATCTGTTCAGGGACCATTTGTGATGTGCCTGGTTGATCCTGCTTAAGGAATCTGCCAGGGTATTGTCCTTGCCTGATACATGAATGGCTTTCAAGGAAGCTTTTAGAGTATAAGCCAGTTCCCAGATTTTCATGGCCTCTGTGCACAGGGGATCCAACCTTGTTCCCCCCTGCTTGTTTATGTAAAACATTGTAGTGGTGTTGTCTGTTCTGACCTGCACCACCTTGCCCTGTATTAACTGGGAAAACCTTTTAGAGCCAGAAATACTGCTCGGAGCTCTAGTAGATTTAGGTGGAGGAGAGACTCCACACTTGACCAAGTGCCATGGGTAGTGTGCTCTCCTATATGAGCACCCCATCCTAACAAAGAAGCATCTGTTGTAAGGATGACTGAGGGATTTTCCCTCTGAAAGGGCACTCCTGCCCTTAGGTTGTGGATATCTGTCCACCACTGCAGGGACTGGATCACCAACTTTGTTACAGCGATCAATTTTGACATATGGTCTTTTCTTTGGCACCAGTGTGTCTGTAGATGAAACTGTATGTTTCTCATTCGAAGTCTTGCTCCCAAGACCAATCCTGTTGCTGCAGCCATATGTCCCAGTATTTGCAAGTATCTTCTTGCAAGACATGGCTTTCCCAACTCGAATGAGGCAATTAGTTACAGTAAAGACTGAACTCTGTCCTCTGGAAGAAAAGCTCTTCATTTTAAAATATTCAGTTCTGCTCCAGTGAAATGCAGGACTTGAACAGGTGTGAGAATGGACTTTTCCTGGTTTAGCAGGAAGCCCAGAGACTGTAACAGATTTTTTGTTATTTCCAGGTGTGCTTGCACCTGGTGAAATTACTTTTCCCACTATTAGCCAGTCATTGAGATAGGGAAAAACTATAATTCCTAGTTTTCGTAGGAATGCTACTACCACTGCCAGGCATTTTGTAAATACCCTTGGTGCTGAGGTTAGACAGAAGGGCAGGGCTGAGAACTGGTAATGGCTTGAAATGAGTCTGAACCTGAGATATTTTTTGTGAGACTCCCTTACAGGGATGTGGAAATAGGCATATTTTAAGTCTAGAGATGCCAGCCAGTCTCCCTTCTGGATGACAGGTAAGATTAAAGGTAGGGTCACAATCCTGAACTTTGGCTTTGCCATGTATTTGTTCAGATGCCTTAGGTCCAGAATAGGCCGCCACTCCCCATTTTTCTTTTTGGTAAGGAAATACTGGGTGTAAAACCCTTTGCCCCTCTGTAGGATTGGCACCTGCTCCACTGCTTTTATGCTGAGCAGGGTTTGAACCTCCTTTTCCAGGAGCTGTTCTTTGAGAAGGGAGGCTGGTTTGAATAGCCTTGACTTAGGAGGAGGGAAAGACATAAAACTCAGAGAGAGTCCCAGGCTCACTAATTCCAATACTCACATGTCTGTGGTTATGGCCTGCCAGGCCTGAATGAAGTGAGCCAGTCTGCCCCCTACTGGTATTAGGGAAGTGGCCTTGGCAAAGGAGTCACTGATTTTGTTTCAGTGGGGCCTGAGCCTGGGCAGATTGGGAACCCCTCCTGGAGCCCCTCCTACCTCTGGCCCTATAATACCCAGTCTGCTGTGGGTATGGCTGCAGCTGTAAAACAGCTTGAGGCTGATAGAAGGGCCTGCCATAGGACCGTCCTCTACCTCCCCTTCCATATGGCTTATAAGAAGTAGAAGGTCTGTCTTTGGATGAATTCCTCTTATAGGTCGTTTTGTATTCATCCATCTTTTCCATATATTCTTTGGTCTATTTGACAAAGAGGGAATTATCTTGAACAGGAAAGTCCATGGCCTTAGTCTGGGTGTCCTGTGTTAGATTTGTAGCCCTTAGCCAAGCAAACCTTCTCAGGGCTACAGTCAGAGCCATAATCCTAGCAGCATTATCACTGGCATCTGCTGCCATCTGGAACTAGTATTTGGATGCTTCCAGTCCAAATCTGGCTGTTTCTGCTAGGTCATCAGAGATAGGAGAGGGGGAACCTTCTCTGACATGGCCAAAACAGACTGCCACACTGTATTTTGATACTGTGCAGCATAGGCCTGGTAGTTAGCTTGTCTGACCCCCAGGGAGGCAGCTAAATACCCTTTCTTCGACATACTGTCAATTTTCCTTGAATCCTTCTCAGGTGGGTGAGAGAATAAAGGAACCCTTGCCTTCTCACAGGCTGCCTGCTGGCCTATACCCTGATGATCAGGGTGAGAAGAAAAAATTACTCCCCTTAGTAATGTTGTTTCTTCTAATGGAGTCTTGCTGTATTCTGACATATTGCAGTGAGGTCCAACCTTCGAACTGCCCCCGGAGATGAAAGAGTTAACTTTCCATGCCAGGCATGGAACGATAAGCTCGAGCTCGGTTGAGACTCTGTCTGCTGCTGTTTGAAATTAAACCGTCAGATCTTTACGAGCTAAACTCACTGGGTGCCCTGTGTGGAAACTGTAAATTTACACTAGCCAACTGGCTACTAAATATAATAAAAAGATTTTTTGGTCCCAGAGCAAAGACTCAAGTCAGGAAACCCAAAAAATAAAACAAAAACACAACACCCACACACCCAAACCAAAAGGATGAGAAGAAGGGTGAGGGCACCTTTTGGGTGTCAACACTGCACCTGCCCACCCACATGCCAAAAACCCAGGTTCTGAGAGGGAAGGCAGGGGGGAGGTCAGAATACAGCAAGACTCCATTAGAAGAAACAACATTACTAAGGTGAGTAATTTTTTCTTCAAACAACATGAAGTCTTGCTGTATTCTGACATATCGCACACTACCAAGCAGTACCTCCATGGAGGAGGGGCAGAACCTACTTAGGAAATAGGCTCTGAAGCACTGCTGTGCCAAACCTAGCATCACTCCTAGCCTGGATGTCCAGGAAGTAATGCTTGGTAAAAGTGTGCACTGTTTTCCAAGTGGCTGCTTGACAAATCTCTAAGATAGGAATATCCCTGGACGCAGCCAGGGAAGCAGCTGTACCTCTGGTAGAGTGAGCCCTCAGGCCTGAGGGTGGGATCCTACCCAGTTTTTCATAGCAAAATTGAATGCAAGAGACAATCCACCTGGCAAAAGATCTCTTAGTGGCAGGCTTTCCCTTACCAACCTCACCATATGTGAGGAACAGTTGGAGGGAGTCAAACCTGTGACCCTTGGTGCGCTCTGTGTAGTAGCTAAGGGCCCTTTTCACATCCAAACTGTGCAGCCTCCTCTCCCCAGAGGAGGAATGGTCAGTGAAGAAAACAAGAAGGGACATAGACTGGTTAAGGTGGAAATCTGAAACCACCTTAAGCAAAAACTTCCTAGTAGTCCTGAGGACCACCTTATCTCTATGGAAAGAGATAAAATCAGGCTCCACTGACAGGGCCTGTAACTCACTTATGCATCTGGCAGAAGTGATGGCCACCAAGAAAACAGTTTTCCAAGTCAAGTACTTAAGCTGTGCTGAGGACAAAGGCTCAAAGGGGTTGCATAAGCTGAGCAATGTAAACATTAAGGTCCCAAGCAGGGCAGGGTCCCTGAAGGGAGGATTGGTATGAAGCAATCCTTGAAAATGTAGAAATACAGGATGAGCTGAAAGGGAAGAGTGTTTGCCTGCTGAAAGGAAGGCAGAGACAGCTGCCAGATGCACTTTTAGTGTAGCTGGTCTGAGACCCAAGCTATTAAGGTGAACTATGTGGTCCAGGACTGTGGGAAGGCCAGCAGACTCTGGTGAAATGTGCTTGCCAGAGCACCATATAGAGAATCTTTTCCACTTAGAGTTGTAAGTGTTTCTGGTGGAAGGTTTACAAGAAGCCTTCAAGATATCCAGAACACCTTGAGAGAGGTATAAGTCAGCAAACTCTAATTCTTCAAGAGCCAGGCCTTGAGGTTGAGAGATTTGAGATTCGGATACCAAACCCTCCCCTGAGCACATGTTAACAGGTTGTAATTCCTGGGAAGAGACAGGGGGAGGTGGACTGCTAAGGACAACAAGAGAGGGTACCAGGGCTGTCTGGCCCAGTCTGGAGCAATCAGAATCACCTTGCAGGGTTGAGACCTGATTTTGACTAACACCTTGAACAGGAGAGGAAGGGAAAACATGCAGAACTTCCCTCCAACTGAGAACTAGGGCATCCAGGGGGACTGAGCCCAACACTGGGGGCCTGCAGCAATAGAGAGGGAGCTAGTGATTGTCTGGGGCTGCAAAAAGATCTATCTGTGGAGTGCCTCATCTGGAGAAAATCGCCTTCAGAACTAGGGGATCCAGGGACCATTCGTGATGGCCTTGAGATATCCTGCTGAGAGCATCTGCCAGGACATTGTCTTTGCCTGGAAGGTGTACTGCTGTAAGAGAGGTGTTCGGGGAATAGGCCAGGGACCATAACTTCATTGCCTATGTGCACAAGGCCGTAAACCGAGTGCCCCCTTGCTTGTTGATATACCACATTGTGGTGGTATTGTCTGTCCTGATCTGAACTACTTTGTTCTGAACAGACCTGGAAAAAGCTTGAAGTGCTAGGAACACTGCTCTGAGTTCTAACAGATTGATGTGAAGCAGAGATTCCTGAGGAGACCACAACCCTTGGGTGGTCAGGTCCCCCAAGTGGGCTCCCCAGCCCAAGAGGGAGGCATCTGTAGTAAGGATTAGAGAATGAGACTGAGTGACAAAATGAACTCCCTGTCTTAGATTGTCCTGATCCTGCCACCACTGTAATGCCTGGATCAGGGTTCGAGTCACTGGAATCAGTTTGGTCAGAGGGTCCTTTTTCTGAGACCAAAAGGCTCTCAAGTGGAACTGAATGTCCCTCATCTGAAATCTTGCTCCCTGCACCACTGCTGTAGAAGCAGCCATGTGCCCCAGGAGCTGCAGAAAATGCCTTGCTGGTCGAGACACCTGGAGGCCGAATGAAGAGGCCAGTGAAATCAGGGTCCTTGCCCTGTCTAAGGGAAGAAAGGCTCTTGCCCTTACTGTGTCTAGCTCTGTGCCTATGAAGGTGAGGAGCTGTACAGACTCTAGAACTGACTTTGAAAGATTCAGAAGGAAACCTAGAGAAGTGAGCAGTTGCTGAGTTATCTGCAGGTGTAACTTGACTTGGTCTGGAGACTGGCCTATTATGAGCCAGTCGTCCAGGTATGGAAAGATGGAGATCCTTTTTCTTCTTAGGAAGGCAACTACTACTGTCAGGCATTTTGTGAACACCCTTGGAGCAGAGGTTAGGGCGAAGGGCATTGCTCTGAATTGGTAATGGCCTGAGAGCAGCTCGAACCTGAGGTATTTTCGGTGGGAGCTTCTGATGAGAATATGGAAATAGGCATCCTTGAGGTCCAGGGAGACTAGCCAGTCCCCTGGCCTTAGAGAGGGTAGAATCATTCCCAGAGTCACCATTTTGAACTTTGGCTTTAAAGGTGCTTGTTTAAATATCTGAGGTCCAGGATGGGCCGCCATTCTCCTGTCTTTTTGGGAGTTAGGAAGTACCTGGAGTACAATCCTTTCCCTTTGTGTAGGGGTGGAACCCTCTCTATGGCTCTCAGAGCCAAGAGGGAAGAGACCTCTGCCTCTAGGACAAGTGCCTCTGAGGAACTTGCAGGTGGAAAGGATCTGGTTCTCATCTTTGGAAATTTTTTGAAGCTGAGAACCAGTCCCTGGCTTACTACTTCCAGGACCCATTTGTCTGATGTTAAAGACATCCAGTCCTGGACAAAGTAAGCCAGCCTGCCCCCAACAGGTGGTGGAGAATCTGTCCTGGCAATCCCATCAGGGTGCCTGTTTAGCAGGAGCCTTAGGCTGGGGGGTAGAAGCAGGCCTGCTTGCACCCCATCTGCCTCTCCCTCTGAAGAACCCCCTCTGAGCATAAGCTGAAGAGGAGGCCTGGGCTTGGGAGAAAGGCCTATGAAAAGGCCTGCCCCTGCCCCTGGAATGCTGCCTCAGAGGAGTTGCTTGCCTTTCCTTGGCCTGAGCACTCCTATAGGTGGTCCTGTATTCATCCATTTTATTCATGTAATTCTCGGTTTGCTCCCCAAACAAAGAATTATCTACAACAGGAAAATCCATGGCCTTAGTCTGGGTATCCTAGTACATCTGAGCCAAGCCATCCTACGAAGGGTCACAGATGTAGCCATGACTCTAGATGAAACATCATTGGAGTCCACTGCAGCATGGAATTGCACCTTGGATGCCTCAATACCATCCGCAGCCACCTGCTCCAGCTCCTTGGCAAGCTGTCCAGGGACCTGTTTAGCTAAAGCCATTACAGTGTCCCATCTAGATTTCTGATATCTAGCTGTATAGGCCATATAATTAGCCTGCCTGAGTCCCAGGGATGCTGCCATGTACTGCTTTTTTGCCATGGCATCAATCCTCCTAGAGTCCTTATCTGGGGTGTGTGAAGCCTAGGGTATATTTGCCTTATCACAGGCAGCAGCCTGCACTACCCCAACATGGCTGCATTGCTGGGTAAGGAACTCCGTATCTGAGCCTGAGAAAGTATACCTCTTGTCCATTCTTTTGTCCACAGGAGGTATAGAATTAGGAGTCTTTCAAATTTTCATTGTCTGCTTCCCAAAGGACTTATGAAGGGGAATAGACAGCCTCCTGGACTCTGGGATATCCATCATTTCAACATAGTCAGGCTCCTCCTGGTCGTCCACAGTTTCTTCCATAGGAAGCTGCAGAGTTTCAGCCACTTTTTTGTAGAACATAAAATGGGAAGGGGACTCAGAAAGCCTAGGAGGAGAAACCCCTGAAGGTCTGTCTGGGGAGATGTCCGGGTCAATAGGCACATCTAGACTTTCGTAATCACCATCACTATCCTCATACTCTCCTTCCTCCTCCTCCGGTTCATAGAAATCTTCCAAATTATAATCTGGAACCGGGGGAACCGACCGAACTGAGCCCCATCCCGATGGTGCCAGTTCGGTCGGAACCGGTGTTAGTGATTGAACAATCCTTATTGCTTTGGCTATTTCATCAGCGGTCAGAGAAAGAATTTGTGGATCCGCACTGGCTGATTTATCCCTCTTTTTCTTTTAACGGAACCAACTCCTCTGGAGTCGGTTTCCTTTTGCCGAAGAAGTTTCGCCCTGGTCAGAGGCACTCCTTCTGGTTGGTCGGAACCGAACACAAGGCTGGCCATCCAGGTCAGCGGACTCTTAGCCTCTCTTTCCTGAGCCTACCAACTCTCTTTTCCAGGGTAGCTGCAGGGAAATTCTTCAAATCTGGCAGTCTGAATCGAGGTGGTCAAACCCCAGACAATAAACACAGGTAGTGTGGGGATCAGCCTTAGCAAAGACTTCCCCACACACTACAGTGTTGAAACAGTAGGCCCATTTTTCTTTTAGGTTTCTCAGACATGGCCAGTCCTAACAACAACTTACCCTTTTTCGGCAATCTGCCAGGCAAGACACCCTTATCGGTTCCTGACCGTATTCTGGTCTGGAAAAACCTAATGAAATCCGTTTTTAGAACTGATAAGGACCGTTACTACCACTCTAAAAGTAGAATAAACTTTTTAAACAACCTGATCGGTTCAAACCAACCGATCCAGTATACAAGTTCCACACAGAAGAACAAGGAAAATAACCTATCTAGTACTCACGATACCACAAACAGAGTCTGAACCAACAGGTAAATGATTAAATTTGGTCGAAAACCGAGAAAAACGGTACTTTAACCGACAACTTGAACCGAGCAAAGGAGAAATCTCCGGAGTGACTTTTCAGTGAGGCGGAGTAAAGAATCTGACGGTTTAATTTCAAGCAGACAGAGTCTCAACCGAGCTCGAGCTCAGCGTTCCATGCCTGGCATGGAAAGTTAACTCTTTCATCTCTGGGGCAGTTCGAAGGTTGGACCTCACTGCAATATGTCAGAATACAGCAAGACTTCATGTTGTTTGAATAGAAGAATTCAGACCCTTTCCTGTCCAGTTGGTACTTCTTGTCAGCCTTCTTATCCAGAGGCATGACAGAATTAGGGTTCTGCAGGACTGTGAATAAATCCTTCTTAAAGAATTTATTGATAGGCAGAAAAATCTTTTTAGTAGGTGTTAACCCCATCATTTCCATATATTCTGCCTCCTCCTCCTCCTCCTCATCTTCTATGACCTCAGTGATAGCCAGGTCAAGGGCATCTACTATTTTCCTCACAAAGTAAAAGTGAGAGGAAAAATCCTCAGGCCTAGGAGGAGAGCCAAAGTCCTGCTCTGGTGAGATTTCTGGTTCAATGGGCTCAACATCATCCTCCTCTGGTATGTCATACTCCTCAGTATCTATCTCCTGATACTGGGGATCCGAGGAGGGAGTAATCTCCTGAACCCTTGGAGTAGGAGGGGTTGGAGAAGGTATGAACCCCTGAATAGTCTCAATGACTTTAATAGCCCTGGCAATTTCCTCAGCAGTAGGCAGACTGTGAGGCACAGAAGAATCCCCTGTAGGTTTAGCCTGGGGTTCGAAGTGCTTGGTCTTCTTTGACTTTTTGGAGGGGACCGCAGAGTCAGCTGGCCCACTCAGTCTTTTTAAAGAGGTTGATTCACCCTTATCAGGGGTGGTAAAGGAAGAAACTGCGGTTTCACCCACTGATTTTGAAGGTGTTGGCTGGTTAGAGCCTGAAGCACCTCCTAACTTTATATTAAACCTCTCCATTCTTTTTTCCACAGTTTGCTGTGGAAAAGATTTGCAGATTTCACAGTCAGGATTCAAATGTTCAGTTCCCAGGCAGAACACACAGCTGTCATGCTTGTCTGCTCTGGCGAACAGTTCCCCACACTTGACACAGTTTTTAAGCCTTGGGGGACCAGTCTTTTTCTTAGATTTTTCAGAATGCTTCATTTTCAGGTGAAAAACCTCAACCACAAAAGATATTTCTTTTTTTTTTTTTTTTTGCGGTCGGTTCAGGAACCGATTAGGCCTCAAAAGAACCGATGAAATTTGTAAATTCGGAACCGGGTCAGCGGTTCTCGGAACCAATACAACAGTTCACAGTAACCGGGTTAGCAGATAGAAAAGAAACCGGGTTAGCGGTTTCAACAAGACAAATATAACTTTAAACAACAAATATTTGTAAAGCGAAAATACAGAAAATAAAGCGTAAAAAGTCCGCAACTAATATAAAACTACTTGGTTCCTCAACAGTTATACCGAACCGTGAGGAACTGAGAAATAAAAGCTAAATCTAATTAAACTAAAATAAACTAGACATTAGACTAAAATTAAACAATAAATGAAGGCAGCAGAAAGAAAATTATGTATAATTAGAGAATTATACTTCACAATAAGCAAACAACGACCTGAGTGATCTCCTGGGCGTCTAGACTTATGAGGCAGAGTAAGAAATCTGAGACGTTGATAGAATGTGCAGCAGATGAGGGCAGCAGTTTGAATAATTGTCACGTGCCAATGATTCCATCATTAGCATATAGTTCCATTCTCTGGGCAGTTCTACTGAGCAGGCTAACTGCAGAGAGTTATGAATATGAGAAGAATACATGGGGTTTGAACCATATCTGTCGAGGCCAGTATGGGGTGATTAGAATCATCCTGCCTCCTTGTGCTTCCAATTTGAGAAGCACCCTCTGAACCAATGGAAGAGGAGGAAATGAGTAGAGAAAGCATTTTGTCCACTGCAATCTGAATACATCCTGACAGAAAATGCCAAGTTCTGGATTTCTGGGGCAGAATTGAGGCAGTTTTATGTTGAGTGGGGACACAAAAAGGTCCACGTCTGGAATGCCCCACTCGTCGAACAGCAATTGCACGATATCTACCACAAGCGACCATTCAAGAGGATCTACCTCCATTCTGCTGAGGTGGTTCACCAGGTCGTTCTTAACTCCCAGGAGGTAAACTGCCTAGATGGATGCCTTGTTCTCAAGACATGATTCCCACACTCTCATCGCCTCCCTGCATAGAGGGTACGAGTGCGCTCTGCCCTGCTTGTTGATGTAGTACATCACAGCCTTGTTGTCAGTCTGGAGTAGAATTACTTACTGGCAGAGAACATCTTTCAGGGCTCGGACTGTGTACAGGACCGCCCTCATCTCCAGAACATTTATGTGGAGGTGAGACTCATCCTGACTTCACACTTTCTGAGTGTAGAGATCCTGACAGTGAGCCCCCAACCCGTCAGGGAAGCATCTGTAGTGACAGTGATCTGCAGCTCCAGTGGGGCAAAGGGAAGACCCTGTTGCAGGTTGATTTCCTGCGTCCACCATAGGAGGGACCGTGCCTGAGGCTGTGTCACTCTTATGTGGAAGGACTGTGGGTGCATGGTTGGAGACCTCTGTGCACTGAGTATCCATTGAGTGGTCCTCATGTGCAATCATGCCAGGGGTACTGTGAAAACTGATGATGCCATGAGGCCCAACATCCACTGCATTGCAATGGCTTGAACCAACATGTTCTCCCTGATGAAGCGAGCCATCTGGAGAATAGAGTCCTTTCTGCCCTCTGGGAGTATAGCTCCTATGAAGAGAAGCTGCTGAGAAGGCTGAAGCTGAGACTTTTCTTGGTTCAAGAGGACTCCTATGGATGTAAGGAACTGAGAGGTTTCAACCCTGCTTTCTTTGGCCCTTCTTCAGAGGGTATTGCTAGGAGCCAGTTATCCAGGTAGGGGAAGACTTGAATACCTAGCTTTCTGAGGTGCACAGTGAGCACTGCGAAGTACTTTGTGAAGACTGAAGGTGCCGAGGACAGCCCAAAGGGCAATACTCAGAACTGGTAGTTCTGACCCAGAACTACAAAGTGGAGGTACTTGCGGTGATTTTGGTGCACTGGGATATGCTGGTAAGCATCCTGCATGTCGAGGGATGTGAGCCAGTTGAACTGATGAATCAATGATAGTAGCAATCCCAGGGAGACCCTCTTGAATTTCTCCCTGAAAAGATACTTGTTTAGCTTTCTGAGGTCAAGAATTAGGCGCATCCTGCCTGTTTTCTTCGGAACCAGAAAGTAATGGGGATAGAATCCAGTGTTCCTCTCTGCGAGGGGAATGACTTCTATTGCCCTGATCTTTAAGAGGCCCTGGATCTCAGCAGTAAGAAAGTTTGACTGAACAGTGGACAGGTTGGACTGCCATTTTGGTGGAAGGTCTGGATGGGTGTCCAACAGACTGAGGGAGTAGCCCTCCATGACAATTCTTTTTAACTCAAGTTTATTCAAAGGAAAAGGAATACACAATATAAGTGACAAACAGACATCACCTTAAATGATAGTGCATTAAGCCCAAGGACTGGATGTACTACCAAATTAATTCCCAAACTATAACACATCAAATGATAACCAACCCTGTTTGGGCAAACACATCTTGTTGTCATTCATGAATTGTGATTTCAGTTACTTTTCCCATACAGAAAATAAACACAATTAACCGAAATACCAACAGTATCTACAACATTAACCAGTTAACTATTAACAGTGCACTGCTCGTACTACCCCAACAATTTGGAAGGGTGTCTTCTTAATAAAATCTTCTATTAAATGTCAAGGTCATACCAGGGAAAGGACAGAAATGTAAGTAGTTGATCAAAATAACTAAACACCAAATGCCCAGATATCCCTATGTTAATCGTGAGTGCCATGAGTGTCTGTTACATGTGAGCTATTTCCAATATATAAAAAGGGGAACAAGTATAGGTCAATAAAAATTTGGGAAGTTTTTCTGTAAAAAGTTTTTAGGAGTACCCCATGACCATCAAATATCATGTGGTCCCCGACCAGCCTCCCAGGCAGTCCATAGGTTCCAAATTGCTCTGCAGGTCTCCTCACTTAGGTGAAGTCATGCAGTTATGGTTTCCATGTCCAGTATTTCATTAACCCTACTCATCCATTCCTTCAATGTTGGAGTTCTCATTTCAACCAGTGGTCCATTATACATTTTAAAGTGGCCACAGAGAGAGAGCCAGAGCAAGCTTCCTCTTGGATAGGGGAGACAGACCAACGTTGGAAACCCCAACACCCATTCTGTGAAATGCAGTGGGATATCCACTGAGAGAATCTACTGGATGGCCGAGCACACCCCGACCCAAACCAGGACAGCTCTGGGCAGTCCCACAATATGGGATAGTGTGTCCCAATTGCACCACAGTCCCTCCAGCAACTCTCAAGGGTAGTTGGTATTAAAATGTTTTTTCACTGTTGGGGTCCTAAAAAAAATGAACCAGGATCCTCCAATAAAATCCTCGCCACTCGGGGAGGAAGTCACTTTCCAACCCATGTTTAGGCAACGGAGCCAGTCTCCTTAAGAAATCTGACAGGAGGCCTCCCTCTCCCAGGCAGCCCTAATATGTCGCAGTGGCTCTGGTTCATGCGGCCTCAGGAGGCTATATACAGTAGATGGGAGATAGGTTTCATCATAGTTTCAGAGGTAACAACCTGGTTGATAAAATCCTCCCATGGGTTCATAGGGCGAGATAGGGAGATTTCATGGACAGTTCCCTTTATAAAATTATGTACTTGTAGAAACCTGTGGAAGTCCCTATCCTCCAACTGAAATTTTAGATTTATTTGTTGGAATGACACACAGCCCCCACCCTCTAAAAACTGTGAGAAATGGGTCAGGCCTCTGAAGTCCCACTGTGTATACCCCGCATCTAACCGAGGGAGGAGAAAAGAAAAATGGTGATGAATAAGTGATTGTGGGTCAAGGGTTTCCTCTGAATTTAAAGAACGCCTGACTCACCGGAGAGCCCTGAGGGTCTGTTGTGTCCACAGGTTCCTTGTTAGGGAAGAATAGGGTCTTTTACTTCTGTCAATGCCAGGGAGAATAACGAAGGACCCATGCAACCTTCCTCCTCGATCAGGTACCATCCTGATGCCACCCACCTTGTAGCACAAGTACAAACTGCCTGCATTTGGCTGGCATAGTAATATTTGCACAGGTTGGGCATTGCCAATCCCCCCCCCCAAATTCCCTGGGAAGTTGGAGAACCTCTCTGGAGATGCAGGGACAACGCCCCCCCAGACAAATCTCCCAATTCCAATGGTTACTTTCTGCCAGTACGTGAGGGGGATAGGGAGAGGAAGCATACTGAATAAAAATAAAAACTAAGGGAGCAAATTCATTTTTATGGAGTCTATCCTGTCAGCTGTGGTTAATGGTAACAGGGAACACCAGGCCAAATCTTGTTGCATCCCCTCCCAAGCTCGGCTGTAGTTGGCATTAAAAAGTCTACCGGTGTCTACATTTATCTGAATCCCAAGGTATCATATTTGATTATGCCTAGCCCAAACAAATGGGAATGTCACATTAAAACCATGGAGACAGGACCCACTCAACCGGAGAGCTTCTGATTTTTCATAGTTTGGCTTATAGCCCAATAAGGTACCAAAGTTATCAAGAAGGGCCAGCAAGCGAGAGACTGAAGTTTCAGGGGAACAGGGGGCAGTGTCAGTGGCTTAGCAGGTAGCACACTTGCCTCTGAGGCTGGGAGATCAGAAGGCTGTAGGTTCTATCCCCACACCAGGCACTTGGGTTCATATCCCAATACTGACACTAAAGTGCAGCATGGGGGGGGGGGTGCTGCTCTCCTGAGGTGCCATCTTTTGGATGAGATGTTAAACCGAGGTCCCATCTACCTGTTCTGGTGGTAGTTCAGGTGGATGTTAAAGATCCCATGGCACTTCTCGAAAAGAAGGGGGGGGCACTTTATGTGAGGGAAGGGATCCAGGCGACAGAAATACAGGGCAGGTGGGGGGGACACAGAGGCACTGTGGGTTTCAACAAACACAGGGAGAGGTGAGGTGGTGAGGACAGGACAGGAGTGGCCTACAGGCCACCAGGGCAGGAAGAGAGTGCAGACAGCTAGATGATGGAAGAGATACTAAGGATGGCAACTAGGGGAGAGGTGCTACTGATGGGGGACCTCAACCTACCAGATGTGGTGTGGGACACGATGACAGCAGCATCACCCAAAAGTAGGGCGATTCTTCACTCCTTCCAAGTGGCCTTGCTGAGACAGATGGTCACAGAGTGAACTAGGGAAGGGGCCGTGTTAGATGTGGTACTTATCAATGGGGAGAAGGTAGGGGATGTATAGGTAGAGGAGAACCTTGGTGCAAGTGACAACGGTACTGTGTGGTTCACTATACTAACATCCATCACCAGAAACTGGGCCAAGGTGATGGTGCTGGATTTCAGATGAGTGGATTTTAGTAGGAAGGGAGAATATGTTCGTCAGGCTCTGGTAGGAGTGGGGGAACTACAGGGGGTGGAGGACATGTGGGAGTCAATAAAGGGGGGCCATAGTAGGTGCCACTGACCTCTGTGCAAGGAAGGTGAACAAAAACAAAAGAAAGGGAAAGTCATTATGGTTCAACAGGGAAGTGGAGACTAGCATCAGAGCTAAGAGAAGAGCCTTCAAGAGGTTCAAAACGATGCAGCGGGAGGAAGCTTGGGAGGAATATCAGGCCAGGCAGAGGGAGGCAGGCATGGAAGTCAGGTAAGCAAAGGCAAGGATGGAGGAGAGCATTGCTAAGGAGGTGAAAAAGGGGGACAAGACCTTCTTTCGGTATACAGGTGAAAGGAGGAAGACAGAGAAGGGGATTCAAAGCCTGAGAAATGGGTTGGGGGAGAGGGTAGTGGGAGATAGCTGAACTGCTGTTCAGCATTCATGAGAGAAGAATGGAAGGGGGGTAACTATAGAAATACATGGGTGGATATGAGTCCATTTCAGGAAGAAGAAATCCTAAGGCAACTTAGAGATCTGAAAGTGGACAAGGCCATGGGGCCAGATGGTGTGCATCCTAGGGTTTTGAGGGAACTGAGTGATGTACTGGCTGCTCCCTTGACCATCCTTTTCAACAAGTCCTTAGGTTCGGGGGTGGTACCCAATAATTGGAAATGGGCAGATGTAGTACCCCTTCATAAGGGGGGGCAGGTGTGAGGGAGGAGGTTGGCAATTACAGGCCAGTGAGCTTGACATCCATGGTTGGAAAACTCATGGAGAAGCAGCTCAAAATTAGAATCAGTAGTTATCTGGAGGTAATGGCTGTAGGGACCAAAGATAACATGGGTTCACCGAGGGCTGATCCTGTCAAATAAACTTGATAGAGTTCTTAGACTGGGTCACCAAGGTGGTGGACCAGGGGGGTTCGGTGGATGTGGCCTACCTTGATTTCAAAAAAGCGTTTGACTCAGTGCCACACATGAGGCTACTATACAAAATGGATTGCCTGGGGTTGGGGGAAGGGGTGATTAGGTGTGTCAAGAACTGGCTGGAGGGCAGAACACAGAGAGTACTGGTCAATGGGGCACCCTCAGAGGAGTCTGCAGTCATCAATGGGGTCCCCCAGGGGTCAGTGATGGGGCCCCTTCTGTTTAATATCTTTATAGGGGATATAGCAGAGAGCCTGGAGGGGAGGATGAGTCTGTTTGCAGATGATGCAAAGGTGGGCAACAGAGTGGACGGGCAGGAAGGGGTGGAGATGATGCATAGAGATTTGAAGCGTTGGAGAGGTGGTCCAAAAAATGGCAATTGTTCAGTATGGCAAAATGTAGGATTATGCACGTGGGCAGGAAAAATTAAAAAGCAGAGTACTGGTTGGGGGGGGGGGGTTCTAGCCCTGCAGGTTACTGAAGAGGAAAATGACCTGGGTGTCATGATTTCACAAGACCTGAAGGTGGGTAAGCAGTGTGAAAGGGCAGTGGCAAAGGCCAGCAGGATGATGGGTTGCACAGGGAGGGGAATATCCAGTACAAGGAAAGAGGTCATAGTTCCTCTGTACATCCAGCTGGTTAGGCCGCACCTGGAGTATGGGGTCCAGTTCTGGAGGCTGCATCTCAGGAAGGACGTGGAGAGGGTGGAGCACATGCAGAGGACAGCAACAAAGATGGTCAGAGGGCTCAATAAATTGCCATATGAGGAGAGACTGAAGGACCTAGACATGTACTCACTGGGGCAGAGGAGGGAGAGGGGAGACATGATTGAGACATTTAAATACCTCAATGGCTTTAATAAAGTGCCTATGGAGAGCCTGTTCCAGCTAAAAGAGCGGCCAAGAGTGAGGGGAGATGAATTACAAATCAAGGGAGGGAAATTTTAGAGGTAATCCTAGGAAGAACTTCTTCACTGAGAGGGTGGTGGGAAACTGGAATGGACAGCCAAGGGAGGTGGTGGGAGAAAGGACAGTGGGAGGGGGGAAGGTTCAAGAGGGCATGGGATAAACACATGGGGCTGCTGGGAAGGGGGGGGAGCTAGAATTAAGACCTAAGTGAACACTTAGGCAAATTGGGCACACTAGGTGGGCCTGGCTGTCCTTTTCTGTTGTCACATTCCTATGTTCCTATGAGTAGGGGAATTTCCCCAGTGCCCTGGCCAAATTTCCCCCCATTCACTAAAAATACCACCAACAGCTTAATCTGATTCAAGGTCATTTGGCATTCATCTGTATCCCCCTCCCCCCCTGAAAACAGGCAAGAATTTGTCTAGTGCACTTATCCGGTTAACAAAAGCTAAAGAAAAATAAATAAATAAAACTTAGAAGATGGAGTCATCTGCCCAGAAGGCAATTTTATGCTCCCTACCCCCCACTGTTAACCGCATAATTTTATTTATTTATTTTATTTATTTATTGTACAAATTGGAATTACAATCCTTTGAGTCATAGACTCGTTTCCAAAGGCTGCTCATCAGACACATGCAGTTTATAATAAACAGAACATCACAGTGTAGCAGGGGAGTATAATAACAAGGTACATACAGTAGAGTAGTTACATGAATCGATATAACAGAGGTGTAACAGAGGTATAACCTAGAATACCTTCATGAGGATACAGGAGGTACATTACTGGGCATTGCTTAGGGGGAGATATTGCCTAAATAGTGACTGAGGGACAGTCTAAAGGGAGGGAGGGGGGAGGGAAGAGGAGGGGAAAAGTTGGGGATTATCGGAGGGGGGAGGAATATAGAGCAGTAGTGCTAATAAAGGCGCTCTTCGTGGAGGATTAGCTGTCCAGGGAACATTGTCGGGGAGGGCTGTGGGCGGCTGGGAAGTCGAGCCGGGGGGGCAATGGTCTGTCAGCAGTTGCAGCAGTGTGAGGCAAAGAGGTGGGTTCTAAGCGCAACTTTGAAGGGGCCTATTCTAGGGAGGTTGGTAATAGCGGCGAGGAGGGAATTGTACCAAAGAGGGGCCCTATAGGGAAAGGATTGTTGTGCGAGTGAGGTCTTGACTCTGGGTACCGTGAGGGTGAGTTTGCAAGTACTGCGAGTCACTACTAAGGGGAGGCAGCACTGAGGGAGGAGGTCACCCCCGGGGGGAGAGACCCAGGAGTATCTTCTTTGCCAATAGACAGGATTGGTATAGGAGCCTCTCTTCAAAATTGAGTATATTGGTGAGCGAGCAGAGAGAGCAGGTGTGGGTGTGCCTGTCGGCACCTGTCAGGAGCCTGCAGGCCTTATTGATGGACAGTTGTACTTTGTTGAGGGCAGTTTTGTCAGCAGCAGCGTAGATAGGGAGGCCATAGTCTATCAGGGATAGGACTGATGAGGTGACTGCCGTATGAAGCGACTCTGGGGAAGGCAGTCCCTGTAGCGGTAGAGGAGACCGATCTGTATGTTTATGGCTGATAAGAGGGCTGCAATATGGTGGTGGAAGGTGAGGGCAGGCTCAAAGGTGATGCCCAGGTATCTGTATGTAGTCACCTGTTCAAGGGGTACTTGGGTGCTGGGGAGGATCTGGAGGAGGGTGTTTTTGGTTTTGTTCTGATGGTGGGCAAAGAGCATGTATTTATTTTTTTTTAGGTTGTTGACCGACCTGTGGTCAATGAACTATTGTTCGGGCTTGGTGAAGGAGTGCTGGAGGGTGTTCTCTAGGGTGGTGGGGTGGGGGTGTGAGAGGAGGACACCATCATCCGCACAGAGAAGGATTTTTTCAGAGCAGAGGGTGGGGAGTATGTTAAGGTAGAGGCTGAAGATGAGTGGGCCTAATATGGAGCCTTGGGGGACTCCGAAGCGGACAGGTTGGGCATTGGACAGGGTGCTTTTGATTTTTACTCACTGGGACATGGATGACAAATAGCTGTCAAACCAGGAGAGGGGCCCTTGAGAGAGACCGATGTTCTGCAGGGAGTTGAGAATGAGAGGGTGGCAGACCGTATCAAAGGCCTTGGAGAGGTCGATAAAGACTGCTCTGGCCAGGTGTCCAGTGCTGTGTGGAGGAAATTGGAGAATTCCAGCAGGGCGGTGGTGGTACTGTGCCCTGCGCAGAAGCCATGTTGCCCCTTGCACATGATGCTGTGCTTGGTAAAATAGTGAGATAGCTGGTCGACCACAATATTTTTCCAGCACCTTGGAAAATGGGGGCATGATAGAAATTGGACGGTATTTACTGGGGGCGATGCGGTCTCCGCCTTTGTGAATCGGGTGACAACTGCTGTTTTCCAGGCAAGAGGGAACTGACCTAGGCATAGTGAGTGGGGTGAGTACTGCGTCCAGCATTTGCTACAGTAGCCTAGTGTCAAGTGAGTCATTGCAAAGGCTGGTGCTGTTGAAAGCTTTGTGCAGGTATGGCTTGGCTTCTTGTGGGGTTATGGTCTGGAGGTGGAAGGGGGGGTGGTGGAGGTTGGGTGTGGGGGATGGAGGAACTGGGTCAAAGAAATTCTTGGGCAGGACAGAACTGAGATAGGTGAAGGAGTTGTTAAAGCTGTCGGCAATGGTGTGTGCGTCTGTGGTGATGGAGCCATTGATGACGAGTTGGGATGGGGGGGCCATTGTGTCTTCCCATTCAGCTCCATCAACTTACCCCAGAAGTTCTGGACATTACCCCAGGAGGAGGCGAGGGTGGATTTGTAGTGCTCAGCTTTAGCCTTTTGGATGGCCCACGTGAACTTGATACGTTTGGCGTTATAGGTCTGCCTATCTGCTGGTTTACCTGAGTCTACAGCTTTATGCCAAATGTTATCCCTTAATTTTATTTGATGGAGAAGCACTGGGGTAACCCAGGTGGCATTTCGTTTTTTAGTTATGGTCTTGTTGAGGGGTGCGAAAATGTCACAGGCTTTGTTGAAGGAGCTAGTGAAGTAATCAAGCCCTTGGTCTATAGTTCTGGCATGTTTAATGGGCGTCCAGTCCCATTGGGCTAGATAAAGTCTCAGTTTATTGAGGCTGCCAGGGCAAAGGTGTTGCCAGAGAAATGTTCTGGAGGCTGGTTTTTGAAGAACCTGGGTGGACCAGGTGAATATGACACGGGAGTGATCGCTAAGTGCGTTAGGGAGGACACGTAGGTCCATGATCTTGTGGAGGTGGTTGGAGAGAACAATGTCAAGCAGGGTACTGGTGCCAGAGGTGGGGTTGTACCTGGTCAGTTGGGAGATGAATTGTGTCATGTTAAGGGCTGAGAAGGAGTCAATAATGTGTGAGTTTGAGTTGGAAGGCCAATTAACGTTCGGGTCCCCTAGGAGGATCTGTTCGAGTTTATGAGGTTGCTGGTTGAGGTAGTTTGTGAGCGAGTGGATGGCAGGGGTCTGGTTCCGAGGGGGGACATAGGCCACAGTAAGGATTAGTGGTACCTTCACAGGGTCCAGGGTGAGTTTTAGGGACAGGGCTTGGGCACCGTTATCTAGTTTGGGCGATGAGAGGGCATGACCTGATAGGGTGTTTCGCATATAGAGGGTGCATCCGATACATCGTTTTGCGTTATTCGGTCTTCCCTGAAGAGGGTGTAACCAGGGAGAGAGATGAAGGAGTCGGGGGTTGTCTTAGACAGCCATGTTTCGACAATGGCTATGATATTGGGGGGTGCTGAGTGATCCAGCTCTGTAGGGCGGCATATGTCTTTAAGAGGCTGCAGATGTTCATTGAATAATATCTGTATCCTGGTGGACTGCCGCGGCCAGAAGCTCCATGCAGATTGCAAACAAAAGGGGGACAGTGGGCAACCTGGACGGGTGCCTCTGGTCAGTGGAAACCTATCTGAGCTGACTCCATTGACCCTAAGCTGAGCCTGTGGGAAGGTATACAGGCTGGAAATTATCTCTAAGAATTTAGGGCTGAATTTCATCCTCTCCATGGTTTTTTGAAGAAACTGCCAATTGACCCTATCAAAGGCTTTTTCAGCATCCATGGAGATGGCAATCTGGAAATTTTCCCTTCCCCTCCCCTCTGGGAGGCAATAATGTTCAACAGCCTTCGAATGTTATCTGAGAGGTAGCGACCCACTATGAAGCCCATCTGGTCTGGGTGAATGACTCTCAGGAATTACCCGCTGAAGGCGGTCCGCCAGGATCCCCATAAAAATTTTCATATCGACATTTACTAGGGAGACAGGGCAATAGGAACTACAGTGGTCGGGGCGTTTGCCCTCTTTGGGCAGAACAGTTATTTGTGCAAATCTCCAGGAAGTAGGGTCCACCCCCTCCAGCTTGTACATGGTGAAAACATTCAAGCAACGGGGGCACTAGAGACACTGAAAATGACTTATAAATCTCCGAAGGCAGGCCATCTAGCCCAAGAGACTTCCTCGTCTTTAAATGTTTTTCTCTAGGATCTCTTGTGGTATAATGTCCCCCTCCAGGAAGACTCTATCCTCCTCCCAGAGGTGTGGCGACACCACCTGGCTAAGAAAGGCCTCCATTTCAGCCCTGTGCTGACCACCTGATCCTGTGAGTATAATGTTGTGTAATAAGTAGCAAAGGCTGCCGAGATTCCCAGCGGGTCAGTAAATGTTATGCCACTGCCTCCTGGATCTTGCATTTTGAGGGCAGCCCCAGAGGTTATCTGTTTCCGAAGGGCTGGGGCAAGAAGTTTCCCAACCTGATTACCCCCTTCATAGTACCTCTGGGCAGTTCTTCTAAGCTGACTGTCTGTTTGACAGGCCAGAAGTGATTCCAGCCTTCTCTTTTTTCAAGGCAATGGTTCTTGTCCTCAGGGTATAATTTTAATTATAGCAGAAGTCTGCTTCTCTGAGTTCAGCCTCACACAGCTGTAGGAGTTGGGTGTGCTGTGACTTTCGTTGGGCACTAAAATGAATGATAAACCCCCGGAGTGAGGCTTTCATGGCATCCCACTTGGAGGAGAGGGAAGCCTCCACAGAACTTCTCTATTGCAGCCTGCAAGCCCTGCCTAAATTCATGATCATTGAGCAGACCCACTTTCATTCGCCAGGTAGAGTTATGTGGAGAGGGCGAGATCACCAGACGCAGGAGCATGGGGCAGTGATCAGACCATGTCATAGGCAAAATGTTGCATTCTCTTACCATGGTGCTTCTCTCCCCAAGGAGGGAAAAACATATCTATCAGAGAGAAGCTATTATAGGGGTGTGAGTCTCTCCAGACATCCATAAAACCAACCTCTCTCATCAGTCTCCGAAGGAAATTTGCTGACTTGTACCCTCCTGTGGGAGCAAGCAACCCGCCTATCCCTGCACGGAGATATCACCATGCTAAAATCACCCCCAATTATATATAAGATGTCTGGTTCCTGAATAGTTTGCAGAATCACCCTCTTAAGGAACACCTGATTTTCTTTTCTCTCATTAGGGGCGTAAATGTTTAACAGGAATATCAAAAAACTCTGCCTATAGCCTAACATTGCAGCCATGTGGGTCAAGGTCTACTTGTATAATTTTGAGAGGCACATCCCTCTGAATCAAAATGGTGGTCCCCCTTCTGTGAGGGTGATCTGACCAATGGGCCACATACACCTCTCCCACCCAGGACCTCCTCAATTTCAAATGTTCACCCTCCAAGAGGTGGGTTTCCTGTAGGTAAGCCACAGAGACCCCGAGCTTTCCTACCTCCCACAGAACTCTTGCCCATTTCTCAGGACTAAGACCTTTGACATTATAAGTTATTACCAATAATTCTGTCATCGTGGGAGAGAGCTGTGTCATGTGGCAAATATGTTCACACTATCTCCCATCCCATTCAGTAAGTCTGTATCCCCTCCCTTCCCGAGCAGTGCACAGTATCAAATTAAAACTCCAACAATAAAACCAGAACTTCAAAACTTTAAACTGAGAACAAGAGTAAGAAGTAACTTTCTGAGCTTCCAAAAGTGTCACCCTCATTCATCCACCAATGATTGTAGTAAGGGATGAAAGGCACTACAACTAAAAGGCATGCCAAAACGTGGCACCCTATATAGGAAGGCATGCATCTGGCTGGAAGGCCTTAAACCATGCATGACCATCTTCCACATCGATTACCCCTGCCCCGGCACTTCCTCTGCGGGTCAGGTGAGGGGAAGGCCACTTCCACCACTCGTTCCCCTGTGGCAGGGCAGAATAGGACCCTATCCCATTAGTTTTTGAGAAAGTGTTTAAATGCAAGGATCTGTATTCTTTCCCCTTCTGTCTGGTTCTGCAACCAAATTTCCCTGTGAGACTTTGGACTTGATCAACCTGAACAGTCTTGCAATCCTTTGCCTCTCACTGTCTCTGTTTTCTCTTGCTGTCTGTTTTTCCTCCCTTGCATATCTATGTCAGCTAATATAAAATATATGAAAATCAATGTATGGAGTGAAACTGATATTGGGGTCTCTTTTGTTTAGAAAATGTTTGGTTTTGCTGTTGAAATGTATATGTATTTATAATTTGAGATAACTGTAAAAAAATAGAGGTTATTTGAGTGCAAATGCCTGAGCCTTTTGCAAAGGCTGGAGGGACCTCAGGAAGCTCTCGATGTTCTAGCAGCTCCAGAAATTTACTAAGAACAGGATGCTTGCAAAGGATGGGGGTTGAAAAGCCTTATAAAACAGCTGAGCTGCAACGAAGGGGATTACAAGAGATTTTATTTTGCTTCTGTATATAGTTATTTTGAACAGGTTTATTTTATTTTATGTTATATAAACACTTTTGTGGAATTTTACAACTGCTTCTGGGCTTTCTCTATGCTTCCTAACCTGTGCCTTGATGACACTCCCCCCATCTGCCCCATGAAAGCAGGGCTTCAAGTAAAGAAAAGAAAGTTAAAGAAAACTTCCTGTCCATCATCACTTTCAAATAGCAGGTATGTATCATATAACAGAAAGGAACTGGCCACCAAGCCTTAATAAAATCATAGCTTTATGATGGAGGAGAATGCAGGCGAGGCTCCCAGGAGGATTTGGGATCAGGGGAGAAATCCTCCCCCAGATGCCCCCCTGCACATCCCCCCCCAACCATAACCAAGAATTCCCCTTCAGCAATCCAGGAGAGCCCCCCAGCAATAACTGACAATTCTGACTAGTAAGAGCTCATGCAATCCCAGTCCAGAGTAGACCCAGCTCCCGTGGGGAAAAAAAGTGTTTCTGTAGTGATAAACACAATGTTCTTAAAGTAATTACAGATCAAGGTCTAAAAAGAAGGTCCCATTTCTATTATAAGTCCAGCATCTCGGGTGGGCAATGAGTGAGCAGGATATGTGATCTTGCAAAAATCCTGATGATACTGTCTCGCCGGCTGACTGGAAGTGCGTACCTCAGTGAAATAGGGAGTGTATCCAATTGTCAAGAAGGAGTACTACGAGAAATTGGCCTGGGATGAGGCAATAAAAAGGAGCTGGGAGACTATATCCAAGATTCCAAAAGTGGTCTTATGTGTGGAAGAAAGTCGCTCAAGCACTAAGGGGGAATTGTTCCTGAAACTGAGTATAGAATATTCAGGAGGCTGATACAGGGGGAGCTGGAGGAGGACCACTTCTGGTATTAGTGACTTAGCCTTGTTTTTAAGTTTACCAGCAAATATATTCAGTAGGGGCGCCTGCTGGTCACTCATGGCGGCTGGAGCATTCATCATAAGGTCCCGAGGTAGAGGCTGGGACTGATCAGCTTTGTCTCCCCATTGTGCTCTCACATTTGAGCCCCGAACTGTGTACCAGTGGCAGTGATCTAATTCTTTAACCACCTTGGGGGCCAGGAGGTCGTCAATCACAATATTCCAGCGTAAGAAATTTTTTTTTGCCTCTGAAATGGTTGTGAACAGGTGCACTCCTGAGTCAGTAGTTATCCATAGAGTCGCTGGATAGTCTAGAAAAATCTTGACCCCCTTCTCACTGAGCTGCTTCAGGAGAGGCAAAAGCTTTCTCCTGCGGTCCATTGTCATAGGTGCGTAGTCATGTTCAAAATAAAGTTGGGTGTCACCAAACAGAATCTCTTTTGTCTGCCAAGTGTTTTGGAGGATCTCCGTTTTTGTTCTGTAGACTAGAAAGGCAACAAAAACAGACCGGGGACGTGCCTTGGGGTCAGATGGACAAGGACTCAGAGAGTGATGTGCACAAATGATGTTGAGTGCATACTCCTGGTCCAAATTCAGGATTTCTTTTATAAAACTGTACATGAATTTGACCAGATTCTGTTCCCTCAGGGATGCTGTGGATTCTTAAATTTATCCGCCGGGAATTTTATTTATTTAGCTTTGAATGATTCTCGAGATCTTCTAACTTTTGTTGCAATCAGATCTCCTGGTCATGGAGCTGCAGGATAGCACCATTGTGGAGATTTACGGCCTTAGAGACATCCATGAGATGTTCTTCAAGATTGGTAAGTTGTTTCTGTTGCCTTTTTTGGTCAGACTTTATATGCAGGAGTTCCCGTTGAAATTGGGAAATATTGTTCCCCAACCTCCGCAGTTCTCTGCACAGTTGTCTGGAGGTGATTGTAATGTATTCTTCTTCGAGCTGGAGTTAGCAATCGAGTTGCAGGCTGGTGAGTCAGCTCGGCTACGGGCCTTACAGTCCATGTTGTCGGTTACTGGCCAAAAATGTAAATTACGTACCTACCGTAATTCTTGATCTTCTTGGATGAAGTCTCCACCAACTAGCGGGACTATGCCAGAGGTGCTAGGACTGAGCGGGAGCCAAAAATTTTCAGGAGGGCCAGTGCTGAGGTAGGACCATGTATGCGTAGCGCCGCAAGACTGGCTCATGCCACATAAGTTATCTCAGTGTCAATCCTCCAACTGCCTCAGTACCTTTTTTATCAAAGAGGCGTGGTGTACACGAACCTAGTGAAACTAACCCATGTCAGACATAAGATAGTTCATATGACCTGTATAAGAAGGGTCAATGCAACAGTGTCTTCAAAGCCCAGCCAACGAGGGCGTGAAGAACAAAAACAAGATAAGTGAGCTCAGGGGATTGAGGGTGGGCATGTGAATGAGTGGTGGAGACTTCACCAAGAAGATCAAGCATTACGGTAGGTACATAATTTACATATCTTCCTGGACATAAAGTCTGTACCATTTAATCACACTAGTGGGAGAGTACCGAGCCAAAATAATCCCCTGAGAAGGGTGGCAGGAGAGAAAGGAGCTCACTCAGGACAGAAGTCCATTAAGGATTGTCCTGCCTAAGGACAGATGTTGTCTGGCGTGGACATTCAAGGCGTAGTGCTTCACAAAAGTGTGCACAGAGCTCCAAGTAGCTGCAATGCAAATGTCTGCAATAGGCACATTCCGTATCTGTGCCAAAGATGCCGTGACTGCTCTAATAGAGTGGGCGTACACCCTGCCTTCCAGCTTGACCTGCGCCATCGAATAGCAATGGTGGAGACATGCTATCAGCCATGCCGTAATACACCGGATGGCAACAGGTTGACCTAGCTACGCCGAACGAAACAAAGAGTTGCTTGGATTTTCGGATCTCTTTTGTTTTGTCGATGTAGAACCGTAAAACTTCTTTTACATCCAGAGAATGTAGGATATGCTCTCCTTCATTCTGAAAGTTCGCAGAATAGGTCGGAAGGACCAAGGGCTGGTTCAGGTGGAATTCCGAGACTACTTTTGGAAGAAATTTAGGGTGAGTTCTGAGAACCACCTTGTCCTTGTGAAATACTGTATACGGAGGGTCTGTGACAAGGGCATGTATTTCGGACACTCTGCAAGCGGAAGTAATGGCTACAAGGAAGGCAGTCTTCCAGGCCAGGAACTTCAACTCACAGGTTGCTAGAAGCTCGAAAGGTTTATGAGTGAGCATGTCTAGCACAAGGTTGATATCCCAAGTGGCTATCAGTCTCCTGACTGGTGGACTAGTGTGGAGGATGCCCTTAAGGAACCTCTTAACCAAGGGCAGCTGAGCCACTGACATATTGTGGACAGGCTCGTGGTAAGCTGAAATTGCACAGAGGTGTACCTTCACTGTTGAGTGTTGTAGCCCTGCATTCGACTAGTCTAGCAGGTACTCTAAGACCTTGTTTGGTGGGCATGAAAAGGGGACCAGGGAGCATTTGCACATCAGATGGAGAATCATTTCCACTTTGCCGTGTAAGTTTTCCTAGTGGCCACGGCTTGCGGGCTGCTAGGAGAATGTCTGAGACTCTACGAGAGATGTTAAATCTACCTACTTTTATATCCTCAGGCGTCAAGTATGGAGATGAAGGGACCTCAGGTTGTGATGGACCACTGGGCCCTGGGTCAGAAGGTCTGTTTGAAGTGCTAGTTGTCTCTGTGGAACTTCTGATAATCTGTTGATTAACAGAAACCAAATCTGATGAGGCCAGTATGGGGCGATGAGAATCATCCCCCCCATCCCCCACCCCCCCCGTGCCTTCAGCTTGATCAGCATCCTCTGAATTAAGGGAAGAGGAGGAAATGTGTACAGAAAGCATCTTGTCCACCACAGTCTATATGCATCCTCACAGAAAATGCCAGGTCCTGGATTTCTGGAGCAGAAGAGAGGCAGTGTTGCCTTGAGTGGGGATGCAAAAAGGTCCAGGTCCGTAGTGCCCCACTCTTCGAAGAACGATTGCACAACATTTGAATCAAGAGACCACTCATGTGGATCCACTTCCATTCTGCTGAGGTGATCCACTAGATCATTCAGGACTCCCAATAGGTAGACTGTCTGGATCAGGGCGTTGTGCTTTAGGCACCATTCCCACACTCTCATAACTTCCCTGCACAGAGAGTAAGAGTGTGCTTCTCCCTGCTTGTTGATGTAGTACATCACTGCCTTGTTGTCCATCTGAAGAAGAATTACCTTGCAACACAGGATGTCTTTCAGGGCTCGGACAGCGTACAGGACAGCTCTAATTTCCAGGACATTTTTGTGAAGTTGAGACTCGTCATGGCTCCACAGACCCTGGGTGTGGAGATCCTGACAGTGAACTCCCCAGCTGATTAAAGATGCATCTGTGGTGATGTTGATCTGTGTCTCCAGTGGGGCAAAGGGAAAGCCTTGAAGAAGATTATCCTCCTGAGTCCACCAGGTGAGCGACCTCCCTAGGGTTCCGTCACCTTGATGTGAAAGGACTATGGATGTGTGGCTGGAGAGAACACTGATGACGTCATGAGACCAAGCATCCGCTGCATCAAGAGAGCTCAAACTGAGTCGTTCTCCTTGATAAAGCGAGCCATCTGGAGGATATCATTTCTCCTGTTCTCTGGAAGGAAGGCCCTTGCCCTGGAGGTGTCCAGGAGAGCTCCTGTGAAGAGGAGTTGTTGGGAGGGCTGCAGCTGCGATTTTTCCAGATTCAACAGAACTCCCATGGATGTATTAAGTATAGACACATATGCTTTGACCCTCCTGGAACCTGGATTAGCATCCCTTGACCCTGGCTTTGTAATGGGAACACACCTTTGAGACACTGACTAAGGTGGTCTGCAATCCTGGTCAGTACGATGTGCTGTACCACATCTTTACCAGACCAACGGGAGATGTCAGGACCATGGTGCGGGAATTTCCCTACAAAAGGGGGCAAGATACTCAGGCCTAACACTACAAGTTACAAATCATCATTTTATCACAAGATTATAGGGACTTGGATTTATGGGAACTTAAAATGTTTTATTATATATTCGTATGCACCCTAGTAAAACTTTTTTCTGTGGCTTATTTTGTTCCTCAAAGTGTGTGGATGAACCTTTTGGGGGGGGGGGAACGAATGGACATGGCTAATCTTTTGAGCACACAGCCAAATAGAACCCTCTGGCCAATTTTATACCCACTCCCCTCTTTCTGTTTTCTACTGTCTTTAAGCCTTTTAATTTGGGACCAATGTGGTCCTCGGGGGCCCGGGGCACAGACAGTTCCGGATATACCCCCTTATCTGGTCTGAAGTTTACTTACATCTATGCTTCCCCAGAATCCACAGGGAAACACATTAGAGTTTCCCCTGCCTTGGAAGCCCTTTTTAATTCTCTACATAGCTGCTGCTTTGAAAGGTGACCGTTAAGTGTAACAGATGTATGTTATACCATGTTACTGACAAAGGCAAACTTGTTGTTTGGGTATTACAGACTGTGCTATGCCCTGTTGGGAATTGAGTTCTTACAATGTTATTTGGATATTGCAATACAGTTTAGAATATTTAATGCTCAAGATAGGGACCCCAGTGGAGGGACAGGAAGTAAGACGGGTCCTGTCAAACTGGGCAGATCCAGGTTCATTAGGCAAACCTACTAGATATCGAAGGATTTTAGAAGGTGTGGGAACTCGGGGCAATCCAACAGGAGATGCACAAATGGGGTATTTGGGAGATATGGTTCCCCCCCATTCTTATTTACAGTATGAACACAGTTAGGATGCCTTGGGGGTGTAGGGAGATATCTTGCTTCCCTCAGCATATTCACAGTACTTCAGAATGGCTAACACCTCCTTAATAATGTTGTTCAATGTGAACGGCATCCATAATCTCATAAAGTGGAAGTGACTACTCCACTTTTTTAAACAAGATAGTCCTGTGATTATTCTCCTACAGGAGACACATCTATCCCAGATAGAGCACTCTAAATTTAAAACATTGGGATTTCAAGTGGTAGCGGCTGTCACAACCCCACTCAGCAGGTCAGGCCCTCTGCTCCCACAGTGCCAACCTCCCAAGCGCAGTATTGTGAACAGGAACAGAAACTGGGTAACCCTCCTGTCTGTTTTGTGGGTTCAAATCAACCTTTGGTCTCAAGTTCTGGAGGGATTCAAACTGTGAACCTCTTGCTAGCGTACCCAATGTACAGGCTCAAATAATTCTGCTGTTCGGGGGGGGGGCCAGATATCTTTCACCTACGGGCACCTAACCAGGTGTACAAAACAAACCCTTAAAAACTCTATGAAAGACCTCAGATAAACTCTTACCTTTTCCCAGTTTGGTATTACCAGTAAGCTATGCACAATGTCAGCTTTAACCACATATGCTTCACTTGTCAAAGAAAGAATTTCAAAGGTACACCAAGTAGTTTCTTAAAACAGAGGTTTACTTTAAAATAGATAAAAATATGTAAAATGTAAATACAGAACAATATATCACAAAAACATATAATCTCTTAAAAAGAACAAGGTTTAAAAAGCACAAATTAATTCCTACCACCAGACAATTAGACTTGTCTATCTAAAGTAGATGTTTCTTCTTCAGAGTCCAAACATGAATGTCTCTAAGTGGAAAACAGAATACTGTTTAAAACTGGCTTTGCCAACCTCTTTGCATAAGGTCACCTAGTTCCTTCCTGTCAGAATATAATAATGATACAAAACAGGATGTCTTATCATTCAGAAGGTAAATTAAATAGGTAACATCAGCAAAAACTCACTTCCCCATAACTCTTTGATCTAGTGTGTTTTTTTGCCTTTCATAGACATCAAAGGAGCATTTATGACTTAGCACCTAAGTGACATAACCTGGTTTCTTCCTCTAAACATCATAAAAGTTTATGATTTTTATCCTAGCAGCTGGCAGCTCCAATTAAGCCAGATAAACAGGAGATCCTTAATTTGTGTCTCTTCTAGCCTGTAATTATCTCCTGGCTTTTAGGTTAACAGCTTGTAGTTGAAACCTGGGGGGGGGGGGGTAATTCCACAGGCTGTCTCAGCATGTCTCATGAGAGACACTCAATAACACATTTTTATATTACAAAAATCATAGAGTAATCAGAACCAGCTGTACAAGCGTCACAGCAGCCTCTTCTCATGCCTCTGGCAGGAGGAGGGAGATGGTGATACTGATCCCTCACGGGGTGCAATTTAACCTCCAAAGTGAAATAATAGTTGGGGAAGGCAGATATGTAATTACTGTTGGAAAGTATACTCAATGCAGGTCACGTTGGCCTCAGTTTACCTCACACTAGGCTCCCCCGTATATGCAGCAAAGAAATTCCTGAAGGATTTTTTAACCCATGCACAGGGCATTTATAGTACTCTCCTGGGTCATGCCTGAAAATAGTCATTTCATGGCTAGTGCACTTACCCGGTTAACAAAAGCTAAATAAATAAATATAATTGGAGGAGATCTTAATGTTACATTGAATACATCATTAGACACGTCTCGGCCTTCCTAACATAGTGCCACACCATTGCAAAAATATTTGAGAACTGCCAACCCCGAGATGGGTCTGGTGGACCTGTGGCACCACTTTTTCCCATCCACAAGGTCATATACGTAATACTCTCCTAAAAATCATGCCTCTTCTAGGTTTTACTATTTTGTTTCTTCTGTTGAACACTTAGAATCGGTACGGGACATATATGTGGGGGCCTCTATCCTGTCTGACCATTCTTCCCTCTATCTAAGAATAGATATGGAGAAGTCAAGGAAAAATACCTTTTGGCGTTTGAACCTAATGCACCTCCAAGATCTGGAGTTGAAACAAATGGTTAAGGAGGCTATCCCAAAAATTCTGACAGATAATAACTCTCCAGAGATCTCTCCTATAATTAGATGGGACACCCTCAAAACCGTGTTACAGGGAGAAATTATAAGATATTCAGCACACCAAAAGAAACTTAGAGAGGCACTCCAAACTAAGTTGCAAGCAGATTTGGTGTGTCTGCAAACTAAATTATATCAGGGAGGCCTGACACTTAAAGCACAGCTATACCTTACCAACTAAAAATTGCAGAAATTAGTTGACCAGAAGATAGAACAGCAACTGCTATATTTAAAACTTAAATATCAGGACGTGGGACCCCAAGGTGCCAGGAATCTGGCCAGACGTCTACGGGGGGCAGAGCAACAAGTCATGGTTACCAAAATACATGATCCTTCCGGTGGCCGTCTGTTATTTCACCCTACAGATATTAGAAAGGCAATGGCAGACTTCTATAAGATTTTATATACAGAAGATATTAATTCGGCCCCTCAGCAATTGACCACTTACCTGCAAAATTCTGCATACCTAAGCTTTCCCCAACACAGGCCGAACATTTGCTCCACCCTATCATGGTTGCTGAGATCCAGGAAGTCCTTAAGCTTACTAAATCTCAGAAGGCTCTGGGGCCAGACAGGTACCCCGCTGAGTTTTAGAAAACATTTCGGCACCTGGTCACCACATCCCTGGCTAACACCTTTATGGATATACATGAAGGAACACCCCCCCACACTTCCTGGCAGTACATGGGGATTGTAGCCATTCCTAAACCCAGGAAGGATCCATCCTTGATGGCTTCTTACCACCCAATCTCGAAATTAAACTGCGACTACAAACTCTTTCTGTCTATATTAGCACACAGAGTGGATATTCTTCTTCCCAAGTCATTGATGGAGACCAAGTGGACTTCGTCATGAAACGCCAGGCACAGGACATGGTTAGACATGTCCTGTTGCTAGTGGAACATGCAACACAGAGACAAATACCATTAGTCCTTCTCGGCCTTGATGCCGAGAAGGCATCTGATAGGGTGTCCTGCCCTTTTTATGGGTCACCCTACAACACTTCACTTTCCCGGATAAGTTTATTTCCCAAATCAAAGCTATGTATCGAGTACCTGTTGCATATCTTAAATTAGATGAGGCCCTCTCCCCACCATTCTTTTTAACTAGAGGCACCCAACAGGGATGCCCATTGTCCCCCTTACTGTTTGCCCTTTATTTAGAACCTCTGACTGTTAACATCTGGGCTCAGGCCAACATTGAGGGGATTCCATTAGGAGGGAGATCTCATAAATGTATGCTGTTCGCTGATGATATTTTACTGACCCTTACTTCACCATAAACTTCTGTTCCAGCAGTTTAGGAGCAACTTGATACCTTTGGAAGACTGGTTGGTTACAAAGTGAATAATTCTAAGACAGAGGTACTTAAATATTCATTTAGCCCCTCTCAGACACGGAAGGCTCATTTCCCATTCTGCTGGAATAGCGTAGAAATGACATATCTGGGCATCAAGATACCCTTCAGGTTGCTGCACCTTGAGCTGGTTAACCTTGAATCACTTACTCAGCAAATTACTGCTGACCTCTCTAGATGGACAGAAATGCCTATGGGGGTGATGAGTCATGCTGAAACCATACAACAAAATATATTACCCCGCCTGCTTTTTGTCCTACAGACTCTACTCATATTCCCTTCTAATATCTACTTCCAAGCATGGGATAAACTAATTTCCCAATTTCTTTGGGGGGGGGGCAACCCACCTTGAATAAAATATACTTCATTACAACTCCCCAAGGCCCAAGGAGGGCTTAATCTACCAAATATGAAAAGGTATGCTCAAGCGGCCCAGATCCGTATAGCTCTGCTTCATGCAGCCACCCAGTATAATGCATACTGGAAAGATATAGAAGTAACCCTCAATGGCCTTGAAAATTTCTCCTCATTTATTTTAGGGAATCACCTGGGATGCCTCCCACTGAACCACTTCAAGAAATTTTCAGCGGAATTTTTCAGATGCTGGTTACAAATGTGGCAGCACCTCTTTTCTGCATCTGAGAAATGTTACTTCTCAGCTCCAATACGTGATACAGATTTGCACCCCACCTGGCTAGTAACCTCTCTTTTGAGGTGGGAGCCATATCATTTGTGCTTAAACCTTTCAAATGGTGGGACCCCTGGGTATTCACTCTTTTTCATACCTCCTGGCTAACTACTATATAAAATACCTGCGAATCAATACCAAACATATTTAGCTCTCAAAATCAGGCTCCTCCCATATGAAGATTCCCTATCCAGGGTTGCAGAATCTCCATCTTGCTTAGTGCAGATAGTCATTTATCATTTAAGGGGGAATGTTCAAGAACATATTATTAGTAATCTCTATCATGCAATGCGATTATATAGTACAGCTACCCTAGATTACCTAAGGCTTAGGTGGTCTAGAGAATTGGGTTCAGAGATTGAAAAGAAATATGGCACAAGTCAGCCCTCCCCTACTCCAAAATCTCTTCCACTATATATTGGAAGGAATATGCGTGGAAATCCAGAGTCTGATTTTTTAGAACCCCAGACATCACTGCCAAGTTCAGGGAGCAGGAATATGGGGGCTGCTGGAGAGGTTGTGGACAACTCACAGTGGGGAATGAGCATATATTATGGTCTTGCCCATACTTACAAGGGTACTGGCAAGCGGTGATCACTGAACTAAACAGCATATTGGATACGCCTGACTTGTTTACTCCAGCTTTTGTCCTGACAGTGGTCCCCCCTACAAGTTTCAAAATCAGCTGGGTCACATACAAACTTCAGGTACTTTTGGTCTTAATAGCAAAAAAGGTAATCACTAGACTATGGCTGTCAACCACAGTTCCGGCTAAGGAATCTTGGAGAAGCCTAACCTATGAAGTGTACAACTTAGAATGTATATCGGCCAAATTAAATAACAGGGTGGTTAGTTTTGGCAACAGATGGAGAAAATGGACTCAGTACCAGTTGGACCATTACCCAGACTTTGTACCATGAAGGGAAGGGATCAAATTTGGAGAACCTTGGATCCTTCGGGCATAGTATTGCCTGGGGTGAGAAAGATAGCCTATGATACTCTACTTTGCTGGTATTTGGGCCTGGCCATAATATGGTATATGACTATTTTCAGATATGACACCTTCTTGCCTGATTTCAACATCTTTTATAGCTCTACGAAATGCCTCTTATGGATCTGGACTAATAATCTGAAAGAAAAAATTACTTACCATATTAATCTTCTTTCTTCCCGGTGATGCTCAGATATTCATAACTTTATGCAGTAAGCCTGAGGGGTTGGACTGCCCGGAGAGATAGAACACATGCAAATTATGGAACTCTTTGCACATGAGCATCTTTCAAACACTGCCTCTACTAACTGCCTGTGTTCTAACCTCTTCAGATTTTATAAAGGAGCCTGGAAAGTAGGCGAAGAATAATTTAGTACTATAATTTTATTATTAAAATTGTAGTTTTCCCAACAATATAAATTTGTAAAAACCAAAATTCCAACTGGAGAAATCAACAATTCAATAAAGTTAGAACAAAATGCTAGAGAAATACCAAAAAAGGTAGAAAACACAATGAACCCTGTTCACCTCAACTATTGACAGGTACAGAGTAAAAGCAGTCCAAGGGTGTATAGTGATAATGGTGGTACCAGCATGCGGAGTACAGAGGCTGAAGTTCTGGAAGGGGAGGTTGGGAGGGAAGTTATGAATATCTGAGCATCACTGGGAAGAAAGAAGATTACTATGGTAAGTATTTTTTTCTTCAACCCCAGTAATGCTCAGAATATTCCTAACTTTATGCAGACTACCAAGCAGTACACTGGAGGTGGACACATACCTTATTTTGGAAGCAGACTTTGCAGGACTGCTGTGCCAAATCTAGCATCACTCCTGGACAAAACATCCAGGTTGTAGTGTTTTGTAAAAGTGTGTACTGTTTTCCAGGTAGTTGCTTTACAGATATCCATTACCGGAACATCCCATCTGGCAGCTGTTAAGGTGGCAGCTGTTCCTCTTGTGGAATGTGCCCTCAATCCTGGTGGGGGCTCCTTACCAGCTTTAGTATAGCAGAATTGGATACACTGGACTATCCATCGAGAAATGGGCCTTTTAGAGGCTGGATTGGCTTTTCCCACATCCCCATAGGTCAGGAACAACTGTTTTCTGTCCTGTCTATGGCCCTTTGTGGCTGTCATGTAATAATTGAGAGCCCTTTTTAAATCCAAACTGTGGAGTCTTCTTTCACCAGAGGTAATATGATCAGTAAAAAAGACAGGGAGAGTGATGGACTGGTTTAAGTGGAAGTCCAAGACCACCTTGGAAAGAAATTCTCTGTTGTTCTAAGGACTACCTTATCCCTACGAAAGGAGATATAGTCCTGATCTATATAGAGAGCCTGAAGCTGACTAATCCTTCTTGCAGAAGTCATTGCCACAAGAAAAAATGTTTTCCAGGTGACATATTTTAGATGAGCTGTAGCCATGGGTTCAAAGGGAGAACCCATGAGTTTAGCTATGCACACATTCAAATGCCAAGCTGGCACTGATGCCTTGTGAGGGGGATGCAAATGATTCAGGCCTTTGAAGAATCTTTTAAAAATAGGATCTGAAGGTAAGGTTACCCTTGCCCCAGCAGAAAGGTAAGCAGACACAGCTGCCAAATGAACCGTCAAGGAACTGGATTGCAAACCAGAGGAATGTAAATGGGAGAGATAATCCAGGACAACTGGAACTCCAGCTTGGTTTGGTACCAGAGATTTAGTTGAACACCAAATTGAAAATCTTTTCCATTTAGAAGAATAGGTTTTTGTAGTAGAAGGTTTTCTGTAAGCTCTTAAAATGCTTAACACAGATTTGGAGAGGTTCAATTTAGCATATTCTATATCCTCAAGAGCCAAGCCTTGAGGTTGAGGGACTTGAGAGATTCAGATACAACAGAGTTCCCTGGCTGAACGTCAGTAGATTGTGCCTCCGAGGGAGGTGTATTAGTTTGGTGACAGACATGGAGAGCAGTAGGGAGTACCATGGCTGCCTTGTCCAATCTGGAGCTATCAAGAACAGTGATGCTGCATGGGACCTGAGCTTGAGCAGTACCCTGTGAACCAGAGGAAAAGGAGGAAAAGCATACAGGACCCTCCCTGACCAATCCAGGGTCAGGGCATCCAGAGGGAGTGTGCCCTGGCCTGGTGGTCTGCAACAATACTGAGGCAGGTGGTGGTTCTGGTGGGATGCAAACAAGTTTATCTGTGGAGTACTCCACCTTCTGAAAATAACCTGTACCACCTGTCTGTTCAGGGTCCATTCGTGATGGGCCTGATTGATTTGACTCAAGGCATCTGTCAGGATGTTGTCTTTCCCTGGCAAGTGGATTGCCTGCAGGGATATTCTCAGAGAATAAGCAGAGTCCAGATTCGTATGGCTTCTGTGCAAAGGAGGCCTGACCTGGTGTCTCTCTGCTTGTTTATGTAATACATTGTGGTGGTATTGTCTGTTCTGATCTGTACCAACTTGCCCTGTAGTAGAGGAGAGAAAGCTCTTAGAGCTAGCAAGTTTATGTGCTGAAGGGACTCTGCAACTGACCAGGTACCCTGGGTGGTATGCTACCCTAGATGGGCGCCCCAGCCCAATAGGGATGCATCTGTTCAAACAACATGAAGTCTTGCTATATTATGACAATTGCAGTTTGTCCCAGCCTTAGAACTTCTCCGGAGGTGAAAGAGTTAACTTCCATGCCAGGCATGGAACTTGGAGCGCGAGCTCGGTTAGAGAAGCTCTGTCTGTATAATTTCAAACTGAAACTGTCAGATTCTTTACTCCGACTCACTGAACAGTCGCTCCGGAGATTCCTCCTACTGCTCGGTTCATTTCTTGGTTAAAAAGTGTTTTTTCTCGGTTAATTCAACCGCGATTATATTTATTTTAACTGCAAACCGGTTGGTTCAAGCTCTGTCTGTGGTATTGTAAGTAATAGACAGGTTTTACTTTTCCGTGTGGAACTTGTAAATGTGTTATCGGTTCGGTTTGAACTGATCAGGTTGTTTTAAAACATTATTCTAAAATCATTTTAAGTCATTTAGAGTGCGGTTCCCAGTTCTTACTGGTTCTAAAAAAAACGGATTTCATTGTGGTTTTTTCCACGACCCGTGACACGGTTGGGAACCGATAAGGGTATCTTGCCTGGCATTTGCCGGAAAAGGGCAAGTTTTTGGTTAGGCTGGCATTATGTCTGAGAAACCTAAAAGAAAAACCAGGCCCACTGGGTTTCAACACTGTAGTGTCTGTGGGGAAGCCTTTGCCAAGGCTGACCCACACACCACATGTGTTTATTGTCTGGGGTTTGACCACCTCAATGCAGACTTTCAGATTTGCAAGAATTTCCATGCAGCTACCCTGGATAAGAGAGTTGGTAGGCTCAGGGAACGAGAGGCCAAAAAGTCCGCTGACCTGGATGGCCAGCCCGGTTCGGTGCCAACCAAACTGGAGGGAGTGCCCTCTGACCAGGGTGAGACTTCCTCGTGCAGACGAAAAGCTGACTCAGAGGAGCCAGTTCCAGCAAAGAGAACTAGAAAATCAGCAGGTGTGGAGTCAAAAATTCCTTCTCCAACTGCTGCAGAGATAGCCAAAGCGATCCAAATTGTCCAGTTGCTTTCCCCGGTTCCCTCCGAACCGCCACTATCTGGTAAAAGGTCGGTTCGGCCGGTTCCACCGGTTCAAGAATATGATATAGAGGAGTTTTATAAACCGGAGGAGGGGGAGGATGATTATCAACAGTGTGAATGTGATTTTGAAAGTCTGGATGTGCCCATTGAACCGGACATCTCCCCAGACAGACCTTTAGGAGAGTCTCCCCCTAGGTTTCCTGAGTCCCCTTCTCATTTTCTGTTTTATAAAAAAAGTTGCTGAAACCCTCCAGCTCCCTTTGGAGGAAGCTGTGGATGAGCAAGAGGAGCCTACCTATGTGGAGATGATGGATATCCCAGAGTCCAGGAGATTGTCTATTCCTTTACATAAATCCTTTAGGAAACAAACAATAAAAATTTTAAACGCTCCTAATTCTGTGCCTCCTGTGGATAAAAAGATGGACAGGAGGTACACTTTGTCAGGTCCTGATACAGAGTTTCTTTCACAGCAATGCAGCCATGTTGGGGTAGTGCAGGCTGCAGCCTGTGATAATGCTAATATTCCCCTGGCTTCACACCCTCCTGACAAGGACTCCAGGAAGATTAATGCCATGGCTAAAAAACAATACATGGCAGCATCCTTGGGACTCAGGCAAATTATATGGCCTATGTTGCAAGATACCAGAAATCCAGATGGGATACTGTCATGGCTTTAGCCAAACAGGCCCCTGGCCAGCTTGCCAAGGAGCTGGAACAGGTGGCTGCTGATGGTATTGAGGCATCTAAGGTGCAATTCCATGCTGCAGTGGATTCTAGTGACGTATCCTCAAGAGTCATGGCTACATCTGTGGCTTTTCGTAGATTGGCTTGGCTCAGGTGTACTAGTCTGTCACAGGATACCCAGGCTAAGGCCATGGATTTTCCTGTGGTGGGAAATTCTCAGTTTGGGGAGCAGACAGAGAATTATATAAAGAAAATGGATGAATATAGAACCACTTATAGGAGTGCCAGGCCAAGGAAAGGCAAGCCTTTTTACCAAGCCCAGGCCTCCTCTTCAGCTTATGTTCAGAGGGGGTTCTTCAGAGGGAGAGGCAGACGGGGTACGAGCAGGCCTGCTCCCACCACTCAGCCTAAAGACCCTGCCAAACAGGCACCCTGATGGGATGCCCAGGGCGATTCTCCATTACCTGTAGGGGGCTGGCTTACTTGGTCCAGGACTGGAGTCTTTAACATCAGACAAGTGGGTCCTGGAAGTAGTAAGCCAGGGTCTGGTTCTCAGCTTCAAAAAATTTCCAAAGATGAGAATCAGATCTTTTCCACCTGCAAATCCACTAGAGACTCTTGCTTTGGAAACAGAAGTCTCAACTCTCCTTGCTCTCAGAGCTGTAGAAAGGGTTTCTCCCCTACACCAGGGCAAGGGACTGTACTCCAGGTACTTCCTTACCCCAAAAAAGACAGGAGAATGGTGGCCCATCCTGGACCTAAGATATCTGAACAAGCACCTTTTAAAACCAAAATTCAAAATGGTGACTCTGGGAATGATTTTACCCTCCCTAAGGCCAGGGGACTGGCTAGCTTCCCTGGACCTCAAGGATGCCTACTTCCATGTTTTTATCAGAAGCTCCACGAGAAGTACCTCAGATTCGAACTGCCCTCAGGCCATTATCAGTTCAGAGCAATGCCTTTCGGCCTTACCTCAGCCCCAAGGGTATTCACAAAATGCCTGGCGGTAGCAGTTGCTCACTTAAGAAGGCAAAAGATTGCCATCTTTCCCTACCTAGATGACTGGCTCATTGTGGGACAGTCTCCAGACCAGGTCAAATCACACCTGCAGGTTACCAGCAGCTAGCTTCCTCTCTAGGTTTTCTTCTCAATCTTCCAAAGTCAGTTCTAGAACCTGTCCAGCTACTCACCTTCATAGGCGCAGAACTGGACACAAAGCAGGCCAGACCTTCCTTCCCAGAAGGGTAAGGACCCTGGTGGCCCTGGCCTCCTCCTTCACCCTGCAGGTCTCCTCACCAGCAAGGCATTTTCTACAGCTCCTAGGACACATGGCTGCTTCCCAGCTGTAGGCAAGGAGCAAGAGCAAGATTTCAGATGAGGGACATTCAGTTCCATTTGAGAGCCTTTTGGTCTCAAAGAAGAGATCCCCTATCCAAGTTGATCCCAGTAACTCGAACCCTGATCCAGGCCCTACAGTGGTGGCAGGATCAGAGCAACCTGAGACAAGGGTTTCTTTCATCCTCTATCTCACTCCTTGACCCTTACTACAGATGTGACCCTTTTGGATGGGGGCTCACATGAGCGACCTCTCACCCAGGGATTGTGGTCCCCTCAGGAATCTCTGCTCCACATCAATCTGTTGGAACTCAGAGCTGTTTTCTAGCACTTCAGGTTTTTCTGCATCTGTTCAGAACAAAGTGGTACAGGTCAGAACAGACAACACCACTACAATGTGGTACATCAACAAACAAGGGCGCACTCGGTCTTCAGCCTTGTGCACCGAGGCAATGAAGTTGTGGTCTCGGGCTCATTCCCTGAACACCTCCCTCATAGCAGTTCACCTCCCAGGCAAGGACAATGTCCTGGCAGATGCTCTCAGCAGGATTTCCCAGGGCTATCACGAATGGTCACTGGATCCCTAGTACTGGGGTTAGTTTTTGCCAGGTGGGCACCCTCAGATATATCTTTTGCAGCCCCAGACAATCATCAACTTCTGCTTTTTGTTGCAGGCCCCAGTGTTGGGCTCAGTCCCCTGGATGCCTTCCTTCTCAATTGGGAAGGGAAGTTCCTCTATGCCTTCCCCCCTTCCCTTTCCTGTTCAAGGTGCTAGTCAAAATCAGATCTCAACCCTACAAGATGATTCTGATTGCTCCAGATTGGGTCAGACAGCCCTGGTACCCACTCCTTCTGTCCTTAGCAGTCCATCCTCCCCTGTGTCTCCCCAGGAACCACAATTTGTTAACCTGTGCCCAGGGGAGAGTTTGGTTTCCAAATCCCTCAACCTCAAGGCCTGGCTCTTGAGGAGTTAGAGTTTGCTGACCTACACCTTGCTCAAGGTGTTCTTGAAATTTTGAAAGCTTCTAGGAAGCCTTCCACCAGGGCTACTTATAACTCTAAATGGAAAAGGTTTTCCATATGGTGCTCTGGGAAGCATATTTCCCCAGAATCTGCTGATTTGCCCACTGTCTTGGACTATATGGTTCATCTAAATTCTTTGGGGCTGAGACCAGCTACCCTGAAAGTGCATTTGGCTGCTGTCTCTGATTTTATTTCAGCAGGGAAGCCCTCTTCTCTTTCTGCTCACCCTGTATTTTCCAAGTTTTTCAAGGGATTGCTTCATACCAATCCGCCATTCAGGGACCCTGCCCCTGCCTGGGATCTTAATGTTTGCATTGCTCAGCTGATGCAACCCCCCTTTGAACCTCTGTCTTCGGCAGAGCTTAAGTACTTGACTTGGAAAACTGTGTTTCTAGTAGCTATCACTTCTGCCAGGCACATAAGTGAGTTACAAGCTTTGTCAGTGGAGACTGACTATCTTCTTTCACAGGGATAAGGTAGTCCTCAGGACTAACAGGAAGTTTTTGCCTAAGGTGGTTTCAGATTTCCACCTTAATCAATCTATTTCTCTTCCAGTGTTCTTCACTGACCATTCCTCCTCTGGCAAGAGGAGGCTGCACAGTTTAGATGTTAAGAGGGCCCTTAGTTACTACATAGAGCGTACTAAGGGTCACAGGTTTGACTCCCTCCAACTCTTTCTCACTTATGGTGAGGTTGGGAAAGAGAAACCTGCCACTAAGAGATCCATTGCCAGGTGGATTGTCTCTTGTATCCAATTTTGCTATCAAAAACTGGGTAAGGTTCCCCCTTCAGGCCTGAGGGCTCACTCTACCAGAGGTACAGCTGCGTCCTAGCTGCGCCAGGACATCCCTATCTTAGAGATATGTCGAGCAGCTACTTGGAAAACAGTACATACTTTCACTAAGCATTACTCCTGGACATCCAAGCCAGGAGGATGCTCGATTGCTACAGCTGTGCTTCAGAGCCTATTTCCTAAGTAGGTTCTGTCCCTCCTCCATGGAGGTACTGCTGTGTAGTCTGCAATTGTCATAATATAGCAAGACTTCATGTTGTTTGAAGAAAAAATTACTCACCTTAATAATCTTGTTTTCTTCTAATGGAGTCTTGCTATGTGTAACCTCCCCAGCCTGCCCCTCTCAGAACCTCTACTCTGGGGATGGGGTGGGCAGTCCAGTGTTGGCACTTATTGATGCCCATCTTGTGTTTTCCACCCCTTCTTTTTGGGGTGTTTGGGTGTTGTGTTTTATTTTATCTTATCTTATTTTCTGGTCCCCTGACTTGAGTCTTGGTTTTGGGACCAGGAAAATGTGTTAATATTTAAGTAGCCAGTTGGCTAGTGTAGGTTTACATCTTCCACACAGAACCTTAGTGAGTTTTGCTTGTAAAGATCTGACAGTTTCAGTTTGAAATTATACAGACAGAGCTTCTCTAACCGAGCTCGCGCTCCAAGTTCCATGCCTGGCATGGAAGTTAACTCTTTCACCTCCGGAGCAGTTCTAAGGCTGGGACAAACTGCAATTGTCATAATATAGCAAGACTCCATTAGAAGAAACAACATTACTAAGGTGAGTAATTTTTTCTTGTGAGAACTACTGAGGGGGTTCTCCTTCTGAAAGGGGGATTCCCTGTCTTAAGTTGGATTCCTCTTTCCACCACTAAAGGGCCTGTAACAGTGCCCTTGTTACTGGAATGAGTTTTGAAAAAGGGTCTTTTTTTGACACCAGTGAGCCCTGAGGTGGAACTGGATGCCCCTCATGAGGAATCTGGAGCCCAACACTGTGCCTGTGGAAGCGGTCATGTGGCCCAGTAGCTGAAGAAACTGTCTTGCAGTTTTTGGTTTGTGTAACCTGAAGGAATTTGCCACTGACTGAAGGCTTTTTACTCTGTCCAGAGGCAGATAGGCTGTGGCCTGTAAAATATTTATTTCTGCTCCTATGAACTGCAAATCCTGTGTAGGGGTGAAGGCAGACTTTTTATGATTGATGAGAAACCCCAGAGACTCCAGAAGGTCCCGGGTGACTTTCAAACCCTGCTGTACTTGCAGTGGGGATTTTTCCACCACTAACCAGTCATCCAGAAAAGGGAAGACAGCGACTCCCTATATCCGAAGATGTGCTACTACAGCAGCAATACATTTTGTGAATACCCTTGGGGCCGAAGAAAAGGCCAAAAGGCAGGGTTGAAAATTGGTAGTGGCCTAGAGGGAGTCTGAATCTGAGATATCTCCAGTAAGAATCCCTTATGGGGATATGGAAATAGGCATCCTTTAAGTCCAGTGATGCCAGCCAGTCTCCCTTTTGGAGCATTGGCAAAATCACAGCTAGAGTTGCCATTTTTAACTTTTGTTTCTTCAGGTGCTTGTTTAAAGCTCTGAGATTCAATATAAGCTGCCACTCCCCACTTTTCTTTGTTGTTAGGAAGTATCTGGAATAAGAACCCCTTCCTTTCAGAGACTTAGGAACTGGTTCTACTGCTCTTAGCTGTAGCACATTTTGAACCTCTGCCTCTAGCAGTGTTTTTTCTGCTAGGCAGGGAGGGAAGGAGAACTGAAAACTCTGATCTTTTGAGAAGGAGGAGATTTGAAGTCCAGAGACAGACCCTGACCCACTACCTCCAGAACCCATTTGTCTATGGTGATGTTTAGCCAGGCATGGAGGGAGTGAGACAGTCTGCCTCCTACAGGTAGGGAGGAAGCGGCCTGTGGCTCAGGGGGTCTGTTTTGATTGTGGCTGAGGCTGAGCTTGGGATCCTCACCTCGAGCCCCTTCTACTCCTGCCCCTGGAGTATCCCTGCTGTGGATACTGCTGGTACTGGGGTAAGGCCACTGGCTGGAAGAAGGGCCTGGTATAAAAGGACCTGCCCCGGCCTCCCCTTCTATAAGGCCTGGTGGATGGAGAAGCTCTCTCTCTTTAGCAGAGTTGCTTCTGTAAGTGGCCTTATACTCATCCACCTTCTTCATGTAGGCCACAGTAGATTCCCCAAAAAGGGAATTACCCTCCAAAGGAAAATCCAAGGCCTTAGACGGGGTATCTTGAGTAAGGTTTGTGGCCCTGAGCCATGCAAACCTTCTCTGTGCCACCGTATTCACCATCCATCTGGCTGCAGTGTCATTTGTGTCAGCAGCCATTTGAAATTGGTACTTAGTTGCCTCTAACCCAAACCTGGCAGTTTCAGCCAGGTCATCTGACAAGGGTGAGGGAGCTTTTTGGGACATAGCCAGGACTCACTGACACAGTGACTTTTGATACTGGGCAGCATATGCCTGGAAGGTAGCCTGACACATAGCCAAAGAAGCTGACAGTATCTTTTTTGGCCATACTGTCAATCTTTCTGGAGTCCTTGTCTGGAATATGTGAGGACAGAGGGACCCCGGCCTTGTCACAAGCAGCTTACTGAATAACTCCCTGGTGATCTGGATGGAAGAAGAGAAAGTCAGCTCCCTCCCTCTTCAATTGGTATTTTCTGTCCATCCTCCTGTCTATGGGAGGAGTGGAATTTGGTGTCTGTAGAATCTTTAAGGCATCCTTCTTAAAGAATTTGTACACCGGTAGGAGGAGAGCCTTTGTAGTTATCAGACCCATCATCTCTAAGTATTCTACCTCCTGTTCATCCTCAACTTGCTCAGTAGTGGAGATGTCTAATGCATCTGTCATCTTCAAGATAAAAGTAAAGCGGGATGGAAAATCCTCATTCACTCTAGGAGGTGAACCAAAGTCCTGTTCAGGGGACACTTCTGGTTCGATTGGTCCCTCCTCCTCATTATAATCATCATCATCATCATCATCATCAAACTGATCCCCTCTGTCTTTTTTTTTTCCAATTATGTTTATAGCCCTCAGCCTGGAACTCTCTCTCAGGTCCCCTGCACTCACCAACTTGCTCTACCTCCTGCTGTGTTCCCCGACCATCTTCAAGTTCATTGCAGTTCCCCGGGTCGGGCAGGTCAACCCAGAGAGACCGTGGGGGGCAGTGGTGGGGAACCAGCATTGGGAGTGTGGCAGTGGCACTGGCAGGGGCCATCGCCTATCCAGGGCTTGAGGGGTATTTTCATAGTATTTACGCCCCCGATGTGGGACATGCAATGCCACCCAGCCCGCAACATGGGTGCTCCCACCCACATCCGGAAGGCAGCCACCTGACATCTACCCCTAGCTTGCTAGTGAGCCCTTGTGCATAGAAGTGCCGCCGGTCTCCACCGTGGGCTGCTGTCGCACTGGCTTCCCTGGATCCCACCCAAGAGAGGAGAGCAGTCTTCAGATGCTCGATCCTTTCTCTCCCTGCCGACCCCAGAAGTCCGGGCTCGCCTCAACGGGTCGCCGGTATAGCGAGGTGTGGCGCCCAGTGCCTCAACCTCAGCGCCACTGGGTTTCCACATCCCCTCTGTCTTGAGGGGGTGGATGCACATTGCTGCCAGCCTGGGGACCCTGGGGAGGGGCAGGAGACTGTTGAGGAGGAACTAGTGCCTGTAAGGATTGGATTATTTTAAAGGTCTGAGCAATTTCTTGGGCCGTTGGTACAGGCATAGCAGGCACAGAAGTCCCCGGTTCGGCAGGCGAGGGTTCTGTGTGCTTTAATTTTTTACTTTTTTTAGAAGGAACTAAGGAGTCAGCTGGTTCATTTGTTCTTTTAGTGTCCTTTTCACTCGTCTCAGGGGCAGGCACAGAAGCAGATGTGAATTCAGCCAGAATATCTTGGGATATGGGTTGGTCAGAGCCAGAGGGACCCTTTGTGAACCTTTTCTTGAGCCTTTCAAGGTGCTTTTCTAATGTTTTATCTGGGAATGGTTTGCACACTTCACATTCCTCTTTAAGATGGTCAAAACCCAAACAAACCACACATAAAGTGTGTTTATCTGCTTTTGCAAATACTTCTCCACACTGAGAACAGTTTTTGAATCCAGGTTCACCAGTTCTCTTCTTGGGTTCATCAGACATGATGCAAATAAAGAGAAATACCACAACCGCTAAACAGCAAAAGCTTTTTTTTTTAAACAGTCGGTTCCGGAACCGAAAAGGAACCGATGGAACCGAACCAATGTAGCAGTATGGAACCGGGTCAGCGGTTCTGGTAACCAAGGATTATCAGTTACAAAAACTTAATAAAGCAAGTTTTAAAAGGTTAACTAAGGAGGCTCTTTAATCAGAGAACCCCAGTTTTAACAAAAACTAACCTGGTTCCGACGCTGTTATACCGAACCGAGAGGAATCAGGAAAAATAACAAATTTAACTGTAAACTAGATTAATAATACAAAACAAATAGTAGAGGCAGTAAATAAAAACAAAATATACTTATATGTAGTATTTGAAGTTTTCTTCACGTAGGAGAAAGTGGATGAATGGGACTATGAGCGACTAGAATTTTCAGGCGGAGAGAAAAATCTGAAGAGGTTAGAACACAGGCAGTTAGTAGAGGCAGTATTTGAAAGATGCTCACAAGCAAAGTGTTCCATCATTTGCATGTGTTCTATTTCTCCGGGCAGTCCAACCCCTCAGGCTTACTGCACAAAGTTAGGAATATTCTGAGCATTACTGGGGGTTAGAACATTGTGTTTGTTAATGTATTCTGTCATCAACTATACACCTGTATTGCAAATTGTATTATCCTGTATTGCATAAAATAAAAAATATTAATTAAAAAAAAAAAAGAACTCCCATGGATGTGAGGAACTTGGAAGCGGTGGCCATCGCTTCCTAAGTCCCTTGTCTGGAGGAGCTTGCTAGGAGCCAATTGTACAGATACAGGAATACCTGAATTCTGAGTTTCCTGAGATGCACTGCAAGTACTGCAAAGCACTTTCTAAAGACTCGACGCACTGAGGACAGCCCAAAGGCAGGACTCTGAATTGATAGTGCTGACCCAGAGCCACAAATTGGAGATACTTTTGGTGACTTGGGTGCACAGGAACATGTTAGTAGGCATCCTGCATGATCAGGGAGGCCAGCCAATCATTTTGATGACTCAGAGGTAGAAGCGTACCAAGCTATATCATCTTAAACTTCTCTTTGAAGAGGAATTTGTTTAACTTCCTTAGGTCTAGAATAGGGCACATACCACCTGTTTTCTTTGGAACTAGTAAGTAATGGGAGTAGAATTCTGTGTCCCATTCCTCCTGTGGAACCACTTCTACTGCCTTGTTGTTCAGAAGGCCCTGAATCTTAGAAGTGAAGGGTCTGACTGAGTGATAGACAGTTTGGGCTGTCATTTGGGTGGATGATCCACAGGGGTATCTAAAAGATGTAGAGAGTAACCCTTGAAAATTATCCTGAGGATCCATTTGTCCATTGTGACTGACTTCCACTGGTTGAAAAAATGAGTCAGATACCTTCATCAGCTACGGAGTCCGGGGGAAGTATGCTGGCCGCAGGTGAGAGCTGCTGAGGGCTGCTGTGACCAGGAGCCAACCTTAAGAACTGTGCCTGCCACAGAAACTCATTAACTGCTGCACCAATAGACTGTATTCATTTACTAAAAAACATCTACTTGTTTGTTGTTTCCCGGTTGTTGGAGGGGGTCCAGTGGTGGACCAAACGAATCGGGCCAGGTGTTGTAGGGGAGGGGCTTCAAGACTACAAAGCCCCATGCTGCCCATGGGCACAAGCGTTGTGGTGCAAGTGGACTGAGTCAGTTGGCGAGAAATTGGTTGTTTGAACATTCAGTTAACCCTACATTTAGCAAACCCCATACTATAAAAAGAATGAGGTTAGGAATTCTGATGGTGGGGTGGCTTTTACTGGGGCTTTACTTGTTAGTGAATCAAGAAAAGAATGCCAATAGTATAGGAAAAGGACCAGGGAGTACAGTGTTCTGGCCCTACTTACAGCAGAAGGAGAACCTCCTGGTGAAGAGACGAAATCACTTCACTAATGAATGGAAGCTGATAACCAGACAGTTTCCAAATAAGCAAAACAGCTTTGGTACAAATAGTTTCATGTTATCTATGCTTCTGGCCCAAAGTGCGGACACAGAATTAAATCCAGGTCCGAAAGATAGGAATTTCTATAACTCAGGAGAATATTCAGAATATTGTGAATAGACAAATTCAGATTGTGGGCAGCAGAAATAAATCAGTATCTGCTGGCTATATCAGAATCGTGGCTACATCGGGGGTAGAAAACAAAGAAGTGCAGGTAAATGGAAATGAAGTACCTACTGTAATTCTGATGTTTCTGTGTATCTTCACCATTCATTACCTTTGGGTACTTGGGTGAGGCCTAACTCCCGCGCTTTTTTTTTTTTTTTTTTGATGTGAGGAGTTGACGCACCATTGGCGCCACCCTCGAGGCCAACGCATTGCATGGCACTCTTAGGTAGGCCGTTAGGTGTCGTCGACTCTGCCCTCCCACCAGTTCTGAGTCACCGTAGAGGTGAGAAAAGGGTTGGGAGGGTGGGACAAGAAGTCCAAGGACAGACAAAGGAAAATATATATAAACTAAAAGGAGAAATAAACGACTGAGAGGACAGAACAAGTTTGAAGACTAAAGGGATTGTGTAGGGGCCCCAATCTCTGGAAGTAGAATAGGAGGAGGAGGGAGGGAGGGTTAAGGATTTTTAGAAGTAAGGATAAGAGTGGGGGGGGGGAACATGAGAAACATACCCTATAACCTTGACCTCTCTCCAGTTTGTATAGGAACTGCGAAGGAGTAGCCAAGAGGCTAACTGCCAGAATTCAAGGCACAGACTCACTGGCAATAACTCCCACAAAGCCAAATCAGCTATTCTGGAAGAAAGACTGGCTACAGGGATATCTCCCCCCTCTCAAAAGGAGATTTTGGTGTAAGAAACCTAGTTTCTTAAATTAATTGAGGTTATATCCAAAGGATCCAAAGGAAAATTAAAGGATTGATATGGAGAAGGGGAAAAGGAAAGAAAGGAGGGCAACTGCCAACCCCCACCCCACAGGGATGGAGCCGAAGCACTGAAGAAGGAGTGCCCCCCATCCTGATCACTCTGCCCCTAAAGAAAATTATCCCCCTATGTGCCCCAGTTTACCCCACTCCTGACTAACAGAAAGCAGGGTGGGGCGAGGATGGGCACAGAGAGGGAAGGGGACCCAGAGACTGAGGCCCCAGGGAGGATGGAGGGTAGGATTGTGATGAATGGTGAAGATACACAGAAAGATCAGAATTACGGTAGGTACATAATTTCCATATTTTATCTGTGCCAATCTTCACCATTCATCACCTTTGGGTGAGTGCCAAGCCCCCCGGAAGGGGGCTTTTAACCCTAAGGGGCTGAGTCCCTTAGCTCTCAGTGGGTGACACACTAAGAGGGAGAACCTTCGTGGGTCTGGAAAGGCCTGAGAGTGGGCAGAGCGAGACGGGGAACCCCCGGAGGGAATAGGAGGTTGCTCCGACAGACGCTGTCTCACCCTATGGGAGAAAAGAAAAAATTACTCACCTTAGTAATGTTGTTTCTTCTAATGGAGTCTTGCTATATTATGACATATGCAGTTTGTCTCAGCCTTAGAACTGCTCCGGAGGTGAAAGAGTTAACTTCCATGCCAGGCATGGAATCTGGAGCATGAGCTCGGTTGAAAAAACTCTGTCTGTTGATCTTCAAACTGAAACTGTCAGATCTTTACGAGCAAAAACTCACTAAGGTTCTGTGTGGAAGCTGTAAACCTACACTAGCCAACTGGCTACTAAAATATTAACACATTTTTCTGGTCCCAAAACCAAGACTCAAGTCAGGGGACCCAGAAAATAAGATAAAATAAAATACAACACCCAAACACTCCAAAAAGGAGGGGTGAAGAACACAAGGTGGGCATCATTATGTGCAACACTGCACTGCCCACCCACATCCCAAGAGTAGAGGTTCTGAGAGGGGCAGGCAGGGGGGAAGTCATAATATAGCAAGACTCCATTAGAAGAAACAACATTACTAAAGTGAGTAATTTTTTCTTCAAACAACATGAAGTCATGCTATATTATGACATATGCAGACTACACAGCAGTACCTCCATGGAGGAGGGACAGAACCTACTTAGGAAATAAGCTCTGAAACACAGCTGTGCCAAACCAAGCATCCCTCCTAGCCTGGATGTCCAGGGAGTAATGCTTGGTGAAAATGTGTGCTGTTTTCCAGGTAGCTGCTTGACATATCTCTAAGATAGGGATGTCCCTGGCCGCAGCTAGGACGAGCTGTACCTCTGGTAGAGTGAGCCCTCAGGCCTGAAGGGGAACCTACCAGTTTTTGATAGCAAAATTGGATACAAGAGACAATCCACCTGGCAATGGATCTTTTAGTGGCAGGTTTCCTTCCCAACCTCACCATAAGTGAGGAACAGTTGAGGGAGTCAAACCTGTGACCCTTGTTACGCCTGTGTAGTAACTAAGGGCTCTTCTTCACATCTAAACTGTGCAGCCTCCTCTGCCAGAGGAGGAATGGTCAGTGAAGTACACTGGAAGAGATATAGATTGATTAAAGGAAATCTGAAACCACCTTAGGCAAGAACTTCCTGTGTCCTGAGGACTACCTTATCTCTGTGAAAGGAGATAAAATCAGGCTCCACTGACAAAGCTTGTAATTCACTTATGCGCCTGACAGAAGTGATGGCTACTAGAAACACAGTTTTCCAAGTCAAGTACTTAAGCTCTGCTGAAGACAAAGGTTCAAAGGGGGGTTGCATCAGCTGAGCAATGCAAACATTAAGATCCCAGGCAGGAGCAGGGTCCCTGAATGGAGGGTTGGTGTGAAGCAATCCCTTGAGAAACTTGGAGAATACAGGGCGAGCAGAAAGAGAAGAGGGCTTTCCTGCTGAAATAAAAGCAGAGACAGCTGCCAAATGCACTTTCAGGGTAGCTGGCCTCAGCCCCAAAGTATTTAGATGGACCATATAGTCCAAGACTGTGGGCAAATCAGCAGATTATGGGGAAATATGCTTCCCAGAGCACCATATGGAAAACCTTTTCCATTCAGAATTATAAGTAGCCCTGGTGGAAGGCTTCCTAGAAGCTTTCAAGATTTCGAGTACACCTTGAGAAAGGTGTAGGTCAGCAAACTCTAACTCCTCAAGAGCCAGGCCTTGAGGTTGAGGGATTTGAGATTTGGAAACCAAACTCTCCCCTGGGCACAGGTTAACAAATTGTGGTTCCTGGGGAGACACAGGGGAAGATGGACTGCTAAGGACAGAAGGAGTGGATACCAGGGCTGTCTGGCCCAATCTGGAGCAATCAGAATCATCTTGCAAGGTTGAGATCTGATTTTGACTAGCACCTTGAACAAGAGAGAGAAGGGGGGAAGGCATAGAGGAACTTCCTTCCCAATTGAGAAGGAAGGCATCCAGAGAGACTGAGCCCAACACTGGGGGCCTGCAACAAAAAAGCGGAAGTTGGTGATAGTCTGGGGCTGCAAAAAGATCTATCTGAGGGGTGCCCCAACTGGCAAAAACTAACTCCAGTACTAGGGGATCCAGTGACCATTCGTGATGGCCCTGGGAAATCCTGCTGAGAGCATCTGCCAGGACATTGTCCTTGCCTGAGAGGTGAACTGCTATGAGGGAGGTGTTCAGGGAATAAGCCAGAGACCACAACTTCATTGCCTCAGTGCACAAGGCCGAAGACCAAGTGCCCCCTTGCTTGTTGATGTACGACATTGTAGTGGTGTTGTCTGTTCTGACCTGTACCACTTTGTTCTGAACAGATGCAGAAAAAACCTGAAGTGCTAGAAAAACAGCTCTGAGTTCCAACAGATTGATGTGGAGCAGAGATTCCTGAGGGGACCACAATCCCTGGGTGGAGAGGTCGCCCATGTGAGCTCCCCATCTCAAGAGGGACGCATCTGTAGTAAGGGTCAAGGAGTGAGATTGAGGGATGAAAGGAACCCCCTGTCTCAGATTGCTCTGATCCTGCCACCACTGCAGGGCCTAGATCAGGGTTCGAGTTACTGGGATCAATTTGGTTAGGGGATCTCTCCTTTGAGACCAGAAGGCTCTCAAATGGAACTGAATGTCCCTCATCTGAAATCTTGCTCCTTGCACTACAGCTGTGGAAGCAGCCATGTGTCCTAGGAGCTGTAGAAAGTGCCTTGCTGGTCAAGAGACCTGCAGAGTGAAGGAGGCCAGAGCCACCAGGGTCTTTACTCTTTCTAGAGGAAGGAAAGCTCTGGCCTGCTTTGTGTCCAGTTCTGCACCTATGAAGGTGAGTAGCTGAACAGGCTCTAGAACTGACTTTGGGAGATTGAGAAGAAAACCTAGAGATGTAAGCAGCTGCTGGGTAACCTGATGGTGTGATTTGACTTGGTCTGGAGTCTGACCCACTATGAGCCAGTCGTCTAGGTAAGGAAAGATGGCAATCTTTTGCCTTCTTAAGTGAGCAACTGCTACTGCCAGGCATTTTGTGAATACCCTTGGGGCAGAGGTAAGACCGAAGGGCATTGCTCTGAACTGGTAATGGCCTGAGGGCAGTTCGAACCTGAGGTACTTTCGATGGGAGCTTCTGATGAGAATATAGAAGTAGGCATCCTTGAGGTCCAGGAACGCTACCCAGTCCCCTGGCCTTAGAGAGGGTAAAATAATTTCCAGAATCACCATTTTGAATTTTGGTTTTAAAAGGTGCTTGTTTAAGTATCTGAGATCCAGGATGGGCCGCCATTCTCCTGTCTTTTTTGGGGTAAGGAAGTACCTGGAGTACAACCCTTTGCCCTGGTGTAGGGGTGGAACCCTTTCCACAGCTCTGAGAGCCAGGAGAGAAGAGACCTCTGCCTCTAGGGCAAGTGCCTCTGGAGGATTTGCAGGTGGAAAGGATCTAGTTCTCATCTTTGGAAACCTTTTGAAGCTGAGAACCAGTCCCTGGCTTACTACTTCCAGGACCCACTTGTCTGATGTCAGAGACTCCCAGTCCTGGACAAAGCAAGCCAACCTGCCCCCTACAGGTAGTTGAGAATCGGCCCTGGCAACCCCATCAGGGTGCCTGCTTGGCAGGGGCTTTAGGCTGAGGGGTGGAAACAGACCTGCTGGCACCCCTTCTGCCTCTCCCTCTAAAGAACCCCCTCTGGGCATAAGCAGAAGAGGAGGCCTGGGCTTGGTAAAAAGGCCTATGAAAAGGACTGCCCCTGGGAAGCTGCCTTTGAGGAGTGGCCAGCCTTTCCTTGGCCTGTGCACTCCTATAGGTGGTCCTATACTCATCTATTTTCTTCATGTAATTCTCTGTCTGCTCTCCAAACAGGGAATTACCCATAACAGGAAAATCCATGGCCTTAGTCTGGGTATCCTGTGACAGGCTATTACATCTGAGCCAAGCCATTCTGCGAAGTGCCACAGATGTAGCCATGACTCTTGATGACACATCATTTGAGTCCACTGCAGCATGGAATTGCACCTTGGATGCCTCAATACCATCAGCAGCCACCTGCTCCAGCTCCTTGGCAAGCTGGCCAGGGACCTGTTTGCTAGAGCCAAAACAGTATCCCATCTGGATTTCTGATATCTAGCAACATAAGTCATATAATTTGCCTGTCTGAGTCCCAAGGATGCTGCCATGTACTGTTTCTTTGCCATGGCATCAATCCTCCTGGAGTCCTTGTCCGGGGGGTGTGAAGCCAAGGGATATTTGCCTTGTCACAGGCTGCAGCCTGCACTACCCCAACATGGCTGCATTGTTGTGAAAGGAACTCCATTTCAGAGCCTGACAATGTGTACCTCTTGTCCATTCTCTTATCCACAGGAGGTATAGTGTGAGGAGTTTTTAGAATTTTAAAAGTCTGTTTCCCAAAAGATTTATGCAAGGGAATAGACAGTCTCCTAGACTCTGGGATACTCCTCTTCCCCCTCCTCTGGTTTGTAATATTCCTCTAAATCATAATCTTGAACCAGTGGAACCGGCCGAACCGGGCGCTTACCTGATGGTGCCGGTTCGGTCGGAACCGGGGAAAGCGACTGGACAATTTGAATCACTTTGGCTATATCTTCAGCGGTTGGAGAGGAAAGTTTTGGCTCCACACCAGCTGATTTCCTAGTCCTTTTTGCTGGAACCAACCCTCAGAGTCGGCTCTCCTTTTGCCCGAGGAAGTCTCGCCCTGGTCAGAGGGCACTCCCTCTGGTTCGGTTGGAACTGAACTGGGCTGGCCATCCGGTTCAGTGGACTTTTTGGCCTCCCTTTCCCTGAGCCTACCAACTTTGTTTTCCAGGATAGCTGCAGGAAAATTTTCACAAATCTGGCAGTCTGCATTGAGGTGGTCAAACCCCAGACAATAAACACAGGTGGTGTGGGGGTCAGCCTTGGCAAAGACTTCCCCACACACATTGCAGTGTTGAAACCCAGTGGGCCTGGTTTTTCTTTTGGGTTTCTCAGACATAGTGCCAATCCTAACCAAATTTACCCGTTTATGGCAATCCGCCAGGCAAGACCCTCTTATCGGTTCCCAACCGTGTCACGGGTCATGGAAAAAAATGCAATAAAATCCGGTTTTTTTAGAACCGATAAGAACCGGTAACCACACTCTAAATCACAGATTAAGATATTTTAAACAACCTGATCGGTTCAAACCGAACCGATAAACAGTTTACAAGATCCACACCGAAGAGAATTAATGTAAACCTATCTAGTACTCACAAATACCACAGACAGAGCTTGAACCGACTGGTTGCAGTTTAAATTCGGTCGAAAACCGAGAAAAACAATACTTTAACCGACAAAATGAACCGAGCAGAAGGAGAAATCTCCGGAGCGACTGTTCAGTGAGGCGGAGTAACGAATCTGATGGTTTGAGTTTGAAGAACAACAGACAGAGTTTCAACTGAGCTTGAGCTCAGCGTTCCATGCCTGGCATGGAAAGTTAACTCTTTCACCTCCGGAGCAGTTCGAAGGTTGGGACTCACTGCATATGTCATAATATAGCAAGACTTCATGTTGTTTGAATGCTGGTTTAACCTCCCTGTGTTCCTCTTAGAAGTCTTTTTTTTTTTTTTTGCTTGATTAGTGGTCTCACTGTTCTGACTGCACACTGATGTGAATGCTGGTGAATCTGGTGATGTTTCACTGGGCGGGTCTTGCTACCATTACCAACTGTGGAGAGGCACTAGAGACCTGCTGTGTTAGTTAGCAGGAGCCTGTTTTCTCACTGGCACATATCTGCTGCTTCAGAGATCTTCCTGGACATAAGTCTCCACCACTCATTCACACTATTGGGATCTGCGCCGGAGGCACTAGGACCCATCGGGAGCAAACTTTTTGCTGGAGAGTCGACACCAGAGATGGCGCTGCGAGGAGCGGCGCGCGAGCACTAGCTCGCGCGGCAATGACTATCTTGGCGTGGACCCTCCAACCGCCTTAGTTCTTTTCCCGCCCGTCGAGTGCGTTTCAATGTGACGCCGCTTGTCGGGAGTCAAACTTCAAACTAGCAGCATAGTTTTCAGTTTATTTTTTGTAGTATTATCTCGATATAGTATCGCTTAAGTTTATTCTATTTTAATATACAATAAAAGTCTCAGCCTACTTGACGAGTCGACCATGAAACAGGTCAGGTGGCGGTAGGGGACTTTATGAAAGCTGTTCAGTCAGTCGGGCTGGGTCTGGTCGCCGCCTTGTCCTGAAGGGGTCCGACAGCAGTCAGTCAATGCCGGGGGATGGGCGGTCCCCGGAGGTATAAAACAAGCGGTCGCATTCGTGCACGTTAGGCCTCAAGCTCTTCTTTGGCCCACAGGTTCTAAAAGAGAAGGCATCACTCGAGGTCGCCTTCTGATATGTCTTGCTAGCCGACGCCGGTTATCGTGGGTTAGTTGCCGGTCTCCTCCTTTGAGTCGCCAACTTCTGCTTCCGGTAGCCGATGTCTTCGGCATCGGAGTCCTACCCCGCCTTTAGGTAGGTCTTCAGATGAGCAGTTTCATCAGTGGGCCACTCTTATGGAGCAATGGGCTCGGAGGTTGGTTCTGCCGCCTGGCTCGGTTGCCCGGGGGCCTTCGGGCTTGTCGGGCGACTGAGTAGGCGTTGGTATGGCGGTGATTGGCACCTTCTTCGTGCTGACGACTACGCTTAGATGTCCCTCACATGGTTGGCGGCGCAGGGGCCACACGATGCCCTTATCTCCTTGCTTTTTTCCTTCTAACCATGTTTTTGGGTCCTGGGATGCTTTCGGTGCCGTCCGCAGCGCCGTCTGGCCTTTCCGCACCATCTGCGGTGTCACGGGGCTTGTCAGCGCTGTCTTCGGCATCTCGGAGCTTGTCGGCGCCATCTGCAGTGTTGCGGGGCTTCTCGGCGCCTTCTACGGTGCTGTGTGCCTTGGCACCGTCCGCGGCATCGCGGAGCTTCTCGGCGCTGTCTGCGGCACCGTGTGCCTTCTCAGCACCGTCCACGGCATTGTGGGCTTCTCGGTGCTGTCGATGTCGCCCGGTGCCGCGTGCGCTCTCGGGCGCTCGGCGCCGGCGCTCGCTCGGCGCGCTGCTGTCCCATTTGCCTCCTCGGCGCCGGAGCTCTGAGGACCTCTTCCTCCTCACTTCCTTCCTCTCCTGTATTTCACTCCTTTCCTGTCCAAACAGTCCTCCCTGGACTATCAGGAGATGACGTTGAGCCTGACCCAGACCTTCGTGGTGATGAAGTGGACGAAGCAGGATCTTTCACTGCTACAGAGCCTGTGGTCGAGGACCTGTCCTTTAAGTCTCTGTTGAAGAACCTGAGCTCCACTGTTTCTCTCCAGACTACAGACATCGATCCTGGAAAGCGGTTAGACTCCAAAATCTTCATGCTTCGGAGATCCCTACGGATTTGACTCCTCCGATTCAACCCTCCTTCAAGACGCTGTCTCAAATGGTATGGAATAATCCTGCTCTTACTCCTTCGGTGGCTAAATCCATTGATAGGAAATACTCAGCTCCCAAGGATCGTCCTTTCCTGGCATCCCAAGCCTTTGCGGATCCTATTGTAGTCCTGGCAGAGAATGACAAGGTCTTTCTTCCCCAAACTACTACAGCTCGACCTATTAACAAAGAGTCTTGTAAGATTGATACATTAGGTAAGAGAGTCTTTGCTGCATCCACTCTAAGTATGCATATTGCCAGTTACCAGGGCTATTTTTCTCAGTATGAGTGTATCCTGTGGCACTCTATCAAACAAATGGTTGAAGCTCCTCCGGATTCGGACTCTAAGCCAGAGCTTCTTCTGACCATTACCAGAGGTATTGAATCTAATAACCAACAGGTCAAAGCAGCCATGGATGCTTTCGACACTGCTTCTCATTCAGCAGCTGCTGGTATTTGTACTCGCCGTCACTCCTGGCTGCGTACTTCGGGCTTCACGAATGATGCACAGCAGCAGGTGATGGCGTTGCCCTTGACGGCTCGTGATCTTTCGGTCCTCAGGTACAGCAAGCTCTAGAGGCTACTAGAAGACTAGGGTCGGCCATTGTTGGCTCGACTCCTCCTACCCTCTTGAGGGCATGTCAGTAAACGCCAGTTTCATAATCGTCAGTCCTTTCGAGGCAGGGGCAGAGGAAGTTTCCATAAGAACCAACCTGCCCAACCTCAAAGAAGATGCAACAGAAAGTGCAAGGCCCAAAGCGCCAGTGCTACCTTATGAGTTGCCGGCCCAAGTTCCATCTCCACTGCCCGAGGTGGACTTTTCCTCTCTGGTGGGAGGTCGTCTGATGCACTTCTACAACCAGTGGAAGTCCATAACCTCAGACAAATGGGTCCTTCGGATAATTCGCGAGGGGTATTCTCTCAATTTTCTGGAGACCCCTCCGAATCGTCCTCCCAAACGACAACCCAGGCTGTCAATCCTTCAGTCAGACCTTCTCACCGCCGAGATCCAGGGCCTTCTGAACAACAGGGCAGTAGAGCTGGTGCCTCTGCATCAGCGAAACACAAGGTTCTACTCCCACTACTTTCTGGTTCCAAAGAAGTCTGGGGGTATACGCCCCATTCTAGACCTCAGAAAGCTAAACAAATTTCTCCCCAGGGAGAAATTCAAAATGATTTCTCAGAACCACCCTGTTACCTTTGCTTCATCAACACGACTGGCTAGCCTCCTGGACATGCAGGACGGCTTACCAGCACATTCCTATTCACCCGAAGCATCACAAATTCCTGAGGTTTGTGGCTCTGGGTCAACACTATCAGTTCAGAGTCCTGCCCTTTGGGCTATCCTCGGCGCCACGAGTCTTTACAAAGTGTTGTGCAGTTCTTGCAGCGCATTTCAGGAAGCTCGGAATCCGAGTGTTTCCCTACCTGGACGACTGGCTCCTAGCAAGCCCTTCCAGACAGGGGACCCTGGAAGCCATTCAGATGGCCTCTCGCCTTCTTACGTCCATGGGAGTTCTGCTGAATCTAAAGAAGTCACAGTTGCAGCCCTCCCAGAGACTTCTTTTCATAGGGACTCTGCTGGACACCTCTTGCGCGAAGGCTCTCCTTCCAGAGGACAGAAGGCTCGATATCCTTCAGATGGCCCGTTACATTGGGGAGAACAGATCAGTTACAGCTCTCTGAATGCAACGTATGTTAGGCCTCATGGCATCCTCAGTGTTCACTGTACCCCTAGCTCGCTACACATGAGAACCACCCAATGGATGCTCAGTGCTCAGTGGTCCCCAACCACTCACCCACAGTCTTATCCCATCAAGGTGACAGAACCCTTACAGAGGTCTCACCTGGTGGTCTCAAGAGAGCAATCTCTTGAAGGATTTCCTTGCTCCTCTGGATCATCAAATCTCCATCACCACAGACGCACCGCTAACGGGATGGGGAGCTCATGTCGCCTCTCCACACTCAAGGTGTGGACTCAACTCGAGGCCCAGCTTCACATAAATGTCCTAGAGATGAAAGCTCGCCCTTATGCAGTCCGGCTTTGAAGGACATCCTCTGTCACAAGAACATTCTCCTTCAAACGGACAACAAAGCTGTGATGTATTACATCAACAAGCAGGCGGTGCTCCTCTTACCTTATGCAGGAAGCGATGAGGTGTGGGAATGTGCTTGAACACAAATCTCTAATTCAAGCGGTCTACCTGCCAGGTGTACAAAACGACTTGGCGGACTGTCTCAGCAGAACAGAGGCAGATCCTCACAAGTGGTCTCTCGACTCAACCATAGTTCAATCACTATTCGAAGAGTGGGGAACTCCAGACCTGGACCTTTTTGCATCCCCACTCAACGCAAAACTGCCTCTCTTCTGCTCCAGAAATCCAGGGCCTGACATTTTCTGTCAGGATGCATTCAGGCTGCGGTGGACAAAACACTTTCTTTACACCTTTCCACCTCTTCCTCTAATTCAGAGAGTACTTCTCAAATTTGAGTCCCAGGGGACCAAGATGATTCTCATTGCTCCCTCTTGGCCTTGACAATTATGGTTTCTACTACTCAACAATATGTTGGCAGCCCCTCCGAGACCACTCCCCCTGCAGATGAACCTGTTGACTCAGGGTTCAGTGGTCCATCCCAACCTGAGATCGCTTCACCTTCACGCTTGGCTCCTGAAGAGGTAAGTGAACGGTTCAATGTCTCTCGAAGAGTTTCAGATATTCTTCTGGCTGCTCGGAAGCCAGCTACTCGGAGAAAACTTACCGTCTAAGTGGAAGCGTTTTTCGCTCTGGTGTGCAAAGTCCTCTTGGAATCCCTTTTCCTGTCCACCAGACAAGGTTTTGGAGTACCTTTTGGACCTCTCAAATTCGGGTCTTCAGTACTCTACAGTAAAAGTTCACCTTAGTGCCATTTCAGCGTATCATGAGCCGGTTTCTTCTTTGTCTCTGGCTCAGTCACCTATGGTTAAGAGATTTCTTAAAGGAATTCTGTATACCAGACCCCCTATAAGACATCCGGTTGCAGCCTGGGACATTAACCTTGTGCTAGACATGTTCACTTGGAAACCTTTCGAACCTCTGGCTACCTGTGAGCTAAAATTTCTCACCTGGAAGACGGCCTTCCTAGTGGCCATTACCTCAGCCCGCAGGGTCTCTGAGATACATGCCCTGGTTACGGACCCTCCGTATACTGTGTTCCATAAGGACAAAGTAGTTCTTCAGACTCATCCTAAATTTCTTCCCAAGGTTGTGTCGGAATTCCATCTAAACCAACCTTTGGTCCTTCCCTCTTACTTTGCGGACTTCCAAAATGAAGGGGAACGTTCTCTTCATTCCTTGGATGTTAAGAGAGCCTTGCATTTTTATCTAGATAGAACCAAGGATTTTCGCAAAGCCCAACAACTGTTTGTTTCCTTCAGCAAGACCCGGCTGGGTCACCCTGTCGCTATCAGATGCATCTCATCGTGGATAGTGGCATGTCTTCGACATTGCTATTCCATGGCACAGGTTAAATTGGAAGGTAGGGTTTACGCCACTCTACCAGAGCGGTCGCGCATCCCTAGCGGAATTGCAATGTGCCGATTGCAGACATCTGCAATGCCGCCACCTGGAGCCTCGGTGCATACCTTCATACATTATGCATTGGATGTTCATGCCAGGCGACATTCCACCTTCGGCAGAACTATCCTTAATGGACTTCTGTCCTAGAAACGTGAGCTCTTGGTCTTCCTGCCGCCCTCTCGGGGGATTATTAGCTCGGTACTCTCCCAATAGTGTGAATGAGTGGTGGAGACTTATGTCCAGGAAGATATGAAAATTACATACCTACCGTAATTCTTGATCTTCTTGGACGAGTCTCCACCACTCATTCACACGCCCACCCTCCATCCCCCGAGCTCACCGCTGTGTTGGTCTTCACCCTCAAATCTTTAGCCGTGAAGACTTCTTTGTTGACCCTTCTTACGGGTCGGCGGACTATCTTATGTCGGTCTTAAGGAGTTAGGATTACTCTTCGTTAGTTGCACTTATGGTAAAAAGTACTGAGGCGGTTGGAGGGTCGACGCGAGATAGTCATTGCCGCTAAGTTGTGCTCGTGGCGCTCAGGCCTCGCGGGCGCCATCTCTGGTGTCGACCCTCCAGCAAAAAGTTTGCTCCCGATGGGTCCTAGTGCCTCCGGCGCAGATCCCAATAGTGTGAATGAGTGGTGGAGACTCGTCCAAGAAGATCAAGAATTACGGTAGGTATGTAATTTTCATTTTTGGAGGCAGCTTCTCAGATGATAACCACAGTGACAAGACAAAAATAAACAGAACAGAGGAGGCCAGATCAGAATACTAGCTGTACTCTTTTCTGCAGTCTGTCTGTCTCTTATTACATTTATTAGTTTGGAGTTTGGATGGACTCAACTGTGCAATTGCTGCTCTAGTAGTCTCAACTGAATGATGTGTTTTATGTTTGTAATCTCACTGTTCCAACTGCACCATCTCCTGAATGCTGTGCTGGGTGTTGTTCAGTTTGACTTTGGGGGGGGGGGGTTGCGGTCTCAGTGTTCCAGTCGCACCCTGAATGCTGCTGTTTTTCTTTTGGTTTACTTGTTTTACTTTGCAGTTTCACTGCTCTGACTGCGCCGTTGATGCTGATGTTTTTTTTTTCTTTGCCGCATGAGCACTACATAGCACAACAGGTACAAAATTAAACTGCAGCGTGTTCACTCGAGGAATTACACTAGCCCAGCTGGGCAAGTAACAGAGATCCTGCACTAGCCCGTGGCAATCTGCACTAGTACCTAGGCTAGTAAATGAACGTTAAGATCGACCCCTGCCTAGAGGCTAAATTTCTGAAGATGAGAGCTGATCTGCTGGCCCCAGGTTTTTTTAAACTTCATTTTTATTTGTTAAAATATTTGCGATGCTCTTTCTTACAACATGAACAAGTCATATATTTGACAAATGCTAATCAGCTTACATTCCATAAAGATAACTTATACATCCTGCCATTAATACATTATTATGGTAAGATTTTTACCATACCATGCTATAAAGTCCATTCATGTGTACTGATGTCTTTGATACATCTTTTTCTTAGTCATCAATCTGTTCATGCAAGTTAATAAGTGATATGAAGAGAAAATAAAACCAATTTATATAACATTATCATCCAGCTCTCTTTGTTTTCTTGTATAGAGCATCCTCATAAAGGATAAATCCAATCTGATTAACATAACACATTTTACAACAAACTTGTGAAAGAATAACAACTTAGCTACTGTGCAATTAATTTTCCTTAATAATTACTACAGTATTTAAGCTTGAGGTCAGAGTATATTATCCACCCCCCCTTTTTTCCCCCCTAGAAGGTAGGTCCTACATTCCTTATTGGTAAAAGGCTTGCTGTGAGAGTACAGAGGTATCTTCCAACATTTCAATTAAGTGCATGAAAGGGAGCCATGCCTGATTGAATTTGTCCCCTCTAAGCCGGAGTTCTACTGTGATTTTTTCCATTCTATAAATATCTTTTAACATCTCTACCCACTCCTCCAAGGAAGGTGGGATGGGGGTTAGCCAATGTCTGGTAATGGCCTTGCCCACAGCCGCCAGTAGAAGTCCAAAAACAGACTTTTGAGTGTTGGTTCTCTTCTTCCTTGGGAGCAGACCCAACATCTGGATATCAAAGCCCGGGGAGCCCTCTAATTCTAACATCTCTTTGATTTTGGACCCTACTGAGACCCAGAAAGATTGTATTACAGGTCATCCCCAGAAAATGTGAGTGTGATCTCCTCTGTCCCCACATTTTCTCCAACATCTGTCTGTGTTACACTCCTTGTAATGTTTAGTTCTTGAGGGTGTGTCAAAGAAGTGGACCACCATCTTCCACCAGAATTCCTTCCAGTTATTGGATGCTAATGTTCTAATGATCCCTTCCCAGATCCTCTGCCAACTTTCCTTATCTATTTCCCTCCCCCCTGTTCCTTTTCCCATGCAATCTGGCAGTGCAAGGTGGGATGTACCTTTGATATCATAAGACCACTTCTCAGTTTCAAAATAACTTTGGTTTCATGTGGTGATCTTGCCAAATCTTTAATAATGCTCTCCATTGGGTGTGGGTCCCTCTGGACCGCAGTCATGTCTGTATGTTTTAAAAAAGAGATCACCTGGAGGTAATGAAAGAAATGTGAAGTGGGGAGAGAAAATTCCCTCTGTATCTCTTGGAAGGTTTTAACCTGGCCCTGCCAAATAAACTGGGGAAAAAATCGTAATCCCATTCTCACCCACGTGGATAATCCATGATCCATCCTGGGGGGGGGGGGGGACGAATTGAGCACAACAGGAAATTTCCATCCTATTCAATAGGGAATTGTTTAAATTCAAGTCTTGTTTAATATCACCCCAAGTTTTATAAGTTTGTTTTGTCCATGGGTTTGATATCTCCCTTTTCTTTAGAAATTGAGGGGGGTCATGGAAATCCACCCATGGGCAGAGATTTGGTGAACTTAGTATCTCCTGCTGCACCCATACACTTTCCTTATGCTCCTTCAAATAGGTCACCCAGGTGTTTAGCTGTGCCATTTGATAAAAAGATTTTAGATCTGGTAACCCTAACCCACCAGTTTCTTTTGGTCTCTGTAACTCCTCCCACCCTATCCTTGCCCTCCTCCCTGCCCATATGAAGTAGTGTATTGCCTTATTGATTTTTTTTCCATTCCTTCCTCAATATACCTAAGGGCAGTGAACTAAAAAGAAACAAGAACCAGGGGAGTATATTCATTTTCACTGCTTCAACACGCCCTAATAAGGTAAGGTGAAGAAGTGTCCATCTTTTGAGGTCAGCCAGTACTTCATTAATTAGTTTCCCTTAGTTGACCTGGTATAATTTCCTTAAATCCATTGGAATATGTATCCCTAATTACTGAATTTGGGAAGTGACCCATTTAAATGGAATTGCTTGAACCAACTCTGGGGACCGAGTACCACTGATCAATATGACCTCTGTTTTGTCCTCATTTATTTTGAACCCAGAAATCTGTCCATAGTCCTTGAGTATTCGAAACAGAATAGGGAATGGTCCACCCCATATAACTTTGTGTCATCAGCATAGAGGGAGATTCTGTTTTCTTCTCCCCCGATCCTGATACCCCACAACTCCGTGTGTTCTAATTAAATTCGCAAGGGGTTCTATGCTCAACGCAAACAAGATGGGTGACAGGGGACACCCCTGCCTAGTAACCCTACATATATTCAAGGGACCAGAAGTTGTTCCATTTACTTTAACCCTAGCTATTGTTCCCTTATAAATCCCTTTATTCCAATTTATAAATTGTGTCCCAAACCCAAATCTTTCCAAAACCTTCAGTAGGAATCCCAATTCAGCCTATCAAAAGCTTTTTCCGCATCTATTGATATTGTGATTTGTTGTTCTTTCCCCTTACCCCCTGTGAAGCATATTTAGACAGCGCCTAATATTATCATGCAGGTGTCTGTGCATCATGAACCCCGCCTGGTCTGAGTGTACCAGTTCGGGGAGAATTGTGCCTACCCTATTGGCAAATATCTTTGTAAATATTTTAGAATCTACTGTACATTAAATAGTGAGATCGGCCTATATGATCCAGACTTCTAATGATTTACCTTCCTTTGGGAGGACTGTGATAAAAGCCTTACTCCAGGATGAGGGGAGTTCACCCTCATCCCTGCTCAGATTAAAAACTTGCACTAATAGTGGGGTTAATGCTTCATTAAAGCTTTGGAAAAACTCTGCATTAAATCCATCCAGGCCTCAGGATTTCACTCCCTTTAGATCCTTAATAGTTTGGGACACTTCATCTGCAGTTATGGGGCCATCTAATCTCTCTTTCCATTCCTTTGATAACTTTGGAAGCTTGACCCTATTCAGAAATTCCTCTATGGAGTGTGTAGCCTCTAACGAGCTATCTTCGTTGGCATATAGCTTAGTATAAAAATCATGGAACACCCTTGCAATGTATTTTGGGGTATATACCGTACACTGTCTCTTCCCCTCTCCAACCCTAATCCATTTCACATATCTCTCTGCTTGGGCCTTTCGCAGGCAGAATGCCAACAGACGACTTGCTCTATTTCCCTGCTCATAATATTTCTGGTTACTATACCGAAGTTTCCCTTCAGTTTGTTTATCTAATAGGTCTTGTAAAGCTTTTTAGTCATGGTAATCTCCTTCAGAACATTTTTGTTTCTATAAATGCTGGACCCAGATTGTCCAAAGGCTATCTCCAATTGTTTTAGTTTTAATTCTAAAGCTTCCTGCTTTTGCCTACTTGCCTTTCTTAAATACGACACATACAAAATTATTTCCCTGTGCACTACTGCTTTCAGTCCATCCCAAAAGCATTTAGATGTGGGTCCCTCCCTTGCATTATGCATTGTGTAATTTCCTATGGCGTGCTACGGGATTTGAATTCCTCTTTCCCCAATAAGGAAGAGTTCCTCCTCCACATAGTTGATCTACTCCAGTCCCCTAGTCGTATCTTCAGAAGCACCGCTGAGTGGTCTGAGACCACCTTGGGGTGAACTGTGCAACTCTCCATTTTAAACAGGTCCGTTCCACTACATAAAAAATAGTCTATCCTGGAGTGAGAATCTTGTGGATGGGAGTAAAAAGTAAACTCTTTTGAGACCCATTCAATTCCCTCCACACATCTAGTAGAGCTAGTTCCTACATTCCCCCTCTTACAGCCTTGCTCATCTGCCTATTGGTAGTAGTTATTCTGGAAGAGCGGTCCCATTGTGGGTCCAGCATGCACTTAAAGTCCCCTTCTAAAATAATCATGCCCCCCCCCCAGATCTGCTATCTTTTGAAATAACTGTTTAAAGAACCCTGGGTCGTCCTTATTGGGTGCATATATGATAATTAAATGAATTGGTTGTGAGAACATCGACCTGGACACAATTATATCTCTTCCCTCCTGTAGCTGTTCCTCCCTAGTAATTTCCAGTGGCAGATCCCTCCGAAGGAGAACTGCAGTGTCTCCCCCCCCCTTGCCTGAAGGGTGGGAGGTGATTATAACCTCACCCACTCAACTCCTCTATAACTTGGCACGTTCCCGCTCATCCAGTTTAGTTTCTTGTAGGAAGCATATGTCTGGTTTCTTATTGTTTAAGCAGTTCAGAATTCTCGTGTGCTTAATGGGTGAATTTATTCCCTGAACATTCAGGGATAGTACCGAAAGGGTACCCATTGTTATCATATTTTATACTATCCTTCCAGACACACCCCTCCTACCATCTTTACCTCTCCCTTCAAGCCTTCTTTTAAGTATGCACTCCTTAGCCAAACAAAACTGATCCTTCACTCACACTTTAACTTCTGCAACTATAATGAAAGAACATAACAGCACTGTAATTTTAAAAATAGCAAAAAAAAAAATGTAAGAACAGTTCAAAACTTTTTGTTTTTTTGTTCTTCCTAGGTGGTTAGCAATAGATGTTATCCTGCTCTCACAGGGGTTTGTTGCCTAAGCTATAGCACCTACTGTCTGTAGGTCTGACTCGATGAGTCAGTTTGCGCTATGGCATCACTGCTGCTTAATGTAAAGTGGATGGTTAAATTTTATGTTGTTTCCCCCTATAAAGGGGGCACGCCTTCCATCACTCTGGAGGTTGCAAAGAAGTCCTTCAATCTTTTCATCGATTGAATGTCCCTTTGTCTGTGTCAGCACTTAATTAGCAAACTGGGAAACCATAACCTCCCTACTAGGATGGCATTCTTCCTCCTCTCCACCATGTAGTGCCGCTGAGTCGGGGCTCTTGGGTGCAGACCTGGGATTGTAACCTTGCAGCCGTCATTTTTCAATCTGGCTAACCCCCCTGCCACCATTTCAGCTCCCTCCATCATTCCATCTTGATCTAGCATGGATTCAAAGACCCCCCCCCCCGCAACTACACCCTCTCAGGCATCCAAAAAAGAAAAGGAAAGACAACAACACATGAACATTTTTAACAACGTAATCATAGTCCCATATAATTCCTTATCTTCCATGCAGTCTTCCACTCTGCAAGGAGATCAATGATTTCCCCGGATTCCCCCCAGAGGTGGTGGAGGTCTTAGGGATCCTGAGAGGAGCACTTTAAACTTCAATGCTCCCCCCTCTAGGTCCCCAGATAGTCATCGGGTGGACCCCTCTCTCCTAGCAAAAAATATTAACAGTACCTTTGAGTGTGCAGTTTGGGGGGGGAGCTCCATTCATAAGAGCTCTCTCCATTGGCAGAATTCTCTGAAGAACCCTTTGTTTCCCTTCCCAAGATTTCCTGCACATCCATGCTGCTATGAGATGGCCAAGTTACTGCTGAAGGCTGTGCTCTCCTTGGCTTCCCTGCTCTGCGCCATGCAGCTCTCTGAATTTCTTGCTCCATCTTGTCTGCGCGGAGGTCGGGGCACACTAGGCCTAGCTGCTTTAACATCTGAACTGCTTCCTGGATAGAATCAAATAATATAGGGCCTTTCTCTGTATGGATACTAAGTTTAGCCAGATAAAACAACTGGATCTTGATTTCCTTCTCTTTCACCTGTTTAATCACTTCTCTTACTTTTTTCCTTTTTTCATTCAGCTGATTGGAGAAGTCTTGATCACTGAAAATTTTCTGGCCATCTATATTGATGTCGCATAGTTTCCAAGCAGTTTGTAAAATCTTCAAACGGTCCTGGTAATTCAGCATGCGGATAATCAGGGATCGTGGCCTCGTTGATTGATTTTCTGTTTTGGGCCCAGGCAGTGATGAGCTCTCTCAACTGGCAATGGGATGTTTTCTGATATTTGGAGGACATTTCGAAAAATATGCATTACAAATTCCTCAGCAGTTCCAAACGATTGCTCCATCTCCTCGGGGACCACATGCACCCGAAAGTTATTCTGCCTGGCGTGGTTTTCCTGATCGACGATCTTCACCTGTAGTTCCCGTTCTGTAGCTAATAGATAAAGTATCACCCGGACAAGTCGGCCAGTCATCCTACTGACTGCTCCACTGCCGTTGCACATTTGTCTATTATTTTCATGTCTGCTTTTAAGTCGGCCACCGAAGATTCAACCCTATGCAGGGCTTTTATAATTCCATCCAATTTAGTGAGGATGACTTGCTGCTCACCCAACTCTATGCTCTCCTCTGAATTGGCGATACTATTTACTGGAGATATCGAAAGGGTGTCTTGAGGTAGGCCTGACACTTTATCAGTGTCCACATCAAGGCTCTGATCTTTGATGATTGCGACTGTTTTCCCCCCCGATCGGTTTGTAGCCATCATCCTCCACCTATAGGAGGCACAATTATAAATGCTTAGGCCGGTATGAGTGCTGTTTAGCAATTTACTTGTCTTACAACCCCTGAAGCTCTCGGATCAAGCGACCATTAAAGCAGTGACGTCACCGAAGTCTCCTGCTGGCCCCAGTTATTACCAACCTTTTCTACTAGAGCCTGAATAGCTCTGTAGTTCCTGAGATCTGGAAGTTAGGGAAAATAATACCAATCTATAAGAGGGGTGATAGTTCTGCACCTATGAACTATAAAACAATAGCTTTACTCCCAGTCTTATCAAAGGTCCTAGAAAGAAGAGTTCATTACCAGCTAGCTCAATATTTAGAACAAAATGGGATGTTGACAGAGTTTCAACATGGATTTAGAGCTGGGAGATCCACAAACACCGCCCTAGTGAATTTTAACAACTTAGTAACTACCTCCCTTAACTTAGGGAGGAGTATTGGGGTGGTGTTCGTGGATCCTAGTAAGGCGTTTGATTTAGCACAACACTGAGACTTATTGGTGAGGCTGGAAGAGATAGGAGTACAAGAAGAACCCCATAGATGGTTCAAATCTTACTTAACTCGAAAACAATGTGTTTCCTTTGGGGCCGCCATTTTAGACCTAGTTGAAGTAAACAGAGGCATTCCAGAGGGTTCAATACTTGGCCCCCTCTTGTTTAATGTATATGTAAACAACTTACCACAGGTGATAAAACATTGCGGGATCAGGCTGTATGCAGATGACACCATATTTTATTTATTTATTGAAATGTTTCACCAGGAAGGCACACTGAACAACAAGTTGCTTGTCTCCTGGTGCGACCGGGGGTTACTATTGGATGAAGAATTAGACATACAGTTTAACATTTAAAACATACAAGAAATTAAACATTCAATTACATTTGTAACAAGACAGTTAAAAGAGAGCGTAAATAATCATTCAGTCACATTTGTAACATATTTAAATATATCATACCTGTGAAATATGCATTTAATTACAAGTGGCATATCTGAGGAACATAGTACATAGTGGTGAAGGGGGAGGAGAGCGTGCTGAGATGCAGGCTGGGGGGGTGGAAGGTATAATAGGTGATGTGAGTCATGGAGCGGAGTAGAGGCATAGTAGGACAGTTAATGAGGGTTAAAGTAGGAGCAGTTAGATGAGAGAAAGTTATGTAAGGCATAGGCATAGGCAAGGGAGTGGGAGGAGCAGGAGTGCCGTATTTTGCGGGGAGGGAGTTCCAGATTTGCAGGAAAGGATGGGTAAAGCCTGACTGACCGATGAGAGTGGTACGACGTGGGACCAACAAAGTGCTAGTGACAGAGGATCTGAGGGAAAGGGAGGGGGGGAGGCCTCTGCTGATAGCATGGAGGATCTGGAAAGATGGCTTCAGATGGACTTGCTATGAATGGAAGAATGGATGGAGACTCAGGCATGCTTATGAATGCTAAGAAAACTCAGAGCATGGTATTTTCATTAGGGCACGCTAGTAGGAACAGAACAGAACTGCAACTCACACTGAAAAATGGGTCCATAATTCATAACACTCAGGGTTAGTGTTGCTCAGATAGTGCTTTTGAGGATCCTACCACTATCTGTCAGATAGTGCTGGTATCCTGACTTGGATCCTACCAGATATCCCGCCAAAGACAGATGCAGGATCCAGGGTCAGATAGTGATGGCTCCTGATTAGGATCCAGGTATCCTACTTAGGATCCATGGATCCTAGGGCAGATAGTTAGGATCTGGGGCCAGATAGTGATGGATCCTATTTAGGATCCAGGTATCCTAGTTGGTAGGATCCATGGTCTGATATCACTACTATCCTACCACAGCAACTATCTGTTGGTATCCTGATTTCTAGGATACTATCTAAGCAACACTACTCAGGGTTATAAATATTTAGTGGTACAGGTGGATTCAGGACTGACATATGTAAATCATATTCAACAACATATTCAAAAGGTAAACCTGAGGTTGGTGGCCCTGAGAAGGGTATCAGGTTCACTCACTATGGAAGTGAGGAAAAAATTTGTGAAACTACTATTAATCCCTGTTCTTGAATACGGTTCAGTCTTATACATGCATTTCACTCAAACAATGCTAAAGAAACTAGATCATATTTATAATAGACTGGGGAGATTTACAACTAAAAGTGTCTATGGCACTCACGATTGTGATGTATGTTCTAGGCTAGGTTGGTTACAACCAGGAAACCAGAGAAAATACTTGTGGATGATTTTTTGCCATAGGATCATATTCCCAAATAAAGGTCATCCCTTAGCTCATATGGTAGAACTTCAACCATTAAGTTCTCAGTCAGTAAGACTGAGAACCACATCACATAGGATACCATTGCAAAGATCATATAATAGATTCAGAGATCTTACTCTGCAAAATAGTCTGGCAACTTATAACAAACTCCCACGTGAGCTAAAAAAACGTTTGTAGTGTGAACAAGTTTAAAAAACAGCTGGGTCAACACCTGAAAACAAATTGTCACTGTTATAGATAAACTTTTATGGTATTGTATGTTTGTAAGTATTGGCCCAGATATTCAAAAGGGTTGCGCCATGCGCAACATGGTTGCGCATGTGCAAGTCCAAAACTGCGCCATTTCGCGATATTCAGAAGGAGGCAGTTGCGCCCCCGAAAACATGCTGAGCAACAGCGCAATGAAAATGACGGCATGCGCAACCGAAGGGGGCGGATCCATGCATAAAGACCGCAATGCGATATTCAAAGACTTGCACAATGCGCAATAGCGGCACAGCCGGAAACTGCGCACTAGCAGAAATGAGCCAAAATAAAAAGGCTCAAGGAAGCGGCGCAAGAACGCTACCAGGCTGCCAAGTGGGGGAGAGAGAGACAGACAGACAGACAGAAAAGGGCAGGCAAGGAAAGTGTGTACCATAGTTTGTAGAGGCCAGCAGGGGTGCCCGGTGCAGTGGAAGTAGCAGCCAGGACAGTGGGGGTAACACAGCAACACCAGCCAGGGGGCAGAAGCCAGGGAGATGGACAGTGCCAGTTTCCACATGGAAGCCGTAATGAGGGGGGTGAGAATCCATGCCGCAGGGGGACGTGGCCGTGGAAGGGCCCGTCGGTATGCCCCCGACAGGCGGTACCGTGCCCGCATCAGCTTTGAGCTGTACACAGATGTAGAGATCGTGGGCCGGTACTGCCTGAACAGGGCAATACTGAGACGGCTCTGTGAGCTGTGCAGTGATGTGATGCAGGCACCCTCACGACGGAATCACGCTCTGTCGGTGGAGACCAAGGTGACAGCCTGCATGTACCTGCTCGCCACGGGCACCTTCCAGAGGCCAACAGGGGACACCACAGGCATCACACAGTCGGCCACGTCACGCATCCTCACCCAATTCCTCAGCGCACTGATGCCACATGCTGCGGAGTACATCCATTTCCCCAGCACCGCGGCAGAGCGTACAGCAAACATGCAGGAGTTCCACAGGGTAGCACGTATGCCTGGCGTGCTAGGGGCCATAGACTGCACCCATGTGGCCATCCGCACGCCACCTGGCCCCGATGGCCACGCATATCGGAACAGAAAGGGATTCTCTAGTGTCAACTGCCAGGTGGTGTGTGATGCCACTGGGCGCATAATCAATGTCTGTGCCACACACCCTGGCGGAGCACATGATGCCTTCATATGGTATCAGTCTGCACTGTGCCATCGATTCGAGAGTGGGACATCCCACAGGACATCTAGTGGGTGAGTACACGTATGGAATGCAAACTCTGGGCAAGGGTGGAATGCCACAGGTGCCATGGTAGTGGCACACAGGGAGATGGCCAATATGGACCTGAACATGACACTGCTCTCCACTATCTCCACACAGGTGACTGCGGATACCCACTCCGTCCCTGGCTGCTCACACCGTACCGGTGCCCCCACGACCCCAGCGCAGCTATGCTATAATGAGGCACATGCTGCAACACGTAACATCATAGAGCGGGTGTTTGGGATGCTCAAGGCACGCTTCCGATGCCTAGACACCTCCAGCGGTGCCCTACAGTACAGCCCCCAAAAGGCTTGTGGGATATTCCTGGCCTGTTGCATCCTGCACAACATGGCCAAAGACTATGGGATAGCCGTACAGGTCGAACAGGGGGACAGCGATGGGGACGCCAGTGGCGCCAGTGATGATGGTGATGAGCAGCCCCCCCTAGGACGGAGGGACCCCCGACTGATCCGGCAGGCCCAGCTGCACCGGGACACCATCACAGAGGAGCACTACGCACAACACAGGTAAGTCAAGGGGACATGTGCAACCAACACTGTCCATGCGCAAACCACAGGCACACAGGGGAACACACCAGGGGTGCATGATGGTCAGGGGAGTGGAAGGGTCCAGGCATACCAACACACCATCAGGGAGGGGTGAGCCCTCATATGGACACACACACACCAGGCACAGAGCGTACATGGGCAGATGCACAGCACTGCAGAACCGACATTGCTAACACACAGCACCACCGATGATCAATTTCACCCCAATTCGCACTGTCCAAGTACGTGTGCCGAAACCTGGGCACCCTTGCACCTTGGTGTACAGTGCAATGCAGGCATCATCATGCACATGCACCTGTGGACAGCAGTTGGAGGGTGTGCAGGTGGTCCGTGTGTCGGCGTGGTGAGCAGAGCACCCAGCAGTGCACTGCCCACCATGACACATTGCACACATGGCAGCACCAGACAGGGCCTGCACTGGGAGACAGCTCAGTCATGTAGCACTGTCCCACGGCCACCACGATGCGTGGGCGGCCCCGCCGTGACCCAACAGCATGGGCAGGCTGAGCAGGGGCCACATGGGGTGGCACTGTTGCACCACCAGGGTCCAATGCGCGAACGCGACCTTGCCCGCACCGGGGTCTGCAGCATGCCGAACAAACCTGCACCAGGGGTGCTCGGGATGCCCACAGCAGAACCCGGCGTTGACAGGCCTGGTGTCGCACGATGCCGGGAACGGGGAGTGGAGAGTGCACTGTGTGGGGTGTGCGGTACAGGGGCACCTGACTGTGTGCCCAATGCGTCCACGACAGAGACCACTGCCTGGGTCAGCCTGTCAATGGCGGCGGTTACATCCGTCCGCATACGGACTAGCTTGGCTCGGTCCCAAGCACACTCACTGCTGTGCCGCTCCACAGACACAGACAGTGCCTCCACGGACCTTGCAACCCACCCCTGCAGCTGTACTGATTCCTGCAGCAGGTGGGTGTGCGCGTCCAATGGGTACTGTGCCCCAATGGCATCCTGACCCCCAGGGTGTGGACGGTCCTGATGCACATCACCCCTTGAGGGTGGGCGCTGTTCACCAGGACCAGGAATGGGCGGATCAAAGGGCGGTGGACATGTGCCACTGCTTGACACTGTACCCCAGACCTGGTGTGTGACTGCTGCTGCTGCCTCTCCAACCGCTGTGCCCCCAGGTCCACCTGTTCCCGTCTGTGCTGGCAACAGTGCCAGACACCTGCACAGCCACCGGTGCTGCCCCACCGGTGCTGACAGGCACAGCCTGGGACTGTGCCAGCATGCTGGTACACATGTTTGAACCAGAAAGGCCCAGGGGCACGGTTGCCTGCCGTAGTGTCCGCCATGGGACACACACCTATCACTGCCCATTGCAGGCCTTCTATCATCAATGGTGCAGGTACGCGTTACTGCTTATGGTCACAGCGCGCTGGCATGCTTGCATGCCAGACTGCTGAGACACAGGCTGCAATCCCGCACCCGTATCACTGACACCAGAGTTGTTGACCCAGCGCATGCTGCTGCAGTGCCTGCTGGCTGGTGGTGGAGGTGGATGGTCCCTTCCATGTCCAGCAGGTCAGCATCACTGTCTGACCCACCACCACCATCTCCTGAAGATGAACAGGATCTGTAACAGAAAGAGAGTACATGTGAGTGCATGTGAACAACCGCCACCCCCAAACACCACCACCATGTCATACCGCAGCGATGGGCTTCCACCTGTCTGGAATCCTCCGCCTGGTATGCCCGCAATGGCGCCGGCTGCATGGCTGCACCAGTGTCTCCTCATTTGGGGTCAGCTGCAACACCACTGGCGGGCCCCGCCAGTGCCAGCATCGCGCCGCCCCTGAAGGCTGCCACCTTCTCCTTCAACCTCCCGCGGTCAGTCCCCATCTTTTCTTGCATTCCTGCATGGAACGCTGTGGCCTGCGCAGGTTAACGTGTCTGAGCTACTCTCCATGCAGCCGACAGACTGAGGGGTGCCCTCCGTCCACTCAGTATTGGCTCATCATCCAGGTAGGCCTGGAAGAGGCCTCCATCTCTGCCGCTGTAGTTGGGCCTCCTCACGCCCACCGTCCTCACCCTCACCTTGGCTCTGCTCGGTCATGGTGATCTGTATGGGTGGAAGTGGACACCTGTCACTGTGCAGTCTACAGCATTTCCCCATGAGCATTGTCCTGAACATCACACAGCATGCAACTCACCTCTCACCTGCAGTAACCGAATCTGGCCAGCACAGCCCAATGTCGCACATTTATAGCGCAACACATGCAAATTAGGAGTGGAGCAACTTTAATGACATGCAAATCACGCCACTGCGCCCTTGAATGGCTGATCAGATGATCTGCATGTGTCAGCTGAATATCGCGAATCTGCGCTTTGCGCAATACGGAAGAGTCGGCTGAGCCAATGGCGCAGATCTGTGCCTGTGTGGTACACTGCATTGCGCATGCCCAGATAGCTATGCGATGCGCCTGTCGCGCTGCCGCCGTGGTTGAGCGCGATCGCAATTCAGGCCATGGCCACCATTGTGCCAGTGGCGCTACAGCACTGGGCACTATATGGCGCTGTGGCACTACTGCGCAATAGTCCACTGTGGCACTGGTACGCAGCTGGTTGGTCGCAGCATGCCTATACGCCAGATGGTGCTGTGCGTAGCCCCTGCGTCATTGCTCATGACCTTGTGTATGCCCTTTGCCCCCGCCGCTGTTCGCCTGCCATGTGTGTCGTGCCCTCATTGTACTGTCTGGTGACAGCGCTTATGTGAAGTGACGGGCGCTGGTTCGAACAGCGCGATTGGAGCCTGTGGTGGTCTCATTAGCGAACATCTTCACGTGGGTTACGGTGTAGCAGGGGCTTCATATTGCCTGCTGTAAACTGGCTAACATGGCTAGGAGGAGGGCTGTAAGTTGGAGCCCACTGAGGTGGCCAATCTGGTGGCCCTAGTAGAGCCCTCACTATGAGGCACCCGGCGGCGAGGCCCCCACCATAGCAAGAACGGAGGTGTGGCAGCAAGGCCACTGACCTGGTGGGGTCACTGGACAGTGCCGTCTGCTGAGCAGTGCCGCACTGTACAGTGACCTCCGCCGGAGGGAGCCGGACATGTTGGCAAGGCTGCGGGCACATGCCAGGCGGGCGTGGTGCCCAGGCCAGGTGAGTGTACCATCTATGCACCTGTATTCTCTGTAGGGGTGTGTGTGTGCTTTGGTGGCTGTGTGCTAGGTGATGGCTCGGCCACGGTTAGCTGTGTCAGTGTGTAGCTGTGAGATGAATGGGTATGGCTGTGTGGGCAGGCTCACTGGGGCAGGGGGCACTCTGCCTTTGAGTCACACTGATGTTTGTCTCAACATATGTCTCCCACAGGCCGGGATGTCAGGATGCAGGGCTGGTTGAGGAGGGCCGTGCCAGGGCCCCGTGGCAGTGGGAGTCGTGACCGCTGCAGTGCAGCAGCAGCCGCAGCAACAGCAGCAGCAGCAACAGCAGCAGACACAGCTGCTTCCAGCAGTGTGAGTATCATGACTTCATGGATGCTATTGCATGCTGGGGAGACCACTAGCCCTGCACAATACAACCATGCAGGAAAGGGGAGGTCTTAACTCCACTATACAAGACACTAGTGAGGCCCCACCTGAGTACAGTGTACATTTCTGGAGACCATACTCTACGCAAGGATGTAGGAGTGGCAGGGAAGGTCTAGAGGAGGGAACAAAGATGATGCATGGCTTGCATCACGAGTCCTATGGATGACAGGTTGAAGGAACTGAACATGTACTCCTGGAGGAGAGGAGGAGAGAGGGGATATGATAGAGACATACAGGTATCTTACAGGGAGGAACAGGGTGCAGGAAACACTATTTTGAAGTGAAAAGATGTTCCAGGACTAGAGGGCATGGATGAAGTTGGAGGGAGGACGATTCAGAGGACACATGGAAAAGGATTTCTTCTCACAGAACAGGTGGTGGATAAGTGAACACCCTGCCAGAGGAAGTGGTGGGGGCTGAAACAATCATGGATTTTCAGAATGCACGGGACGGACATAAAGGAATTCTGGAGGTCAGTAAGGGGAAACAGACTTAGGAAAACAAAAGTGAACTTACAGGCTCAAATGGATAGACTGGCTGGCCATAGGCTTCTGACTGACACACTGTCTATGTGTATCTATGTATGTATGCACAACATAGGTGACATGTACACTGTCCAGTATCACAGCACGCCTGTGTATGCGCTAGTGGTGGTCCAGGTATGCACTGGGCACATAGCTGTGTAATTGGCATCGCACCACGCTGCCATGTCACTGGACAGCCTTGTTTGTATTGTGGATGGACATGGCAGTGTGTGTGTGCAGGTGCGAAGCTGGTGCTGCCTGTTTGTGATGCTGCTATGTTCACTGTGGGTGGGTGCATGCCATCACAGTGTGGGACATTGGGCTATATGGCTTGCAGGTTGTGGTGTTCTAGGGTGTGAGGGGTCACAGCCATTGACTGTGTTCCCATTTTCCTAGGGCCTTGAGGTTCTGCAGCGCATTGGGAGGGATGTCCGGGTCTGAGACAGCTGATGGAGACAACCAGGCCATCCTGCATTCCATTCCAAGACATGGCCTTCGGAGGAGGTGTGGCATGGGATGGCTGACACCAGCCAGGAGATGGGCGGTCAAGGGACTATAAATGTTCTTACCTTCCCACTTCTCCCATCCCTACCACCCTGCCTTCCTCTCCAAGTTTGTAATCCCTACCCCTTGACCAACCCGACTCTTGTACCCATCCCCCTTTGTAAATAGTTGGACTTGTTTTGCTACTGTTTATTGTTGTTTAATACGCTTATATTTTTATACAAATAATGTGTTGGTCTATGATTTGTAGCTGTTCTATGAGTGCCCAGTTGCAGGGTGTGCATAGCCATCTGGGCTGGTATGGTCCTGGGTATGTATGTGTGTGTGTGTGTGTGTGCGTGTGCATGGGGAGGTATCTCCAGCATGGCAGTGACTTTTGGTTGGTCTTCCATTCGTCTGCCACCCACTAGGTGCACAGGGTGTGTTCATTTAGGCTTGTGCTGCACGGGCTGACGGTGCTGGGGGATGTATGGTTTCTCTGCAGTGCCTAGTCACTGCACATAGGGTGGTGTCTTGGGGTCACAGTGCAGGGTGTGCTGTGCATGGTGGGGCTGGTGTGCACTGTGGTTGTCAACCCCTGTGTGTGGCACTCTCAGCATGCCAGTGGTTGTGTGGGGTGTCATGGTTCCGCTTATGCTGCTGGCTTGGTTCCCATGGGCCAGTAGATCATCCGCCACACCCCAGTGATGCTGTGCTTTGGGGTGCAGGTGTGGTGTGGGTTCTGCAGGTTCCTGTGCCCATGTGTGGTGGGCGGTGGGCCCCAGCCTGCCTCCTGGATGTGCAGTTCCATTGCTGGGGGTTTTGTTTGCTTATGGCACCCTGAATGTTTAGCTGGTTCTGTTGCTCCATAGCTGCAAATTTCTGCCTCTTCTCTCCTTCGCGCAGTATGTGCGATATTCAGACGTTGGTTGCTTGCGCAATGTTTTCTGCTCCTTGCTTGAATATCACACCTGTTGCGCATTTGCGCAACTGGTTTGTGCTTGCTCCTGCTGTTGCGCAGTTTGAATATCTGGGCCATTGTGTATTAACTTTTGTACTATATTTGTAACACAGGACATTGTTGTAAATGGGGGTAAAACCCCCAAAATTTGAACCCTGTATAAAAATTCATTTTTATCATATCAAATCAAAGAAGAGTACCCCTTGGACAATTGAGGTGGGACCTGAGCCGGATCCTCAGAGGATGGTGTTAGGCGCCTTCGGGCCCTGTGCCTTCTGCTGCATTTTCTTTTGTGGCTAAGGGGCTTGGTTCTTGTGAAACCCCCCTCTGCCTTTACCACGAAACTCCATCAAATGGAACATTCATGACTCTCTGCTGAGCATTATTTGTGAATTTCTGAGGTCCGAAAACATGAGTGGCACCAGGTGCATATCCCAGCTGCTGCTGCTGCTCTTGAAGCAGTGTCAAAGGTGTCCATAGCAGCCTTAAGCTGCTGACTATTGGACTCAGTGTCTTCAGTAATAGTCTGGTGAAGCTCTGAACCAATGACTGACTCTGAAGGAGCCTCCACAAGGGCTTTTTAGTGAGTGCCAGAGGATATACTCATATTGAGAGAAATAGCCCTGGTAGCTAGCAATACGCATTCTTAGGGTAGCAGCGGCGAACACTCGCTTCCCTAAAGTGTCAGTCTTATGGGATTCTTTATTTACTGGACAAGCCATAAACTCTTGAGGGAGAACGGCTTTGTCATTTTCTGCCAAGACCACTATTTCATCTGTAAAGGCTTGAGAGGCCAGGATTGGCCTATCCTTGGGGAGAGCGTTATTTCCTGTCTGTGGACTTGGCCACAGAAAGAATGAGTGCCGGGCTGTCCCACACCATCTGTGAAAGTGTCTTGAAAGAGAGCTGTACTGGAGGTGTCAATTCCACAGGGATTTCTGGGACATGCAAATATTGAAGGCACAACAGCTTCCCAGGATCCACCTCAGAAGTCTGGAGCGAAAGAGCAGAATTCATATTTTTCAGGAGAGACTTAAAAGATAGGTCATCGTCCAAAGGCTCTGCTGAAGTAGAGGGCTTACTTTACACTCCAAGGGATGAATCTTCATCAAAGTCGTCTCCTAATCGCAGATCAGGATCAGGATCAACATTATCTCCTGCTAGCCCCGAAGGGATAGTACAGGGAGGAAAGAGAGCAGGAGGGAGTGCTCTTCAAATCGAAGTCAAAAATCCCAGCACCTGAGGCAGCACTGGTGTTGAGAACGGTGCTGGACGCTGCACCACCAAGACCGGAACTGAAGGTGGTGCCGGGCAAGTGCCTGGCGACCCTAACCCCAACCCTGAGGCGCCCAAGGCTGAAGACCTGAAAACATGAGTAGGAGAAGGTAGTACCTGTGTTGGCCCCTGCACTGCAGCCATGTGGAGGGAAAAGCACAAGAGTGTGGTGTCGATGGCACTGAAGAAGGTGTTGCACGCACAAGATTGACTCTAACCATTCCACCTGTGGGTCTGAAGCCCCTAGGCCCGAAGACCCCGGGTCAGCTCCGCAGGCACGGGAAGACAGGGCAACCACCAAACCCACTGCTCCATCAGAGTGGCCCAGTGATGAAACTGCTCCCCGGAGGACCTCCCCCCCAGGGTGTGGGGAAGGGCTCTGGAGTCAAAGATCATGCCGCCGGGAACCGAGGCTGCAGGTGACCCCGACGGAGCCGGAGTCGGCCTCTTGTCCCTTGCTACCGACGATCTCCATGCAGACGTACCAGAGGGTGACTTTGAGCAGTACTTCTTCTTCAACTGGTGGGATGAAGAAGAACTCGAGGCTGAGTGGTGCCGGGTCTCCGACGAAGATCGGGAACAGGCCTGCTTCTTTTTGTGCTTTCAGGAGGACTGCCCTTCTTCCAGAGCACCAGACTGCCCGTAGTCAGACCCCATCCTCTGTTGAGGGTGGTGGTGGACCGGACCCAGCCCTGCTGCTGAAACAGCTTTTATGCGAAGTCTCCCTACCATCACCGGCCCCGTGAATTGGTCGACTCCATCGAAGGCGGGCTGAAAAAGACTTCTCTGTTCTTTGTTGAAACGAAAAAACTTAAAATAAATAAATAAATAAATAATGAATATACCAAAGCTGTATAGATCTGAAGATTTGACTCCCAGCGGGCAAGCAACGTCGTCACTGAAGTGCACTCGACAGGGGGAGAAAGGAACTTCAGCAGTTGGATGGTCGATGCCAAGATAGCCTATAAAGTGTGAGCCAGCCGTGCATGCACGGTCCTACCTCAGCGCCTGCCCTCCTGAAAATTTTTGGCTCCCGCTTGGTCCTAGCACCTCTGGCATGGTCCCACTGGTGTGAATGAGTGGTGGAGACTTTATGTCCAGGAAGATCCTCCTTTTCACCTGCGCTATCCGCAAATTCCTTCAATCAGCTGCGAGTGTTGGCCATTAGAGCTTCAAGGCAGAGTTTTTTGTTGCTGGTAGCCAGGTTTAACCACTGGATGGTGTTGGATTGTGGATAGACCCAGGGGAGCCTCAGAGAAGCTAGACCGCCATGCCGGAAGGCGCACCGGAAGTCCCCTTCCTGACAATTCTAAGGACCCATTTGTCTGATGTGATTTGCTTCCACTGCTCATAGAAAAGAGACAGATGACCTCCCACTGCTGAGAAAGATCCCCATCGGGCAACGGAGAGGGACCTGGGCCAAATTCTCAGAGAGTGCCATTAGGCGCCTTTGGGACCTGCACCTTCTGTTGCATTTTCTTCTGCAGCTGGGAAGCTGTGTTTTTATTACCAGCTGTTCATACCTTACCCCAAAAGGACTGTTGGCTGTGAAATTGCTGTCAATTCCCATTTTTCTAAGGGGCAGGGGTGCCAGTCTGGCTATTTTCAAGGCAGACCTAGTCTTCTCTGCAGCCTCTAGTGCTTGCTCTACTTGAGAGCTGAAGAGGTAGGCACCATCAAAAGGAACATTCATAACCATCTGCTGGGCATCAAGTAGAAAACCTGATGTCTTGAGCCAGGAGTGACGCTGTATACAAATCCCCATGGCAGCAGCCCTGGAAGCAGTATCATAGGCATCCATTGCAGACTTCAGCTGCTGGTTATTGGATTCTATGCCTCTGGTGATGGTCTCTATAGCTCCAAGGAGACGTCAGACTCCGGAAGCTTCTCGGCCAAAGCCTTAAGTGAGTGCCTCAGAGTATATTCATACTGTGAGAAATTACCCTAGTAGCTAGCAATATACATACCCAAGGTTGCAGCTGCGAATGTCCGCTTGCCCAGAATGTCAATCTTGTGAGACTTATTGACAGGTTGAGAAGAAGATTCCTGAAGAAGGATGACCTTGTCATTTTCAGCAAGCACCACCAAAGCATCCGCAAAAGCCTGTGAAGACAGGATTGTTCTATCTTTGGGTGGGGCGTATTTCCTATCGATGATTTCAGACACCGAAGGAATTAGAGTCAGCTTGTCCCAAATCACGTCTGATAAAGATTAGAAAGAAGGGGGATTGACGGAGTCAAATCCACAGAGACTTCAGGGATATGCAGAAAATGAAAATTTATGCACCTACTGTAATTCTTGATCTTCTCTTGTATCTTCACCATTCATTATTGCTGGGTGTCAGCTGTAGATGTGCACCTGCACAAGAGCTTTTTTGGGGGTGGAGTTGGTGCCAATGGCGCCACCCACAAGGCTGACTGCGTGGTGCATAGGTGTTGGCTGTTAGGCACCACAAACTCCTCCTCCACCCCAGTTCTGTTCTGCCGGAGAGGATGAAACAAATGGGGATAGAGAAATCCAAAAAAGAGGCAAGAGAGCCGAGGGACAGGAAAAGGAATGGATATAAACTGAAAAAGGAATAAGCCAACCAGAGGGAATCAAACTTCTCTAACTGGCCTTAAGGCCCCAGCCCCTGGGTGTCTCTCTGCCATGCTATGCTGGAAGACCACTGTCTGATTTTTAGCCTCAAAAACCTGTGAGGTATGAAGACACAGGTGCAAGGATGCCGTCAACTTCAGGGACCACTGGACCTAGGTCCAGAAAGAGAATTTGAGATGGTCTTTGATAATATAAAACATGGCAGGGTCCGATCCCCTCCCCACCTTTAACCCACATTTGGGATGAAAGTCCTGAAGCATGGCAAGATGAACAACTCGGAGACTTGTAGGAGGGCAGCAGCCAAGGCCAACAGGATGCTGGGATGCATCGCTAGGAGGATCACCTCCAGAAGGAGGGAAGTGATACTCCCTCTGTATAACTGCTTGGTGAGACCACACCTCAAGTACTGCCTGCAGTTTTGGAGGCCACACTTAAAGAGGGACATTAAACTCCTGGAGAGGATCCAGAGGAGGGCAACCAAAATGATTTGGGGCTTGGGGGACAGGACCTATGAGGAGAGGCTCAAAGAGCTAAATATGTACACATTGGAAGAAAGAAGGGACCGGGGGGACATGATAGAGGTCTTCAGGTACATGAAGGGGGTAAATAGGGGAGGAACAGTGAGGGTGCTTCAAAGGAAGGAGGAGGAGGGGGCCACTAGAGGACATAGGTGGAAGCTGGAGGGGGAAAGATTCAGGGCAGAAAGGAGGAGGTGCTACTTCACTGTCACAAGGGAGGTCCACAGGAAGGAGGCAGAGGACACCACAGGGAAAGGAAGCAGCTCCTGGTGGGGGACTCAATTATTAGGGGGATAGAACTGGGGGGAGCAGGGAAAACTGAAGTAAGGTGCCTGCCTGGTGCCATGGCTTGGAGGGACAGGAAGCGCATCCTCAGGATCATGAGAACAGCTGCACGGGAGTCTGAGCTGGATGTCATTGTCCACCTAGGGACAAATGACTTAGCTCATCATGAGATTAGAGCAGTGCAGGAGGACTTTGTAGAGTTGGGGAGAGGCATAAGACAAGTAGCACACACAGTATCCTTCTCAGAAGTGCTGCCTGTCAGTGGCATGGGTGAGGCGAGGGTACTTTGCACCATGCAGTTTAATGAATGGTTGAAAAAATGGTGTGGAGCACAGGGGTTTGGCTTCATTGGGAACTGGGGTTCCACCTGGAGGGACACCAGCCTATACTGGCAGGATGGTCTGCATCTGTCCAGGAAGGGAACAAGTCTTTTGAGCAATCGGTTTAAATGCTTCATTGGCAAGCTTTTAAACTAGTCAAGGGGGAGGCAATGATAAGCAGCAGGAAAATCCCAGCCTCTCCCTACAAAACAGGGTACTAAATGAGAAAAAGACTGAGGTAGAAAGGTCAGTGAGGGATGCTGCAACAGAAGGTAAAGCCATCAAAAAATGGAGAGCAATGAGTATCAATGTCCGTAGTCTGAGTAACAAGCTTCCTGAATTAGTGGCCTTGATGGAGGAGGAACATCTGGATATCGTGGCAGTCACAGAAATATGGTACACACAAAACCATGACTGGGACGTAAACATACCAGGATACACTATCTACAGGAGGGACAGTGAGCGTAAAAGAGGAGGAGGAGGAGTAGCTCTTTACATAAGGGAAGAAATCAAAGCAACAGAACAAAAGGGTAAACAGGGAGGAGAAGAAGCACTGTGGGTAAATTTGGAGACAGGCAATGGCACCACAATCTGCACAGGGGTTGTATACAGACCCCCTTCTAGGGGGAGGAAATGGACAAGGAAATTATAGAAAGTATACTTAGAATGGCAGAAAAAGGGGAGATATTGCTGATGGGTGATCTGAATATGCCAGATGTTAACTGGAGTGCAGTTGCAGCAGCCACTTTGAAGAGTGGGGTTGTTCTAGATGCCCTACAGGGGGCATGCCTTAGACAACTAGTATTGGAGCCCACTTGAGAGGGAGCAATCTTAGACCTGGTTCTCTCAAATGGAGATGGAGAGAGGATCACAGATGTAGAAGTGGGTAGCCATCTGGGAACTAGCAACCATCGAACAGTATGGTTCACAATAAACACAGCAATAGAGTCAAGCCATACAAAGGCAAAAGTACTGGACTTTAGGAGGGCTGACTTTGCCAAAATGGGTGAGTGCCTAAGGAATGCACTAGCAAATGGGCAGGAAGGAGGGGTGGAAGAACAATGGGGAATAATAAAAACTGCCATCACAGAGGTAACAAGCCTTTGTGTGAAACAACAAAACAAAACAATGTAAGAAACCACTATGGTTCTCAAAGGAAGTGGCAGTGAAGGTTCAAGAGAAAAAGAAAGCATTCAGGAAGTACAAGGAATCACAGAAGGAGCAGGACAGAGAACTGTATCAGTTAAAGCAAAAGGAAGCTGGGAAGGCAGTCAGAACAGCAAAGGTCCAAACTGAGGAAAAGATAGCCAACTCAGTTAAGAAGGGGGATAAAACCTTTTATAGGTACATCAGGGAGCGAAGGAAGACCAAGCGAGGATAGTGAGGCTTAATAAAGGGAGGGAGGGAGGTGGGTGGGCAGAGGGTGACTGTGAAAAGGCAGTGACACTAAACAAATATTTTGCTCAGTATTTACAAATGAAGAGGGGTTACCAAAACAAACAGTAGAAACACTCTGGATACAGAAGTTGATACCAGCCCATTTACAGAAGAAAGGGTCTGAAAGAACCTTAAAACTGAAGGTGGACAAAGCAATGGGGCCTGATGGGATTCATCCCAGAATTTAAAGAACTAAGGGTAGAACTAGTGACACCACTGACTACCCTTTTAACAAATCATGGGAGGATGGGGTGGTACCCAAGGACTGGAGGAGGGCAGATGTGATTCCCTTCACAAAAGTGGGAGCAAGGCAGAAGCAGGAAACTACAGACCTGTTAGTTTAACCTCAGTGATAGGGAAAATGATGGAATCACTTCTGAAGGAAAGAACTGTCGAGTATCTAGAGGCCAGAGGGGCACACAACCCAAGGCAGCATGGATTCACAGCGGGAAGGTCATGTCAGACGAATCTGATAGATTTCTTTGACTGGGTGACCAAATTAGTAGATCAGGGAGGGGCTGTGGACATGGCCTACCTAGACTTTAGCAAGGCATTTGACACAGTCCCACACAAAAGATTAATATACAAGTTAGCCAGCCTTGGAGTGGGTCCCAAGATGGTAGCCTGGGTAAAGAATTGGCTGGAGAATAGGATACAGAGAGTAATAGTAAATGGAGTCCACTCTGAAGAAAGGGGTTACTAGTGGGCACCCAGGGTTCAGTATTAGATCGTCCTCTTCAATGTCTTATAAGCTTCATTGCAGAGGGACTGGAAGGAAAGGCATGTCTCTTTGCAGATGACACAAAGATCTGCAACAGAGTTGATGCACAAGGTGGGGTGGAAAGGATGAGAAGGACTTGGCAAGGTTAGAGGAATGGTCAAATGTATGGCAGCTTAGACTCAATGCTAAGAAGTGTGGCTAATGCACCTGGGAAACAAAAACCGGGGAAGAGTACACAATGGGGGGTGAGATACTAACAACAACAAAAATGGAAAGGGACCTGGGGGTAGTCATATCAGATGACCCAAAGGTGAGCAAGCAATGTGAGAGGGCAGCAAGGAGGGCTGGGGGGATACTGGGATGCATAGGGAGAGGCATCACCAGTAGAAAACAGGAAGTTATTATCCCTCTGTACAGACAGCTGGTGAGACCCCATCTGGAGTACTGTGTGCTGTTCTGGAGACCCAATCTCCACAAAGACATAGACAGGATGGAAGCTGTCCAGAGGAGGGCAACTAAAATGGTGCAGGGTCTGCACTGGAAGACATATGAAGAGAGACTTAAGGAGCTTAATATGTATAGCCTCAAGGAAAGGAGGGAGAGGGGGGACATGATAGAAACTTTAAAGTACCTCAAGGGAATCAACAAAGTCCAAGAGGGTAGCATCTTTCAAAAAAAGAGGTGTGCAAGAACAAGGGGGCACAATTTGAAGATGGGGGGGCGGCTCAGAGGTAATTTAAGGAAGTATTTTTTCACAGAGAGGGTTGTGGATGCACTGAACGGCCTTCCAGAGGAGGTTGTGGAGTCAAAAACAGTGGTGGAATTCAAGCATGCATGGGACAGTCATAAGGCAATTCTAGGGGTGGGGGTAGGAAGAAGTAGGCTGCTGGTTAACTAGGATCTGGAGCTTATCCATTAGGTAGGGAAATGGGCAGACTGGGTGGGCCAAGCGGTCCTTATCTGCAGTCAAATTCTATGTTTCTATGTTTCTATGAGAGGGTGGTGGAGCCATGGAATGCACTGCCTAGGAGGCTGGTGGAGGCAGAGACGGTGGAGGGGTTCAAGAGGAGGTGGGACAGGTACAGGGGAAGGGTTCTGGAAGCAAAATCCAATGCAGCGGGAATATCTGGAACTGGGAAGGGAGAAGCCAGAGAAGGCGAGGGGGGTAGCAAGGTCAGCTCCCAGGGTGGGGGCTGACCAAATGAGCAGATGCGAAAGACTGTTACGCCTGTTCTGCTGGCATTTTAGTATGTTAGTATGGCCCTCTCTAGCTTACCACTTGAGGGTTTAGCCAAGGGAAAAAAAACCTAAACAGGAGAGGACTCTGTTCAGGATGACCCCAATAAGCAATAAGCAAAGGGACAATGAGAAAAAAGAAAGGGGGGGTCCCTAAGGGTCCCCCCATGGAATGCACTGACGAAGTCTCCACCCTTAACAGGTTGACAACGAACCAAAAGATCTGTGCCAAGACATGGAATGGACCATACAGTGCACCCCACTGAGAATCCCAGGGAGTTCCCTCCAAGGCCAGGGCGAAGACCCTACTCACCACCCTCCTAGATTGGTCACTCTGTGAGTTTAGAGAAGGAAACAAAGGGCCCTAAGGTACCAATGTGACTCTGCCCCAACTGGCCTCAAAGAGGGGGAAGGTGAGCAGGGTGGATGCAGTGCCCAGGAGCTAAGGCCCAAGAGGGGAAGGTGAGTGGGAATCAGTAATAAATGGTGAAGATACAAGAGAAGATCAAGAATTACGGTAGGTACGTAATTTTCATATCTTCCCTTGTCAGTCTTTACCATTCATTACTGCTGGGTGAGTATCAAGCCCCCCAGAGGGGACCCGGCACTGCCCTGAGGGAACAGACTCCCTCAGCCTCCTGTGGGGGATACTCAGGAGGGGGAGACACTACAGCTATACTAAAACAACATGGCCTAAGGTTGGTCAGGACAAGGGGGTGTCCCCCCGTGGCTGGTGGATAGCAGACACCCCAGTAAATTCCTCCTTGCCCTGCAGAAGAAAAGATGGGTCCCCTGGAAGGTGGAGGAAATCACTCTATGCTGGGCAACGGGTGACAATCTAGACAGGCGAAGCCATGCCATCTGCCTGATGCAGATCTCTGTCCCAGCCAGTCTGGGAGCCACCTCATTGGTGTCATATGATGCCCTTGCTTGGTGCCCTGCAAGCTCCAGACCCTGTACAGAGAGGGCAATGGCTTGCCTAGATTCCTTCAAATCAGACCAAGATGCTAAAACCTGCACCAGCATTGAACACAGGTGCCAGTTGTGGGCTGTGTGGCAAGCATGATGTGAGCTGATGCAGGATAACACACGAGCTGAAGAGAAAAGCCTTTTACACCACCAGTCGAACTCAGCGGAATCCAGATCCGGTGGCTGGTTGTGTGCTGGGTTTTGAAGCCTGAAAGGAATATCTAAAGCCGTCAGCCCAAGGGAGGGTGAGGCAGAGAACCGAGAGACTCCTGGGGAGTGCAATACCTCCTCCTGCAGTCCACTAAGGCTGGGGATGAGGCAGCTGGTGACTGCCAGGTGTGGATTTATGCTTCTTGGAAGGGAATGGACCAGGAAGGTACCACCAGGTGGTTAACACTAAACTCACTCAAAAAGGAGCACGTCTCCCGCTAGGTACTGTGTCTCACCGCATAGGAAATATGGAGCTCCTGAACTAGTCTCGAGAGGAATCACTGATATTCGGTGAAACCAGCGTCGGAGGAAAGGTGGACAGAAGTCAAGGAAGCAGAGGAGTGCAGATGCTCAGAGTCCTCCTGCAGCAGTGGAGACAGGCGAAAGACCTGCTCATCCATGGCTCTAACATACCTGGGGAAGGCCGCTGCAGTTGCCCTGAATGTCTCCCAGGTTAAGGGTCCTGTAAGGCCCACATGGCCTGGGAGAGGGGGAGGTGTCTGCAGAGGGATTGGGGAAGGTCACTTAACAAAGAGTACCTGGCATCTGCCAGGGCTGTGAGACCCCGAAGAAGATCCTCCCACAGGGAGGGACCCAGGGGTCAATCCAGTCAGTGGGCGCTGTAAATGTGAAAACAAAACCTGGCTGAGTCCCAAGGGAGACTCTCCCCTGTGGTATGACTGGGGTTGCATGGATCCAGAAGGGCACTCCCAGCACCACCCACTAAGGATGCCTCTGAAGTCTCAGAGGAGGAGGAGGAGAAATGGGGCTTGGGACTGTGTGGAAGAGGGTCCCTGCACTTCACCCTGGCCTCTCAAACCCTCGGACTCTGACGATGCCTTCTTCCTCAAACCCGGTGTGAAGGGGTCCCCTGATCCCACAGGCCCTCCAAGGGAGGCCACAGAAGAGGGGGTCCCTGTCCCAACTGTGGTAGCCTGGGCAGCACCAGGGGTGGCAGCTGTTCTGGCCCCCAAGGTTGAGACCATCACCCCAGGCACCCCTGTACCGGTATCCATCAGGGAGCCCCCAACACCGTGGTCGATATGGCGGCTCGCAGACACTGCGGACTCCAAGGAGCCTGGGAGATGAACACTGAGTTGCCTGGTGTTTCGTCAAAGAGGGCTCCCTAACCCCAAAGAGTCGAGATGCCACTCCAGATTGACTTGCAAATCATCATCCTCCGAAGAGGAGGGGACCACACATACCACCAGACTAGTGACCCTGGGAGCTCCCCTGCCAATGGTGTCATGAACAGGGCCACCATGGGACACAACACCACCTGCAGCACCACTCCAATCACCGGTACCATGAATGGTGCTGGGATCCGAAATAGTGCCAGCAGGTGGCGCTAAGGGTTCACCAGTGCTGGGCCCAGCAGCCATGGGCTGCAACACTGGGGGAGCCTGCACCTCTGAGGAGGTGACTGCCGTAGCGGTGCTCCTGACCCAGCTCCACAGGAAACCAAGTTGTTCCTCCGGCACCATGGAAGAAACCTCCTTGATGGCAAGGCAGGAATCAGAAAAGGAGGTCTCCTCTGCACCGGGCCGTATAGACCCGGGAGGGGACCCAGAGGCAGGATCAAGGGTTCTTGCCATGGTATCCCTAGAACAATGCCATCCTCTGAAAGTCAGTGGAGCCCTGCTGACTTTAAACATGTGGATCTCAAGAACGCAGCAATCGATGGAGAAACAGGCATTGTGGTTGTCCATATTGTGGTTGGGACCCAGGCAGCGAAGGCAGACGTCATGCTGGTCTGTAACGGAAAAGTGCCGGCCACAGAGGCACGGCACATTTTGGATTTCTTCTTAGCCCCAGAACCAGATATGATGTGAAAACAATTTAACAAAACTACTGGAAAAGACCTGGCACTGTCGGTAAGGAAAATAAAAGGAATGAGCTTACCGCGGCGTCAATGGTTTTGGGTAGTACTCAGAATCGGGATGGAGATGAGATGCAGGAACGTGGTGTTGAATTTCAGCCTAGGCCTAGTGATGCAGTAAACTGTGGAACTCGCACAGCAGGTGCGACCTCGATGGTGGAAGAAACAGAACTGGGGTGAAGGAGGAGTCTGCGGTATCTAATGGTCAACCCTCATGCGCCACGCAGTGCTTCGGTCTCATGTGACTCACCCCCCCCCAAAAAAAAGCTCCTATGCAGGTGTGCGCCTCCAGCTTATACCCAGCAGTAATGAACAGTGAAGATTGACAAGGGAAGATTTGTAACTGCAACAGTTACCTGGGTCCACCGAAGAGGTTTGTAAAGCCAAGGCAGATCCCATATTCTTGAGTAAAGACTGGAAAGAAAGATCTTCCACTATGGATTTGGCAGATGTTGAAGGCTTGCTCTCCTGTTCAAAAACTGAGTCATCTGTATCATTAACAGAAAGGATTATGTCCAGATCAGACTCATCAAGGTCTCCCTCCATGCCAGACGGGCCACCAATGACAGGCTTTGGCCAGGAAAAATTAGGAACCGCTGAGGCCACCACCGGAGTTGAGGCCCTCAGCATCAGCCATGGCACAGATGCCATGGGGGATGCCAGCGCTGGCACTGAGGCCAGCCATTGGACACTTGACTCTGAAGTGGCCTGCGCCATCTCTCAAATAGACTGACAGACCTAGAAAAGGGAGAAGAAGTTGTAGGTACCTGTGCCATCCCCTGCTTGGACAACAATTGAGGGGGGAAGGCACAAGGAGTGGACCAGAAGGATACTAACACCGCAGGCAGAGGCCGCGTCTCTTGACCTGAACTCCCTGGCCTCGGCTCAATGACTCTGAATCCCAAAGGATCTGGAGCCAGAGCTGCTGCGTAAGGAATACGAGACAAACATCACACCCACTGCTCCATAAGAGCGGCCCAATAATGGAACTGCTCACCGGAAGCCCCAACGGAGGACAACAAGGGGCTCCTGGGTTGAGAATCATGGCCACCAGGAATGGAGGCCACCGGGGACCCAACCAGAGTCGAGTTGGGCCCAGCGCTCCTAGCCACCAATGATCCCTGTGCAGGCATATCAGAGGGTGACGTTGAGCGGTACCTCTTTTTCTTCTACCGTTGGGATGAAGAAGAGCTCGAGACTGAACTGTGCCGGGTCCCCAACCTCAATCAGGAACAGGATTGCTTCTTTTTCTGCTTACAGGAGGACTGTCCTCCCTCCCCAGCACCGGAATGCCCATGGTCATATCTCTGCTTTGAAAAGGGTGGTGGACCGGACACAGCCCCACTGCCAGAACAACTTTCAAGCAAAGTCTCCCTACCATCACCGACACTGTCCATGGTCAACTCTGTTGAAGGAATGGCTGTGAAAAGTTAAAACTTTGTTTTTTTTTTTAAATAAAATAAATAAATTACAAACTAAACTAACAAACTGAACAAAATGCTGCTATCATATAGACTTGAAGACTTGACTCCCACTGACGAGTGACACTGTACTGAAGCGCACTTGGCGAGAAAAAAGGAATTGAGGCGGTTGAAGTGTCAATACTGAGACAGCCTATACTGTGTGAGCCAGTCTCACGGTGTCGTACACGCATGATCCTATCTCGACTCTGACCCTCCTGAAGAATTTGGGCTCCCGCTGGGTCCTAGATCCGCCAGCATAGTCCCACTAGTGTGAATAAATGGTGAAGACTTTTAGTCCAGGAAGATCTTTGTGTAGTTAAAACAAATGAAGCGCTCCAATGAGAGAGCACTTCGTCCATTTTGTTTGCATAATGCCATCCCCCCCTCCCTCTGTTGCACCCACTCACCCCAAAGACCCCCCCTGCTTGTCCCCATCTGTGGCCGTTTCCCACCCACCCCACAGAGTTTTGCAGCAAATTACAGTCATCGCTAGACCTCTTGCAACACAATGTCCCCAGGCTTCCCACCCACCTCCCACGCGGACTGACAGAGTGCAGAGACACTGGGAGCTACACTCCCCAGACCCAGAGCAACACAGGGAGCAGTGTGGGTGGACACTGACAGGGAGCCATTTGTGCCCTCAGATACTTCATGGACAGTGCAATTGTGAAGCGGGTTATAATGGTAAAATTTTGTCCTGTCACTTCTCATTTCCTTCCCAACTGCAGTGAGTCACATTGCAGAGTCCTTTGTGTGCTTTAATAAGGATGTCTGTGGTGCGCCGTGTGGTAAGCGGGGTTCAGTGCAGCAGTTGAGTGACAGTGGTACCATGGCTTAATCCTTACTCAGTATACAATGGATTGGAACACACTCCAAAGTTGCCACGGATTGTTACTCAGTTACCCACAATGTCCCTGCAAAACACCAGACATTCTGTAATTAATCGGTTGCAGGTATTAAGCTTGCACTGTTATCTTGTTCTAAGTAAGGCACTCACTTGTTCCTGTTAGAGGGGGATATGCAGCTGCAGTGAGGGAGAGTGGCTGTACTTTCAGTTTCTACAGCGTTAAAAAAATCAATGCACCACGGTTGTCTGAAACTGCTGCCACATTCTGCAGTCACCACAGGTTTAAACAACAAGAACAACAAAATGAGCTGAAGCATCGTTTACAGAATGCGGCTGCACTTTCTATTTCCACAAGGTTAAACAAAAAAATAAACTGAAGCACAGTCATCTGCAGGACACAATGGGCAGTAGTTAGTTTCTTCCCCTTGGCCACCAGGGAGAGGGTCACAAAAAAAAAAAAAAAGTAGTGGCTTATTTTCTGTGTCTTTTTTTCTCTCTTACAAACGGCAGTGCAAGTAGTATAGAGCAACAAGTACGGTGCTGCAAAAGAACAGGTGAAAGAGCAGCTTAAAGTTAGGAGCATTTCCCTGGTTAGTCACCATGATATGGAAGATTTCCCACATTTAATGGGTGCTCACTTGTAAGCATGATTAATTATTTTTCAGCTTATAGCTGTGGTTCCTTAAATCGTAACAACCGTTCCAAGAGTCATTCCACATCACAAAACAGAACCACTGGAGAAATATCTACCACAAACTCCTCTGACGTACATCCTGACAATATTGCAACCACCTCAGCTGCTTCAAATTGAAATGTCTCTTTTTCCAAAAACAGAGAGACTATCATACAACCTCCTCCAACCAGAAACAATGCAAGACACATAAGGGAAAACGAGAGGGTAGCAGACACTCGCAAAACGCTGACAGGCAACTTGAGGAGCACAGCGCAGCAATAATTTATTATATTTACCACTTTACTCCTGCACAAACAAGTGTTATCCAAAAATGACTATCATTTGTGCCAGACCCCAAAATTAATTCATTTGACATTTTTGTGGACCTTAAAAAATTATTTCGCAAACTCAATTTAAAGAATTACTTTTGCAAAAAGCCAAACATGGGTTACGCAATGCTGAAGATTTTCCGATGTTAGACAATGACTTGCAAGCATTGCTGGATTTAGCTGCGGAGTGGAAGATGATGGTAGTCATTACATGGATATAAGCCAGAGATCAGATGTTAAACTTTTGCAACAGGCAGTGTCTGAACCCCTACCTCAAAAAACAAACTTTAAACCACGATCCAAGTTCAGCCTTCTGCCTGGTAACTCTGCACCACTGATAACTTTTCAGAATCTAGTGCAGAGATATTAGCAACTTTTTTTTCTTCCGAGTGGAGATATCATGTTAGTGTTATTTCTGTTGAACTTACCTCTTTTTTTCTCCCTCCTGATCCTTCTCTGTCATGTCCCACCCACTCCCTCCCTCTGTTGTCCCTTCATTAAACTTTTTCTCCATACTGTTCCCTCCCTCTGCATGTCCTGCCCACTCTGTCCTCTCACTGTCTGTATAGCAATCATTTTTTTGTTCAACAAAATCCCTTCATTTTTTTCCCTTCCTCTGCCTGTTTTGTCCACTCACTCCCTCTGCCCTATCCCACCATTGCTGTAGTAATATTTTTTTTTTCTGTGTGGGAAATCTTCATTTTGATGACTGTGGGTGGAGCCAACAGGAGTATTGCATGTACGAAAGGAGTGGTGTCATGTTTTCTGTCCGTGGAACTGACTGAAGGTGTAAATAGCATCCTCCGCCTTACCCTCCTCCAAGAAATGTTTTTCGCTGTTAAATAAATATGCTTTCATATTAGTCAATGGTTGCAGGTTACTATTTTCTTTCTTAAATGGGTGGTACAAGAACTGGAACCTGAGTAGTGGGAGGCAGCATTGTTTTTTTGGGGGAGGTAAGGTCCAACCCACCTCCACCAAGAAGCTCCTAAAGATCCAGCCCACCTTTTATTTTATTCATGTGGGAGGGAAATGAGGTGGATCTATAATGCTGAAAGAAGAGTCACTAGTTTGGCATCTGGCCAAGGAACAGAACAGCTCTGGAGTCCCTGCATTTTGTTAAGGACTAGGAGAACAGACAATACTTGATGCCTTCAAACTGACTAAAACCCCTTGGAACAAATGACTATCAGAGTCACCTGGTGTCTCAAAAGGAAAGACTCAGCTTTCATGTATTTCTTAAACATTTATATACTAAAAACAAAGTTCAGCTTTTGGGATTAACAATATTTGTTTACCATATTCTTTCTATCTATCTATCTATCTATCTATCTATCTATCTATCTATCTATATAGTTTGTCTTTTTAGTAGTTTCCAAATCTTGAAAGCATTGGAGTTAGTAATGTATTTATAAATACATTTTTAATTGTCTTTACAGATAAATCAACCAGCATGGTTAACAAATACATTCATTGACACCTATGAATGAATGGGGAGGGTTTTTTCTAACATTCCTTGTGAGTTTATACTCCTTGGAACCTGTTATTCCAGTTTCTGTACCTGTGTGTGAATAGGAAGCTTTACAACACTATTTTTCCTCTATCTTGAGACCACAGAAAGTTAACTCATTATCTTCTGGGAGTCATTCTGTGTCAGATTACCAATGGATAGTACAGACATCATACCTCAGCCACTATTCTGTCTTACCTTCTAGGTTTTTGAATTAGGCTAAATCCTTGCCTACCTTGTAACTATCCATGCCTTTATGCTTGTTAAGACATGTTTTATCATGCCCTAGTGAAAACTGCTTCTGTGTTATTGTGTGTACTCTTGCACTCCATGCCTTGTTATGCTTGTAATCCATGCCTATATTGCTTTTTTGTTCAACTGCTTTGTGCTACTGCATGTATTTTATAATTACTATGCAACTACCACTACCCGCTCCCCCAGGTTGTACCGAGAGACTAGCAACTTGTTGTTCAGTGTACCTTACCTGGTAACATCGTTTAAAATTTATTTTTTATTCTGTATATAACAAGCCATTGTATAATTGCAATAAGGCACTCCAGGGAGTGTGCTATTGTGTAATAACGTCACTCCTGGGGTGGTGGAAGCACTCGGCTTCACCTCTTCTTAAATATGCCCTTTCTCAAAGTACTGTACTTTGATTCAGTTAGTGTATGCAACAGCCTTCATGTGAACACTCTGGGCTTCTCTTTGACTGCTGATGTCTATTTGCTTTAGCTATTGTATATTGTTTGAGCTGCTTTGGTCTTCTTGATGTGATGCCTGTGTAAATGAGTCTCTGACTCAAAGGTTTGTAAATCTGATATTTTTTAAATAAATAAATAAATGTTTATGTTTAAGCCCATGAAACACCCTTATGTAGTTAATGCATTCGCAGTCGTAGTGGCTCTGCCAGAACTTGTTTGTTTCCTTGCCACTCTCTACCACTGCCACACCTGCATGCTCCCTCCCTCTTCCATGTCACTCTGTTGCTGTAGAGGTTTGCCCACTGTTGTGTGTAATCTCCACTTTTGTTTCCCTCCCATTCACTCCATCTGCCGTGTCATACCCACTCCCTCCCTTTGCCATTCCCCTTAGTTTTTTGATAATCATGCCCCATTTTTTTTGGTCAGAAATCCCTTTTTCTCTCTCCACTCCTTCCCTCATCTGTGTCCCCTCTGCTCCCTCCTCTGCCATGTCCCTCCATTTCTTGTTAGTAATGCCCAGTTTTTGCTTCAGAAATCATTGCTTGCTTTCTTCCTCCCACTCTCTCCCTCCACTGGCTCCCTCACTCTGCCCTGCTCCTCCATGGATGTACAGTAAGAAAAAAATACTCACCTTAGTAATGTTGTTTCTTCTAATGGAGTCTTGCTGTATTCTGACTATTGCAGTTAGGTCTTGCCTTTCAACTGCCCTGGAGAACAAAGAGTTAACTTTCCATGGCCAGCATGGAACGTTCAGTGCAAGCTCGGTTGAAGCCCATCTACTGTTGTTTAAACTCCAACTGTCAGATCTTTATGAGCAATACTCACTAGAAGTTCTGTGTGGAAACTGTAAAACTCACACTAGCCAACTGGCAACTAAATTTATTAAAAAGGTTTTTTTGGGTTTCAAAGCAAAGATTTAAGTCAAGAAACCTAAAAAACTAAACACAACACACACCCAAAGTAAAGGAGGGTGGAAAAGAGGGGCACCCCAGGGTGTCAACACTGCTCCTGCCCACCTACATCCCAAAACCAGGTTCTGAGAGGAGAGGCGGGAGTCAGAATACAGCAAAACTCCATTAGAAGAAACAATATTACTAAGGTGAGTAATTTTTTATTCAAACAACATGAAGTCTTGCTGTATTCTGACTATTGCAGACTACCAAGCAGTACCTCCATGGAGGAGGGACAGAACCTACTTTGGGAATAGGCTCTGAAGTACTGCTGTACCAAACTGAGCATCACTCCTAGCCTGGATATCCAGAGAGTAATGCTTGGTGAATGTATGGACTGTTTTCCAGGTGGCTGCTTGCTAAATTTCTAAGATAGGAATATCCCTGGCAGCAGCCAGGGAAGCAGCTGTACCTCTAGTAGAGTGAGCCCTCAGGCCTGAGGGTGGGGTTCTACCCAGTTTTTCATAGCAGAATTGTATACAAGAGACAATCCACCTGGCAATAGATCTCTTAGTGGCAGGTTTGCCCTTACCGACCTCTCCATATGTGAGGAACAACTGGAGGGACTCAAACCTGTGACCCTTGGTGCACTCTATGTAGCAGCTGAGGGCCCTTTTAACATCCAAGCTGTGCAGCCTCCTCTCTCCAGAGGAGGAATGGTCAGTGAAGAAAACAGGGAGAGACATAGACTGATTAAGGTGGAACTCTGAAACCACCTTAGGCAAAAACTTCCTGTTAGTTCTTAGGACCACTTTATCTCTGTGGAAAGAGATGAAATCAGGCTCCACTGACAGGGCTTGCAATTTACTGATACGCCTGGCAGAGGTAACGGCTACCAAAAACACAGTTTTCCAAGTCAAGTACTTAAGCTCTGCAGAGGACAAAGGCTCAAAGGGAGGTTGCAAAAGCTGAGCAATGCAAACATTAAGGTCCCAAGCAGCAGCAGGGTCCCTAAAGGGGGGATTGGTGTGCAGCAATCCCTTGAAGAACTTACAAAACACAGGATGAGCTGACAGAGGAGAGAGCTTGCCTACTGACAAGAAGGCAGAAACAGCTGCCAAATGCACTTTAAGTGTAGCAGGCCTAAGTCCTAAGCCATTAAGATGGACTATATAGTCTAGAACTGCATGCAACCCGGCAGATTCTGGAGAAATGTGCTTATTAGAGCACCAAATAGTGAACCTTTTCCATTTGGAGTTGTAAGTCTTTCTGGTGGAAGGCTTTTGAGAGGCCTTAAGGATATCCAGAACCCCTTGAGAAAGGTGCAGATCAGCAAACTCTAACTCTTCAAGAGCCATGCCTTGAGATAGAGAGACTTGAGGTTCGAATACCAAATCCTCCCCTGAGAGGATGTCAAAATCCTGGGAAGAGACAGGGGAAGGTGGACTGCTAAGGACAGCAACAGAGGGTACCAGGACTGTCTGGCCCAGTCTGGAGCAATCAGAATCACTTTGCATGGTTGTGACCTGATCTTGACTAACACTTTGAACAGGAGAGGGAAGGGGGAAAAGCATACAGAAATTTCCCTTTCCAATCCAGAATCAGAGCATCCAGGGGGACTGAGCCCAAGACTGGGGGGTCTGCAACAAAAGAGAGGAAGTTGGTGATTGTCTGGGGCTGCAATAAGGTCCATCTGTGGAGTGCCCCATCTCGAGAAAATCACTTTCAAAACTAGGGGATCTAGGGTCCATTTGTGATGGCCCTGTGATATCCTTCTGAGAGCATCTGCTAGGACATTGTCCTTCCCTGGGAGGTGAACTGCTATCAGAGAGGTTTGCAGGGAATAGGCCAGGGACCACAACTTCATTGCTTCTGTGCACAAGGCCGTAGACCGAGTGCCTCCATGCTTGTTGATGTATCACATTGTGGTGGTATTGTCTGTTCTGATCTGGACCACCTTGTTCTGTACAGATTTGGAAAAGGCTTGCAGTGCTAGAAACACTGCTCTGAGTTCCAAGAGATTGATGTGAAGCAGAGATTCTTGAGGTGACTACAGCCCTTGGGTGGTAAGATCCCCAGGTGGGCCCCCAACCCAGCAGGGAGGCATCTGTGGTGAGTATCACTGAATGAGACTGAGTGACAAAAGGAACTCCTTGCCTCAAATTGTCCTGATCCTGCCACCATTGCAAAGCCTGGATCAGGGTTCGAGTCACTGGGACTAGCTTGGTAAGGGAATCCTTTATTTGGGACCAGAAGGCTCTTAAGTGGAACTGAATGTCCCTCATCTGAAATCTTGCTCCCTGGACCACTGCTGTAGAGGCTGCCATGTGGCCCAGAAGCTGCAGGAAGAAAAAATTACTCACCTTAGTAATGTTGTTTCTTCTAATGGAGTCTTGCTATATTATGACTATTGCAGTTTGTCCCACCATTAGAACCGCTCCGGAGGTGAAAGAGTTAACTACCATGCCAGGTATGGAGTTTAGAGCGCGAGCTCGGTTAGAGAAGCTCTGACTGGGTAATTTCAAACCGAAACTGTCAGATCTTCATGAGCAAAAACTCACTAAGGTTCTGTGTGGAAGCTGTAACCTACACTAGCCAACTGGCTACCTAAATATTAACACATATTCCTGGTCCCAACACCAAGACTCAAGTCAGGGGACCAGAAAATAAATAATATAAGATAAAATAAAACACAACACCCCAAAACCCCAAGAAAGGGTGGAAAAAACATATAATGGGCATAACAAGTGCCAACACTGGACTGCCCACCCCATACCCAAGTAGAAGTTCTGAGAGGGGCAGGCTGGGGGGGAGGTCATAATATAGCAAGACTCCGTTAGAAGAAACATTACTAAGGTGAGTAATTTTTTCTTCAAACAACATGAAGTCTTGCTATATTATGACTATTGCAGAATACACAGCAGTACCTCCATGGAGGAGGGACAGAACTTACTTAGGGAATAGGCTCTGACGCATGGCTGTGCTAAATCTAGCATCCCTCCTGGCCTGGACATCCAAGGAGTAATGCATGGTGAAAGTGTGCACCGTTTTCCAGGTAGCTGCTTGACATATTTCTAAGATAGGGATGTTTCTGGCAGCAGCTAGAGACGTAGCTGTACCTCTGGTAGAGTGAGCCCTCAGGCCTGAAGGGGGAACCTTTCCCAGTTTTTGATAACAAAATTGGATACAAGAGACAATCCACCTGGCAATGGATCTCTTAGTGGCAGGTTTACCTTTCCCAACCTCACCATAAGTGAGAAAAAGTTGGAGAGATTCGAACCTATGACCCTTGGTACGCTCTATATAGTAACTAAGGGCCCTCTTAACATCTAAGCTGTGCAGTCTCCTCTCACCAGAGGAGGAGGAATGGTCAGTGAAGAACACTGGAAGGGAGATAGATTGGTTAAGATGGAAATCTGAAACCACCTTAGGCAAAAACTTCCTGTTAGTCCTAAGGACTACTTTATCCCTGTGAAAGGAAATAAAGTCAGTCTCCACTGACAAGGCTTGTAACTCACTTATCGCCTGGCAGAAGTGATGGCTACTAGAAAACAGTTTTCCAAGTCAAATACTTAAGCTCTGCAGAAGACAGAGGTTCAAAGGGGGTTGCATCAACTGGGCAATGCAAACATTAAGATTCAGGCAGGGGCGGGTCATTGAAAGGTGGATTAGTATGAAGTAATCCCTTGAAAACTTGGAAAATACAGGGTGAGTGGAGAGAAGAGGGCTTTCCTGCTGAAATAAAAGCAGAGACAGCTGCCAAATGTACTTTCAGGGTAGCTGGTCTCAGGCCCTAAAGAATTAAGATGGACCATAGTCCAAAACAATGGGCAAATCAGCAGATTCCGGGAAATATGCTTCCAGAGCACCAGATGGAAAACCTTTTCCATTTAGAATTATAAGTAGCCTAGTGAAAGGCTCAGAAGCCTTCAGGATGTCGAGAACACCTTGAGAAAGGTGTAGGTCAGCAACTCTAACTCCTCAAGAACCAGGCCTTGAGGTTGAGGGATTTGAGATTCGGATACCAAACTCTCCCTGGGCACAAGATAACAGGTTGTGCTTCCTGGGGAGGCACAGGGAAGATGGACTGCTAAGGACAGGAGGAGTGGTACCAGGGCTGCCTGGCCAATCTGGAGCAATCAGAATCATCCTGCAAGGCTGGGATCTGATTTTGACTAGCACCTTCAATAAGAGAGGGAAGGGGGGAAAGGCATATAGAAACTTCCCTTCCCAATCTAGGAGAAAGGCATCCAGGGGGACTGAGCCCATCACTGGGGGCCTGCAACAAAACAGAGGAAGATGGTGATTGTCTGGGGCTGCGAAAAGATCTATCTGAGGGGTGCCTCATCTGGCAAAAACTATCCCCAGTACTTGGGGATCCAGTGACCATTCGTGATGGCCCTGGGAAATCCTGCTGAGAGCATCTGCCAGGACATTGTCCTTTCCTGGGAGGTGAACTGCTATAAGGGAAGTGTTCAGGGAATAAGCCAGAGACCACAACTTCATTGCTTCAGTGCACAAGGCCGAAGACCGAGTGCCCCCTTGTTTGTTGATGTACCACATTGTGGTGGTGTTGTCTGTTCTGACTTGTACCACTTTGTTCTGACAGATGCAGAAAACGCTTGAAGTGCTAGAAAGACAGTTCTGAATTCCAGCAAATTGATGTGGAGCAGAGATTCCTGAGGGGATCACACTCCCTGGGTGGAGAGGTCGCCCATGTGAGCTCCCCATCCCAGAAGGGATGCATCTGTAGTAAGGGTCAAGGAGTGAGATAGAGGGATGAAGGTGACCCCTAGTCTTAAATTGCTCTGATCCTGCCACCACTGAAGGGCCTGGATCAGGGTTCGAGTCACTGGGATCAACTTGGAAAGGGGATCTTTTTCTTTGAGACCAAAAGGCTCTCAAGTGAAACTGAATGTCCCTCATCTGAAATCTTGCTCCTTGCACTACAGCTGTGGAAGCAGCCATGTGTCCTAGGAGCTGTAAGAAGTGCCTTGCTGGTCGAGAGACCTGCAAAGTGAAGGAGGAGGCCAGGGCCAATAGGTTTCTTACCCTCTCTAAGGGTAGGAAGGCTCCTGGCCTGCTTGACCAACTCTGCACCTATGAGAGTGAGAGTACCTGAACAGGTTCCAGAACTGACTTTGGAAGATTGAGCAGGAAACCCAGAGAGGTGAGCAGCTGCTGGTAACTTGCAGGTGTGATCTGACCTGTTCTGGAGACTGGCCTACAATGAGCCAGTCGTCTAGGTAGGGAAAGATAGCAATCCTTTGCCTTCTTAAATGGGCAACTGCTACCGCTAGACATTTTGTGAATACCCTTGGGGCAGAGGTGAGGCCGAAGGGCATTGCTCTGAACTGGTAATGACCTGAGGGCAGTTCGAATCTGAGGTATTTTCGGTGGGAGCTTCTGATTAGAACATGGAAATAGGCATCCTTGAGGCCCAGGGAAGCTAGCCAGTCCCCTGGTCTTAGAGAAGGTAAAATCATTGCCAGAGTCACCATTTTGAATTTTGGTTTCAAAAGGTGCTTGTTCAGATATCTTAGGTCCAAAATGGTGCGCCATTCTCCTGTCTTTTTTGGGGTAAGGAAGTACCTGGAGTACAGACCCTTGTCCTGGTGTAGGGGGGAAACCCTTTCTACAGCTCTGAGAGTCAGGAGGGTTGAGACTTCTGCTTCTAAGGCAAAGGTCTCCAGAGGGCTTGCAGGTGGAAAAGATCTGGCTCTCATCTTTGGAAATTTTTTGAAGCTGAGAACCAGACCCTGGCTTACTACTTCCAGGACCCACTTGTCTGATGTTAGAGACTCCCAGTCCTGAATGAAGTAAGCCAACCTGCCCCCTACAGGTAATGGAGAACCGGCCCTGGGTGCCTGTTTGGCAGGGGCTTTAGGCTGAGGGGTGGGAGCAGACCTGCTTGCACCCCGTCTGCCTCTGCCTGTGAAGAACCCCCTCTGAGCATAAGCAGAAGAAGCCTGGGTTTGGTAAAAAGGCCTGTGAAAAGGCCTACCTCTACCCCTTGGGGTCTGCTTCTGAGGAGTGGCTTTCCGCTCCTTGGCTTGTGCACTCCTATAAGTTGTTCAATATTCATCCATTTTCTTCATGTAATTCTCTGTCTGCTCCCCAGAGAATTCCCTAGCACAGGAAAATCCATAGCCTTAGTCTGGGTATCCTGTGACAAACTAGTACACCTGAGCCAAGCCAACCTACGAAAGGCCACAGATGTAGCCATGACTCTAGAGGATACATCATTAGAATCACAGCAGCATGGAATTGCACCTTGGATGCCTCAATACCATCAGCAGCCACCTGCTCCAGCTCCTTGCAAGCTGGCCAGGGGCCTGTTTCCAAAGCCATGACAGTGTCCATCTAGATTTTTGGTATCTTGCCACATAAGCCATGTAATTTGCTTGTCTGAGTCCCAAGGACGCTGCCATGTATTGTTTTTTAGCCGTGGCATCAATCTTCCTGGAGTCGTTGTCAGGAGGATGTGAAGCCAGGGGAATGTTAGCTTTATCACAGGCTGCAGCCTGAACTACCCCAAGACTGCATTGCTGTGAAAGAAAGTCTGTATCAGGACCTGACAAAGTGTATCTCCTGTCCATCTTCTTGTCAACAGGAGGCACAGAATTAGGAGCTTTTAGAATTTTTATTGTTTGTTTCCTAAATGATTTATGTAAGGGGATAGACAATCTCCTAGCCTCTGGGATATCCATCATTTCCACAAAATCAGGTTCCTCTTGCTCATCCACAGCTTCCTCTAATGGGAGCTGGAGGGTTTCAGCAACCTTTTTATAAAACAGAAAGTGAGAAGGGGACCCAGAAAGCATAGGGGGAGATTCTAAAGGTCTGTCTGGGGAGATGTCCGGTTCAATGGGCACATCCAGACACTCAAAGTCACATTCACACTGTTCATAATCCTCCTCCCCCTCCTCTGGTTCATAAAACTCTTCAATATCATATTCTTGAACCGGTGGAACCGGCCGAACAGACCTTTTACCAGACAGTGGCGGTTCAGATGGAACCGGAGAAAGTGACTGTACAATCTGTATAGCTTTTGATATTTCTGCAGCAGTTGGAGAAGGAATTTTGGACTCCATACCTGCTGATTTTTTAGTTTTCTTTGCTGGAACTGGCTCCTCAGAGCCAGCTTTACGTTTGGCCGAGGAAGTCTCGCCCTGGTCAGAGGGCACTCCCTCCGGTTCGGTTGGCACCGAACCGGGCTGGCCATCTGGGTCAGCGGACTTTTTGGCCTCTCGTTCCCTGAGCCTGCCCACTCTCTTATCTAGGGTGGCTGCAGGGAAATTTTTACAAATCTGGCAGTCTGAATTGAGGTGGTCAAACCCCAGACAATAGACACATGTAGTGTGTGGGTCAGCCTTGGCAAAGGCTTCCCCACAGACACTACAGTGTTGAAACCCAGTGGGCCCGGTTTTTCTTTTGGGTTTCTCAGACATGATGCCAGCCTAACCAACAAACTTGCCCTTTTAACGGCAGTGCCAGGCAAGACACCCTTATCGGTTCCCAACCGTGTCACGGGTCGTGGAAAAAACCGTAATGAAATCCGTTCTTTTTAGAACCGATAAGAACCGGGAACCGCACTCTAAAAGCTTTAAATGCTTATTTTTCAAAGTTTTAAACGACCTGATCGGTTCGAACCGAACCGATAAACATTTACAAGTTCCACACAGAAATAAACCTGTCTATTACTTACAATACCACAGACAGAGCTTGAACCGATCGGTTTGCGATTAAAATAATAATACTTGCGGTTGAATTTAACCGAAAAAATACTGTTTAAACCGAGAAATGAACCGAGCAGTAGGAGAAATCTCCGGAGCGACTGTTCAGTGAGGCGGAGTAAAGAATCTGACAGTTTCGGTTTGAAATTACCCAGTCAGAGCTTCTCTAACCGAGCTCGCACTCTAAACTCCGTGCCTGGCATGGTAGTTAACTCTTTCACCTCTGGAGCAGTTCTAATGGTGGGACAAACTGCAATAGTCATAATATAGCAAGACTTCATGTTGTTTGAAGTGCCTTGCTGGTCGAGACACCTGAAAGGTGAATGAAGAGGTCAGTTCCATAAGAGTCCTTACCCTGTCCAGGGGAAGGAAGGCTGTTGTTCTTATTGTATCCAGCTCTGCCTCTATGAAGGTGAGGAGCTGTACTGGCTCGAGAACTGACTTTGGAAGGCTGAAGAGGAATCCTAAGGAAGTAAGCACTTGCTGAGTTATTTGCAGATGTGACTTGACTTGGTCTGGAGACTGACCCACTATGAGCCAGTCGTCCAAGTATGGAAAGATGGAGATCTTTTTTCTCCTTAGGAAAGCAACCACTACTGCCAGGCACTTTGTGAACACCCTTGGGGCTGATGTTAGGCCAAAGGGCATTGCTCTGAATTGATAGTGGCCTGAAGGCAACTCGAACCTGAGGTACTTTCTGTGGGAGCACCTGATGGGAATGTGAAAATAGGCATCTTTGAGGTCCAGGGAGGCTAGCCAGTCCCTGGCCTTAGAGAGGGCAGAATTATTCCCAGAGTCACCATTTTGAACTTTGATTTTAAAAGGTGCTTGTTCAGATATCTTAGATCCAGGATGGGCCACTATTCTCCTGTTTTTGGGTGGGTTAGGAAGTATCTGGAGTACAATGCTTTGCCCTTGTGTAGGGTAGGAATACTCTCTATGGCTCTGAGAGCCAGGAGGGAAGAAATCTCTGCCTCTAGGACAAGGGTCTCTGATGGATTTGCAGGTGGAAAGGATCTGGTTCTCATCTTGGGAAATTTTTTGAAGCTGAGAACCAGTCCCTGGCTTACTACTTCCAGGACCCACTTGTCTGATGTCAGAGATTTCCAGTCCTGGACAAAGTAAGCCAGCCTGCCCCCTACAGGTATTGGAGAATCGGCCCGGGCAGACCCATCAGGGTGTCTGCTTGGCAGGGGCTTTAGGCTGAGGGGTGGAAGCAGGCCTGCTCATTCCCCGTCTGCCTCTCCCTCTGAAGAACCCCCTCCTAACATAGGAAGAAGAGGAGGCCTGGGCTTGGTAAAAAGGCCTTTGAAAAGGCCTGCCCCGGCCCTGGACTGCTGCCTTTGAGGAGTGGCTTGTCTTTCTTTAGCCTGAGCACTCCTGTAGGTGGTCCTGTACTCATCCATCTTTTTCATGTAGTTCTCTGTCTGCTCCCCAAACATAGAATTACCAATGACAGGGAAATCCATGGCCTTAGCCTGGGTATCCTGTGATAGGCTAGTACATCTGAGCCAAGCCATCCTCCGAAGGGCCAGAGATGTAGCCATGACTCTAGATGAAACATCATTGGAGTCCACAGCGGCATGAAATTGCACCTTGGATGCCTCAATCCCATCTGCAACCACCTGCTCCAGCTCCTTGGCAAGTTGGTCAGGGGCCTGTTTAGCCAGAGCCAGAACAGTGTCCCATCTGGACTTCTGGTATCTAGCTGTGCAGGCCATATAGTTAGCCTGCCTGAGTCCCAAAGATGCTGCCATGTACTGCTTCTTTGCCATAGCATCAGTCCTCCTGGAGTCCTTATCTGGGGGGTGTGATGCCAAGGAAATATTTTCCTTATCACAGGCAGCAGCCTGCACTACCCCAACATGGCTGCATTGCTGAGAAAGGAACTCCATGTCTGAGCCTGAAAGGGTGTACCTCTTGTCCATTCATCTGTCCACAGGAGGTATGGAGTCAGGAGTCTTTAGAATTTTAATTGTCTGTTTCCCAAAAGATTTATGGAAGGGAATAGACAGTCTCCTGGACTCTGGGATGTCCATCATTTCAACAAAATCAGGCTCCTCCTGATCCTCTACTGCTTCTTCCATTGGAAGCTGGAGGGTTTCAGCCACTTTTTTGTAAAACATAAAGTGGGAAGGGGACTCAGAAAGCCTAGGAGGAGAAACACCTGAAGGTCTGTCTGGGGAGATGTCCGGGTCAATAGGCACATCCAGACTTTCATAATCACCATCATCATCCTCATACTCTCCCTCCTCCTCCGGTTCATAAAATTCTTCTGAAGTGTAATCTGGAACCGGGAACCGACCGAACCGAGCCGAGCCCCTGCCAGATGGTGCCGTTTCGGCCAGAACTGAAGTTAGCGATTGCACTATCCTTATCGCTTTGGCTATCTCATCAGCGGTCGGAGTATGAATTTCTGGATCCGAACCGGATGATTTTTCTCTTCTCTTCCTTTTAACCGGAACTGACTCCTCAGAATCGGCTCTCCTTTTGCCTGAAGAAGTTTTGCCCTGGTCAGAGGGCACTCCTTCTGGTTCGGTTGGAACCGAACTGGGCTGGCCATCCGGGTCAGCGGACTTCTCGGCCTCCCTTTCCCTCAGTCTACCTACTCTCTTATCCAGAGTGGCTTTGGGAAAATTCTTACAAATTTGGCAGTCTGAATCAAGGTGGTCAAACCCCAGACAATAAACACAGGTGGTGTGGGGATCAGCCTTAGCAAAGGCTTCCCACACACACTACAATGTTGAAACCAGTGGGCCAGTTTTTTCTTGGGTTTCTCAGACACGGCCAATCCTATCCAAATCTTACCCTTTTTTCGGCAACTACCATGGCAAGACTCCCTCTATCGGTTCCTGACCGTTTTGTGGTCTTGGAAAAAAACGTAATTAAATCCCTTTTTTTTAGAACTGATACGGACCGATTACCACACTCAAAGTAACTTCACAAACTTTTTAAGACTAAATTGATCGGTTCAGCTGAACTGATCCGAAATTTACAAGTTCCACACAGAAACTAAATGTAAAACCTGTCTAGTACTCACGGTACCACAGACAGAGACTTAAACCAACAGATTCGGTAGCAGAAATTCGGTAGAAACCGAGCGAAAAAACGACACTTTAACCGACTTTTTTGAACCGAGCAAAGGAGAAATCTCCAGAGTGACTGTTCAGTGAGGCGGAGTAAAGAATCTGACGGTTGGAGTTTAAACAACAGCAGACAGGGGCTTCAACCAAGCTGAACGTTCCATGCTGACCACGGAAAGTTAACTCTTTGTTCTCCGGGGCAGTTGAAAGGCAGGACCTAACTGCAATAGTCAGAATACAGCAAGACTTCATGTTGTTTGAATACCTGTTTTTAGTAAGAAATTCCTTCTTTTTTCTTCCTCTTGCTCTCTCCCTCCCTCCTCCTTCTCCCACTGGCTCAGTTCCTCTGCCCTGTCCCTCTGTGGCTGTAGAATTATGCCCATTTTTTTGTCAGAATTCCTCATTTTGTTGTGTAGCCCATTTCCTTACTCCATGTCTTGACATTTTTTTTTGTTCAGAAATCCCTGCTTTCCCCCTTCCCCATCTGCTGTGTACCAGTTGCTCCCTTCCTCACCCATGTCCTTCCTTTACCTGTTAGTCATGCCTTTTTTTGGGGTTTGTTCAGAAATCTCTGCTTTTTTCCCCTTCAACTCTCTGCCTCTGCTATGTTCTGCTCACTCCTTCCCTCTGCCATGTTCCTCCATGGCTGTAGAGTACAGTTGTTTTCATGAGAAATCACAGTTTTTTTCTCCCTCCCACTCCCTTCCTCCACCATCAATCCCCCTGCACCATTCCTCTATGCAGTCCATCCATGTCTGTAGAGTTTTGCTTCTTTTTTGTTCAGAAATACCAATTTTATTTTTCCCTCTTGTTCCTTCCCTCCGCCATATCCTCCATTTCTTGTTAGTTATGTCTGTACTTCTGTAACCTGTAAAAAAAAAAAAGACAAAAAAAAACACCTTGGTCCATCGATGTCTTTTGCAGCCATTCCTTACCCCCCACCAGACTCTCCCATGGAGCATCCATTACCCCCCACACCCCCAAGGCCTTACTTACTCATTGTGGTTCTAATGCCGTAATCCTTTCTGGACAGCAGATATGTCTTCACTCTTCAAAGTCGGACCATGAACTGAAGACACAGGTATGCAGTTCAATGTATTTCAATGACATTTTGAACTTGGTGCCATAACATCTTTTTAATTTAAGGATTATGTCCAAAGTTTGGTGAAAAATGTACACTTCATAATATATCTTACACCCTAAAACCACTCCTGTGGCAAAATTGAGGTTCTTCCCGTGCTCCTGGACACCCAAATTGCCTAATCGGGGTGCGGAGACATAAGGGAGGGACCTGAGGGGCCACAAACCTTGTTTTATAAAAGTGCTAAAAAGCACATGTAAATAAGCCAGCAGCTGAGGCTGCTGGGAACTGTAGTCCTGCCCCAACCGGTACAACAGCAATACCAATGGTGAACTTTCAGCATTGACAAATGCTTGTTTAGTAGAAGTTGGAAATGAAACATAGAAATTGATGGCAGATACAGACTGCTAGGGCCCATCCAGTCTGCCCATTATCCCTGCCTCCTGTAAAAGCCGCAGACCCTACATGATGTCCGGCTTTACCTCCTTGTTCCCATTGCTAAGGTTCCCCTATACCTGTCCCATGCATGCTTGAATCCCCCACTGTGTTTTCCCCCACCACCTCTGCTGGGAGTCTATTCCATGCATCCACCACCTTTTCTGTAAAGAAATACTTCCTTACGCTACCCCTTAGTCTACCCCCTTCCAACCTCATGTCACGCCCCCTTGTTCATGGACATCTCCTTTTCTGAAAGATGCTACCCTCTGGTACCCTATTTATGCCTTTTAGATATTTGTAGGTTTATATCATATTTCCCCTGTCTCTTCATCATGGATTTTGCGAAAGCCCTTGATAAGTTACCACACACGGAATTGTTATACCTACTAGAGGAACTTAAGTTAGATACAAACATCTGTAACTGGGTTTCAGCCTGGTTACAGGGTAGGAAACAAGAAAAAATTACTCACCTTAGTAATGTTGTTTCTTCTAATGGAGTCTTGCTATATTATGACAATTGCAGTTTGTCCCACCATTAGAACTGCTCCGGAGGTGAAACAGTTAACTTCCATGCCAGGCATGGAGCTTAGAGCGTGAGCTCGGTTAGAAAAGCTCTGTCTGGATAATTTCAAACTGAAACTGTCAGATCTTTACGAGCAAAACTCACTAAGGTTCTGTGCGGAAGCTGTAACCTACACTAGCCAACTAGCTACTTAAATATTAACACATTTTCCTGGTCCCAACACCAAGACTCAAGTCAGGGGACCAGAAAATAAGATAAGATAAGATAAGATAAACACAACACCCAAACACCCCAAAAAGAAGGGGTGGAAAACATAAAATGGGCATCAACAAGTGCCAACACTGGACTGCCCACCCCATACCCAAAGTAGAAGTTCTGAGAGGGCAGGCTGGGGAGGTCATAATATAGCAAGACTCCATTAGAAGAAACATTACTAAGGTGAGTAATTTTTCTTCAAACAACATGAAGTCTTGCTATATTATGACAATTGCAGACTACACAGCAGTACCTCCATGGAGGAGGAACAGAACCTACTTTAGGAATAGGTTTCTGAAGCACTTGCTGTGCTAAACCGAGCATCCCTCCTGGCCTGGATATCCAGGAGTAATGCTTGGTGAAAGTGTACTGTTTTCCAAGTAGCTGCTTGACATATCTCTAAGATAGGGATGTCTCTGGCAGCAGCTAGAGACGCAGCTGTATCTCTGGTAGAGTGAGCCCTCAGGCCTGAAGGGGGAACCTTTCCCAGTTTTTGATAACAAAATTGGATACAAGAGACAATCCACCTGGCAATGGATCTCTTAGTGGCAGGTTTCCCTTTCCCAACCTCACCATAAGTGAGAAATAGTTGGAGGGATTCGAACCTGTGACCCTTGGTACGCTCTATGTAGTAACTTAGGGCCCTCTTAACATCTAAGCTTTGCAACCTCCTCTCACCAGAGGAGGAGGAATGATCAGTGAAGAACACTGGAAGGGAGAAAGATTGATTAAGATGGAAATCTGAAACCACCTTAGGCAAAAACTTACTGTTAGTCCTAAGGACTACCTTATCCCTGTGAAAGGAAATAAAGTCAGTCTCCACTGACAAAGCTTGTAACTCACTTATGCGCCTGGCAGAAGTGATGGCTACTAGAAAAACAGTTTTCCAAGTCAGTACTTAAGCTCTGCCAAGACAGAGGTTCAAAGGGGGTTGCATCAGCTGAGCAATGCAAACATTAAGATCCCAGGCAGGAGCAGGGTCCCTGAAAGGTGGATTAGTATGAAGTAATCCTTTGAAAACTTGAAAATACAGGGTGATTGGAAAGAGAAGAGGGCTTTCCTGCTGAAATAAAAGCAGAGACAGCTGCCAAATGCACTTTCAGGGTAGCTGGTCTCAGTCCCAAAGAATTAAGATGGACCATATAGTCCAAAACAATGGGCAAATCAGCAGATTCCGGGGAAATATGTTTCCCAGACCACCATATGGAAAAACTTTTTCCATTTAGAGTTATAAGTAGCCCTAGCGGAAGGCTTCCTAGAAGCCTTCAGGATTTCGAGAACACCTTGAGAAAGGTGTAGGTCAGCAAATTCTAACTCCTCAAGAGCCAGGTCTTGAGGTTGAGGATTTGAGATTCGGATACCAAACTCTCCCCTGGGCACAAGTTAACAGGTTGTGATTCCTGGGGAGACGAGGGAAGATGGACTGCTAAGGACAGAAGGAGTGGGTACCAGGGCTGCCTGGCCCAATCTGGAGCAATCAGAATCATCTTGCAGGGCTGGGATCTGATTTTGACCAGCACCTTGAATAGGAGAGGGAAGGGGGGAAAGGCATAGGAACTTCCTTCCCAATCGAGGAGAAAGGCATCCAGGGGGACTGAGCCCATCACTGGGGGCCTGCAACAAAACAGTGGAAGTTGGTGATTGTCTGGGGCTGCAAACAGATCTATCTGAGGGGTGCCCCATCTGGCAAAGACTATCCCCAGTACTCAGGGATCCAGTGACCATTCGTGATGGCCCTGGGAAATCCTGCTGAGAGCATCTGCCAGGACATTGTCCTTTCCTGGGAGGTGAACTGCTATGAGGGAAGTGTTCAGGGAATAAGCCAGAGACCACAACTTCATTGCCTCGGTGCACAAGGCCAAAGACCGAGTGCCCCTTGTTTGTTGATGTACCACATTGTAGTGGTGTTGTCTGTTCTGACTTGTACCACTTTGTTCTGAACAGATGCAGAAAACACCTGAAGTGCTAGAAAAACAGCTCTGAGTTCCAGCAGATTGATGTGGAGCAGAGATTCCTGAGGGACCACACCCTGGGTGGAGAGGTCGCCATGTGAGCTCCCCATCCCAGAAGGGACGATCTGTAGTAAGGGTCAAGGAGTGAGATAGAGGGATGAAGGGGACCCCTAGTCTCAGATTGCTCTGATCCTGCCACCATTGAAGGGCCTGGATCAGGGTTCAAGTCACTGGGATCAACTTGGATAGGGGGATCTTTTCTTTGAGACCAAAAGGCTCTCAAGTGGAACTGAATGTCCCTCATCTGAAATCTTGCTCCTTGCACTACAGCTGTGGAAGCAGCCATGTGTCCTAGGAGCTGTAGGAAGTGCCTTGCTGGTCGAGAGACCTGCAGAGTGAAGGAGGAGGCCAGGGCCACTAGGGTCCTTACCCTTTCTAGGGGCAGGAAGGCTCTGGCCTGCTTTGTCTCCAATTCTGCACCTATAAACGTGAGTACCTAGACAGGTTCCAGAACTGACTTTGGAAGATTGAGAAGAAAGCCTAAAGAGGTGAGCAGCTGCTGGGTAACTTGCAGGTGTGATTTGACCTGGTCTGGAGACTGACCTACAATGAGCCAGTCGTCTAGGTAGGGAAAGATGGCAATCTTTTTGCCTTCTTAAATGAGCAACTGCTACTGCCAGGCATTTTGTGAATACCCTTGGGGCAGAGGTAAGGCCGAAGGGCATTGCTCTGAATTGGTAATGGCCTGAGGGCAGTTCGAATCTGAGGTACTTTCGGTGGGAGCTTCTGATAAGAACATGGAAGTAGGCATCCTTGAAGTCCAGGGAAGCTAGCCAGTCCCCTGGCCTTAGAGAAGGTAAAATCATTGCCAGAGTCACCATTTTGAATTCTGGTTTTAAAAGGTGCTTGTTCAGATATCTTAGGTCCAGAATGGGCCGCCATTCTCCTGTCTTTTTTGGGGTAAGGTAGTACCTGGAGTACAGATGCTTGCCCTGGTGTAGGCGAGAAACCCTTTCTACAGCTCTGAGAGCCAGGAGGGTTGAGACTTCTGTTTCCAAAGCAAAGGTCTCTGGAGGGTTTGCAGGTGGAAAAGATCTTATTCTCATCTTTGGAAATTTTTTGAAGCTGAGAACCAGACCCTGGCTTACTACTTCAAGGACCCACTTGTCTGATGTTAAAGACTCCCAGTCCTGAACGAAGTAAGCCAGCCTGCCCCTACAGGTAATGGAGAACCGGCCCTGGGCACCCCATCAGGGTGCCTGTTTGGCAGGAGCTTTAGGCTGAGGGGTGGGAGCAGGCCTGCTTGCACCCGTCTGCCTCTCCCTCTGAAGAACCCCTCTGAGCATAAGCTGAAGAGGAGGCCTGGGTTTGGTAAAAGGCCTGTGAAAAGGCCTACCTCTACCCTGGGGTCTGCCTCTGAGGAGTGGCTTGCGCTTCTTGGCTTGTGCACTCTATAAGTGGTTCTATATTCATCCATTTTCTTCATATAATTCTCTGTCTGCTCCCCAAACAGAGAATTTCCTACCAAGGAAAATCCATAGCCTTAGTCTGGGTATCCTGTGACAAACTAGTACACCTGAGCCAAGCCAATCTACGAAAGGCCACAGATGTAGCCATGACTCTAGAGGATACATCATTAGAATCCAAAGCAGCATGGAATTGCACCTTGGATGCCCTCAATACCATCAGCAGCCACCTGCTCCAGCTCCTTGGCAAGCTGCTTCGGGGGCCTGTTTGACCAAAGCCCTGACAGTGTCCCATCTAGATTTTTGGTATCTTGCCACATAAGCCATGTAATTTGCTTGTCTGAGTCCCAAGAACGCTGCCATGTATTGTTTAGCCATGGCATCAATCTTCCTGGAGTCCTTGTCAGGAGGATGTGAAGCCAGGGAATATGAAAAATTACTCACCTTAGTAATTGCTTTTCTTCTCATGGAGTCTTGCTATATTATAACAATAGCAGTCAGCCACTGCAGCTGAACTGCCCCGAGAGGAAGGAGTTAACTCCAGAAGATCGGAGTTCTACAGCGAGGGCGCTGTGCCCAAAGTTTCTATCTGGCAGTTTCAAATGAAACTGTCAGATCTTTCTAAGCTAACATCAAAGGACGGAAAGTCTGTGTGGAAAAACTACACTAGCCCATGGCTACCTACTAGTAGTAATAACAACAATATAAAGAACAAAGAACACTCAGAGCCATAATAACAAAAATTGATGGTATTATGGTTCGTTTCACCTTGACAAGCACATATGAACCCCCTTCCCCAAAGACTCAAGTCTAGGAAGGGGCAATATAAATAACCCTAAATGAAACAATCTAGATCCTAACCCAAAGGAAAAGAGGGTAAGGAAAAACTACAATGGCATGACACAGTGCTTGCACCAATTCGCCACCCTACCCAAGTAGAAGTTCTGAGAGGGGTAGGAGGGAGGGTGGTTAATATAGCAAGACTCCATGAGAAGAAAAGCAATTACTAAGGTGAGTAATTTTTCTTCAAACACCATGAAGTCTTGCTATATTATAACAATAGCAGATTACACAGCAGTACCTCCATGGAGGAGGGCAGAACCTACTTAGGAAATAGGCTCTGAAGCACAGCTGTGCCAAACTAGCATCTCTCCTGGACTGGACATCCAGGAATAATGCTTGGTAAAGGTGTGAACTGTCTTCAGGTAGCAGCTTGACAAATCTCCAGAATGGGGATGTCTCTAGCAGCCGCTAGAGACGAGCTGTACCCTCAGGAGGGCCCTCAATCCTGAGGGGGTACTCTACCCAGTTTCTGATAACAGAATTGGATACAAGAAACAATCCACCTTGCAACTGTTCTCTTAGTGGCAGGTTTCCTTTGCCAACCTCACCATAGGTAAGAAAGAGTTGGAGGGATTCGAACCTATGACCTCTGGTGCGCTCTAAATAGTAGCTTAAGGCTCTTTGACATCCAAGCTGTGCAGTCTCCTCTCACCTGAGGAAGAATGCTCAGTGAAAATACTGGAGAGAGATAGATTGATTCAGGTGGAAATCAGAAACCACCTTAGGCAAAAACTTTCTATTAGTCCTAGGACTACCTTATCTCTGTGGAAAGAGATAAAATCTTCTTCCACTGACAGGGCCTGTAGCTCACTTATGCGTCTGGCAGAGGTGATAGCTACTAGGCAAACGGTTTTCCAAGTTAAATACTTGAGCTCTGCAGAAGACAGAGGCTCAAAGGGGGGTTGCATTAACTGAGCAATGCAAATATTCAGGTCCCAGGCGGGAGCTGGTTCCCGAAAAGGAGGGTTAGTATGAAGTAACCCTTTAAAAAACTTGGAGAACACCGGGGAGAAGAAAGGGAGGCAGGCTTCCTGCTGACACAAAAAGCAGAGACAGCTGCCAGATGAACCTTCAGGTAGCTGGTCTAAGGCCTAGGAATTCAGATGGACCAAATAGTCCAGTAGAATGGGAAGATCAGCAGATTCTGGGATAATCTGCCTCTCAGAGCACCAGATGGAAAACCTCTTCCACTTAGAATTATAAGTGGCCCTAGTGGAAGGCTTCCTTGAAGCCTTTAAAATATCCATGACACCTTGAGAAAGGTGTAAGTCAGCAAATTCTAGCTCCTCAAGAGCCAAGCCTTGAGGTGGAGGGTTTGAGGTCCGGATGCCACACTCCCTGTGCACAGGCCAGTAAGTCGTGGACTCTGGGCAGGCTCAGGGCAGGGTGGACTGCCAGGACAGGAGCAGAGGGTACCAGGGCTGTCTGGCCCAATCTGGGGCAATCAGAATCACTCTGCAAGGTTGAGATCTGATTTTTACTAGTACCTGAAAAGGAGAGGAAAGGGGAAGGCATACAGGAACTTCCTTTCCAGTCCAACAGAAAGGCGCCCAGAGGGACTGAGCCAGAACTGGAGGCCTGCAACAGAAAAAGAGGAAGTTGGTGGTTGTCTGGGGCTGCGAAAAGATCTATCTGAGGGTGCCCCATCTGGCAAAACAGACCCCAGCACTTGTGGATTCAGAGCCCATTCGTGATGGCCTGAGAAATTCTGCTGAGGCGTCCGCCCAGGCATTGTCCTTCCCTGGGAGATGAACCGCTATCACGGAGGTGTTCAGGGAGTAAGCCAGAGACCACAACTTCATTGCTTCGGTGCACAAGGCTGAAGACCGAGTGCCCCTCTTGCTTGTTGATGTACCACATTGTGGTGGTATTGTCTGTCCTGACTTGAACCACTTTGTTCTGGACAGAATCTGAAAACACCCGAAGAGCTAAAAAGACAGCTCTGAGTTCCAAAGGATTGATGTGGAGCAGAGACTCCTGAGGAGACCATACTCCCTGAGTGGCAAGGTCGCCCAGGTGAGCCCCCCACCCTAACAGGGAGGCATCCGTGGTGAGGGTGAGGGAGTGAGAAATGGGAATGAAGGAACCCCTGTCTTAAATTGCTCTGGACCTGCCACCAGTGGAGGCTAGGATCAGAGTTTGAGTAACTGGGACCAACTTGGTAGGGGTCCTTCCTTTGAGACCAATAGGCCCTCAAATGGAACTGAATGTCCCTCATCTGGAATCTTGCTCCCTGCACGACAGCTGTGGAAGCAGCCATGTGCCCGAGGAGTTGCAGAAATGCCTTGCTGGTCGAGACCAAGCAGGGTAAAGGAGGATGCCAGGGCGATGAGTCTGTCCACCCTTTCCGAGGGAAGAAAGCCCTGGCTAACCTTGTGTTCAATTCTGCGCCTATGAAAGTTAGGACCTGAACTGGTTCCAGAACTGACTTTGGTAAGTTTGTAGGAATCCCAGGAAGTGAGAAGCTGCTGGGTGACTTGCAAGTGGGTTTCACCTGACCTGGAGACTGACCCACAATGAGCCAGTCATCCAGGTAGGGAAACACAGCAACCCCTTGCCTTTCTTAAGTGAGCCACTACTACAGCGAGACATTTTGTGAATACCCTTGGCACAGAGGTAAGGCCGAAGGGCATTGCCCTGAACTGGTAGTGGCCTGAGGGCAGTTCCGAACCTGAGGTACTTTGGTGAGAAGGCCTGATCAGAACCTGAAAATAGGCATCCTTGAGGTCCAGGGAAGCTAGCCAGTCCCTGGCCTTGGGAAAGCAATATCATTGCCAGAGTCAACATTTTGAACTTTGGTTTCAACAGATGCTTGTTCAAGTATCTTAAATCTAGAATGGGCCGCCATCTCCTGTCTTTGGGTAAAAAGTATCTTGAATAAAGCCCCTTGCCCTGATGGCAAGGAGGAACCCTCTCACTGCTTTGCAGTCCAGCAGAGCAGAAACCTCTGCTTCCAAAGCAAGGCTTCGAAGAGTTTGCAGGTGGAAAATGCCTGGCTCTCATCTTTGGAAAGTGTTTGAAGCTGAGAACCAGACCCTGGCCTGTACCTCCAGAACCCATCTGTCCGTAGTTAGGGACAGCCGAGTTCCACTGAAATAGGCCAACCTGCCACTAGGTACAGGAGAATGCGGCCCTGGACACCCCATCAGGGTGCCTGCTTAGCAGCAGCCTTAGGCTGAGGGAGGGGGATGGTCTACTGTGCCACGTCTACCCCTGCCTCTGAAGAAACCCTCTCAAGTAGACAGCAGAGGAGGCTTGAAATTGGTAAAAGGCCTGAAAAGGGCCTGCCTCACTCCTCTGGGAGCATGCCTTTGTGGCATGGCATGCTTCTCCTTAGCCTGGGCACTTTTGTAGGTAGTTCTGTATTCATCCATCTTTTTCATATAGTTTTCTGTTTGCTCCCCAAAAGAATTTCCCTCACGGGAAAATCCATAGCCTTTGACTGGGTATCTTGGGACAGATTAGTGCATCTGAGCCATGCCAACCTACGGGAAGCTACAGAAGTGGTCATGACCCTAGAAGAAACATCATTAACATCAACAGCAGTATGAAATTGAACTTTAGAGGCTTCAATGCCATCAGCAGCCACCTGTTCCAACTCACTAGCCAGCTGGCCATGGGCCTGCTTGGCTAACTGCAATACTGTGTCCCACCTAGATTTCTGATATCTAGCTACATAAGCCATATAATTTGCCTGCCTGAGTCCCAAAGAAGCTGCCATATACTGTTTCTTCGCCATGGCATCAATCTTCCTGGAATCCTTATCAGGAGGATGTGAGGCCAGAGGAATAATCTTTGTCACAGGCTGCAGCTTGTACCACCTACATGACTACACTGCTCAGTAAGGAAGTCTGTATCCGAGCCTGACAAAGTATACCTTCTGTCCATTTTTTATCTACAGGAGGGACAGAATGAGGATTTTTAAAATCTTTGTTGTTTGCTTCCTAAATGACTTAGGCAAAGGAATAGACAACCTCCTAGACTCTGGAATATCCATCATTTCCACACAATCAGGCTCCTCTTGCTCATCCACAGCCTCCTCTAAAGGAAGCTGGAGGGTTTCTGCAACCTTTTGTAAAAATAAAGAAAGAAGGGACTCAGACAGAATAGGAGGAGATTCTAAAGGTCTGTCTGGAGAAATGTCGGTTCAATGGCGCGTCCAGACCCCCAGCCACACATATTGATCAAATTCCTCCTCCCCTCCTGTGGTTCATAAAAATCCTCAACTTCAAAATCCTGAACCACTGGGACTGAGCGAACCAACCTTTACCAGCTGTTGGTGGTTCTACAGATCCCTGAGACAGTGACTGGACAATCTGAATGGCTTTAGCTATCTCTGCAGCAGTTGGAGACACAATTTTGGACTCCAGACCTACTGATTTCCTTGTCTTTTTACTTGGGACTGGTTCCTCTGAACACCTTCCTTTGCCGAGGAAGTCTCGCCCTGGTCAGAGGGCACTCCCTCTGGTCAGTGGGTACTGGACCGGGCTGGCCATCGGGTCAGCGGACTTTTTGGCCTCTCGTTCCTGAGCCGGCCCAATCTCTTCTCCAGGGTGGCTGCAGGAAATTTTTACACACCTGGCAGTCTGACAGGAGGTGGTCAGCCCCAGACAATAAACACAAGTGGTGTGTGGGTCAGCCTTGGCAAAGCGTCCCCACAGACATCACAGTGTTGAAACAGTGGCCCGGTTTTCTTTTGGGTTTCTCAGACATAATGCCAGCCTAGCAAAACTTGCCTTTCGAGTGGCAGTGCCAGGCAAGACACCCTTATCGGTTCCTAACCGTGTCACGGGTATTTGAAAAAAACGTTATAATTCTTTTTTTAGAACCGATAAGAACCGGGAACCGCACTCTAAAACCCACTGTACACTTTTAAAATGCAGAAAAAACCAACCGATCGGTTCAAAACCGAACCGATAATTAATTTTCCACACAGACTTAAATTTTAGTACTTACGGTTACCAGATAGAGCTTTAAAACCGAAATGCGGTAAAAATAATAACTTTTGGCGGTTCAAATGAACCGAAAAATACTCGCTTGAACCGAGAATGAACCGAGCTGAAGGAGCTGATCTCCGGAGCGACTGTTCAGTGAAGCGGAGTAAAGAATCTGACAGTTTCATTTGAAACTGCCAGATAGAGCTTTGGGCAAAGCGCCCTCGCGCTGTAGAACTCCAGATCTTCTGGAGTTAACTCCTTCCTCTCCGGGGCAGTTCAGCTGCAGTGGCTGACTGCTATTGTTATAATATAGCAAGACTTCATGGTGTTTGAATAGCCTTATCACAGGCTGCAGCCTGAACTACCCCAACATGACTGCATTGCTGTGAAAGAAATTCTGTATCAGGACCTGACAAAGTGTACCTCCTGTCCATCTTTTTGTCCACAGGAGGCACAGAATTAGGAGCTTTTAAAATGTTTATTGTTTGTTTCCTAAATGATTTATGTAAAGGAACAGACGATCTCCTGGACTCTGGGATATCCATCATTTCCACAAAGTCAGGTTCATCTTGCTCATCCGCAGCTTCCTCCAATGGAAGCTGGAGGGTTTCAGCAACCTTTTTATAAAACAGAAAATGAGAAGGGGACTCAGAAAGCATAGGGGGAGATTCTAAAGGTCTGTCTGGGGAGATGTCCGGTTCAATGGGCACATCCAGACTCTCAAAGTCACATTCACACTGTTCATAATCATCTTCCCCTCCTCTGGTTCATAAAACTCTTCTATATCATATTCTTGAACTGGTGGAACCGGCCAAACTGACCTTTTGCCAGACAGTGGCGGTTCGGACGGAACCGGAGAAAGTGACTGGACAATTTGTATTGCTTTAGCTATCTCTGCAGCAGTTGGAGAAGGAATTTTTGACTCCACACCTGCTGATTTTCTAGTTTTCTTTGCGGAACTGGCTCCTCAGAGTCAGCTTTACGTTTGCCCGAGGAAGTCTCGCCCTCGTCAGAGAGCACTTCCTCCGGTTCGGTTGGCACCGAACCGGGCTGGCCATCCGGGTCAGCAGACTTTTTGGCTGCTTGTTCCCTGAGCCTACCAACTCTCTTATCCAGGGTAGCTGCAAGGAAGTTCTTACAAATCTGGCAGTCTGAATTGAGGTGGTCAAACCCCAGACAATATACACATGTGGTGTGTGGGTCAGCCTTGGCAAAGGCTTCCCCACAGACACTACAGTGCTGAAACCCAGTGGGCCCGGTTTTTCGTTTGGGTTTCTCAGACATAATGCCAGCCTAACCAAAAACTTGCCCTTTTAACGGCAGTGCCAGGCAAGACACCCTTATCGGTTCCCAACTGTGTCATGGGTTGTGGAAAAAACCGTAATGAAATCCATTTTTTTTAGAACCGATAAGAACTGGGAACCGCACTCTAAAAGCTTTCAAATGCTTGAGGATAAAGTTTTAAAACAACCTGATCGGTTCGAACCGAACCGATAAACATTTACACGTTCCACACAGAAATAAACCTGTCTATTACTTACAATACCACATACAGAGCTTGAACTGATCAGTTTGCGGTTAAAATAATAATAATCGCGGTTGAATTTAACTGAGAAAATACTGTTTAAACCGAGAAATGAACCGAGCAGTAGGAGAAATCTCCGGAGCGACTGTTCAGTGAGGCTGAGTAAAGAATCTGACAGTTTCAGTTTGAAATTATCCAGACAGAGCTTTTCCAACTGAGCTTGCGCTCTAAGCTCCACGCCTGGCATGGAAGTTAACTCTTTCACCTCCGGAGCAGTTCTAATGGTGGGACAAACTGCAATTGTCATAATATAGCAAGACTTCATGTTGTTTGAAAGAGTAACTATCAATGGCATACTATCAGGATGGGCACTGATAACTAGTGGGGCTCCTCAGGGCTCAGTATTGGGCCCTAGTCTCTTTAATATCTATATATCTTCGCTACAAATAAATAATCCTAAGATCTGGCTTTCTAAATCTGCAGATGATTGCAGAGTGGGGGATGATGCTGTGTCCCTGCAGAGGACAATTGATACAATTCAATCAAGGACCGAAGCAAATAAACTGGTCTTGAATACCACAAAGTGTAAGGTTATGTACTTAGGCAAACAAAATAGTCTTGTCTCCTATTCATTAGGGAAAAATACACTGAGTGTTACCAACGAAGTGAAAGACTTGGGGGTTATAATAAGTTTGGACCTAAGATTTGGTCCCCACTGGAAAGAGCAGGTAAAAAAAGTGAACCAGAATCTAAATTGTATTTTGAAGCATATATCTAGCTGGAACAAAAAGGTTTTGATGCCACTGTACGGAGCACTGGTTAGGTCCCACCTGGAATACTGTGCCCAGGTCAGGTCCCCCCACATAAGATATTATTAGAATAGAGGGAGTACAGAAAAGGTTTACTATATCAATTAATGGACTAAACTCCAAACCTTATGCAGACAGATTAACCACACTTAACCTTTTTTCCCTAAATTATAGGAGGTTTAGGGGAGATATATACATTTGGTATACAAGGTAGTGGGCGATGAAAAAATTCAAACGGAGTTGGGATTCCAGCCTAAGACTGGTTGGTGTAGTGGTAGAAGACACAGCAAACAACTCTTCCAGCCAAAATGGAACCATTGCGCAAGGAAGAGCTGGTTTAGCCAACGAGTAGTGAAAACATGGAATGAACTCCCAACTGTGGTAGTAGAAAGTCCCAGTATGAACAGTTTTAAATTTAATTTAGATAACCACTACAGGGATAGAACTACTATGTTTTAAATTAAGTGGAATGGCAAACTACATGGACGAAAGTCTAATAAGCTTGAGACTACCTATGATACCTAGGATTCTCTCCTCCAGGGTATACAGTACATATTGAGGTCTCCCAGTCTCTCCTCATATGACTTTTGGTGCAGGCCCTGCACCATCTTTGTTGCCCTTCTTTGAGCAGTAAGAATAATTACTACAGTGCTCAGCCTACTGTACTCTTTAGCAGTAGCACTAATGTATGCGTTATCCTCTCAAAAGTTCAGTTGGGGTGGGGTATTTTTTTAGGCAGTAGTCAAAAATATCAATGTGTATCCCAATCTGCAAATCATTCCAATTTTTGGGAAGTCATAAAACTTCCCAGTTGTTGCATTTTAACTAGAAGTCAATGAGTGCCCATTTTAAACTTAAGTATTACCGATCAAATATTATGTTTTTGTTCATAACATTAAATCTTATTTTACTTAAGTGCCTGCAAAGTCAGATGTCAGCTAATTTTCTCCCTCTTCACTTTGAGATGTTTTTCTTAACTTTTTAAATAAGCCCTGGATCCAAGGTCCCTGGCGACTGACTAGTCACCCCTATCATATCAGATGTCCCTTTGCCTAGACTCTGTTTAGATCAGGAATGCCCTTTGCTTTCAACAGGGCTCAGTTAAGTGAGGTAAGCACACAGATTCACAAACTGCTGTAGTAGTCATGGTGTGACTTGCCAGAAGTAAACCCCCCCAACCCCTTGCCACATGGATATATGATGCTTAAGGCTGAGGTTGGTAGACTGATCCTTTGCACTATCACTGCCAGACAACTAAACAGCAAATACAAGCAAGCAACATTCAGCATTGATAAATGGGCGATAGTGAAGCATATCGGACCAGCGCTACGCTAGTAGCGTAAAATGTTCGTGAATACAGCGCGTGCTTGCGCTTACTGTTGATGTTGTGTCAGTTTGTTTGAGTTGGGGGGCTTCGCCTTCACATCCCCGTTTGTTTTTAAGAGGGGTGTTGGGACTGAAGCCCACCAACTCAAATAAACTACTAAAAATAACCTGACTGATTTAAGACAGTAGCGTAACTTGCTCCCATGGTAATAGCATAGGTCCATTGATGGTCCGATACTCTCCACTATCTCTGACAAATACTTGTTATGTTTGGACTGACCTCCTTATTCCTGTAGGGTGCAGCTATTCATTAAATTATGTAGATTATATATATTTTTATCCCTCTTATCCGTGCTCATAAATGCCTGGACAACTTATGACTGTTCCACATGATGGATCCTGTATAGTGTGTGATGTCTGACATTTGGATGTAACTTGTTATTGTATTTTTACTTTAAATACAATAAATATAAAGTAAAAAAAGTCTTTAAACATACTTTCTCCCTCCATCAACCTCCCACCTGCTCTTAATACCAGCCAGGCTAACTCCCCTACTTTCCCGTTCACTTTTTCATTCACTCTACTACAGACTCACTAGCTCTTTTATTGCTAACTGCCCCAGATGGCTTGATGACAGTGCTGGACCTATCGGGTTTACAGATTGAATGCATAGATCCAGGGGACCTGGTACTTGCTTATAATACGGCGGTGACAGGGGCCCTAGATTCCATTGCTCCTGTCTGTGTTCATCCCCTTACTCTTCACCCCAGGTCTCTTTGGTTCGATGAGACTCTGAGGGAGTTGAAGAGAGTGGGACGAAGACTAGAGAGGTGTTGGTGGAAGTCAGGCCTGGACTGTGATAGACTTAGTTTGATGGACCTCTATGGGGTCTATCAATCAGCAATTACCCATAAGAAGGCAGAATTCCTGTCCAGGGAAATTGCTGCTGCACAGAATCGACCAGCTCAGCTTTTCCGGACTGTGGACAGATTGTGCAATCCAATTCGTCTTCAGCTTGGAAATGCCTTTTCTCAAGAATGGTGTGAGGAGTTTGCTTGATTCTTTTCAGATAAGGTTGCCACAATCCGGTGTGGCTTCTGCTTGACCCTCCCTAATGGGAGCTGTGGTGGTGAGCAGGAGATGTCAGATGCCCAGTTTGTGTGGTGTGACTTCAGCCTCTCCACAATCAATGACATTGTGATGGTTATTCACTCGTTGCGTCCAACCAACTGTAGTTTGGACCCAGGCCTCATACGTCTCCTGGTGGGCTGTGTGGATAAAATCAGCCAAGTCCTTGCAGAGATAGTCTGGTTGTCTTTGGAGAGGGGGATCTTTCCAGATCCCCTGAAGGAGGCCGTGGTTTGGACCCTTCTTAAAAAGCCCTCCTTGGACCCAGACTGTCTGGCCAACTACAGGCCTGTCTCTAACCTGCCTTTTGTGGGTAAGGTTATTGAGAAGGTGGTTGTGTCACAGCTGGAGGATCATTTAACCAGCCACAATGTCTATGATTCTCTCCAGTCCGGATTTAAGAAGGACATAGTACCAAGACGGCTCTTGTCCAGGTACCATATGACCTCCTAACAGTGAGAGATCGAAGGACCCGTTCCATCTTGGTCCTTCTTGATCTCTCTGTGGCATTTGACACTATAGACCATGGTGTGCTGTTGGAGCACCTGCGGTTCATCTTCGGACTGTCTGGTACAGTCCTCAGATGGTTTCGATCTTTCCTTGAGGGTAGGACTCAGAGGGTGGTGTCTGGGATTTTTCCTCAGCATCACTCCCATCCTGTGGGGTGCCGCAGGGCTCCATTCTGGTGCCCATGTTGTTTGCGGTGTACATGCTGCCATTGAGAGTGATTATCAGGCAGTACTGCTTGAGTTTTCACTGCTATACAGATGATACTCAGCTGTACATGTCTTTTGTGCCTGGCCAGGATGATACTGTTTCGGTATTTAACAACTGTCTCGCTGAGATCCAGGACTAGATGAATGTGAGTTGGCTGCGGTTAAACCCGGAAAAAAATGAGGTGTTGGTTGTGGACCCAGGTCGCTGGGAGGCAGGTTTGTTGGTGGGATCACCTTCAGGTCTATGGCTTGGGGGTGTTCAAACTACCTCGGACCAGGTGCGGAACCTGGGCGTTATGTCTGATGACTGACCCTTAAATTTCAGGTGTTAGCAGTTGTCAAAACCTCTTTTTACCATCTGGGGAATATCGCCCAGGTGAAGCACCTGGTTCCTTCCAACGATCTTCCAACTTTGGTCCACGCCCTCGTACCTCCCGCCTTGACTACTGCAACTCCCTCTACCTTGGGCTACTGGGGGTTGATATCCACCGCCTGCAGCTAGTGCAGAATGCGGCAGCCAGGCTGCTGACTGGTATTTCTAGGACCAGCCACATAATGCCTGTGCTCTTCGGACTGCACTGGCTGTCAGTACAGTGGTGGATTATCTTCAAGGTCGGTTTGCTGACCTATAAGGCCATACACGAACAGGGACCTGCTTACCTGCAAGATCTCCGTCACCCCTACTGTCCCTCCCGCCTTCTCCGATCCACTGAAGAAGGACTGCTAGAGATTCCCATAGTTCGTTTAAAGACATCTGGAGCCAGGTCTTTCAGTTTCATGGCCCCCACCCTGTGGAATTCTCTACCTCATTGGGTGCAAGACTGCCTGACCGTCCAAAGCTTTAAAGTGGCTTTGAAAGCACATCTTTTTAGCCTAGTGTACTCTGAATTTTAACGCCGCTGTTATTATGAGTCTTAATCTACTGTATTTATGGTTTTAATTAGTTGTATTTGTTTATTGATCTGTTTTAATGAATTATGTACAAGTGCTTTGATTTTAGAAAGACTTATTTTACAAATAAATTCTGATTTGATTTGATCTGAAAATGCTCTCTTACTAAATGACCTGCTCTGTATCACATAAGTTCTATTTTGCTCATCTAGACTTTTGTTTCTTACCCTTATACTTTGCATTTATAGGTGCTTGTTCTACATGCTGTTTTTGGACTCGCACTTTTGTTTTCCTACTCAATGACATTGTAACTAGCCTATCTCGATGTTTTCACACCTATTCTCCTGTACTATTAGTTCACTTGCAACATGAAATAATGTACTTTTGTAACTGTCTCTTGTATTCGATATCTGTACTTCTAAAATTGCGACTTTTATTGTTGTTTCCCGATCCCCCTCCCTTCCTCGGGTCGCACCTGGAAATGAGCCCTAGCTCAGTGTAGCTCTCCCGGTCACCAACTTTTAAATAAATAATTAAAATATATATAAACAGCAGTTCCTGGTAGGGCTGCAGCTGAGAATTTGAGGAGTTTGGCGTGACTCCCATGGATGCTTGGAATTCAGTGGCCACTGCCTGCTCTATCGCCTGTCTGGATGGGCTTGAGATTAGCCAGTCATCCAGATATGGGAAGACTTGAAGCCCTAGATTTCTGAGATGCACTGTGAGTATTGCAAAGCACTTTGTAAAGATTCGTGGCACCGAGGAAATCCCAAAGGGTAGGATTCTGGACTAATAGTGCTGCCTCTCCATGCAGGTCGTCATGGCTAGAGTACACCAGTATGTGCTGGTATACATCCTGTGTATCCACTGATACTAGTCAATCCTGATGTTTCAGGTAAGGTAGCAAGGATCCTAGAGAATCTTGATTTTTTCTCGATCCATGTACTGTATTTGTTCAGATTTCTGAGGTCAAGAATGGGGTGCACTCCCTGATTTCTTTGGTACCCGGAAGTAGTGGGAGTAAAACCTTGTGTTTCATTCTGACTCATTCACTATTTCCACTGCCCTGTTTGCTAGAAGGCCCATAGTGTCCTGTGCCAGAAGCTCTGAGATGTGAGCAGACAAGGGGAGTTGCTTTCTAGGAGGACTGTCCAGAGGGACGTCCAAGAATTCGAGGGAGTACCCTTATGGATGACACTGAGAACCCACTTGTCCATCAAGATTGATTCCCACTGACAATATAACTGGATCAGGCACCCCATACAGGGGAGGACAGGTGTGGATCAGGCAGTTGAAGCATATATGGGGTTGGAGCTTCAGATGGTAGCACTGAGTGCTTTTTGTGCCTGTGCCATTGGCTACTCTTTCTTCTGGGGCTGGGAAAGCTTCACTTTAGTGTTTTGGGCTCCCCTGCCTCTGCCATGAAAGAACTGCTTATTGTGAAAACAGCCACATCCTCTACCCCTTTGGGGGTTATAGGGAGCTGGCCTGGAAGTCTTTAGAGTCATTATAGTTTCATTAGACTCTTTCAAGAGACCACTCAACCTGTTGTGCAAACAGATAGGTGCTATCAAAGGGCACATTCATGATCTGTTGTTGGACATCTGGAGTGAAGTTCACGGTCCACAACTAGGAGTGCCGCTTGATGCAAATACCTGCAGCCACAGAGAGTGAGCTGCTGCATCAAAAACATTCATAGAGACTTTAAGCTGCTGGCTGTTAGACTCAATACTGTTTAACAGCAAGCAGAATGTTTTGTTTCACCTCTGTGTTTGACAAGGCCTCTGCCAGGGACCTAAGCTTGCTGCAGAGGACACACTCATACTTAGAGAAGTGACCCTGGTAACTAGCTATCCTCATGCCAAGGGTAGCCAAGGCATACTGCTTGCCCATGTTGTCCGCGTTGTGCGACTCCTTGTTAGTGGGGTGCATGGTGATCTTCTTGGACACTATGGCTTGGCCATTCTCAGTAAGAATAACAATGCCATTTGCTACTGGCTCAGTGAAATACATGGGCTTAGATTTAGTTGTTGCACATTTTTTGTATGCCTGTTTGGGGTACAGCTGCCGCAGTAGCAGGCCTCCTCCAAGCCACCTCAGAGAGTGTCTCTATGGCCAGTTCAATGGGTGAAAATGAAAATTACATACCTACCGTAATTGTTGATCTTTCTGTGCATCTTCACCACTCATCATTACTTGGGTATAGCTCACCGGAGCTAGGACCCCGCGGGAGACTTTTTTCCCCCCCATGGGTGGAGTTGACGTCGGGATGGTGCCGCACTCGAGGCCGACGTTCTACGTGGTGCTCGAGGGTTGGCAGTTAGCCGTTGTCGACTCTGCCCCAGCCCCAGTTCTGACACGCTGGAATGTGCATGGAAGGGAGGGTGGGATGAGGCAAGACAGCCTTAGGGATAGATAAAAGGAAAGAAAGAATAAACCAAAAGGAGAATTAAACAACAAAGATGACAGAGGGAGGAGACTTAGAAAAGGAAATTGTGGAGAGGGGGGCCCCAGTCTCTGGAAGAAGAAGAAGGAGAAGGGTGAGGAAGTAAAATAAGGGGGGGAGGGGAGAAGAGTAGCACACCCTCAGAAGTGGAGATGCACCATATGACTTCAAGGAACAAGGTCCAGACCTGGAGTATAAAGGACGGCTGTTGGACAAAAGTCGCAGCGTAGGTCAGAAGACCACCCACAAAGAATGCAGGCTGAGGGCGCATCTCTGTTTTCCCCCTCCCCTCCCCACCAAAGTAAAGGAGGGAAAAAGGTTTTAACAGCCAGAGGCTTCAAAGAAACAGTGTGGCCTCAAGCTGAGGTCACTAATAATCAAAATATAGAACAGAGAGAAGAAAAAAGAATGCCCCTCCCCCCACTCCGAGACCCCTCTGGAAAGGGGGAGAGGTGGGGGGAGACCCTTCCCAAACTCAATAAAGCTAAAGGGTTTACCCCTGTGTGTCTCCACAGTCCACTCGTGCCTACACACAAGGGAGAGGAGAATGAGGAAAAGAAATACACACAGGGAAGGGGAGGAGTCCAGAGACTGAGGCCCAGGAGGAAGGAGGGTGGGATTTAGTGATGAATGGTGAAGATACACAGAAAGATCAACAATTACGGTAGGTACGTAATTTTCATATCTTATCTGTGTCAATCTTCACCATTCATCACTACTTGGGTAAGTACCGAGCACCACCCCACCCTGAAAGGGGGGGGGGTACCCAGGACACCCTAAAGGACGAGGTCCCTTAGCCTCCAGTGGGTGAGACACTGAAGGAGAGAACCCTTACAGGCCTGAGACTGGTCCGGGTGAGATGGGGATCCCCCATGGGGGAAGGAAGGCACCCCGAAAGTCACCATCTCACCCGTCAGGAGAAGAGATGGGTTCTCTGGTAGGCAGAGTAAATCACCCTACGCTGGGCCAGGGGTGACAACCGGGATAGGCGAAGCCATGCCATCCGCTGAAGGCAGATTGCTGTCCCTACCACTCTGGAAGCTACATCACTGGCATCATAAGATACCCTTGCTTGGTGCCCTGCTAGCTCCAGGCCCTGCGCAGAGAGGGCAATGACTTGCCTGGTTTCCTTTGAATCATGCATTGAAGCTAGGAGTTGTCCTAGCCTGGATCACAAGAACCTGACATAGGCTGCAAAGCGGGCCTGATGTGCTGCAATTGACAGGGAGATACGTGCTGAGTAGAACACTTGTCTCCCCCAGAAGTCGAAGTCCGCAGAGTCCGAATCTGGAGGGTGGTCATGGTACAGGGCGCAAGGCCCTGAGGGGGTGTCCAGGAAGGTCAAATCCAAAGAGGGATAAGGCAGAGAACCTGGAGACCCCGAGGGAGTGCAATACCACTGGTGTAAGTCCCTTGGGGCTGGAACAGTGGAGAAGGGATGAAGCCAGAGCCGATGCGACGCTCCCTGAAAAGGAATCGGCTAGGTGGGAGCCACCAAGTGGGCTGTACTGAATTCACCCAAGAAGGCACATGTCACATGCTCGGGATTGCTGATAGGTACGGGGGTCAGGTGGAGCTCGTCCAGCATCCTCACAAGGAAGCACTGATAGCAGGACAGATCAGATGCTGGGGATATGTGGACCGAGGGTTCCTCTTTTTCAGTAGAGGGAGAAGAGGAGGAAGACGAGCTCCCCAGTTCAGGGGCCGGCTGCATGAGGGCATGGTGAAACACTTGCTGGTCCAGGGCATGGAGGTAGGTGGGAAAAAATGCAGCCGATCCTCTGAATTGTTCCCAAGTAAGAGGCCCGCGAGGACCCGGAATACCTGGGACTACTGGGGATGGAGACAGAAGCTTGGAGGGCAGGCTCCTGGCAACTGGAGAACGGTCCCTGTTGGGGCAGGGAGGCCAACAGGAAACCCTTCGCAAGGAGGGGGAACCCAAAGCCACTACAGCTAACAGCTGTTCAACCTGGTCAGAACAGTCAGAGCTGTGCCCCAAAGAAGAAATCTCCCCATGAGGTGACCGGGACTGTGCGAGTCCAGAAGGACGGCCCCTGACCTCAGAAGTAGAAGTCCCCCTCGTTGACTCTGTCAGGGAAAGGCAAGGATCTGCGCTACGGCTTCTACCAGGACCTGGCTGGGACCTAGGAAGGGCCCGCTGCACCACACCTCTCCCTCTCAACCCTTCGGAGTCAGAGAGGGACCTCATCCTCCTAGCCACTAACCTAAGCAGCTGGCATCTCCGAGTAGACTCCAAGGAGTCCACCCAGGGAACCATACCCTCCCCCTCCTGATGTGCCCCGGGCTGCCCCAAACTTGGGACTGTCCAAACACATCAAGGATGGGGGTACCTCAACTGAAGAAACAGCCTCACTAGTGACCCCAGGCTGCTCAGCAGTAGCCACAGGGGCCACCACTGGCTAGTCAGACCCCCTGACCTTGAGGTCTACCGGTGAGAGCTGAATTCCAGAAGTGGGGGAGAGTGGGGGCTGAGGTGCTGGAGACAGAAGGATCCGAAGATCCCGAAGAATCCGGAAGCCAGTCTGGATCAGATCCAGAATCCGCCTCTGAAGAGGTAGACACCGAGGTCTGATGCCAGACCACCCCACGGGCTCCTCCAGTTCCTAGGCCCCGAGGTCGGGCACCTTGAGATTCAAAGCCTCCAGTAGCAGCATAGGACAGCACAGCCGCACGCCTGGCACCGACACCTTCCTCGACGCCGCAAACGGCGCCAGAATCGGGCGCGACCCCGAGCACGGCTCCACACTCCTCCCCCCAGCACCGCTGAGAGCCAAATCCAAAGCGGCGCACACTCGCCACAACATCCACCCCGCCGCAAGCAACACCGGCAGATCCTGCGCCCAGCCCGGGACGCCAAGACATCACTCTGGCGCCATGAGCGGGCGCCAAAGGCAGGACCCACGCCGACTCGGCCTGGCGCCGCGGGCGACGCTGGGACAGATGGCGCTGACTCCTGCCCGGCATCGTGAACAGTGCCGGGACCAGAACCAGGCCCAGAAAGCTCCAAACTACCAACCCGATGCCGCCGGCAGCCCTAATACCGCAAGCAGAATGAGGGGCGACGACAGCACCAAGGACAGGCCCGACGCCGGCATCGCCCTCCGAGCCCACGGTGCCTTGAACAGCGTTGGAACCAAAAGCGACACTGAGGGATGGCGCCGAGGACAGTGCTGTTCTGGTCCCGAGGGACCCGGAAGGTGACACAGAGGGAAAGGAAAATTACGTACCTACCGTAATTCTTGATCTTCTCTTGTATCTTCACCATTCGTTACTTCCTGGGTGTAAGCGGAGGCGGCGCACCCGTCGCAAGGCTTTTTTTTTTTTTTTAAAGTTGGCCTAACGGCCCCGCCTCGAGAGCACGCCATAAGGCGAGGGGCGGCCGTTAAAGCGACGACCCTCCTCCAACTCAGTTCTGTGAGCCGAGAGTAGCAAAAGTGAAAGCAGAAAATATAGATAGCGAGGCAAGATAGCGAGGGATAGCAAAAGCAAGGAAGAATGAACTGAAAAGGAATAAGCCGATGGAGGAAGGACAGAGAGATAAGAACATCCCTAGCCTAGGGACTGCAGGGCCTCCTTACCTGGGCGACTCTAGGAGAGATGAGTAAGAAATGAGAAAATAGAAGAAGAAGAGAAAGAGAAGAGAGATGGGATGTTGAAGGGACCAGAATGCCCAATCGAGCATAGTTAGCTTGTAGCTGAGAGGCTCGACTAAAGGGGAAGCAAGAATCCCTTGAGAGGGAGCTGAGGAGAAGGTTCACCGAACCGCTAGACAGACTCAGGAGGCATAGTCCTCATCTTCAACATGCCATTGTCCTGATACCCACCTCAGGCTGCTGGCGCGGAAGGCCTTTAACTGGAGGACAGCCGAGGAGGGAAGAATAAAACCCAGGCAGCATGAGAGCGTGCTCAGGGTTTAGAAATGGAAAATGTAAGCCTTTCAGGCGTTTCAAGATAGAAATGGGACTCAGACTGACTGGCTAAGGCAAGTCAAGGCTTAGGCTAGCTAGGATTGGATATGGTCAGCAATGTTCTACTGTAAAAATTGTCCAAGAGGACACTTAAAGGGAGAAACCAATAGCAAAACAGCGAGAAGGATAGCCTACCTTCTCATTTGCCTTCTTGTTTGTTTTCCCCTTTTTTTTTTTTTACAGATAAAAAATTTTTTTTTTTTTTTTTTCAGAAAAATTAGGCAATTTTTCCTATATTTTATATAAATGCAGAGAGAGGAAGGAGACGGGAGGTGGAGAAGCCACAGGAAGAGGCCACTGAGGGGATGGTGGGCGGGTGTAAGTAATGAATGGTGAAGATACAAGAGAAGATCAAGAATTACGGTAGGTACGTAATTTTCCTATCTTCCCTTGTCAATCTTCACCATTCACTACTTCCTGGGTGAGTACCAAGCTCCTCTTCCCCTGGAGGGGGAAGAGGCCATACCCTGAGGGAACAAGACCCCCAGCCTTCTGCTGGTGAGAAACAGAAGGAGAAGACCCTGGCTTATTCAGAAAGCCTAAGAGGGAGAAGAGCTAGGAGGTGCCTCCCGAGGACGAGGAGACGGAGGGAGCCCCTATAAAAGTCTCCTAGCTCTGAAGAGAAAAACGGGTCCCGAGGCGGAGGCGAATCACCCTACGCCGGGCCAGGGTGACAACCTGGAAAGACAAGCCATGCCGTCCGCCTGATGCAGATCGCTGTCCCAGCAAGCCTGGAAGCCACCTCATTGGCGCATAAGATGCCCTTGCTTGGTGTCTTGCCAGCTCCAGGCCTACCGGGAGAGGGCAACGGCTTGTCTGGTTTGCTCAGTATCAGGCATAGATGCCAGCAGCTGGGACATCACGACCACAGATGCGGTTGTAGGCAGCGTGGTGAGCTGATGTGATGCAATACATGCACTCGCCCGAAGAAGAGAACACTCTTAGCCCCAGCGGTCGAACTGGAGAGTCCGAATCCGGTGGGCGGTGCGTCGCCAGACAGCGGCGCCCAGAGGAGTATCCAGGTATACAAACCTGAGGCGGGTTGGAAGGGAACCTAGAGACTCAGAGGGGCACACCCTACGCTGGCAGTCCGCCGGGGCTGGGAAAAGCGGCAGGGGACTGCCATGACGGACAGGCGCCTCCTGGAAGGATAGGCCAGGAAGGTACCACCAGATGCTGGGCACTGAATTCACCAAGGAATTCACGCGTCTCCCGTTCGGTATTGTCTCTTCGAACGTAGGAAATCCGGAGATCCCTCACCATCCTCGAGAGGAAACGCTGATATTCTGTGAAATCAGCACGGAGGACAGATGAGAGGGGTTCCTCTCCCTCGGAGGAGACGAGGATGATGGGGAACTGGAATGCCCAGAGGATTCCTGCGGCGGTGGGGAGAGTTGAAAGACCTGCTCATGCATCTAACATATGAGGGGAAGGCCGCCGCAGACACCTGAACTGCCCCCAGGATAACGGACCCGTAGGACCGACATGGCCTGGGAGCGGGGGTGGTGAAGGCAGAGAGATGGGAGAGGGCACCTCCGGCGGAACAACTGCTCTCTGCAAGGGCTCTGGAATCCGGTGAAAGGGCCCTGGAAGAGGGATCCCGGATATCAGACCAGGCCATAGAAGCGGAACTCTGGGAAGCGGAGCCTGGAAGAGCCCTGGGGAGAACCTCCCTGTGCCGCGGGACTGCATGGATCCAGAAGGGCGGTCCGCACAAGCGCCGGAGGACACCCTAGAATCCCTGGAGGGAGGGCGAGGCTCTGCACTGCTCCTGGCCACCCCTGGGTGGCCAAAGAAGGACCGAGTAGCAGACCCCTGCCCCTCAACCTTCGGACTCGAGAGGGCCTCTTCCTCCTCGACCACAGCATCCCCTGTCCCTAGAGGGCAACAGCACCCCGTGGTAGCTGTCACGGGCCTCAGAGGGCCTCCCCTCACGTCACCCACGCCTGCCCCGGGGCTCCCGCCACCCCCAGCCGGGAACCCTCAGGAGACGCGGAAGGGGGACAGAGGAGGGCCCGCTGCGCCTGGCACCTCTAGCCACCGGGGACCCAGACTCCGAAGAGTGGGGGTGCCAGGATGGAGTCACGTCTGAATCATCGCCCTCCGAGGAGGGCCAGACAGGACCTCAATGCTGGCCACCCCAGGGGTCCCCGAAGACTCTCAGACCTGAAGCAGCCCAGTACCAAGGGGCGCCGCTCGCCTCCCTCACATGATACAGCCAGGCCTAGCTCCACACCCCAGCAGGCGCCCGGCAAGGCCGGCACCCCTGGAGAAGGACAGGGCCTGGCGGGCGCGTCGGAGCGGCGGCTGCCCGGCAAGCGCCGCCTTGTCCGCATCAGGCGCCGAGGCCCAAAGCAGCACCGCCCGATCACGGCGCATGACGCAGGATCTAGCGCCAGGCGCCGCCAGCGAACAGCTCTGATCACGGCGCCGTGAGCAGCGCCGAGACTCAAGCAGCGTGAAGCGGTGCGCTCGATCACCGGCACCCGCAGACGGCGCCAGGATCCAGCAGCGCGAGGCGGCGTCGAGGTCCACCAGGCAGGCCCAAGTGGAGAGCCTGCTGCACGGGGAGCCTGCACTCGAAGAGGTGACTGCCGGCGGTGTCGGCGCCGCGGTCCCAGAAGGGACTACGGCGCTCCCGACACATAGAAGGGCCTCCTCCTCGGCAAGAAAAGGCGAGACCCCTCCTCCTCAGACCGTATAGGCCGGGAGGGACCCGGGAAGGGCCTAGAGACCTTACCTGAGAATCCCTTGGCGACGCCGCCCCTGAAGGTCGGCGGGCTTTGCCGAGCTTGAACGCTGCGACTTTGCGGGACACGGGCGGTCCATGGAGAAACAGGCGCCGCCGAATCCATGTCATGGTTGGGTCCCAGGCAACGAAGACAAACGTCATGCCGGTCCGAGACGGAGAAATGCCGGCCACAGTAACACCGACGCATAGGGGCGGCCCGTCTTGACTACGTTTAGCTCCGGACCCGACATAACGCCAAATCAACAAGAAAAACAGTAGGAAAGCACACCGCGCCGCTTTTAGAAAGAAAAAGAACGGTCTTACCGGACATGCCGAAAGGCGCGGAAAGAGGAGTCGCTGACGAAAGTCAAAATATGGACGCCCAACAGGTGCTGCCTCGACGGCGGGAGAAACAGAACTGAGTTGGAGGAGGAGGTCGGTCGCTAGTTAACGGCCGCCCGCGCATGACGCCGCCCGAGGGCGGGCCGTTAGGCTAACTTTAAAAAAAAAAAAGCTCGTGGACGGGTGCGCGCCTCCGGCTTACACCCAGGAAGTAATGAATGGTGAAGATTGACAAGGGAAGATCCTCCGCTACCGAAGTAGCGACTGCCAGGACAGTGCCTCCTGACTGAGAGGGTCAGCCTGGGCCTCCTGCACTGTGGAAGAAACCCCTGCTGTGGCAAGGCTAGAAGAGATGGAGGTTCCCTCCTCTGCGGGCTGTATAAGACTGGGAGGGGAACCGGAGGAAGGGCCAAGAGTCCTGACCTTGGCTTGACGACAGGAAATCCCTCCCCCGGAAGTTGGCGGTGCACATCTGACTTTCCACGTGTGAATCTCAACGACACGGCGGTCCATGGAGAAGCAGATATCACAGTTATCCATATCATGTCTGGGGCCGAAGCAGGAGACGCAATGGTCATGCTGGTCCGTTACAGAGTAAAGGTAGCCACAGGGGCACCGACGCATTGGGGGGGCAACACTAACAACAACGGACTTAGGCCGCAGAAAATTCTTCAGTCTCGTACGCAGGATCCTCACTCGATGGCGGGAGAGAAAGAACTGGGGCTAGGGCAGAGTCGACAACGGCTAACTGCCAACCCTCGAGCGCCATGTAGAACGTCGGCCTCGAGGACGGCGCCAGCCCGACGTCGACTCCACCCATGGAAAAAAAAAAGTCTCCCGCGGGGTCCTAGCTCTGGTGAGCTATACCCAAGTAGTGATGAATGGTGAAGATTGACACAGATAAGATCTATGGGTATGGAGATATTAAGCACGTTTAGCAACTCTGGTTGGAGGTGCCTAACTTGGTCTATGGCTGCTGACTCAAAATTCAATGCAGAATGCATATTTCTGAGTGGAGCCTGCAAGGATGGATCCTCCTGACATATAGTCACAGGAACTGGTTCTGAGTTTTCTGGACCATAGTATGAGTGATCCTCCTCACCATCAGATATGATGTGATCAGGGCCTGATTCATCTCCCTCTACTCCCTTCTCACTCAGAGAGCAGGAGAGAGGATTAGGTCAAACAGCTGACAGTACAGGTCATGACCTCGGTGATATCGGACTAGACACTGGCTGGGGCCTGGGAAACAGTGCCGGCAGCCGTGCTGACTACCCAGGGACCATCCCTAGAGGGAACAACCCCAATAACGAAGGCATGTGCAGCACTGTCTGCACCAGGGTGGGCCCTGACGAGCCCGACCCTGGCACCACACAGGGCACCACCAATGCTGTTGACCCCACCAGCCCCAAAGGAACTGGTAGCAGCACTGTGGCTGCCCCGAGAGGGGACAGAAGCACATCACCAAATGACTATGGAAATGGTAGTTCCTGACTTTGGGACAAATGTTATTTGTTTTCCTTCTCTTATAGGCATGGACCTTTTCTTCTGGACTTGCAGTTCAAACTAAAACTGTGCCATGGGTCAGTGACCCTTTGAGTCTGCAATTAAAACAGTAAATATTCTGCACTTTGTTAAATTGCACCGTATTACATTTTGATTCTAAATACATGAGGCATGATTTTCAAAGGTCAGAGAATGACACAAGGAGCAAGCTGCATTACAACTTGAGTCAGTTCCGATTTTCTAACACTGCTTGTGTCAAAAGCAGAACTGCCTGTGCCAAAAATGGCTTGCATCAGAAAACTGGACGTGCCATGTCGCAATGGGGTTTGCATTAATAAAATGACACACTATTCCCTTTTTTGGAGTGTCAAAGGTGGAAGCTGTTGACACTGCACCGAAGATAGCACCACCTGTTAGGCCAGCCAGAGCTGGTCTGACACTGGCGAAAACAAAGGAGATGGTAAATCCTGTAGAGGTTTGGTTATAGAGTCCATATTCCCCTGTGGGACTAGTTTCGGGGGCTTAACATACCATTGTATTGGCCATTTCATCTGCCGTAGTTTTTGACTCCCTTCAGGGAGGGCCCATGGTATAGGCAATGAGTAATGGGGGGGCAGACTTGATGGGCCAGTGGGGTCCTTTTCTGCAATCAGATTTCTATGATTCTATGACCGAGTCATTCTCGCCTCATGCATCATCTTTTGGATGCAGTTTGTCATTTGTCACCCCCTGCATTGTCTTTTTTTTCTATTATGTATTTATGGAGTTTTTTACCTGGTTTTCGCCTCCCACCCATGCGTCATTGGCATGAGCATGTACACGTGGAGACACACGCACACTGGGCACTGCAGGACTCCCCACCCTACTGGTCACTCCAACCCACCTGCACCGCCATTGGGCCTCCACCCGGTGGCGGCAGGACTGCAGGAGGGCAACCCCACTCCCTTGGAGAGGACAGCCGCAGCTCAATCCTGCTCCCCCCTCCCCCCCATGCAGGCACCCCTGACCCGAGGTCATTCCCGAACCCAGGTCACTGGCATGGCACGAGGTGTAGCATCCAGCACCTCAACCCTTAGCACCACCAGGCTAACCCTGCATTGTCTTTTTGATTCCGCCTTTTTTTTTATTATGCTTTTTTGTCCCCGTATTACCAGTCTGCTTCCGTGGCCACCTACCATTCGCCACCCCCATGGAGCCTCGGTTTATCCACCGGGTGGGAGAAGGGGGTGGCTGGCTACACCTCCCTACGCATCCAGTCGTCAGGCGGGTCAGCAGTGGCAGCTCGGGGAGCAGCCGGGGCTGAACTTTTTCTGATGGTACTTTGTACAGGAGGCGTGGTGTGCACAGGCACAATGGTCCATACACCAGTGTCCTTGTGCCTCCCAGCCCCAACCGGGTGCTCCCAGGTAAAGCACTCCCGTGGTCACCTGAGAGCGCCTACACTGGGAGCTGCTGCCCCCCTCCCTCCTCGGAGATGGAGAGTGTGCAACGGCCACTCGATCTACCTCCCCCTCGGCTGACCCTCCAACCACACAGGCCTGTTCCCGAACCCAGGTCACTGGTGCCATAAGCGGTAACACCACTGCTGTGCCGGTGGGCCAGCTCTTGGAGGTTCCTGCTACACTGATAGCAAGGAGATCTGCATCCATGCTGTGGCATGAGGCTCCAGGTGCTAAGAGCCTCCTGACACAGATGAAAGGAATGTATGCTGCTTTGTTTGTTCAGGAAAGACATGGTGGTGGTATTGCCCATCTGGACTTGCACCACCTGTCCCCAGACAAATGGAGTGAATTTCATCAGAGTGAAGCAAACTGCATGGAATTCCTGCAGGTTGATGTAGTGACAGGAATCCCGGGGTTTCAGAACCCATCGGCCCTGTGGTTCCCCAGATGCGCTCCTCATCCACCAGAGATGCATTTGTTGTCAGGATGATGGTCAGCTCTGCATGGACAAATGAGACTCCTTCCTCCAAATGTTCCGGAATGAGCCACAACTGGATGGCATTCCACAAGGCAACCCCTCCACCAGGTGAGCTCTTTATTGTTGGAGGGGACTTCAATACATTAATGAATCCCTCTGTTGATAGACCAGGGTTCTCCAGTAGACACTACCCTCAGGCGGCCAAGTGTCTGAGCAAACTAATGCAGGAGTTAGGCCTTGTAGAGGTTTGGCCTCATCTAAATCCTTGAGTCAAGGATTACACCTACTTGTCTACCCCTCATCATGCATATTCTAGAATTGACCTTATATTTATTTCATCAGATTGGTTTTACAAAGTAGAAGCAGCAAGTATTAACCCCAGAACACTATCAGATCACAACATGGTTACTGTGAAATTATGAGTCACCCCATGAGTTAGCAACTCCAGTTTGATACCTTATGTCTCCTTGTCCAACCTTGAAGAGTTCAAGGGAATGGTCAGAGAATGTCTTGGGGAATACATTAAATCAAACCCTGCCCAGGACACCCCACCCACAGTGTGGTGAGACTTTTTTTTTTTTTTTTTAACTTGTGGTGCTTGTGCACCACATTTATCCACCTGAACTACCCTCCTTTTCCACTCCTTTGGACCACTAATCAACCCCCACAGATCACCGACGTGGAGTCTGCCCCTAGAGTGCCCGGTCTCTCCCCTGTATTACCTTGATTCCCAGCTGGGTGGGGTGAGGAAATGCCATCCTTGACCTTAACTGAGGAGAGCCTGGCACAGCAAGGTCTGCCCAAGAGTTGGTGATTTCCTGGGAGGCACTGATCGGTCTTCATCTAGGACCGAGAGGGTCGTTTTTCCAGTTTTCTGTTCCCCTCAACCCAGCCCCCTGAGACGCCGGTGCAAGGACGTATGTCCAGAGAGTGACGTGCTGACGCATGTCTACCTCCCAAGTGCCTAACAGCATCTCCCCTTCCCAACTCTGATGAACGGAGCCGCCAGAGCCCTTTGAGAATCTGTGCTTCCACCGGCTCTCTCAGGACATCGGGTACATCTAGGTACCCCTGATATCCCTCCCAGATGGAGGACAGCATCCGTTGGGATGCTCAATCCTCCCTCTCCCCGCCGACCTGAGTCCGTTCACGAACCCAGGTCACCAGCGCAGCGCGAAGTATGGCGTCCAGTGCCTCAACCCTCAGCGCCACCAGGCTGGTCCCGGTGGGACGGTTTTAAGACGGTAGTCACGGGGAGAATAATCAGCTTCACATCAGGTCTTAAAAAAGCTAGACAGAGAGAAGACCGAATTGGAAACATGAATCTTTGACTTAGAAGCAGAACACAAAATTGTTCATGACCCCAACGTCCGCTCTCAGTTGGATGAGCAGGGGTTGGGAATTAAACAAGTTACTGGACAAAAAATCGAGGGGCAGTTAAGATATTCAAGACAGAGGTATTATGAGGTGGGGAATTGGGCAGGGAGAGTCCTGGCCTGGCAGCTCCGGAGGGAAGCTGCGTCCATAACAATCCTCTGGATAAGAAAAACTAAGGATTCACTTCACCAAATTTTGACCCCATGAAGACAGCACAGACATTCCAAGAATTCTACACACAGCACTACCTCCAAGAGTCAGTTGAGAACCACTGGGAGAAACTTGACGATTTCTTCATGAAAGTCAAAATAAATAGGCTACCACAAGATGATATGGAAAGCCTAGATGCTCCCATAACCCAGACAGAGATCAGCAACGCAGTGTTAGACCTCAAGATGGGGAAGACCCCTGGCCCAGACGGTTTAGTGGCAGAGTTCTATAAAACCTTTAAAGATCAGCTTACACCCCATTTGGGTCAAGTCTTCAGAGGGGTCCAGGAAGAAGAGGGAGCTCCTCCACCTGGCAATATGCTTAAATCTCTGTAATCCAAAACCAGGAAAGGATCCCACTCTCTGTGGCTCATATAGGCCAATATCTCCACTAAACATAGATCAAAAACTATTTACCTCAATCCTAGCTCGCAGACTTCAGGTCTGTATAGGGTACCTTTTCCCCTGGGCCTTATTAATGGATGACTCATCCATGATAACATAAGACATCTGCTCAACCTCATGTCATGCCAGCAAACCTCCCAGGAGCCGGCATTGGCACTCTTCATGGATGCAGAGAAGGTCTTTGACCGGGTGGACTGGAGGTTCCCACATAGAACACTTGAGGAAATAGGTATAGGGCCTAAATTTAAATAAAGTGTCAGCTCACTGTATGCCTCCCCACAAGCGATGGTCCGATCAAATGGGTTTACAATGGATCAGTTTAATCTAACTAGAGGAATGAGACAGGGCTGCCCCCTGTCCCCCCTTCTTTTTGCACTCTGCATCAAGCCACTAGCAAAGCGGTTAAAGAAAACAATGGCATTCAGGGTATCTGGGCAGGAAACAGATCCCAAAAGATCTCGCTCTACGCTGATGATTCCCTCTTTTTACTTACATCCCCCAAACCTAATTACCTAGTCTTCAAGAGCTGGACAACTATGGGCAAGTCTCAGGATACAAAATTAATTTTGACAGATCAGATTGGGGGCACCCTCCCTAGAGAAATCTTCAATAACTTTCACTTTAAATGGACTCCTAATAACATTGTTAGGTACCTAGGCATCAAAATGTCCCCATGTCTGCCTACCCTCTTCAAACTGAACTTTGAAAAGCTTTGGTCAGAAATGAAGATTGACTTGTCCCACTGGGAACTGCTTCCCCTTTCCCTTACAGGAAAGATAAATACCATTAAAATGAATATTCTCCCCCGATTCCTAATTGTGTTTCAAGCCCTCCCCATCCACATCCCAGAATCCATTTGGAAAAAGGTAAATACCACTCTCATGGCATTTATATGGAACAAAAGTAGGCACAGAGTCCGCATGAACACACTAACACAACCCTGGCAATGGGGTAGCTCAGCCAAGCCTAAAGCTTTACTACCTTTTGGCCCAATTGGTACCAGTAGTGGCATGGGTCAAGCAAAGGGGGTACACAGGCTGGCAGGAGAGAGAGGCAAGTCACTCTCAATTCGTTCCTCTTTTCATGCTCCTATTACCCCTGAGGTCTGGAGAAGGCTCTTGAACACCTGGACCCAGCATACTCTCAAAGTTTTCATCAAAGTGAGAAAGCTCACACAAACTCCAGAGGGACCCTTCACCTCAATAACTGGTGACCCAAATTTTATACCTCTGCATTCTGACCTAGGTTTCACCAGATGGAATAGGTCCTCATTGGTATGGTTCCAATCCCTGTTCCACAATAACAATATTGTTTCCTTCAGAGAACTCCAGGAGCAATACGGCCTGCCCCAGGAGGATTTTCATAGATACCGCCAAATAAGACATTATTTACAATCAGACCATATAAATCTGAATGTGAACAAAGATCTGACACCACTAGAGAACTTCTTATACTGGGCCTTTAGGCTAGTTGGTAGGGGCAGACCAGTGGAAGGTGTCTATAAGGTGCTTCAGGGCAAAGACACCCAGACTCTGGAGGATCTGAGGGTAAAATGGGAAAATGAAACAGAAGTTCCAATCCCACAGGAAAAATGGAAACGGGCCTTGGCAAAGGGATGGGGAACTACAGCCTCTCCGGGCTGGAGGGAGTTCAAGTGGAAATGTATGTCATGATTCTTCCACATCCCCATGATTCAAACGCACTTTAAGAGAGGTAACTCTGAATTGTGTTGGAGAGGATGTGGCCAGACGGGGGCACACTACCATGTCTTCTGGGCCTGTCCTAAGATAACTGATATTTGGTCTAAGATATACAGACAACTCACCAGGATATTGGAAGTTCAGATCCCCTTTGACTTTAACACCATGGTTTGGGGGCTAGGGTTCACGAAAACTGGCACTCATAGACAACAGGCCCTACTACGGATTTAATGTCTAGCAACACAAAAAAATCACTGCCAGTTGGCTTCAAGAGACCCCTCAATCATTCTAATCATGGATTTTGAGAGTCACCAATGCAGAAAGAATGGAGGGGATGACAACGAAATTAGGACTCAATGCAGAGAAACACACAGAGTTGTGGACTAGATGGGTAAGGGTGGTCACCCCACAGATGCCCCCCCCAAAGATTGTAAGTATGATTGGGGAACATTATATTGGGACCAGTCAAGGTACCCATGGCCATCTTCTCACAGCCACCTTCTCCCTCCCTTTTTTCACTCTACCATGAATTAAACCCATAGTCTATATGAACTCTTTGCAAGGTGGTGTCAGTTCCGGAAAACACTTTATATTCCCCATTTTGGGTGGTTAGGTTTAATGTGGAAAGGATGCCACTGTCATGGCACTTAAAACTCCTAAGGTACTCCCCTCCACTCCAACTCCCGTCTCCTAGCTTAACCTTCCTACTACCTGCCTTATATAGACTGCTTGCCAGAGGCCACGTGTAACCCCTGAATAAACTATATGCAAAGTACTACCAATTGCTTATATGTCATGATGATAACCATGCCTGTACCCATGCTTGCATCCACTGCTTTTCTTTTACCGTGCCTGTAAGCCATGCCTGTATCTACTGCTTTTCTTTTACCGTGCCTGTATCCACTACTTTTCTTTTACCATGCCTGTAACCATGCCTGTATCCACTATTTTTCTTTACTGTAACCACCTCATCCTGTAACTCACAATGCCTCAAATGTTCCTTATGTCCTTGTTCGTTCTTATAACTTGTATTGTTATCCCGGGTCGCCCCTGAAAAAGGGACATTCGGGGCTCAGTGGGCCTACCCGGTCACCAAAATTTAATTAATAAATAAATAAATACATATACAACTTAAAATGATTTACGAAATTCAGAAGACACATCATACTTCTGGAGTACATTACTTAAGCTTGACATTCATCTGCATAATTCTGTTTATGTTAAGGACTTCTTGTTGTTTACCATCTATTGTAGGTGACATATAGATGTAACCTAGGCAGTTGTCTGTGACAATGCCTAGTGATGTATGTTCTTTTCTCCATAATAAAATTAAGTTTAAAAAAAAAAAAAAAAAAAGAATGTCTGCTTTAAAGTCTAAGTGTACGGCACATTCTCTGTGCGGGCAATACCTTTTCAATGAGGGACAGATAAGGAACAGAGCAATTTTGAGGGGTAAAATGAGTGACATTCTTCATAATCAGAGACAGTTGAGAAATATGCCATCTTGATCACTGTCTGTAATTCAGCAGAGAGGCGAGAGAGGACATGGTCTAGGATTCCCATTAGAAAGTGACCAAAGTTGGCCATCATCAAGGCACAGTTCATCTGACGGAGACCCAGGGAGAATGCAGCATACACCCTCTTCACTGCATGGTCAAGCTTTTTGAACTTCTTGTCAGGGTGCTTGTCCATGTCTCCAACATCGCCAGGTTTCTGGAAGACAGAGTTGGACACCAAACTCTCGGCTGAGGGCTGGTCTGAGAAACCAGACAAGGTGCCGGTAGGGACTGCATACTTGCAGACCACATGGGCAGAGGGTGCTGCACAGGACGCTGAATGCTGCCAAAGCTCCAGAGCTGGTGGCAGGATGGCCTTGGCCAGCAGGAAGGCAACCCCCGGGGGACTTAACCCTGTCCAAAATATCAGGGAAGGGGTATTTAGCCCTCTTCTGAACTGGTTCCAGAGGGATCTTCATGGACTCAGAAATCAGTCTGAGCATAGCCCCAAAAGACAATGACCTGTGGTCAGTGACCAGCTCTTCAGCCGATTTACAATCAAATCCACGGGTCCTCAAGGATTGCATGGAGGACCCACTGGAGTCATTGGAGGACTCTCCAGACACGGCCTTTGGTCATGCACCACTTGAGATTTGTCCAAGTGAGTAATCTCCATGCAAAACTAGCCTGGCAAGCTGGTAGCTGGATGGGAGTGTTTGGTGGGGGCGCACTGCAGTGGCTACTGTGGCAGTGGTTCCACCCTGATTGGGGGAACAGACGGGTATTGGCGACACTTGTCTTGGCAGGACCAGAACAGGCTGGACTGGAGCTGACCAAGGAAACACCTGGGGTGAGGGTAGGGCCCTACCCTGCCCAACTAAGACCCACTGCTGCCACAGCATGTTCTCATAGTGCTGGCATAGCCTGCAACACAGCCTCTCTTCGGTTGATGAAGAGGAACGCCTATGGTGGTGTCTCCCAGATGGTCAAGAGCAAGACTATGTGATCTTGACCAAGACCTGGACCTCGACTGATGACTCTGTCACTGACGGCAAGGAGAGACAGATGGAGGGGCCATGCAGATCACACAAACTGGCTCATGCTGTATGACCCTGGAGGGAGGCAGGAGTAATGGGTTGAGGGGAAAAAGCCCTGGATCCCTGTCCCTTTACCATCCATTTTTTTTTGGGGGGGGGGTGTAAAACATGCCCACGGGACAAAGGGAGGATAAAAAGATAGAAAGAGAGAAAAGAGAGGGTGAACTGCCTTGAGTCCTGGCTCATACTGAGTGTGGGATGGTGGACAGGTTATGGTAATGAATGGTGAAGATACTCTGGAAGATCAACAATTACAGTCAGCACATAATTTTCATATCTTCCAAGAATCAATCTTTACCATTTATTACCACCTATGGGTCAGAGTACCAAGCTTACCACCCATAAAGGTCAGTGCTGGCTCACAATGCCCAGGACAGGAGGAGGTGAAGGCAGAGGAGAAGGGATGTGTATGACCAGGCCAGGTCCTCTGCCAGGACTACAAGAGTACTCAGGTGACTTTGCCTGCAGGAAGGGCCTAACAAGCTTGTCCACCAAAGAGCGCTCAACAGGCGAGGCGTGGTTAAGCTGGTGCCCCTTGGAGGGAATCCCTGGCGGGAAGAGCGGAGGCATGAAGGTCCCATGGGGCAGCCCCTATCCCCACCAAAGACAGGGTCTGATGGCTCTGGTAAGGCCAGGGGCTCTGAACTGACACTGCAAATCCTGCCAGAGCTGCCACCTACTCTGGGCAAGGAGTGAGCTAACGATCGAGACTGCCCAGCACCCACCTTATCAGACAGTGCCCTTCCACTTGACTAGGCCTCTGAATAGGTTCTGCATCAGTCTCCGAGGGAGCGGGAGAACCGTCACCATGAACGGCACCAGAACCCTCCATGGCACCAAGGACAACCCTGGCCAGTGCTGCGGCAGGCATCAGCACCCTCCCCAGTGCCACAGATGGCATAAGGACCATCCTCGGCACCACTGATGGTGCTGGAAGATGACTAGATAGTGGCACCAAGAGCAGCACCAGGCAGAAGGGGTGCCCCCAGAGATGATGCCAACCCCAACTGAGGACTAGAACCAGGCCCAGAAAGACCTCCTTCATCACCAGAGTCCTGCAAACAGATGAGGCCCTCCTGGACCATAACTCCTGGGTCATCTGACTGCTCAGGGGAAGAGATCCAGAAGACCACTACAGGGTGCCTAGTAGGCCTGGCTCCAGAGGTCTTCCCTCTCCTGGTGCCACAGATGGTGTCAGGAAGGGACCTGGTCTTATGGCTGGCATCGTCTCACTCACCGGCACTGGCCTTAGTGCCAAAAGCAGAGGCGTCACCAGGCCGCAATGCCAAGGTGCCTGCTGGCACAGGCAGAGCAAATAGCTTCCACCTCACCACCGGGAGTGTCTGTTGCCCTGAAAGGGCTATGGGCTGGGAGGGGTACTCAGTCAGCCCCCCAGGGGAGGCCAGTGGTCCACCAGATCCCTCTGCCAGGCTCTCCATCTCAGCAGGGAAAGGATTAAGAGAAGCCTAGTCTCCCTCAGTATGTATAATATTGGGGAGGGGCACAGGGGAAGAGTCCAGGGGCCTTATCTTGGTGTCCTGAGTGTGTAGCCTGCCTCCAAAAGTGGGGGGCTGACTACACCCCTTCACTGTGTGGATCTCTCAGGTGCAGAAATCCATCAAGAAGCAGGCATCACAGTGGTCCATCTCATGGTCAGTACCAAGGCAGGTCCAGCAGTGGTCATGCCGATCCTGGAAGGACATAGGTCTCCCACAGGGGCACGACGCATGGGGTGGGGCTGTCCTTGTTCTTATCTTTTTTCCTTTGCCCCTGGAAGTCGGACATGACTGAAGTGGAAAATAATAAAACAAGTGAAAAAAGGGCTTGGCGCAGTAAGATACTAAAGGAGAAAAAAGCAGCACTGAAAAATGGTAAAAAAAAAAAAAAAAAGACAGTACCAAGTGAAAACGGTGGAGACAGAGGTGTGATGCAGTTAACTAAGCTCAAAGCTGAAATTCCCACAATGCTGCCTTGATGGTAGAAAAAACAGAACTGAGGTAAGCAGGGGCCCAGTGTCGGTTTCTGGCCAGTGCATGAGCACCATGTCTTATGTAAGCCTTGTGGGTGGCCCTGTCACTGACGTCAGCCCCCTAGCTGTAAGCTAGAGAAGTTTTTAACTCCTGTGGGGTCCTAGTGCCTCCAGCACAGACCCATCAGTGGTCATAAATGGTGAAGACTGATTCTTGGAAGATACAAACAGATGAAAAGGAGGCATACCCACGTCATAAAGATGACTCCAGTGTGTGACGCCACACATCAGCCATGCTACTATGCTATGGGTGGCTCCACACGTTTAAAGTTTTCCCGTGGGGTCCTGATGCTAACGGCTTCAGTCCAATGTGTGTGGCTCTAAGGAGGTTTCTCCAAATTCATCAACTTGGCCAAGAATGTCTAACGCCCCTGCACCCCCTCCAAATAAACAGGTTCATCAATGTACAGTATTGGACCTTTTCTTCAAATTTGCTGTGATTGTAATACAGAGGAGTTGTTTTTTGTTAAAATCAATGAGACAGGAACACCAAGCACAGCAGCATGAAAAAACGTGGAAAACGTTTATTAAAAATGTATTCTGTTTTTTTTGAGTCACATTCTGCATTACGTCAACTAACACACTATCAAGGCACAATCCAAGCAGAATGCAGTGTCTGGATTCTGCAGCAGAAGATGTTTTTGTTTTGTTTTTGAAAACACCTCTTAGTTGATCTGCCTTTTTAAACAGAAACTAGTTAATCAATATAAGCAGGGCAACTCTGTTTCATCACATTCATTCATTCAAGCTCAATGATTTCATAAAAGAACATTTATAGTAGAAGATCCAGATTAGCAGGAAACAACAGTGCATCAGTGATTGAATTTCCAAAAACCAACACACAGCAACATGACATTCTTTTGCTTTAAAATCATTTTGCAAGTAAATAAGACTTGCAGTTGCAATCAATTGTACAGTACTGGGATATGTTTAAGAGCTTGCATATCACACAGTGAAAGGAGGAAAACTGTAGAAACATAAATGCCCTAAAAGTACTGTAGCAGTATTCGGTGAGAAAACATTCACTGTCATTATGAGAGCAGTGTTTTCCCTGACACCCTTAGACTCCGGGTGAACACACTTTTACTGTATTCAACCAGTTTTTAAACTGCTTTATTATTAGTGTCTCAAATAATGGCAATGTCCAGCAGGTTTTTAAAGTAGATAGAAAGCAACTGTTAACAATATGGTGATAATGAGATAGTGGCCGGGGTTTACTGGGAGAATAAACACTGAGGTCGTAGGCCAATGTGTTTATTGACACCTTGGTCCAGTTATTACTGAGTAAAACCCTGGCCCTATACTATTATAGCTATTAAACTGAAAAAGACTGAAAAAAAACATGTTTTAAAATAGAGTGCTGCTGCTCAGTGGTGAGAAAACTGAAATTGTCTGGTGGTTTCTCACATCGGCACTGCAGCCCTAATTTTAGTCAGTAAAAACAAAGGTATTAGCATACAGTCCCGTTACTGAGTCTACTGTCCGGTTACCGCAGAATAACTGGACAGTAGCTCCTTGTTTTAAATGACTGAGAGGGACTGTTTTCAGTATAATTAAGCAATAATGGTATAGTGAGCTGGGTTTACGGGGGAATAAATGGAAATTACATACTCATCGTAATTCTTGACCTTTCCAAGTATCTTCACAATTCCTCACAACTGGGTCCAGACTGGAGGACTGGACTCTGCTCGTCAGCTTGTCTCTTTAAAACACTTTTGGAACTGGGGGAGTCGGAAGACAGCGCTGCTTGCGAGGCAGCCATACTATGGCGGCGCAAGGGCTGGCGTAATCAATGCTCGCAACTCCCAGCTCCTCAGCTCTATTCGCCAGGAGAGGAAGAAAGAAATAGGGTGAGGAGGGAGGGCAAGAGAGCCCAAGGGATAGGGAGGGAAGGGAAACTAAAGACAAAAGGGTTGACTTAACAGAAAGAGTATAGTTAAGTAGAGGGACTAGATAGGACAGGGATGGCCAGCATGCTGGGCAGCCCTAGACACAAAGAAGAGAAAGCAGAAGGAGACAGGGAGAAAGAGAGAGAGAGAGAGGAAAGAGGGGGGGAGAGAGAGAGAGACATAGCTAGTCCCTCCTCCCACTCCACTCCAAACCCATCCCTGAGGCAGAGGTCCTCAGAGAGGGTGCAAAGCCAAGATGCTCAATGTTCTACCAGAACTGTGGTCCAAGAAGAGAAATCTTATCTGTTGAGAATAGAGAGCCCAGAAATTAGCCCAGCCAGGCTAAGTGAGGGGACGTAGACTAAACTGCACAAACAGTATCTGTCCCCATTTTTTATTTATTTTTTTACTCTGGGCACAGAGGGACAAGTTGGGCATAAGGAGGCGAGAGAATGGGGGAGGGGGTTAAGAGGAGGAAAAGGCCAAGAGATCACAGCATTGGGAGATCACCTTGTGGATATGTGTCACAGGACCACCTCTCTTGTATACTCTCTATTTTTCTTTTTGTTTTAATGACACCAGAGGAAAGGTAAATGGGGTTCGAAAGATAGTAGGGGAGCACCACAGGAGGAACCCCTGTAGTTCATGATCACCTGTGTGTCCTACTGAAAGAGTCTGCCTTAGAAAGAGGAGATTGACCTCGAGGAGGGTCTGTTATCACTCGACTGAGTAGTCGGGCCAAAGGGTTGCAAGGAAGGCCAGACCTGACCTGAAAAGAGGGCAGGGTTTACCAAAAAAGAAAACACCATCCCCCTTAACTCCTACCCTTATAAGTATTTAGGAAGCGGGGGGAGGGGGGAGGTGCTACCCAGCGCCTGGCCATGGAGGATGGAAGGTGGGACGTGAAGATACTCCTTATGGTGAGTATGTAATTTCCGTATCTTCCTCAAGTCAGTCTTCACCATTCATCATGCTTGGGTCAGAGTACTGAGCTCGCAAACCCTGAAGGGAAAAAAAACCCTCAGCCTCCTAAGGGGGAAAAACACAGGAGAAGGAGGAGGCCTCTTATGGGCCAGGCAGGCCAGCTAACGGTCAGGGGCAGGTGGAAGCTCCCAAGCTTCAGGAGATGGAAGGCACCCCTTCAACTCACACTTTGCCCTATGAGAGAAAAAGTGGGCCCCCTAGAAAGATGAGGACAGCACTCTACACTGGGCCAAGGGTGACAACCTCGATAGGTGAAGCCATGCCTTCTGCCTTATGCATACTGATGTTTCCACCAGCCTGGAAGCCACCTCATTAGCATCATACACTGCCCCGGAGAGGTGTCTTGCAAGCTCTAGGCCCCTTACAGAAAGGCTAATGGCTTGCCGTGTTTCCTCACAATCAATCATCGCAGCTAGGAGCTGACTTAGCAGCTTCCAGAGGTGGCTGGCATAGGCTACCTGGTGAACCTGATGAGTCACGATACACAATAGAAGGCGTGCTGCCGAAAACTTTCTTCTTCTCCAGCAGTCAAACAAAGCCAAGTCAGATTCTGGAGGCAGTCATGCCAGGGGTGACGATGCCCAGATGGGGTTTCCAGGAGCGCTACTCCTGAAAAGGCGTGAGATATGGCACCTGGAGACCCCATAGTAGTGCAATACCTGTGCATACAGTCCCTAGGGGCAGGAGCTGGGGTGGAAGGACATTGCCAGACAGCATACAAGGCCTCCACGAATGGCTGGGGCCAGGGAGGTATGACATAGTGGTCGGTATTGTATTCCCCCAGGAATGACAGTGTCGTATGGGTAGGGTTGTGTTCAGCAAAATGGGAGACGTGCAGCTCCTCCAACATCTCTGCCAGGAAGTGCTGATATGATGTGAAGTCTGCATTAGCAGAGTAGTGAAGGAGGCATCCTCTTCCTTGTTGGAAGAAGTGGAAGATTCCGAGGAGCTGGGCTCAGAAGAAAAAATTACTCACCTTAGTAATGTTGTTTCTCCTATTGGAGTCTTGCTATATTATGACATATGCAGTGAGTCCCAACCTTCGAACTGCTCCGGAGGTGAAAGAGTTAACTTTCCATGCCAGGCATGGAACGCTGAGCTCGAGCTCGAGCTCGGTTGAAACTCTGTCTGTTGTTCTTCAAAATCAAACTGTCAGATCTTTATGAGCTAAACTCACTGAGGTCCTGTGTGGAAGCTGAAAAACCTACACTAGCCAACTGGCTACTAAACATAAGAACACATTTTTTGGTCCCAAAACAAAGACTCAAGTCAGGAGACCCAAAAAATGAAAAACACAACACCAAATCACCCCAAAAAAGGAGGGGTGAAAAACAACAAGGTGGGCACCTACTAGGTGCCAACACTATACTGCCCACCCACATTAGGGTTACCACCTTTTAAGAAGCCCAAAGTGGGACATTTCTTACTGAAACATGATTTTTCGCAGGACAGTACTAACTTCGACCAATGCAACAGACTTGTTTTCTTTATGTAATCAGAATTAAGGCAAATTATTATAGTTTCATAGTTGCTTCTATTGTTTCTTATCATTTGAAGGTATTTTAGTTGAGGTATTATAGTTTTCTACAACATTTAGTGGAAAGCTAGAAAATATTTTTTCCACTATAAAGTCAGGACATTTAGTATTTTTCATGTTTTTTTGCAGGACACAGCTGCCCAAATCAGGACTGTCCTGTGATAATCAGGGCAGGTGGTAACCCTAACCCACATCCCAAAAACAGAGGTTCTGAGAGGGGCAGGCGGGGGGGAGGTCATAATATAGCAAGACTCCAATAGAAGAAACAACATTACTAAGGTGAGTAATTTTTTCTTCAAACAACATGAAGTCTTGCTATATTCTGACATATGCAGACTACAAAGCAGTACCTCCACGGAGGAGGGACAGACCTACTTGGGAAATAGGCTCTGAAGCACAGCTGTGCCAAACCGAGTATCACTCCTAGCCTGGATATCCAGGGAGTAATGCTTGGTAAAAGTATGAACTGTTTTCCAGGTAGCAGCTTGACATATCTCTAGAATAGGGATGTCCCTGGCAGCAGCCAAGGAAGCAGCTGTACCTCTGGTAGAGTGAGCCCTCAGGCCTGAGGGTGGAACCTTACCCAGTTTTTCATAACAAAATTGGATAAAAGAGACAATCCACCTGGCAATGGACCTTTTAGTGGCAGGTTTCCCTTTACCAACCTCGCCATAAGTGAGGAACAGTTGGAGGGAGTCAAATCTGTGGTACGCTCTATGTAGTAGCTAAGGGCTCTTTTCACATCTAAACTGTGCAGCCTCCTCTTGCCAGAGGAGGAATGGTCAGTGAAGTACACAGGAAGAGACATAGATCGATTAAGGTGGAAATCTGAAACCACTTTAGGCAAGAACGTCCTGTTAGTCCTGAGGACCACCTTACCTCTATGAAAGGAGATAAAATCAGGCTCCACTGACAAAGCTTGTAATTCACTTATATGCGTCTGGCAGAAGTGATGGCTACCAGAAACACAGTTTTCCAAGTCAAGTACTTAAGCTCTGCTGAAGACAAAGGCTCAAAAGGGGGTTGCATAAGCTGAGCAATGCAAACATTAAGGTCCCAAGCAGGGGCAGGGTCCCTGAATGGTGGGTTGGTGTGAAGCAATCCCTTGAAAAACTTGGAGAATACAGGGTGAGCTGAAAGATAAGAGGGCTTACCTGCTGAAATAAAAGCAGACACAGCTGCCAGATGCACTTTTAGGGTAGCTGGTCTCAGCCCCAAGGTATTTAAGTGGACCATGTAATCCAGGACTGTGGGTAATTCTGGGGGAATATGCTTTCCAGAGTACCATATGGAAAATCTCTTCCATTTGGAGTTATAAGTGGCCCTGGTAGAAGGTTTTCTAGAAGCCTTCAGGATATCCATTACACCTTGGGAGAGGTGTAAACCAGCAAACTCTAACTCTTCAAGAGTCAGGCCTTGAGATTGAGAGATTTGAGGTTCGGGTACCAAACCCTCCCCTGAGCACAGGTTAACAGGTTGTGATTCCTGGGAAGACACAGGGGGAAGATGGACTGCTAAGGGCAGTAGGAGTGGATACCAGGGTTGTCTGGGCCAATCTGGAGCAATCAGGATCATCTTGCAGAGTTGAGATCTGATTTTGACTAGCACTTTGAACAGAAGAGGAAAGGGGGGAAAGCATAGAGAAACTTCCCTTCCCAATTGAGAACTAAGGCATCCAGAGGGACTGAGCCCAACACTGGGGGCCTGCAGCAAAAAAGGGGAAGTTGGTGATTGTCTGGGGCTGCAAAAAGATCTATCTGCGGGGTGCCCCATCTGGTAAATATCACCTCCAGGACCAGGGGATCCAGTGACCATTCGTGATGGCCCTGGGAAATCCTGCTGAGAGCATCTGCTAGGACATTGTCCTTGCCTGGGAGGAGAACTGCCGTAAGGGAGGTGTTCAGGGAATAAGCCAGAGACCACAGCTTCATTGCTTCAGTACACAAGGCCATAGACCGAGTGCCCCCTAGCTTGTTGATGTACCACATTGTGGTGGTGTTGTCTGTTCTGACCTGTACAACTTTGTTCTGAACAGATTTCTAAAAAGCCTGAAGTGCTAGAAAAACTGCTCTGAGTTCCAACAGATTGATGTGGAGCAGAGACTCCTGAGGGGACCACAACCCCTGGGTGGTGAGCTCCCCACCCCAATAGGGATGCATCTGTAGTAAGGATTAAGGAGTGAGACTGAGTGACAAAAGGAACCCCTTGTCTGAGATTGCTCTGATCCTGCCACCACTGTAGGGCCTGGATCAGGGTTCGAGTCACTGGGATCAATTTGGTTAGAGGATCTTTCCTTTGAGACCAAAAGGCTCTCAAGTGGAACTGAATGTCCCTCATCTGAAATCTGGCTCCCTGCACTACTGCTGTAGAAGCAGCCATGTGCCCCAGGAGCTGTAGAAAATGCCTTGCTGGTCGAGACATCTGCAGGGTGAATGAGGAGGCCAGAGATACCAGGGTCCTTGCCCTGGCCAAAGGAAGGAAGACTCTGGCTTTCTTTGTGTTCAGTTCTGCGCCTATGAAGGTGAGGAGCTGGACAGGCTCTAGAACTGACTTTGAGAGATTCAGAAGGAAACCTAGAGAGATGAGCAGTTGCTGAGTTATCTGTAGGTGTAACTTGACTTGTTCTGGGGACTGGCCTACTATGAGCCAGTCGTCCAGGTAAGGGAAGATGGCAATTCTTTGCCTTCTTAGAGAAGCAACTGCTACTACCAGGCATTTTGTGAATACCCTTGGAGCAGAGGTGAGGTCAAAGGGCATTGCTCTGAACTGGTAATGGCCTGAGGGCAGCTCGAACCTGAGGTACTTTCGATGGGAGCTTCTGATGAGAATATGGAAGTAAGCATCCTTGAGGTCCAGGGACGCTAGCCAGTCCCCTGGCCTTAGAGAGGGTAGAATAATTCCCAGAGTCACCATTTTGAATTTTGGTTTTAAACGGTGCTTGTTTAAGTATCTGAGATCCAGGATGGGCCGCCATTCTCCTGTCTTTTTTGGGGTAAGGAAGTACCTGGAGTACCACCCTTTGCCCTGGTGTAGGGGTGGAACTCTTTCCACAGCTCTGAGAGCCAGGAGGGAAGAGACCTCTGCCTCTAGGGCAAGTGCCTCTGGTGGATTTGCAGGTGGAAAGGATCTGGTTCTCATCTTTGGAAACTTTTTGAAGCTGAGAACCAGTCCCTGGCTTACTACTTCCAGGACCCACTTGTCTGATGTCAGAGACTCCCAGTCCTGGACAAAGTAAGCCAGCCTGCCTCCTACAGGAAGTTGAGAATCGGCCCTGGCAACCCCATCAGGGTGCCTGTTTGGCTGGGGCTTTGGGCTGAGGGGTGGAAACAGGCCTGCTGGCACCCCTTCTGCCCCTCCCTCTAAAGAACCCCCTCTGGGCATAAGCAGAAGAGGAGGCCTGGGCTTGGTAAAAAGGCCTATGAAAAGGCCTGCCCCTGACCCTGGGATGCTGCCTTTGAGGAGTAGCCTGCCTTTCCTTGGCCTGTGCACTCCTATAGGTGGTCCTATACTCATCCATTTTCTTCATGTAATTCTCTGTCTGCTCCCCAAACAGGGAATTACCCACAACAGGAAAATCCATGGCCTTAGTCTGGGTATCCTGTGACAGGCTAGTACACCTGAGCCAAGCCATTCTGTGAAGTGCCACAGATGTAGCCATGACTCTTGATGACACATCATTAGAGTCCACTGCAGCATGAAATTGCACCTTGGATGCCTCAATACCATCAGCAGTCACCTGCTCCAGCTCCTTGGCAAGCTGGTCAGGGACCTGTTTTGCTAGAGCCACAACAGTATCCAATCTGGATTTCTGATATCTAGCAACATAAGCCATATAATTTGCCTGTCTGAGTCCCAAGGATGCTGCCATGTATTGTTTCTTAGCCATGGCATCAATCTTCCTGGAGTCCTTGTCCGGGGGGTGTGAGGCCAAGGGAATATTTGCCTAGTCACAGGCTGCAGCCTGCACTACCCCAACATGGCTGCATTGTTGTGAAAGGAACTCCATATCAGAGCCTGACAATGTGTACCTCTTGTCCATTCTCTTATTCACAGGAGGTATAGTGTGAGGAGCTTTTAGAATTTTAAAAGTCTGTTTCCCAAAAGATTCATGCAAGGGAATAGACAGTCTCCTAGACTCTGGGATATCCATAATTTCCACATAGTCAGGCTCCTCTTGATCATCCACAGCTTCCTCCATAGGGAGCTGGAGGGTTTCAGCCACTTTTATAAAAGATAAAATGAGAAGGGGACTCAGAAAGCCTAGAAGGAGACACTCCTGAAGGTCTGTCTGGGGAGATGTCCGGGTCAATGGGCACATCTAGACTTTCAAATCCACATTCACTCTCCTCATACTCCTCTTCCCCCTCCTCCGGTTCATAATATTCCTCTAAATCATAGTCTTGAACCGGTGGAACTGGCCGAACCGGGCGGTTACCTGATGGCACCGGTTTGGTCGGAACCGGGGAAAGCGACTGGACAATTTGAATCGCTTTGGCTATCTCTTCAGCGGTTGGAGAGAAAAGTTTTGGCTCCACACCAGCTGACTTCCTAGTCCTTTTTGCTGGAACCGACCCCTCAGAGTCGGCTCTCCTTTTGCCCGAGGAAGTCTCGCCCTGGTCAGAGGGCACTCCCTCTGGTTCGGTTGGAACCGAACCGGGCTGGTCATCCAGGTCAGTGGACTTTCTGGCCTCCCTTTCCCTGAGCCTACCAACTCTCTTTTCCAGGGTAGCTGCAGGAAAATTTTTACAAATCTGGCAGTCTGCATTGAGGTGGTCAAACCCCAGACAATAAACATAGGTGGTGTGGGGTTTCAGCCTTGGCAAAGGCTTCCCCACACACACTGCAGTGTTGAAACCCAGTGGGCGGTTTTCTTTTGGGTTTCTCAATTTAATTGCCAGTCTAACCAACTTACCCATTTATGGCAATCCGCCAGCAAGACCCTCTTATCGGTTCCCAACGTGTCAACGGTCGTGGAAAAAGACGTAAGAAATTCCATTTTTTTTTAGAACCGATAAGAACCGGTAACCACACTCTAAATGACAGAATAAAATATTTTAAACAACCTGATCGGTTCAAAGCGAACCGATAAACAGTTCACAAGTTCCACACAGAAGAGAAGTAATGTAAACCTATCTAGTACTCACAAATACCACAGACAGAGCCTGAACCGACCGGTTGCGGTTTAAATTCGGTCGAAAAACCAAGAAAACAATACTTTAACCGACAAAATGAACCGAGCAGAAGGAGAAATCTCTGGAGCGACTGTTCAGTGAAGCGGAGTAAAGAATTTGACAGTTTGAGTTTGAAGAACAACAGACAGAGTTTCAACCGAGCTCGAGCTCAGCGTTCCATGCCTGGCATGGAAAGTTAACTCTTTCACCTCCAGAGCAGTTCGAAGGTTGGGACTCACTGCATATGTCAGAATATAGCAAGACATCATGTTGTTTGAAGGAGGCAGCACCTGGGTTTGAGGTTGAAAGATGACTTCGTTAGGTGCCCTGAAGTACCAGGGAAATGCAGCCACCAACCCCCTTAACTCGTCCCAGGTCAGGAGCCCCCTCAGGCCAAGGAGACCTGGAAAAAGGGGAGGAGGCAGAGGATGAATAGTGGGAGCAGCCTGGCAAACCACAGAAGGCCCTCTGTAAGGCCTGCAAAACCGTGCAGGAGACCAATCCTGAAGGGGGGCTGCCTATCCCACCCACCTCAGAGCACCCAACAGCAGCAAGGCAAACACGGTGGTGCCCTTGGGGAGAACCACCAGGTGAGGAGAACACAGCCATACAGAGCATGAAGGGTGGCCTCTGCCCCCACAAACTGCAGAACTCCCTCTAACAGGAGGGGAAGACAAGGTGGCATCAGTGCTACGGCTCCTCCCCGAGCCCCTAGAGGCTCCATGGGTGGACCGTGGCACTGACCAAGCCCTGCCAACCCCTGCCCCAGAAGAAAAGACTCACCCCTCGGAAGAGGCCTAACAGATGAATACAGGCTAACAGGAACAGGAGAGGCCCAAGTTGCCAAGGAGGTGACTGTGGACACCTCCTTGGCACTGTTCCCAGCAGCCAAGCTCATCTCCACATGCAAAGGAACAGAGGAGGCTGACTCAGTACTGGAGACGGCACTTACTCTCAAATTGGCACTGAACCCTGTGCCGCTGTGATCGGCACTATGAGAGTCCTTGGCACCAGAGATGGCTCCAGGGGGTTCAGGGGAGGTGGTGCCATGGGCAGCACCAAGGGGAGAGCCCACAGGCTCCAGAGCAACTGAAGGCCTCAGGATGACCTGGGAAGCATCCAGGAGCTCCTCTGAGCTGGGCAGCAAGTTGGGATCATCCTGATATTTGCCCTCCAAGACAGAGGACAAGATCAGGCAGCTCTCCAGGCTGGCCACCCCCTGGATACTAGGCCCTCCGGCACCAAGAACGAGAGGGGAGCTCAGGTGCACGGTTAGTACCACCCCACTCACTGGGGCTGGAGTCGACATCTGGAGCTGAGGAGGCACCAGGCTGCGGCACCGAGGGGACCACGGAGCAGGCCCAGCATACAGTTGTGGCACCACACCTGGGGTTGTCCAAGTCTCTGAGGGGACACCGGACTGTGAAGGGTGCTCAGTTGCCCTCCTGGAGGAGGACAACTGCCCCACCAACCCCTCGCTGAAATCCCTTGTTTCAGCAAGACTTGAAACAGAGGGGGTCTTCAACCACTGGTCCATACAGAACTAGGGAGGGGCTCAGGGGAGGAGTCCAAAGACCTTTTTTTGGCATTCTGAGTGTGACGTCGACCACTGAAGGTTGGGGGCTCTCTCCTCAACCTCGCCACAAGGATAATAAGGGTGCAGTAATCCATCGAAAAACAGGTGTCACACTTGTCCATAGTGTGGTGGTGACCCAAACAAGAAAAACAGCAGTCATGTGGGTCAGACACGGTCATGGAGTTGCCACTGGGGCACCGACGCATGGGGGTAACTCCTGCTTTCTTCGATTACTTTTTAGGCCCTGGACCCGACATCACTGCTGACAGAAAGAAAACAAAAAAGGGTAAGAAAAAAACTTGCCACCACACAAAAAACTGTTTAAAAGAAGGAAACTGAAGAAAATTAAAACAAAATCTAAAGTTGAACTTACGGATCTCGAACTGTGAATCGATGAAGCACACCATCTGTAGGCCAAAGCACGGAACAGAGCTGGCGCAGTTGCCATGAGACTTCCTTGCTGAGATCCTTCCTCAATAGCAAGAAAAACAGAACTGAGGAGCTGAGAGGGTCCGGCATCGGTTACGGGCTAGTCTGCGAGCGCCACGTAGTATGTCTGCTTCGTGGGCGGAACCATCTACGATGTCTGCTCCCCCAGCTCCAAATATGTTTTCGAGACAAGCTCCTGAGCAGAGTCCAGTCCTCTGGTCTAGACCCAAGCGTGATGCCAATAAACAATGAGGCCACAGGTTGAGGTGTTTACTGGCATCCCAGTACAACTGTTTCCTCATTAACCCAGTTCACTATGCCATTATTGCTTTTATACTGCAGAAAACAAGGGAGAAAAAAATATAGTACCGAAACATTATTTGAATGAAATGCAATTAATAAAGTTTATTTTCTTTGTTATAAAATGTCGATTATGTTTTTTCTTCTTTCTCTTGTATCATTTCTCTTTTGATTTTTTTTTTAATTTAGGGGAGGCATCAGGAAATGTTACTGAGATGCCAAACTGCAGCACTTCGTTGTCTAAGCACAATCAGGAACACAATGACAGACAGCCAGCCAACTACCTGGCCGTACAGATGTCAGGTAGAGGCGTGGTGTGTATGGCAGGGAATCTGTTCTCTTCAGCTTTGTCTGAGGTGGTCTAGTGCAATAATCAGACACAGCCATTAAAACATGGATACAAGTTTCCACTGAAACTCTTGCTTAAGCTTATTGATTGCAGAAAAGCATCTCCCCAGTTGTTTTAATCCATAATTGCACCAAAGTGTAAACCAATGGAAATCAAACAAGATGCTTGTTCACAGTACTAGCCTGAAAGTTTGCCAGCTGATGTCAGTAGAGCCTTCTTCTGCTCTGCTTACTGGTCACAAAAGGGGGGGTTCCCCACCATTCACACATTCTGCGTGTCTCCCAGTTTCCTGCATGTCCCTATTCCATGCACATAACACAGTGGCACTGGCACTAAACTGTAGTCATTCCTCCCACCCAAAAAAATAGACCTTTGAGTCCACATGTGAGCTGTTGGCATTGGCTACCAGCAGATCTCCCTGGTAGTCTAGTGGCGTCTCCTCTCCCCCAAGCAATCCTGAGGTAGCTTTAAAGTCCTGGTGTTCAGTGGAGAACCCTGGTGTCAACAACTGCGACTGTGCCTGGGGCCCAGAGATCTTTATAGTCCCAATTAAAAATAAGAAAATCAGAAGGTAGCAGGAAATGAAAATTACGTACCTACCGTAATTATTGATCTTTCTGTGTATCTTCACCTTTCATCGCTATTGGGTTATAGCGCTGGAGCTAGGACCCCGCCACGGGAGACTTTTATTTTTTTTTATTTTTTTTGTGCGTGGGCAGAGTTGACAGAGGGCTGGCGCCGCCCTTGAGACTGACATTCCACGTGGCGCTCGAGGGTTGGCAGTTATCCGACGTCGACTCCGCCCCAACTCCAGTTCTGCAACACCGGAGAGTGTAATAAAGGGAGGGTGGGATGAGGCAAGAGAGCCTAAGGGATAGATAAAAGGAAAAGAAGAATGAACTAAAAGGAGAAATAAATGACTGAGGCAACAGAGGAGGAAACTTCAGAAAAGAAACTGGGGGGGGAGAAGAAGAGGTTCCCCAATCTCTGGAAGGAGAAGAAGGATAAAAGAAGCAAGGGAAAAGAAGAGAGGGAGAAAAGGGGGAAGGATGAGTAACACAACCTCAGAATGCACCACGTTTTATTTATTTTTACAGGCGTGACCTGGAGCACAGGGAGTTAAGAAAGCTGCTCAGGGCCACACAGCCCAAGAGAAAGCCGTGGGACCCAAACCCAGGTCTGAACTGCTGGATTTCACCAAACTTGCAGTTCAGAGTCCAAAACCACTGCGTTATAGTGTCTCCATTTTTAGGCATAAGGTCTAGGCCTGGAAAAGAAACCGGCTGCAAGAAAAAAACCTGCAGCGAGGATTGGAAGACCACGTGGAGAAACAGAGGCTGAAGCTGTGTCCCAACCCCTCCCCCCTTCCCATCAATTTAAATTTTTTTTTTTTTAAACCAACTAGAGGTTCCAAAAAAAAAATTTTGAGGGTGCCTCAAATTGAGGTCACTAAAGAAAAACTCATAAAAATACAAGGGGTGGGGGAACATGACCCTCTTCATACACCACAACCCCTTTGGAGTGGAAAAATATGAAGGGTTCTTTCCAAAATCAGAAATACAGAGGATTACTCCCGTGTGTCCTCACAACCCCCTCCCGTCTATATATCAGGAGAGGAGAGGAGAAGGAGGGGAAGACACATGGGGAGAGGGGAGGAGTCCAGAGACTGAGGCCCCGGGGGAAGGAGGGTTGGATTTAGTGATGAACGGTGAAGATACACAGAAAGATCAATAATTACGGTAGGTACGTAATTTTCATATCTTATCTGTGTCAATCTTCACCATTCATCACTATTGGGTGAGTACCAAGCCCCCATCCCACCCCCAAACAAAAGGGGGGGTACTCTGAAACCTTAAGGGACTAAGTCCCTTAGCTTCCAGTGGGTGAGGCACTGGAAGGAAGAACCCTTATAGGCCTGGCGAGGCCTGAGACTGATCCAGGTGAGATGGAGATCCCCCGGGCCAAGGGTGACAACCGGATAGGCGAAGTCAGACTGCTGTCCCTACCACTCTGGAAGCTACCTCATTGGCATCATAAGATGCCCTTGCTTGGTGCCCTGCGAGCTCCAGGCCCTGTGTAGAGAGGGCGATGGCTTGCCTGGTTTGCTCTGAATCAGGCATCGAGGCTAGGAGTTGTCCTATCCTAGACCACAAGAACCTCTCATAGACTGCATAGTGGGCCTGATGTGCTGCGATAGACAGGGACACTCATCTCCCCCAGAAATCGAAATCTGCGGAGTCCGGATCTGGAGGGCAGTCATAATATAGGGTGCAAGACCCAGAAGGAGTATCCAGGGAGGTCAAACCTGAGACTGGTTGAGGCAGAGCACCTGGAGACTCAGGGGGAGTGCAATACCGCTGGCATAAGTCCCTAGGGGCTGGTACTGTGGAGAAGGGATGAAGCCAGAACTGATGTGACGCTTCCTGAAAAGGAAGAGGCCAGGCGGGAGCCACCAAGTGGGCCGTGCCGAACTTACCTACAAAGGCGGGGGTCCCAAGCTCGGGATGGCTTAAGGGAACGGGCATCAAATGAAGCTTGTCCAACATCCTCGCCAGGAAGCGTTGATAAGAAGACAAATCAGATGCTGGGGAAAGGTGGACCGAAGGTTCCTCTCCCTCAGAAGAGGGAGAAGAGGAAGAGGAAGAGGACAAGCTGCCAGGTTCAGTGGCCTGCTGCACAGGGGCATGGTGAAACACCTTCTGGTACAGGGCGTGGAGGTAGGAGGGGAAATGAGCAGCAGAACCCCTGAACTGTTCCCAGGTAAGAGGGCCGTGAGGGCCTAGGATACCTGGGACTACCGGGGATGGAGACAGAGGCTTGACGGACAGGCTTCTGGAAGCAGGAGAGCGGTCTCTGTCAGGGTGAGTGGGCCAACAAGATCCTCTATGAGAGGGAGGGGAGACCAAGGTCGCCGCAGCTAACAGTCATTCAACTGGATCGGAATGGATGGAGCTGTGCCCTGCGGAAGAAATCCCCCCATGAGGTGACCTGGACCCTGTGAGTCCAGAAGGACGGCCCCTGTCCTCTGAAGAAGTGGTCCTTCTGGCAGACTCCGAAAAGAGCCAGAGCCCGGCTGGGCCACAGAAGGGGCTTGCTGCACCACACCCCTATCTCTCAACCTTTCCGAGTCGGAGAAAGACCTCGTCCTTGTCACCACTAACCTAGGCAACTGGCAAGCTGAGGAGGGCTCCGAGGAGTCCACCCAGGGAACCATGCCCTCCCCCTCCTGGTGCGCCCCGGGCTGCCCCAAACTTGAGCTGTCCAAACACACCAAGGATGGGGGTACCCCAACTGAGGAAGCAGCCTCCCTGGTGGCCCCGGGCTGCACAGCAGTGGCCACAGGGGCTCCTGCTGACTGGTCAGACCCTCCGACCCTGAAGTCCACCTGAGGAGGCTGAGCCCCAGAAGGGAAGAGAGTAGGGGCCGAGGTGCTAGAGATGGAAAGATCCAAAGATCTAGAAGAATCCGGGAGCCAATCCGGGTCCGACCCAGAATTCTCCTCCAAAGAGGCAGAAACCGAAGCCCAGTGCCCAACCACCCCAGGGACCCTCCAGTTCCTGGACCCCGAGGTCGGGCACCCTAGGACTCAAAGTCCCCAGAAGCAGCAGAGGACAGTGGGGGCCCCAGCCCGATGCTGACACCCTCCTCAACACCACGAACGGCGTCGGAGACAGGCGCGGCACCGGGCGCGACCTCAGACCTCTCCCTGGCACCATGGAGAACCGAATTGGGTACGGCGCCATACTTGACACCGCAGCGCCCCAGCATCGCGGAGCGACACCGAGTCCGGCACGACCGAGCACGATGCTGCGCATCGCCACGCCGGAGGCAGGGTCGACACTGAACGTGACGCCAAATCATCCCTCGTGCCGGAAACAGAACGGCCGTCGACTCAGCCCCGCCCCGCAGTGACGCCAGGGACAGGATCAGGCCCAGAACCCCCGCACTCTCCCCAACGGCGCCGAGAGCTCCAACACTGCAAGCGGAGTCAGGGGCAATGGTGGCACCGAGGGAGGGCCTGATGCTGACTGCGGCATCGCTCTCCAAGCGAACAGTGCTACGAACAGCACCTGGACCAAGAGCGACACCGGCGGAGAGCGTCAAAGACGGTGTCGGTCCGGTCCTGAGGGACCTGGAGCACGACACAGAGGGAGTCTTCACTACCGGAGTAGCAACTGCCAGAACGGTGCCTCCCGACTGACCCCCAAGAGGGTCAGTCTGGGCCTCCTGCACCGTGGAAGAAACCCCCACCATGGCAAGGCTGTAAGAGGTGGAGGTTCCCTTCTCCTTAGGCTGTATAGGACCGGGAAGGGACCCGAAGGAAGGGCCAAGAGTCCTTACCTTGGCCTTGCGTGAACGAATCCGTCCTCTAAAAGTCAGGGGGGCACGTCCGAATTTCCACGCGCGAATTTTGAGGACAGGGCGGTCCATGGAAAAGCAGATGTCACAACTGTCCATATTGTGACTAGGGCCAAGGCAGGAGAGGCAACGATCATGCTGGTCCGTAACGGAATAAAGATGGCCACATGGGCACTGATGCATTGGGGGCCGCCCCACTTTCAACGATTTTTTGCCAGGACGAGACATGATCGGACAAAAAAAATAACTAAAAACAGTACTGAGCCGCTAAAAATAAGGAAAGGGCTTACAGGTATCAAGTGACGTCGTGCAAAGGCGAAGCAGAACCGAGCAACTCACTAACCGATGGACTAGGCCACAAAATCAGAGCCAGCATGAGCAGGGTCCACACTCGACGGCAGGAGAGAAAGAACTGGAGTTGGGGCGGAGTCGACGTCGGATAACTGCCAACCCTCGAGCACCACGTGGAACGTCGGTCTCGAGGGCGGCGTCAGCCCTCTGTCGGCTCCGCCCACGGACAAAAAAAAAGTCTCCCGCGGGGTCCTAGCTCTGGCACTATAACCCAATAGTGATGAATGGTGAAGATTGACACAGATAAGATCTTGATTTCTCGAATGCTGTATAAAACGGAAATTTCTTCCATGGGTGGGGTGGGGGTGCCTTGGGTAAGGCTACCAGTAATTTATGGTGGCCTGCTTTGGAGCCACTGTGCGAGCATGTCTTCCTGATAAACAGCCGCACAGCACCACCCAGTCCTGCTTCTCTCCATCTCAGTAGGCCTAGCATGGGTGCCGTTTCCAAAGTCTGCATCTTGTCACACTAAAAGTAAATACAATTCAGTATCCTTATGTTTTTGTTTATTCTAACTGACTAGACAAGTAATCTATTTTTATTAAATACTGCTACTTTAAAACGGTACATCATATGGCAAAATGGCTGGGCTGGAGGGGTAGGCATGAAGCGAATTTTGTGCTAATTATTTTGCACAGTATATGAAAACACTGTGTGACATCCTGGTACATTTTCGTCAAGTAAAATAATTTAAAATAAATAAGTAACAGACTGTCATGAGTCATTAGTACCACTTTAAATGAACTTTTGCCAAATGAAGATAGTATTTTATAGTACGTTAACCTGAGGTTTGAACTTGGAATTTAAAGAGCAACTGACACCTTTGGGAAAATTTTAAAAAACATAATATTTAGGCACAGTTCATCTGTTATTTCATGTATCTTCCATAGATTACTATATGTTTCTTCTCTCCATTATTTATTACTAAATAAGTTGCCACAAAAAACAATATCTGTATCCCTTAGAGTTCACCTGATTCTACGGCTTATTCCCTGCTTGAAATTAAAATGCTCTGTTGTGACATTACAGTCTGTTGCCATGGGATGTCACAAGCAGAGTATTATGACATGAGAGTATTGTGACATCAGGTTGGGAAAAAGCAATAGGAGACGATGGACCCTCAAGGTACAAAAATCCTGTTTTCAGGCATCTGACCTCAATAATAAATACAGAGCTAATGAGAAATACAAAACTGCTTTGTGTTCAAATATTAGGTTTTTCAAAATTCTTCTTGAGGCGTCGGTGGCTCTTTAAAAGCTAAATGTTCATGAAACCTTGGCTGAGCACTGTTGTTTGGGTTGGTTAGCAAACTAAAATGGGTTAAAATAGTACTGAAAAGAAGTCAGCACGTAGTCTGCACTACTGTAAGATTGGCATGTGTTTTGGGAAAGAGTTACTTCCATAAGGCTTATTAAATGTGGTGCTTAAAGATCAGAAGACATCCAAACTGACATGTCTGGGTTTGGTCAGTTTGTCCAGCATGCCTTGACCCATTTTTGAAGCAAAGAGTGAAATAAGTTGATCGTTGCCAGTCTTCACAGCCAGGTCATAAGCTGTCAGACCTTTGTAATTTTTCTTCTTAATGCTTGCGTTACATCTGTAAATTAAAAGGAAACAGTTGAATGAGTTTTTATTACCTTTTGCCCCATTAACTAGTGCTTCAATGAATGCTGATTTATTTGTTCATAGCAAGTAACAGTGTACATTTGGTACTGTCGGTATTGTATTTCTTGTTCTGCTCTGCCCGAGGATGCCTATGGAAATGGCCACACATACTCATCAGCGGTCCTTTTACAATAAACTTGAACTTCAACAGGATTCAGATCCCCAAGATGGAAGCACATGCCAAGTTGGGCATAGTTGCCCATATTCTATTTTTTATAGTATATGGTTCTAGCATTTCAAGAAACATAGACATCAAAGTGACGCTTGGATAGACGTTCACTTAAACTAAAACACAGTTTTACATTCACAACTGAATTAGAGAAAACAGCAATAACAGACACAGTTCTCTGCACAGTTTCACTGAACTGTACTACCACAACTTTTTTTGACCTTTCAACTGTACTACATTTTTCTGACCTTTGAACTGTATTACAACTTTTTTGACCCTTGAAGTGTGCAACTTTGGAACTGTAGTACAACAAAACAATTGAGCCAATCAATTACTATGCATAATAAGAACTAACCATATACTATACAGAGAATAATGTATGGGTAACCAAACTACACGGCTGTGTTTCTATCAAGGGGTTCAGACAATAGCATATGGACCTTGAGAGCGAAGCTCAAAAGGTCCATGCTGTCATCTCAACCCTGAGAAGGAAACACATGCCATGTTGTGTGTGCGTGCCCATATTTTATTTTATATAGTATATGGTTTTGTACACAGGAGTCACAGAAGTGTTCCCTCCACAATGCAAAAACAAAAGAAAATAAAAACTTGCCATTTCTTTGTTCTGTTCTATGATCAAAATTACATTTATAGACTTTTACAAGTTAAAAGGTACAAATTTGAGCAATGGGTGGTTAGTAATCAACTAGCTTTGGGTGAATGAGGAATTTAACATTTTAGGACCTCTGAACTGTGCTGATCAACGTCTTGGAATGCGCACAATACTTTGGAATGTGCACAACAGTTTAGAATGTGCATAAATGTAAATTATGTATCTACCATAATTCTTGATCTTCTCTCGTATCTTCACCATTCATTACTGCTAGGTGTAAGCTGGAGGCACACACCTGCTCAGGAGAATTTTTTTGGGGGGGGAGGAGGCAGCGCCGCCAGTGCCACCCATGAGGTCGACGCCTTGCATGGCGCTCAAGGGTTGGCCATTAGGTGCCGCTGACTCCTCCTCCACCCCAGTTCTGTTCTGCCAGAGAGAAGGAAAAAAAAAGTGGGATAGAGAAAATTCAAAATGAGGCAAGAGAGCCGAGGGATAGGAAAAAGGAAAGGATATAAACTGAAAAAGGAATAAGCCAGCAAAAGGACAGAGGGAAAGTAGGATTTTGCTAACTGGACATTAGGGCTCCTGCCCCGGGTGGAGGCACAGGAAAGAGAGAGAAAGAGAGGGAAATGAATGAGAAGAGAAGGATAGAAGATATGGGGGGGGGGAGGAGGAGGGAGAGGCCTCAGCTGGAGACTATTGGCTTATCCTTATTCTCAAACACCTGGGAGGTATGAAGACACAGGTGCAAGGATCCTGTCAGGCTTCACGGACTACTGGAACATAGGCTCAGAACAGGAACATTGAGATGGTCTTGGGAATATAAAGCATGGCGGAGTCTGACCCTCCCTGTCCCTAAACCCACACTCGGGATGAAAGCCCTGGAGAGTGGTCCTCGAAGATGAGAAAAAAATGGGGGGGGGGGGCGCCCATGGGTCCTCCTACAGGATGCACTGGCTAAGTCCCCACCCTTTAATGAGTCAGCAACAGACCAGACAGATCCATGCCAAGTCATGGAAGGGACCCACAGTGTGCCCCACTGAGAACCCCAGGGAGTCCCCCTCCAAGGCCAGGTCGAAGACCCTACTCACCACCCTCCTTAGGATGGGCACTCTGTGACTTTAGAGAAGGAAACAGACGGCCCTGAGCCTTGCCTGGTGCCTTGCAAGCTCCAGACTCTGTGCAGAGAGGGCAATGACCTGCCTAGATCCCTATGAATCAGGCAATGATGCTAACACCTGTGCCAGCATTGATCACAGATGCCTATTGTTGGTTGCATGGTAAGCCTGATGTGCTGTGATGCAAAGAAGCACAC